>CM060922.1:467926955-468551955 GCA_030737875.1 Allium sativum
AAATCGAAATTTTACTTCGCTATTCAATATATAAAAATTGAATTTTTACCTCGCTATTCAATATATAAAAATCGAATTTTTACTTCTTTATTGTAAAAATCACTTCTTTATTCGATTAAAAATCCAACCTTTACATCGCTAAAAATCTCGTCTTTACATAAATATAAATCTAATCTTTAGATTAATAAAAATCTAACCTTTAGAGTAATAAAAATCCTATCTTTTCTAATGATTAAAAATATAATCTTACTTCACTATTATGTATAAATAAAACCATATTTCTTTTCTGAAATTATCTATATGAAGAACATATATATATACACATTACATAAATAAACAAATTAAAGTAAATAAAATAAATCAATAAAAACTTACAGGAGGAGGTGGGTTTGCTGCGCGTTGCTGGGGGCTCGGGGGAGGTGAAGGTCGAGGGAACGGAGGATGGGGCGGCGGCGAGGCTCGGTAGGGTTTCTGGGAGGGGTGCGGTTTGTTTGCTGAATGGAGATGGGGGGGTATCGCGACTCGAGGAGGAAAAGAAGAGGGGGGGTATCGCGAGTGCACGGGGAGGCGGTGGATCGCCTAGAGGGCGGCGCGGCGGTGGATCCCCCCCCCCCCCCCCCGTCGAGCGATTGATTTTTTTTACTTCGATCTGAATAAATGAATAAGGGGGGCAGAAGCTAAAGGAAGAGGGTGAGGAGAGAGAGGATTTTAATTTAATTAATTTAATTGCAAAAAGTTGACTTTTACATACGACCTCTAAACGAGGCCCACCGCCTGTCGTCCATAGCGTTTTACCCCTATTCCGAACACAATGGGATATGTATCGCAAGTTGATTTGTTCGTTTCGATCAGTTTTCATCAAAATCAACATATAACTCTATATATTGAATTTGAACGCGCATTTCAATTTACCGGGGTCACATACTAACTAGAAAAATTCCAGAAAAATATTTTCTAGCTTCGTATTGACGATACGGTCCTAACAAAACTAGTTTCGTCGAATTCTGAGACCGTTGGAAAAATGGCCATTTTCCAGTCGATTAAAAACAACTAAAACTGGTCAAACGCGTTTTCCTTTGCCACGCTCACATATTGATTCGAAAAATTGTGAAATTTGGAATCTAACAATAATTTGACATCACGGACCCAACAAAAGTGGTTTCATTGAAATCCGAGGTCGTTTGCAAAATTCCCATTTTTAAGGGCCTGAATTCCATAGCGACTATTCAGAATTTTCAACTGGACATATCTTTTGATTCCCGCTATGAAATTTTGATTTGTCGGATTCGTTGGAAAGATATCATCAATTAGATCCTATTATTTTTGGTTTCACTAAAATCCGAATTGTTTTGCACCCGGTACATTCAATTGAAGTTTGAAATCGAATTATCGAACTACCGCGCCATTTTCAATTCCTTTATAATTATATTTAAATATTTATATTCTAACGACGACGCGTACAATATATACGTTCGAATTATATTCAAAATAAATTTCTCGTCGATATTATTTAAAATTATCTATTTTAAATATTCAAAATTCGATAAAATTGCCAAAATAAAAAATTTAAACTGGCTCAGAATTTCCGGGTTATTACAACTGTCTGAAGAACTAGGTGTTGTTGGAGACTTTTCAGCCAGTTTACCTCGCCTTCCTACAAGCCAGTTCCGCGTGTGGCTCTTCTCACCAGAAACAAGTGCATCTGCCTCAGCAATGTTTCCTTCATCCACCATTTCTTGAACCTTCACCTACAAAATGAAAACTAAGCAAGCAAATAGATAAATAGGCAGCTAGCAGGAATGAATTTATTAACAGAACTGGTTCTCTTTCAAACTAACTATGTGTTCGATTTAATAAGAAGCTCCATCAAATGTACAATGTGCCAATTATACTGACACAAGTATTGCTATTTCGGTATCTAATTATATATGTACTCACGTATTTGGCCTTTAGTTCATCCGTGTTAGTCTTGTAACTTCTATCCGGTTCTCGTTTATATGTTTCCAAATAAACCAAGGCAGCTGATGGGGAGGGTTTTTCTGGGTCCTTCTTTCTCTGTCAAGTAATAGGATTACCAATAATTCAATGACATAACAAATTATAATTATCACGTGGTCAATTCAACTCAATCACAATAAAAAATAACTTAAGTTCAAAAAAACACATACTATCTTTTCTTTGGATACTGCATGAGTTTTGGGACCCATGGTATGTGTCTCATTTAACGAATTACGATGCACGAATTAGTATCAGCTAGGGCCTGGAAATCCAAAAAAATAGCACTAAACAAGGATAAGGTGAACCACTAACGAAAAGATTAGCATTAACCAAGATATTGTGAACTACTAAACATTATACAAATATGAATATCATTAAAGCCGTACCTGAACTGCTTCATCCCCTCAGTATTCCAAGAGCATTTTAAAATCCTCCAACGAAATTGTACTAGGCCTATTTGCAAGCCTTTCCTCATCAGTTGAATATTTTTTATAATACCTTGCTTTGATGCGAGACTTGTACTGCCTCCAAGAGTCGTTAAGCGTGGTCAAGACCCACTTGTGTCCTTCTTCCGATATGACATACCTAGCCTACAATATATCAATCACAAAATTTAGGAGGCAAACTAATTAATTAAAACCAAACATTTAGGAAGTCAGTTGAACTGTATATGGTTAAGGAAATTAGATTGTACCAGAGCATAATCCAACATTTGTCACTTTAATTAATCAGGAACAACATGCCAATTGATGTAAGTAAGAGACACATTATCCTTTGCTAGTGTACCAAGAAAATTGCTTAACTCAGTAATATTATCAGATACTAGCTGACCATCCTCATTCAACTCAATGACTACTTTATCATTCGGAGTTCTAGCATGCACTTTGGTCATTTTTGACTTCCTTCTAGGATTTTTTGGACCTTACTTTACCTACCAGGTTCAAAAATGTGAATAGAAAAAAGACATACTCAACAGTGCAGTGCACAGATAAAGAAACATTATATTGTACCTGCTTCATCTTCATGTGCAATCCATTCCTGCTCTAATCGATCAGTAAGATTTTCCATTATTAGAGGCGCTTCACCGTTCTTCTTTTGGCGTTTCGGCATCGCAAAATAAGCAGCAACTGAACTAGCAGCTTCATATGAATTGGTTGTTTGTTTGAACAATGTGCTACATGTAGGTTTTAAAATGGATGGACGAGACGTTGTTGGTTTTAAAACTCCCGAAAAAGACGGTGTAGGATTCTTCAATTTCTTTAATGTTTCTGTGAATTTCTCCCAGTTACTGAGTTTATTTAAAGTGGGAGTGTGTGTCATGATCAACTCCTTATTGGAGCCAGCTTTCTTTGGAGGGGGGTGCGCTTCATCGCTTCCTTCTCAATTTCAATGGCTGCATTGGTTCGTGCATGAGTTCTCAGTCCAGGTAAAGGATCCTTTGACATAACAATTTTTATTCTCTACAATTAAGTCAAAGTTCAAGATTTTTTACGTTCATAAAGGTAAATACAATAAGTAATAAACAAATAACTTCTTTATACCTCTGAATCTGATGAATCATCAGGGATGTCTTCACCAGCATTTTCTGGGATGTATTCATCACGTCCAACAACATCTTTACCTTTATCTTTCTTATTTCGTGCGGCAGCCTCTTGCATACAACTAACCAATGAAGGCACCCCAAGTGATTTACTAACTGCATCATTTTCTTGCATTCGTGCTTGTTCATACTTCGTCAAAACTGATGGTTGTGAGAACTGCAAGCAGATTAGCATTATTACTCACGATCGATGATAAAATTTAAGCTAGTTAACCAAATAGAGTTGACGTATAAACAGTTCTTGCGATTTTGACAGAATGTATGCACAAAGAACAATTAGTTACTTGAATTAGCTGCAGCCTTCATGGTCGAAATAAGATTTCATCCGGATTAATAAAACTGAAATGAAAACTGTAAAATACCTGAACATCAGCTTCATTCCCTCGGGTATCATCATCATTACCTGTTTAATTTTCTATATTTAATTTCCTCCTGGTTCCTTTGTCCGTCATAGTAACATCTTCTTCATCGTTATTTATATCAGGCTTCGGCGATGGTTTGTTCTGACCCACTTGAGTTGGGTTGTTTTTCATCATTTTGTGTTGCTGCTGAAGTCTATGTGCAGTAATGTACTTGCACTTTGCAAGCGGCTTCTGAGAAGGACCTGGAACAATAAAAATAATAATGATGGCCTCCTTCATAGTTCTTTACACACACAGAGATATATATAAGAATGGATCTATATATATTACATATACATATATACCTTGAATTATGTTTTTCCTTAGCCGTATGATTACATGCGGCTGCAGTTGAATCAACGGCTCACTGTCTTTGTCAATAGTGTTGTCGATGTAAAAAACCACTTCTTCTTGCTTATTGCAGCCCTGTACATACTAGTTTACGTCCTTGTCATTCAATATTAGCTGCCAGCTTCCCCTCGTTCCTTTGCTGATATATACTCCTCCTATTTCAGTGTAATGGAGACAATCTTTAACAAAGTCCATAAGCACACTGTAAGAAAAGCGGTCTACATCATATTTTGTTACTACGAATGATTCTCCACCAACGTAACATGTCCTTCGAAACTGTCCTCCATGGTGCAGTCGGATATTAATAAGTTCATCCATCATGTACATACATTAGAACAAGGTACATGCATGTTAAAGTGGATAAAAAACAACAAATATAACATTTTGGTCTATAACCAAGCTAGATGACAGTAAAGAAAGACATTAAATCATAAAACATGTGAATAGTGTACATTGCAATATGAGAAAAGAGTGCCAAATACATTCGTCAAAGATAATAATTTCCAGCTGAAAAAAATAGTGCCAAATATATCATAAATTAGACCAAATTAAAGCAATAAGAAAGAGGAACTTTTTGTCCTAATGAGACGGAATAGGACCAGGAACTTCTGCTTCTAGTTGTATTACGGGAACATCGACCCTAATCCAACCCCCATCAACAACTTCCGGTTCTAGTTCACCACCTATGCCCATATCATGTGAATGCGTATTGCTTATGTCTTCTTCCGTTGCATTCTGATTTTCAGTATCACACCAATCTCTCGGCAATTTTTTAATAACGTAATGACTGTTCCTTTCAACTGTATCTTCCACATAAAATACTTGCTGCACTTGCGAAGACAGGACATAAGGATCAGTTTTATGAAACTTGCTAAAATTTACTCGAGTAAGACCATATGGATCCTTTTCCTCTTGGGACCAGCAACATTTAAAAAGGACCACTGTGAAAGCTCCCCAATAATCATGCTCAAAAATTTCTTCGATTGATTCGTAGTAATTGACATCACCCACTATTGGGTTTTGGTCTTTGGAACTTGCAAAGCTGGTGGTTTTGGCAGTCAAAAATACACCACTATTTTGTGTAGTACATCGAGAATCTCTAAATTTTGTGTGGAATCTATATCCATTTACTATATAACCGGTAAACTTCCTAGCTACTCGATTAGGACCTAATGCAAAAACCTCTAAATCTATTGAAATATTGTCCTTTTTCAGAACCTCTTCTTTAAGCCAATTCCAAAACTCTTTGAAATGTTCTCGTTCCCTCTTGAATCTTCTTGGATTTGCAAGACCATCCACAAATGTTCGATGAACCCTAAATAATAATTAAGGTCAAAAAACTACGAAATGCAGATGTTAATTTATAGTTAAGGAAAATGATATAGGAACTTAAGAACTTACTCGATCAAACTCTCAATTTCTTTATTACCGAAATTGAACAAAATATAGCGATGCGTTGCCTTCCAATCTGCATCTTTCAAATTGAACATCTTTCCATCTTTATTCTTCTTTGTTCCAATATGATATTCCAAATCTGTTGGACATCTTCCAATATCAATCGAAGTGTTTTCTGTTCCTCCATCATTGCTTAAAAATCTTGAACAGAAGGTCACATACTCTTCTGCCAAGTAACCTTCTGCAATCGAACCTTCCGGTCTGTTTCTATTTGGCACATAAGATTTCAACTTTCCTAGATATCGCTCAATTGGATACATGCATCTAAGATGTTCAGGCCCGCCGTATTCGATTTCTCTAGATAAATTAACAGGCAAGTGTACCATTATATCGAAAAAGCCTATGGAAAAATCATTTCAAAATGACAAAGTATCTCGACAATTTCTTCTTGTAGCCTCTTGATATCATCCACTTCGATAACCTTGCTCCATAGTCCTCTAAGGAATGCACTAAATCTGATCATTGACAACGCAACCTCGTATTTTGACACTTTCTTCACGGCAAATTGTAACAAATAGTGGAGTATGAAATGAGCATCATTGCTCTTATATCCAATGACCATTCTCTCTTTTATGTGCACGTACCGACTAACATTCGAGGCACAACCGTAGGGCAGCTTGGCATTCTCCAATACAGAGCAAAAGATTTATTTTTCCTTATTTGTCATATCAAATATTGCAGCTCTAATTTCAACATGCTTTCCGTCACCACATTCAACAGCATGAAGGGCCTTCCTTATGCCCAATTCCTGTAAATCCAAACGAGCGTTTAGGTGATCCTTCGACATGCGACCTATATTAAGTAAAGTACCTAATATTTTGTCACATATGTTCTTCTCTATGTGCATGGCATTCAGGTTATGTCGAAGGGGATTATGACACCAATATGGTAAATCAAATAGTATTGACCTTTTTTTAAAAGGGTCGTCACTTTTACCAGGTTTCTTCATCTTATCATCAAACTGATTTTTGAACCCCTGTAATAACTCTGCAATATCAGTTCCTGATAATATTTCTGGAATGCTCCTCATTTCAGTTTCGCCATTAAATCTCCTCTTATCCATCCTCCACTTATGTGTCGGATCAAGAAAGTTTCTATGGTGCATATAACACATTTTTTTGCTATGCTTCAAATAATTTGAAGAAGTTTCATAATGGCATACTAGACACGCTAGTTTCCCCTTCGTGCTCCAACCTGACAACATGGCATATCTCTGAAAATCACTAATGGTCCATAAAACGCTTTCACGTAAATTAAAATTCTCATCAGTCAAGGAATCATATGTTTTGACGCCAACATTACATAACGCTTTCAATTCTACAATTAAAGGCTGCATATATACGTCAATATTGTTCTTTAGAGAATCTGGACCAGATATTAATGTTGAAAGAATCAAATTCTCTTGTTTCATACATAACCAAGGCGGAAGATTGTAGTTTACCAACACAATTGGCCATATACTATAACTTGGATTCATTGAACGATATGGATTATATCCACTAGATGCTAGACCCAATCTAACATTATGATTTTCTGATGAAAAATCAGGATAACGAGCATCCATCATCTTCCATGCCACACCATCAGCTGGATGTCTTAGTTTTCCATCTTCTTTTCGTTCCACTTGGTGCCATCTCATAAGTTTGGAAAATTCTTTGCACATAAACATCCTTTGTAACCTTGGTCTTAGAGGAAAGTACCTCATAACATTAGCCAGCACTTTGGGAATCGACTTTGGTGGATCATTATTATCAACGATGTCTTCTTTTTCTTTTACAGCCTACCTCGAAAAACCACAAATGTCACAAGCCTCTTTATCTTTATTCTCTTCCCAATATAACATGCAATGGTTTGGGCAGGCATGTATTTTATGGTAATTAAGACCTAAATCCTTAATGACATTCTTTGTAGCGTAGGAAGACAAAGGCAGCTGGGCATCAGGAAAGGCTTCTTTTATAAGCTTTAGTAATTCCCCAAACGCAGACTCGTTAACTCCATAAGCACACTTTAAATGATAAAGCCTGATCAAGAATCTTAGTCGAGAAAATTTAGTGCAACCAGGATATAACGGCTTTTCTCCTTCTTTAACATGCCGATAAAATTTCTCGACTTCTGGATTTGGTTCTACTACAAAGTCCTTGGGATTTTTACCAAGTTTGTAACCCGAACTTTTGAACATCACATCTAAATTATCCTCAAAATCCATCTCCGTTGCACAATCCATATGGTCATCAACACCTATTAATTTTGTCTGTGAAACTTCACAAATCCACCCGGTATGTAATGGAGAAGGGCCATTAAAAATAAGATGATCGTATATGACATTTTCACAATACCAATTACATTCTGTACATTTTTTGCAGGGGCACTTCATCTCATCACCTACTTTATAAATGGGAAATGCATTTATTAGAAAAGTTGTTACCCCTCTTACATATTCTGCACTTGATCTTGGAAGTCCTATCCATATGTAGTACTCACTATCCATTGCCACAATCTAACCACAGCCTAGTAAGACTAAATTTCATACCACTAAGAGGTTCAAGACATGAATAAGGGCTACCCTGTAATGTTTGACTAAATTAGAAATAAAAACAAAATAAGTTAATAATTTACAAATATACATAATCAATGTGATGATACAAAGACGATTGTTTTGACATGATTTATCACTAACTTTTGGAACTGAGTTATCAGGAGAATACAAAAAACAAGCAACTAAGGATACTGAACACAAACTAAGGATACTGAACACAAATTCGCCCATCACCCTGATTTGCGACCATCGAGTTGTGTCGAGGAAGAGGTTGGTTTTTAGGATCTGGTCCGTCATCGAAAATCAAGCAAGAGCGGTCTCGGTACTGTGCCCCCTCGCTGTATGTGACTGTAGCTCGGTCGCCGTTGCCGTTCACATTGTCGTTGGCGTGGCCATTGCCATTGTCGAGAGCATTGGTGCGAACGGCGATGTTGTTAATGAGACTAAACATCCTTCTTTGATGCGGGACCCTTGATTCGGAAGATGAAGTTTCTGATACAGTTGGTCGAGGTCGAGTGTTATTCTGAGTTAGTTGAAGTTGAGTGACGACACGCTGACTTTCTTGAAGTTGTCGCATAAGGTCGATGTTATTCTTCAATGCATGGTTAAACTCGACCGCTGTGTTCTCATATCTTTCATTATGTGCGCGGATTTGAGCTGGTGTCACGGGCTCTTCGGGGTCCACAATAGGAGGGATGGTTTCATTAGTGGTCGGGACGTCCGTTGGTTTAGGTTGTTGGGTGGTACCGTCCTCAGCTGCGGCTAAAGAGCCGACCATTGCGTTCTTTGACTTCTTTACAATCGTAAGCAGATTCGATAACAGGTTGAGCAAGGAACCTTAAGCTCGTCGAAGTCGAGATGATAACGTGGAAGAAAGACGCAAATCTTGAGTTCAATTCTCAGTGAAAGCATCAAATGTTAACGGCAAAAAATGTCGTAAACACCAAAGATTCATATTACTAGGAATAGTTAATTTGGTCGCAAGACTAAGTAAGAGAAAGCAGTAAAAGAAACAAGGATTTATAGTGGTTCGGCCGCAGATTAGGCCTATGTCCCCTTTGGAAGGATGTTGAACTTTTATTAATCACTCAAGAATTACAAGGTGGAGCCATGCTCCTTACATTCACTTTCATAATTGAAATATGGTAGGTATTTGGGAAAAAGAATATTTAATTCTCCTTCTTCCTCAAATGGGAGATGCCATTAATGAAGCTTTAGGGAGGTCTTGAGTGAAGAAAATCCAACCCCTTTGAAGTGTAAGGCCATGGGCTATTTATAGGAGTGGGAGTAGGTAGGATTAGGTAGAAATAGGGACCACATGCAGGAAATTCGAGCTCACCACCTGCTCGCCTCGAAATTTCGAACCCAGGTTTGGGTGCGAAATTTCGTACCCAGGCAGGGGTGCGAGATTTCGCACCCGCTGGGTTCAAAATTTCGAGCCCGCTGGGTTTGAAATTTCAAACCCGGGCATGGGTGCGAAATTTCTCACCCGGGCAAGGGTGCGAAGTCTTTTCGAGGTGCATGTGGACCACAGGTTCGGGCGCCTCGAGACTCGTGACTTTGAGTCGATCTGGTGATTCTGGGCAACACACTTGTTGGCGGAAATCGGATGAATCGTGCGGTGCCCACAGTTTCGAACTAATCGCCGGGACTGTGGGGCCCCGGACCCCCACCGACATTGCGCCCGGACCCGCTGGACAGATCGCCTTCAGCTCGGAGCACGGCTCGCCCTCGGCTCGGCTGCGAACGGATATGGATGGAGGTCGCGTTCGAGGGATGCGACATTCTACTGGTGGCCAGACTCAGGTCTTCTATTACTGGCAACGCCTCTGGGTTGTAATATCACGCGATATGCTGAGTTGAGCGTGTCTTGCGTACTTTTGGGAACCGGACCAAAAGGCCGTTTAACAAAATGAATAACAATAATCCAATCATCCATATTTTAATTTAAATCGTTTATATTATTGTAAACGTAACTATGAAGATAAGTTACCTTGTTTGGAAATAATCATTAAAATAACAAATAGATTTTATTTAAATTAAACTAACGTATAAATCAACTAATTCAACCAATATATAAATAATACTCAGCATACAACAAACACTTATCAACCATAGCACACAAATTAAATCCCGACTTATATAAAATATAAGTGGGTAAAAACTGAGTGAGTTATACTCACTTTGATTCCATTCGTTTCAAAGACGGTTCGGTTACAGTTAAATTAAATAGTGTTTAATTTCACTGAAATTTTCATTTGTCTCCTGCATTGTCCATATTAGTTCCAAAATGTTGTGTTCCTTGATAGGGTTCCAGCGTCTCTTATCTGGTTCAGTTCTGATAACATCACAAAAGGGTTATTAATATTCTAAGTTAATGATTTTAAATAATTAACTAACATTCCTAATTGTACTAAAATTTACTAATTAAAATATTTATTTACATTTAAAATAATCCGGTCCACTTGTTTCTGTTTTCTTCGCTCTTCACGCTGTTTCACCGTTCTTTGATCTGAAAGACAAAACAAGCGAATTAATATTTACTAGCATTTCTAACTGAAGCAAATTATTAACCAATTAAGATTAATTAATATATAACAAGCCGGTTACATTTTGTTAAAGGAATATGGACTGCAAATCCTTTCTTCGTTCAAATCGGCCACTCTTCCACTAGCTGCCACGTGTTTCCCCTTGCCAAGTTCTGTTTTGTTGAACACAGTGCCAAATTTCTCCACTGCTTCAAATCTCTTCACGTCCCCTTCTATTGTTCATGTTTCCCAACTTTCACAGTAAAACACGTTAGCATTAAACTACACCAAGTCTTCGGCTTTCCCTCCTGTCCACGCTCAAGGCCACGAACCCAACTTTTATTTTCCTTTCCACTTTTGTACGCCTTCGTCCTTGTATCGTGAGCCATCACCAGATTCACCATGCATGAAAAATCAACCGCCGCACCCACTATTCACCACCTGACATTGATCTGAGCCCGCCTGTCGATGCACCGGCGTCCTCTCTACTGTCAACCGCCGTCACTCCTTGCCAGACCCCTCCGTGGTCCTTGATCCACAAACCAAAACACTTTAAGACACAAACCTGGCCACCACTTCGTACAAGAACATATCATGGCCGGTCAAGATGAAGAGCTCGACACGCTCTAAAATATTGTAGTTAAGAATTTTAGCCAACGAGAAACGGATTAGGAGATTAATCGACTAGAAGATTAAGGGTTTGTGACCATTTATTTTTGTTAGTGGTGGAAGTATTAATTCTTGACCACGCAAATGGAAAAAACAGGGTTTGACTGATTATAACGGGGTATATATAGGAGTAACATTATACTAAAATAATATTAATGAAACTTAACGGTGAAGTATCACGTTCAAATCACACCATACAACCTCTGATCGAGATGAAACTCCTAATCCTAGCATAGAAAAATATTCTGGGCACAATGGGACATGTTTCGTGGAATTCCGGCATTGTTTATGAAAAGTCCTTTATAAACCACAAGTGAAAAAAGAACATTTAAATTTCCCTCGATCACAAAATAAATCCAAATAACTTGAAACATTGCTAAAACTAATCATTACAGATTTAATAAAATTAGATTCGCTGAAAACGGAGTTTGTTTGACAATCAATTATTCTATTTTACGCGTAAAACAAAGTTATTTTAGACACCAAAATACCCGGTTCTCCAAAAATAACAAACAATATATCTATTCTGACTCTAAACGTCAATACGAATTCAACGGAATTGGTTTCATAGCTTAATTCGATCGTTATCTCGAGTTATGATCAAAAACCCTTTTATATCGAATTAAATTATTAAATTAATCATTATAATATGTAAATAATTCCATAACGACTATTTGAAATTTTGAATTGGACATATCTAACAATTTATAGCATGAAATTTCCATTTTTCTCTTTCATTAGAAAATTATTGTCAACAAGATTCAAACGTTTCTTCTTTCACAGAAATCCGACTTATATCGGATCCTGTATATTCAATTGAAGTTCAAAACTCAATATTACGAATTACCACGCCATTTCGAGCTCGTTTTATTTTAAATATAAATTAACGTCCAAACTTCGTTATATAATCGAATTATGTATTATAACACCATTTACAGTTCGTTTGAATCACTTGAAGAGATGTTTAAATTTCAAGATTCGGTAAATCGATCACATAAGATTATCAGTCAAATCCAAGAAGTGTGAGATTTAAGATATCACCAATTTCAAATGATTACAAAAAAATCAAACATCCAAGCAAATAATCATGACTTCAAAATGAATTTCAAGATGCAACAATAATTCAAGCCAAATGATTTTCATTTTCAAAAAGTCATGCCCATAAAAAAATGAAATAGTCACGCCCATAAAAAAAATTTATCACAACAACAAAAATTGAAGTGTGTTGTAATGAGTATAGTTTTTCAAGCCTTTCCAAAATAAATAAGAAGAAACTCAAAAACAGCAGAGATGTGTGAAATTTCAATAGTTTTTCAGATAATCAAAAAAAATTAGAATTCTATATAATAGTGTTCAAGATGTGATAAAAATGCTTCAGCGCTGTTAGGAATTTAAGAATAATAAAAATTAAACTTCAAAAGAATTGCAAAATATTTACAATTATAAATTCAAAATCTAGAAATCATCAAAACATGGAAGTTTTTTATAAATGAATCTAATTTCCATAAAATTAAGAATTTTGCAATTTAAAGTTAGAGAGCTAAAGAAGTAAAAAAAAATATGTGGGATTGTCAAAGCAATTTAGTTTTAACAAAAACAATAATAAGGAGAATAGAAGGGAGAATAAAAATAGAAAAAGAAAAATAGGTTTAGAGACCATACCTGATTTATAATGGATGTTGTAGATCTCCAACTAGACAATCTTGGAACATAGAACGATACAATGATATGGAACAACTTGAATTCAATTTGTTTCTCGAAAGGTTGTTCCTCAGCCATCCTTCGGTACCTAAGAATTTAGAGGATCGAGTGGTCTAACAAAATTTGTAAAACCACTCATAGCTTCGTTTACACGTTTGGGTACCCAAACCTATTTGTATAATAATCCATCTGAATTTACCTTTATGCCTTTGGGAATCCGAATTTGTTTGAATTTAAATGAATTCATTTTATTTCATTTTGGGATCCAAAATGATTAAATGGATGTTTTTAAATAAGTTCTTATCTTGTTTATGTTTTAAAAATCCTTCGAGATTTTCAGAGTTTGAATTATCAAATTGATCCTTTTCAAAGTTGTTTGAAGGGTTTTTAAAAACATCAAAAATTTTCTTTTGATCAAGTTATCAAGTTTCCCAAAGCCAAGGCCACTTTTATTTTCAATAAAAAATTGGTTTTGCAATAACATATGCAACGATTTTTCCCCAATCGAAAATTTATCCAAAGTTGATTCAAGTCATTGAATTGTGGATTTAAGATCACTATTTTCTTTCATAAAATTTGAATGATGATTTATAGCAATCTGCTTTTCAACATCCAATTGTTTCAAAACCAAATTTTTATTTTCAAGTAATTTTATTTTGGTCTTGGACTCTGAGATTTCAGATTCTAATTGATTTGATTTTTCAATCTCATGTTTTTAGAAAATCTTGGATTTCTCAATTTCACTTTTAAGCTCTTTCAAAATCAATTCGGTTTTCAGTAAGTTTTCTTTTTCAGTAACTTCATGTTTGGAATTTTTAACCATCTTCAAATTATCCAATTCCTTTTGCAAAAAATTAGTTGTACTTTTTAGCTCAATCTTGTTCTCTTTTAAGATCAGAACTTCATTTTCAAGCTTTTGAATATGGTTATCGAGATGAAATCAGAGCTTTCATATTTCTTGACATTTTCGGGTTTTAATTCCAAACCATTATTTTTGCTGCTCAACTCAAGATTTTCATATTTTAGAAGTTTATTTTTCAATTTGAGACTATCAACAGCTTAAGTTAAATCATCACAAAAATAAACCAGATCTTCAGATAAAAATCATTTATTTCATTGTTTGTTGAGTTTCCATCGTAATCGTCATCCGATTCTTCATCCGTAACTCCTGTCAAACGTAAATCTGAGCTTGAGTTGACATTCTGGGGTTTTGAGAAGTTGTCGTCTTTTCTTCCATGCAACGTATCGAGAGTCCAGATTTCCTGTGAATTTAAACAATGGGAGAAAAGGATATATTGATCATCATTAATATAAGAATATAAGATATGCATAGCACAAGAATTAATAACTCTACTATTATTATCTACCATATCACCTCCAATGTTAACAATATCCCAACATCTAATATTAATAGATTTTAAATAGGACTCCATTTCTAATTTCCAGTTTAAAAAATCTGTACCATCAAAAATAGTAGGAATGTGACTGGATTAACTCTCGCTGGACTGATAACTAGGGAAACCAATGACTCTAGAGTTACTGAAAATACCACGCTTTGATACCACTTGTAGGATCTAGATTAACCCTAGAGGAGGGTAAATGGGGTTTATTGTATTTTTACAAGATATTAAAAAAAATCGCACCATAGATCTCAGCAGAGAAAATAAATGCAGAAAGTAAATGACATAGATTTTACCTAGCTTCGGCAATCCCTGCCTAGTGTTGCATTCCCAAAATTTCTACTAGGTATTAAAACAGATTCCTGCTTACAAAACCCTATAAACTCACAAACCCGCTAATACTCTAATCCTAAGCTCAAAACCCTGGACTGATCTTTTTCGCCAAGAACAGATTTTCCCCGAATTACAAACACGCAACTCATAAACCCTAGTTTGAAGTAAACTAATAAACCTATACAATGTTTTTGAAAAAACATGAATTAAAAAACAAAACAAAATCCCTTATGTAAAAATAAAATGGCTTCCCTCCCATTTTTCACTTTAACAAATCGGGCTTCCTCCCTTTTCTTTAATGGCCGATCCAAAATTGAATTCTAGGGTTTTGCTACCCAAATCGCAACACTTGAAAGATTGAAAAAAATGACTCTATAATGCTTGATTGCTTCTTGCTATCTGCTTGGCGATGGATTTGGGTCTTGGGATCGGGACCCTTGTGACTATTCTGATTCGATTCTTTTGTTCTTGAATTTTGTTGCTTTGGTTTCAATGTGTGCCAATGATGAACTGGTGTACTTATAGGATTTTAAAATCCATAATCATCTCTGATTTGACGAATTGACTTGTTCTTGATTTGTGTTTGATTGTTGCCTTTTGTTCCTGAACAAATTATTCCTGTAAATTACTGATATTTTTTCTACAAATAATCGATTTGTTTCTTGCCCAATTTTTTTTGCGATGCTCTGATGTAATCTTGCATGGTTGAAAAAACATTTCCCAAAAATCCATTTGCTAATTTTGACAAAATTCAAATTTGGGAACTTTGAAATTTCTTTCCAATTTTACTCATGTTAAATTTGGAAATATTGGATGATTTTGATGCCCAAAGAAAGTACACTTTCATGATTGAGAACATTTCCAGATATTTGCTTGCACATTTAACATTTTCCAAGATTGAGGAAATTTATTACTTTCATGTTTGAACCAGTTCATGCAAATATTTCACTTGCATATGATTTTGAGCGCTGCCTTGTTTTGAATGCTACTATATATGGCCATTACCATCTTCATGTTGCTTTTATAATTCATTGCCATTGTGATGCTATCATATATACATACACACACACACACAAACACACACACATATATATATATATATGCATATACACAAATGCATGTGTTTGTATCGTGTGTGGCTAGTATGTTTTGAACTTGTGTCTTGACTGCTCCATTTTAGAAGTTGTGCACCTTAGCTTGTATATTTACTCCTGCCATGTGCATATCATCCAGTCCTTGAAATGCATGTTGCATTATTATGCCACTGGCTCGACTTGTGCTCGTAACCATTTGTTATAACCCATCCATCTGTATCTTTTATGCAAACTGAATCTGCTTAACCTTTTTGATCATGTACACTTGAGTTTGTCTGTCGTCATTTGCTTGCACCATTTCATTTTGATTGAAGTAATGTCACTTTGCTTCAGCTGAGTACAAGTTGGACTATCTCTACTTTGGTCTTGAATATTTTTGTAGATGTTGAGCCATGTACTTACATTGAAATTGTGCTTCTTCATTTGTATATGGATCTACATGTTTTGTTCATTTTGAGCTTTTGTTGATTTCATGTATGGATACACCATGTTTGTGTTCTCTACTTCTTAAAAATGTCCTTGCCACATCTCTGGGTGGATTTGAAGCTTGTATGAGCATGTTTGTAAGAAACTAAAATGTTTGATTTGTCTCTCTTTATCATGCTGTAGCACTGTGGCCTGTAATTGCTGCTTGGTATAACTATGCACCAAATATTATTGTGTTTGAACATTTTTGTGCACGGACCTGAGTGTCATCCTGTTTATGTCATGTTGAGTTCCATGTACATATATACACACACACAATCATGTATATATATATGTGTGTGTGTGTGTGTCTTATACATGTTGCTTTCACCCCTGTTAAGTGCACCTTGCTATGCACGTGTGTTTCACCCTGGTTTTCCCACTTGACCATACTGTACACATTTTATCCTTGTATTATCATTGCATCTTCACTTGCCTTCTCTTAGCTTGCTGCTTTGCTATGTGCAGTGCAAAGTGTGTATTGCACCATGTATTGACTTGTCTGATCTGGTCCTGATCATGTTATCTTGTGCATGCATACTTCATATTTGACGTGCTGGTCATAGTACATCCATGCGTCATTTGTCCATTGTATACATATGCTTGGTTATTGAATCTATACATGTACATGTGTACGTTTGTTGTGGCTTTCCCCACTTCATGTCTGATGCTTCTTGATGTCCGTTGGACTTGTAACGGGCTTTTATCTGTGCTTTGGTAATTGTGCATATTGCATTATTGTTTGGCATGCTTCACATTGTTGAGTTGTTATTCACACTTGTCCATGTTGTTTATATGCTCGACATATGCACCTACACATATTAAATAATATATGTCTACATACATACACATGTATGTGTATACAAATCTAGTGAATGTGCAATTGTATTTTCTATATACATCAGTCGATCACTATATCTGAGTCGTGGTTGTTCAGAATCCACATATTTTAAAAGCTGGTTTTGAGCACAAACCAGTATAATTGTTTGGGGATGATATGTAAGCACTAAGGATACAGTTTGCCTTGTGGTGTTTACAGTGGATCACTGTGAATATCACAAGAAGTCGGAAATAGATAGATGAATATACATATCAGACCAAGTTAAGAAATATGATGAGAAACACACCAAATTTTTAAGGCAAATAAATTTACATTTGCTAGAATTTTAAATCTATTTTTTCCAGTTTACTATGCTTATTTCTGTGACAAGTATGCAGGTGACTAGATGGAACGACCCGACCCCCCCCCCCCCTCTCCGAAGAGAAGAGAAAGAACGAATTGTTTTGAGAACAAGACAATGCAGAACGCATATAAAAGAACATTTCATTGTATATTCCAACATTTCCATCAGAATACAAGAATATACAGAGTACAAATGAATATTACACAGAAATATCAGGGATTTAAATTACATTTAAATACATAGCAGCGGAAAATAATACAATACACAACTGAAGGAGATATACGGATACAAAGCTTTCCGGATATCGTTCCAGCTGTAAACCAGGATCTTGTGAATATAAATCTGCAAAACCAAAACTACTAGCTGCCTGTGTCAAAATAGGGGCACCCAGAGTTTAGGTTAAAACAATAAACTCCAGGTCAGTCATGGGACTGGTGTGAGAACTAAAACAGTTATTATTCTTTATTTTTAAAGATAGGTGAATCAAGGGACCACGCCGTATAACACGGAACGGGTTTCCTCCCAAGAACACCAGTGCATAAAACAACAGCGCAATGCTAAATAAGGAAAAATGAAGCTATTATAAGACCCAGGTCCCATCACACAATGCAACGCAAGCCAAAGGATAGGGTTTTTACCTTATAATAGCCAAGAATGCTTGATACGTTTAACACAAATCATTTGATACTATTATAAGTGCAAAGTGTATAAAACAACTTCAAATCATAAGTATCAATCATAGACGGCATAAGCGCCCCATCCCACTATGTCGCCATACTAGGCTCTACAATTAAAACCGCAAATGTCACGTATTTGGAAATTGGATTTTCATCTACGAACCGAGGCTAGGGATCGTCCTCTACCGATTCGAGACTCTCTAGCCGAGCCTCAGGCAAGCGCGCAGGCAAGCCTTGGAGCGACAGGGCCGGTCCACCGATGTGGATTATTATGCCTGAACACTACGTTTCCCCGCCCTTTGGGGCATAAACGAGCCAACGAATGACTCCATCGAACCCAGATCGTCCGATCTAACCGAGGCGCCTCGCAACAGCAACAACCACACAGGTGAAAAGTATATAAATGTCAGGGCTGGTAGGTCACTGACACCACCCTAGTTAGAAAGAAACGCATGCCCTCCCTGAGGTCCTCTCCTGTTTTTGGTTCACAACCGGGGTGCGAGGCTCGCGAATTCACGTTACACAAAGTTGTGCCACACAGGCTGTGCTTTGATCATCACCACAAGACTTTGCTTTTCAACAGAAGCCTCGATCAATTGCCACTTAGGCATGCCACACAGGCAATTCACTCCATGCGTTTGATATCCATCAATATATAACCCCTGAGCTCGTACATCTCAGAGAAGGGCGTTAAGCAAGAGAATAAATTCTCCGCCGCCAAACAGATATATATTTAATAGAAATCAATCACACAGACTAAAATCCAATGCCAGACACACAGTCCATTTACAAGTTCGTTCTGGGTCTGAACGAAACCGGAGGCACCTAGTACCCCGCATATCCATCGATCTCCAAGTACGTCTGGACGATCACCAACTGTTTCCATCTTCTTGGGTGTACAGCCCAATCATGATCATCAGTAATTATCCAAACGACGTGAAGACCTCCGGTCTTCGACCATCGTCTTCATCTTCGACTTATCGTCCTATCTGTTATTCAGAATGGGATAAACCCAGTCTTTCTGAATAACTCGCGTATATAATAAATACGTGTTACACAAACACAACATACGCCACATTCCAATTCATCAGTATTTAACCGTAAATTAATCAAGAGAATAATTCCCCAAATATTAACCCCGAAGGCCGAAACCAACATCAAATCAATATCCAGAAAACCATTCTGCTTAGCTAACCGACAGTTAGTTTCAAAATTTCACATTCCTAGGGAAAGGTTCCCATTAATTTTATCAAAGATAAATCATTAAAATTTATTCTTTAATCTACTTTTGAATATCAATTCAAACTAGTCGGGATTAATGAACCTTACCGAAGTAATCATTTGTTTTAATTTCCCAATCCCAACCTATTCATCCCATGAAGTAAAATTGGTAATACTTCATATCTAACACCACAGTGTTATCGGTAAATTCAATTACCATTTCACATTCACATCTAATTAAAGATTTAACTATCGCCTGGAGCAAAACTGGTGATACTCCATTCTCGACCTTTTCAATCTAATTAAAGATTCATTAAAACTCCACACAGTTTTAATCGTTAACTGGGTTAAAGAATCAGTGTCATTTTAAACACAGTTCACAATAAACCCAAAATCACATTCCATTAATTATCGGGTTAAAGAACGAGTGTTATTTAAAACACTGTCCACGATAAACCCAAAATCAATATCAATTCAATTCCAATTAAATATTGTTTAATTGGTTCACTTCATTAAATCTAAATAAAAGATTTAATCTTTTTCTCAACTGGGTTCAAGAACAGTGTTAGTCAAGACACCATTCATGACAAACCCAAATCACATTTGGTATTAAATACAAGGCTCTAAATAGAAAATATATCGGCTTATATTCAATATCAAATTCTACGACCAACAGATATTGTATTGGAAATAACGATATATATATCTATATCTTTCAAATTTCCATAACAACATCTGTATAATCACGAAATCCAACATCGAAATATTCCGAAGACAATTTCGATTTAAATCCATTCCAATGCAATCATTGGAAATTCTGGTTATTTTTAAAACCCTTTTCAAATTCAATTTATTTATTTAAAAACAAATAGAATTTTAATTCTAGTTCAAAACTAGTTCATTTCGATAAACATCTATTTTTATCTTTTCAAATATGGAATTTTTCATCCCAATTCTTCACAAATCATTTCTTATGATTTTACACAAATTATTAATAATTTTATCAAGGCCCGTACAGTCGATTTCCATCAACGGCCATCGAACTGCACTTACAACGACCTTTTCCAAATTTGATTTGGACATAACTCCAAATCCAACCGTTAGATTTCAAATTTCTAATATTCGTTAGAAAGCCCTTTTCGATACGAACCCAACGGTTCCGGTTTTAGGAGAATCCGACGGTCGGCTCTCCCGTAATATCCATTCGAAGTCAATGGTCGAAATTCGCGAACTGCCGCGGCGCGACGCGTTCTATTCAGGCCATTATATTATATATATAATATATACTTCATCGATTTCAATTCAAATTCAATTCTATTCAATTTCAATTTGAATTCACTTCTATTCAATTTCAATTTGAATTCACTTCTATTCAATTTCAATTTGAATTCACTTCTATTCAATTTCAATTCGAATTCATTTCTTTTCAAAATGTCAGATTTTGAAATCACTTTCGATATTCGTTATAAAATGAATAAAATCGATAAAAATATCGTTCACGTCAAAATGGCGTCAATCTAATCAACACGGCTTCATATATTTCTATTTTCAAATATTCTATTTCAAATATTTCTTTTTCAAATATTTCTATTTCAAATATTCTATTTTCAAATATTCTATTTCAAATATTTCTTTTTCAAATATTTCTATTTCAAATATTCTATTTTCAAATATTTCTTTTTCAAATATTCTATTTTCAAATATTTCTTTTTCAAATATTCAATTTTCAAATATTTTATTTTCAAATATTCTATTTTCAAATATTTCTTTTTCAAATATTCTATTTCAAATATTCTATTTTCAAATATTTCTTTTCAAATATGGAATGAGGCCCAATCAACTACCATATAATGTTAATTATATGGGATTTCTACAACACATGTCTACAATAACAACGATGAATAATCAACCATCATCCAAAGTGCATTCTACACTGTATAAGCATCAAATATAGATATTCAACGCTTATAACAGTCTGTCAATCAATCGATCGACATACAACTAATTATTGGGATTAGTGTATGTCATATATCACCCCAATACCCGTGTGGGGTTTCAAACAATCAAACACAGATTTTATTTGTGCAGTTGGGCGATGTGTTAAATTTATCGTCCCAATCAATGTCAGTCAAATGTGTGCATATAAACAAATCATCCGATTTGTTTACACGTTAAAAATTCCATTTTTAACTATAAAATATTTTTAACTATATAAATATTTTATTTCATTACACATCACATCACACAATCAACTACACATCAAATCAAACATACAAGCATACAAGCCGTCCATGGTCTGTGGACGACGGGTGTCGGGTGCTACTGAACACCGTCTGCATCCTAGTATATATTTATATAACTAGAAAGTTAAATTAAAGAGTGAGAAATTCTCATCGAGGGTTCCACTCCGCCGTGCTTTGCTTTTGAACTGCTGAACCGCCCGGATTTGACTGAAATTCCAATGCAGTCTTTTCACGCTGTTCAAATAAAAATTATACTTTTATTGCTTCATTTCAATAAATAAAAATCATATTTTTATTTCTTCTTCATATATATTATCGACGCTTCATTCTATATAAAAATTATATTTTTATATTTCTACTTCATATATATAAAGATCGAATTTTTATTATCATAACTATATAAAAGATTATATTTTTATTATCTAAATTATATAAAAACCAAATCTTTATATCTTCTATAAATTAAAAATCATATTTTTAATATCTCTACATTATAAAAATTCGATTTTTATCCTTCTTCTACATATATAAAAATTCGATTTTTATATAATATAAATCAGTTTTTAAATCAAATAAAAATCAGTTTTTAAATCAAATCTATAGGTGTTTAAAACCAAAATTAATCCAATGTTTTGTATATATTTAAAACTGAAAATAAATTCTAAATGAAATTCTTACTTTGATTGGAAGAGGGGGGGTTTACTGTAGCGCATTGGAGATGGGTGGCTTGAGGTGTAGCTGAGGCGGCGGATTGGGTAGGGTTTTCAGGGGGGCGGCAGCTTCCAGTCGTTTGGGTTGGGTTAGGGGGGGTTGCGCGAGTCTCGAATGGAGGAGAAGAAGAGGCGGAGGAACAGGAGGAAGGGGAGATGGAGATGGCGGCGGAAGGCGTGGGTCGTGGATGTCACGCGATGGAGGGCGGCGCGATTATCGAAGGAGAGAAGGGAGAGCTGGGGGGAGAAGGAGGGTTGGATGGCGGCTGGCCCTGGGCGGCGCCTGATGGCGCGGTGACACTCTGATGGGAGGAGCGACGGCGGCTCCTCCCCCTCTTCCCACTCTTTTTTTTCCTTCTTCTGATTTGTGAATAAGTGAACGGGGAAGAAAAGAATAGAGGGGGGGTTATTAAAATTTATATTATTTAATTTATTTTTCACAAAAAGGTTGACTTTTCTATCTATCTCCAAACAACACCTAACGACTATCGCCCCTAGCTAATTACCCCTATTCCGAACACAATGGGATATGTCACGAAGGCCAATTCGATCGTACAATCAGATTTCGTCAAAATCAACATATAACTCTATATATTGAATTTGAACGCGCATTTCAATTTACTGGGGTCACATACTAACTCGAAAAATTCCCGAAAAATATTTTCTAGCTTCATATTGACGATACGGTCCTAACAAAACTAGTTTCGTCGAATTCTGAGATCGTTTGAAAAATGGCCAATTTCCAGTCGATTAAAATCAACTGAAACTGGTCAAACGCGTTTTCCTTCGCCACGCTCACATATTGATTCGAAAAATTATGAAATTTGGAATCTCGCAATAACTTGACATCACGGACCCAACAAAAATGGTTTCATCGAAATCCGAGGTCGTTTGCAAAATTCTCATTTCTAAGGGCCAGAATTCCATAGCGACTATTCTGAAAATTCACTTGGACATATCTTTTGATTCCCGCTATGAAATTTTAATTTTTCGGATTCGTTGGAAAGATATTATCAATTAGATTCAACTATTTTTGGTTTCACTAAAATCCAGTTTATTTTGCACCCGGTATGTTCAATTGAAGTTTGAAATCGAATTATCGAACTACCGCGCCATTTTTCAATTCCTTTTACAAATATAAATAAATATTTATATTCTATCGACGAACTATATAATATATACGTTTGAATTCCATTCAAAATAAATTTCTCGTCGTTATTATTTAAAATAATTCATTTTAAAAAATCAAAATTCGCTAAAATTGCCAAAATAAAAATTTTAAACTGGCCCAGATTTTCGGGTTGTTACAATCTCCCCCACTTAAAACTTTTCGTCCCGGAAAAGGAACCAAGTCGAAAGTGGTTTGATTAATCAACTCTACGTTTGATCTGGCTTCCATTCTCCAACTTTTCAATTTATGAGAATTTTCAAATTCTTCAAAAATTTGGCTAACACCCGGAATTTTCGAAAAATTTCGCCATAACCTCCCATGCACCGGGAGCCACGGGAAAATCCCGAAATTGCCATATAGGCCTTCTGATCTCAAAAAGAAAAAGAAAAAGCCAAGCGGCTAGCCAATAGGCTCATAAAATCATCATCACCCAAACAAAACAGTAAATTATAGTAAACATGTACCTATTTGTCGGGCAAACAATTTTATTCTTCTGCTCTAGCCTCTTTGCTATGACCTGTTCAATGTAAGTACATGTATATGCAAGCAAATGCGATCAATTTTCAATACAATTCACCTTTTGATCAAATTGGTAGGGTACAAATTTTTATTAATCAAACTATAATCAAACAACACAAACATCAATCAATTAGTTGGTTAGCTTTTGAAATTCATAACTTTGATACATAGTCAAAAATCAGATTTTTGATGCCAAATCACAACAATAGGCCCTATCTAATTTTGGTTCTCACACCAGTCAATAGGAAATATATAAATATCACACCTTCGACACTCGAACACTAATTCTGATGATGAAGCTTCAATCATCAGAACCATCTCCGGGCGACTAGAGTGTGATTCTATATCTATCCAGTATATTAAAACTTCAAATACAAGTTTGCAAGGCGTATATGCAAAATCTTTATATATTGGACTGTCCAAATCAATACAAATAGATAATCAAATACGAATAATTGATTAAAATTTTCAAAACAAAATTTGTTTTCACTTTGAAAATATACTCTTTACACTCGTTCTAGGATACTACTGATCCCATCTCTAACGAGTCATTCTCATTGGATATTACAAATCCAATATCTGATGAATTCTTTCGTATGGTTCTAGTGTGTCCTGTTCTCTGAGCTTTGTAAACCAAAGCTCTAATACCACATTGGAACGACCCGAACCCCCCGGTCTCTGAAGAGAAGAGAAAGAACGAATTGTTTTGAGAACAAGACAATACATAACGCATATAAAAGAACATTTCATTGTATATTCCAACATTTCCATCAGATTACAAGAATATACAGAGTACAAATGAATATTACACAGAAATATCAGAGATTTAAATTACATTTAAATACATAGCAGTGGAAAATAATACAATACACAACTGAAGGAGATATACGGATACAAAGCTTTCCGGATATCGTTCCAGCTGTAAACCAGGATCCTATGAACATAAATCTGCAAAACCAAAACTATTAGCTGCCCGTGTCAAAATAGGGGCACCCAGAGTTTAGGTTAAAACAATAAACTCCAGGTCAGTCATGGGACTGGTGTGAGAACTAAAACAGTTATTATTCTTTATTTTTAAAGATAGGTGAATCAAGGGACCACGCCGTATAACACGGAACGGGTTTCCTCCCAAGAACACCAGTGCATAAAACAACAGCGCAATGCTAAATAAGGAAAAATGAAGCTATTATAAGACCCAGGTCCCATCACACAATGCAACGCAAGCCGGAGGATAGGGTTTTTACCTTATAATAGCCAAGAATGCTTGATACGTTTAAAACAAATCATTTGATACTATTATAAGTGCATAGTGTATAAAACAACTTCAAATCATAAGTATCAATCATAGACGGCATAAGCGCCCCATCCCAGTATGTCGCCATACTAAGCTCTACAATTAAAACCGCAAATGTCACGTATTTGGAAATTGGATTTCCATCTATGAACTGAGGCTAGGGATCGTCCTCTACCGATTCGAGACTCTCTAGCCCGAGCCTCAGGCAAGCCTTGGAGCAACAGGGCCGGTCCACCGATGTGGATTATTATGCCTGAACACTACGTTTCCCCGCCCTTTGGGGGCGTAAACGAGCCAACGAATGACTCCATCGGACCCGGATCGTCCGATCTAACCGAGGCGCCTCGCAACAGCAACAACCACACAGGTGAAAAGTATATAAATGTCAGGGCTGGTAGGTCGCTGACACCACCCTAGCTAGAATGAAACGCATGCCCTCCCTGAGGTCCTCTTCTGTTTTTGGTTCACAACCGGGGTGCGAGGCTCGCGAATTCACGTTACACAAAGCTGTGCCACACATGCTGTGCATTGATCATCACCACAAGACTTTGCTTTTCAACAGAAGCCTCCATCAATTGCCACTTAGGCATGCCACACAGGCAATTCACTCCATGCGTTTGATATCCATCAATATATAACCCCTGAGCTCGTACGTCTCAGAGAAGGGCGTTAAGCAAGAGAATAAATTCTCCGCCGCCAAACAGATATATATTTAATAGAAATCAATCACACGGACTAAAATCCAATGTAAGACACACAGTCCATTTACAAGTTTGTTCTGGGTCTGAACGAAACCGGAGGCACCTAGTACCCCGCATATCCATCGATCTCCAAGTATGTCTGGATGATCACCAACTGTTTCCATCTTCTTGGGTGTACAGCCCAATCAAGATCATCAGTAATTATCCAAACGACGTGAAGACCTCCGGTCTTCGACCATCGTCTTCATCTTCGACTTATCGTCGTATCAGTTATTCAGAATGGGATAAACCCGGTCTTTCTGAATAACTCGCGTATATAATAAATATGTGTTACACAAACACAACATACGCCTCATTCCAGTTCATCAGTCACTAACCGTAAATTAATCAAGAGAATAATTCCCTAAATATTAACCCCGAAGGCCGAAACCAACATCAGATCAATATCCAGAAAACCATTCTGCTTAGCTAACCGACAGTTAGTTTCAAAATTTCACATTCCTAGGGAAAGGTTCCCATTAATTTTATCAAAGATAAATCATTAAAATTTATTCTTTAATCTACTTTTGAATATCAATTCAAACTAGTCGGGATTAACGAACCTTACCGAAGTAATCATTTGTTTTAATTTCCCAATCCCAACCTATTCATCCCATGAAGTAAAACTGGTAATACTTCATATCTAACACCACGGTATTATCGGTAAATTCAATTACCATTTCATGTTCACATCTAATTAAAGATTTAACTATCGCCTGGAGCAAAACTGGTGATACTCCATTCTCCATCTTTTCAATCTAATTAAAGATTCATTAAGACTCCACACAGTTTTAATCGTTAACTGGGTTAAAGAATCAGTGCATTTTAAACACGGTTCACGATAAACCCAAAATCACATTCCATTAATTATCGGGTTAAAGAACGAGTGTTATTTAAAACACTGTCCACGATAAACCCAAATATCAATTCAATTCCAATTAAATATTGTTTAATTGGTTCACTTCATTAAATCTAAATAAAAGATTTAATCTTTTTCTCAACTGGGTTCAAGAACAGTGTTAGTCAAGGCACCATTCACGACAAACCCAAATCACATTTGGTATTAAATACAAGGCTCTAAACAGAAAATATATCGGCTTATATTTAATATCAAATTCTACGACCAACAGATATCGTATTGGAAATAACGATATATATATCTATATCTTTCAAATTTCCATAACAACATCTGTATAATCACGAAATCCAACATCGAAATATTCTGAAGACAATTTCGATTCAAATCCATTCCAATTCAATCATTGGAAATTCTGGTTATTTTTAAAACCCTTTTCAAATTCAATTTATTTATTTAAAAACAAATAGAATTTTAATTCTAGTTCAAAACTAGTTCATTTCGATAAACATCTATTTTTATCTTTTCAAATATGGAATTTTTCATCCCAATTCTTCACAAATCATTTCTTATGATTTTACACAAATTATTAATATTTTTAATAATTTTATCAAGGCCCGTACAGTCGATTTCCATCAACGGCCATCGAACTGCACTTACAGCGACCTTTTCCTAATTTGATTTGGACATAACTCCAAATCCAACCGTTAGATTTTAAATTTCTAATATTCATTAGAAAGCCCTTTTCGATACGAACCGAACGGTTCCGTTTTTAGGAGAATCCGACGGTCGGATCTCCCGTAATATCCGTTCGAAGTCAATGGTCGAAATTCGCGAACTGTCGCGGCGCGACGCGTTCTATTCAGGCCATTATATTATATATATAATATATACTTCGTCGATTACAATTCAAATTCAATTCTATTCAATTTGAATTCACTTCTATTCAATTTCAATTTGAATTCACTTATATTCAATTTCAATTTGAATTCACTTCTATTCAATTTCAATTTGAATTCACTTTTATTCAATTTCAATTCGAATTCATTTCTTTTCAAAATGTCAGATTTTGAAATCACTTTCGATATTCGTTATAAAATGCATAAAATCGATAAAAATATCGTTCACGTCAAAATGGCGTCAATCTAATCAACACGGCTTCATATATTTCTATTTTCAAATATTCTATTTCAAATATTTCTTTTTCAAATATTTCTATTTCAAATATTCTATTTTCAAATATTCTATTTCAAATATTTCTTTTTCAAATATTTCTATTTCAAATATTCTATTTTCAAATATTTCTTTTTCAAATATTCTATTTCAAATATTCTATTTTCAAATATTTCTTTTCAAATATGGAATGAGGCCCAATCAACTACCATATAATGTTAATTATATGGGTTTTCTACAACACATGTCTACAATAACAACGATGAATAATCAACCATCATCCAAAGAGCATTCTACATTGTATAAGCATCAAATATAGATATTCAACGCTTATAACAGTCTGTCAATCAATCGATCGACATACAACTAATTATTGGGATTAGTGTATGTCATATATCACCCCAATACCCGTGTGGGGTTTCAAACAATCAAACACAGATTTTATTTGTGCAGTTGGGCGATGTGTAAAATTTATCGTCCCAATCAATCGTCCGATTTGCTTACACGTTAAAAATTCCATTTTTAACTATAAAATATTTTTAACTATATAAATATTTTATTTCATTACACATCACATCACACAATCAACTACACATCAAATCAAACATACAAGCATACAAGCCGTCCATGGTCTGTGGACGACGGGTGTAGGGTGCTACTAAACACCGTCTGCATCCTAGTATATATTTATATAACTAGAAAGTTAAATTAAAGAGTGAGAAATTCTCACCGAGGGTTCCACTCCGCCGTGCTTTGCTTTTGAACTGCTGAACCGCCCGGATTTGACTGAAATTCCAATGCAGTCTTTTCACGTTGTTCAAATAAAAATTATACTTTTATTGCTTCATTTCAATAAATAAAAATCATATTTTTATTTCTTCTTCATATATATTATCGACGCTTCATTCTATATAAAAATTATATTTTTATATTTCTACTTCATATATATAAAGATCGAATTTTTATTATCATAACTATATAAAAGATTATATTTTTATACTTCTATAATATAAAAGATTATATTTTTATTATCTAAATTATATAAAAACCAAATCTTTATATCTTCTATAAATTAAAAATCATATTTTTAATATCTCTACATTATAAAAATTCGATTTTTATCCTTCTTCTACATATATAAAAATTCGATTTTTATCCTTCTTCTACATATATAAAAATTCGATTTTTATATAATATAAATCAGTTTTTAAATCAAATAAAAATCAGTTTTTAAATCAAATAAAAATCAGTTTTTAAATCAAATCTGTAGGTGTTTAAAACCGAAATTAGTCCAATTTTTTGTATATATTTAAAACTGAAAATAAATTCTAAATGAAATTCTTACTTTGATTGGAAGAGGGGGGGTTTACTGTAGCGCGTTGGAGATGGGTGGCTCGAGGTGTAGCTGAGGCGGCGGATTGGGTAGGGTTTTCAAGGGGGCGGCGGCTTCCAGTCGTTTGGGTTGGGTTGGGGGGGCTGCGCGAGTCTCGAATGGAGGAGAAGAAGAGGCGGAGGAGCAGGAGGAAGGGGAGATGGCGGCGGAAGTCGTGGGTCGTGGAGGTCACACGATGGAGGGCGGCGCGATTATCGAAGGAGAGAAGGGAGAGCTGGGGGGAGAAGGAGGGTTGGACGGCGGCTGGCCCTGGGCGGCGCCTGATGGCGCGGTGACACTCCGATGAGAGGAGCGACGGCGGCTCCTCCCCCTCTTCCCTCTCTTTTTTTTCCTTCTTCTGATTTGTGAATAAATGAACGGGGAAGAAAAGAATAGAGGGGGGTATTAAAATTTATATTATTTAATTTATTTTTCACAAAAAGGTTGACTTTTCTATCTATCTCCAAACAACACCCAACGACTGTCGCCCCCAGGAAATTACCCCTATTACGAACACAATGGGATTTGTCACGAAGGCCAATTCGATCGTTAAAATCAGATTTCGTCAAAATCAACATATAACTCTATATATTGAATTTGAATGCGCATTTCAATTTACTAGGGTCACATACTAACTCGAAAAATTCCCAAAAAATATTTTCTAGCTTGGTATTGATGATACGGTCCTAACAAAACTAGTTTCGTCGAATTCCGAGATCGTTTGAAAAATGGCCAATTTCCAATCGATTAAAATCAACTGAAACTGGTCAAACGCGTTTTCCTTCGCCACGCTCACATATTGATTCGAAAAATTATGAAATTTGGAATCTCGCAATAACTTGACATCACGGACCCAACAAAAGTGGTTTCGTCGAAATCCGAGGTTGTTTGCAAAATTCTCATTTCTAAGGGCTAGAATTCCATAGCGACTATTCTGAAAATTCATTTGGACATATCTTTTGATTCCCGCTATGAAATTTTAATTTTTCGGATTCGTTGGAAAGATATTATCAATTAGATTCAACTATTTTTGGTTTCACTAAAATCAGGTTTATTTTGCACCCGGTATGTTCAATTGAAGTTTGAAATCGAATTATCGAACTACCGCGCCATTTTCAATTCCTTTTATAAATATAAATAAATATTTATATTCTATCGACGAACTATGTAACATTGGACTTTGTGAACGTATTGACCCAGTGAGATGTACAATAGTGGAGTTAGAAAATATGTACTATTGAAATGTTGAAATAAAATATTATATATAAATAAAATACTATTTGAATATTTAAATTCTTGTGTAGTAGTATTCTATTCAAATATAAATATTTATTTCTGTATGTGATGTAGTAGAATAGTACAATTGCAAACACATTTATAATAATATATATGTTTGTTATCATCAAACAAAAATCATATTATTATACTCTACAAAACTATGATTTGCACATAACATATATATGAAAGGATCATTGAATTATCTTATATGCATCTCATGTAAGTTAAATACACTAACTCAGATGTTTCCATTAATTGATATTCCTCAAGTTATATACACTGGTTTATAAGATTTAAGATCATATAAACCACATGATGAACCATAGAAATCACAAAAATCTCAAAAACCACAGAACTCGAGACCTCGATTAAGAGTCCAAAACACAAAAATGAAATTGATATAGATAAATAAATCCTTAGAAAGCTTCATTCTATCTACATATAATAGCGATCGACAAAAAATAGAGAATTACAAAGAAATCTAGAAATCATAAACAATGAAGTCTAGAAATAACTTATAATGGATCCATGACTCAGATGGAAAGCCGAAGCAATGCCACATGCGCATATCTTAGATGGACAAAGCTTACCAATACTAATCGATGTATATTTACATATATTACCCGACTCAGATGACCCGAAGGTCCTAGTGTCTCAGGTAACTCGAAATTCATAAATGTATCAAATGACCTTAAGGTCTAAATGTCTCAAATGACCCGAAGGGCTAGTACTAATAATATATCATAATGTGTCACAAACTCCAAAATAGTTACTCGGACAGTGATAACAGTACGTATCATACCACACCTTCTTGCTTATCATTATACTACCCATTAGACAATTCCACATTGGAATAGCTAAATCAATCTCTGAACAATAACTTTGTTTGATCAAGTTTGAAATTAATCGATATAATAAACTATTGTGTTTCATACAACATAGTTTATTACAATGTTTAAAACCCAACTTTTCCTTCTCAAAGGTGCAAAAACATGTGGTTTCATCTAAGAAGATATACTCAGGAAAAATCGGGTTTAAAAAAATAATTTTATAAACTATTTAGAATTCATTGATTTTGTAAATCTTTCTATATTAAGGAATATAAGTAAAATCACGATCTAGATATATTTGTAAATTTATAAAATATATAGATAGATATTTACTCAAAACAATACTTGTAAATATATATAAATTCTTTTTAAAACATTTCTAAAACATCTGTACATAAAATCATGAAAGAACTCATGAAATCGACATCCGAAAAGTTTAAATGTGAATGCGCCAGATCTTGTACAATTAAGCCGGTTGATAACACAAAAGTCATGGCTTTAAAGATTCACCAAAAGTTAGTTAAATACTCACCTGAATCATGCATCAAACCATCAAAAAACACACCAGAAATGTAACCAAAAAGGTTCAACCGGGGCCACATTTTAGTGCGCTTAGAGGTCTACTTAGCAAAGTTACGGGTCAACCCAAAGGGTCGAACCAAACAAGCTCGGATCAACCCTTGGGTCGACCCTCCAAGGTCCATGTCGACCCCTGGGACGCGAGTTTTACAAGCAACATTCTATCTTCCATATTCAACTTCCAAGCAATATTCTAATCAAATTCAAGTGATATACAGGCTCAAGTTTGAGCATATACATAGAAAAATACTCAGGCAATAGATCAGAATAATTTTGGCATGAATTTTGAGATAGCTTGGAGGAGTTATAAGCTCTCATATGGGCCCAAATACTCTTATTGTAACACGAAATTATACAAAAACTTTTTTTAATAAAATCAAAATCCATAGAGAATATTCACTAATTCAAACACAGCTTGCAAATGTAAGAAAGTGTGAGATAACTCACCTTTTGATTTTAGCAAGCAACATAGCACTTTACAACAAAGGATTTGAAGCAAGATTAAAAAATTTAACCTTGAGAAGACCTGTGAACACATGTAGGAACTACCATAGACATATGCAAGCACAAATTAGAGAAAAATTACAAAGATTGATGAAGATAAACCTGTGGATTTATAGTGATTTACATGTAGCAATTTGAATAACAAATTTTTTTCTTAAGGTTTGAGTTGTAATTTGAAGATTTGAGGAGGAGTACCATATTTTCTTACTGTATGTTTTCTTTCTTTAGGTTGATGAAGTTTTCCTTCTTTTGAAGTTGTACGTATCGGAAACTAAGCTTCTAGATCTCTCCTCGACTAAACATAGATTTGGGCTTAATGATAGCCCAATTTGGCCTTAATGTCCATTAATTAAGTCTTGCTAAGTTAAATAGGCTACATATCACACAAATTACCTAATTTGCATCATATTTCACCTTTTCAACACTTAAACACATAACTAAACATTGTGTTAGCTATGTTAAATATAGTCAACAAGATTTCACATTTTCAATTTAAATTGTACATTTTATACTTTTATATACAAAACATACGGTTGTAACTCAAAAAATTTACAAACTTTATTATTTTTACACAAATTTTGTACAATCGTAATAAAACTACTTTAGCACACCAACGTTGATTTTTTTCATCAATATTTATGATTTCCGTTATATTTTTAACTCAATATTTCTAAAACACATGATTTTAAACTAGAATCATTATACACATATATATTGCAATTTTTTGCAATATACACATCATAAACCGTGTAAACCCCCATTTGGTTTAAATTTATACATATAAAGCTTTCTCACATTTTTTTCATATTATAGTTTATTTAATTTAATTTTATCATGAATCCACTTTATTTCTCCTTTATTACTTATATTCTTCAATTTGACCCCAGATTTAATATACTTTCCCAAAAAATACTATTTAATCACTTTAATTTTTAATTAAATCGTTTCCTCCAAACTTACATAGGTTAGCACAAAACCAAGAATCAAATTCATCTTATATGATTATTATTCAAATCATTTCCCAAACAATATGTTCCTAATTAATAAGTTAAAATCCTCATTCTATTTCATTAATTGCTATTACAGGTAATCGCAAATTCAAGGTTGTTACATAAGTGGTATTAGACTTGGTAATATTTGTAGAAGAACGTTTTGAATTTGTTAAAAAATATTTAATAGATTCTGTATTTATGAGACGCTAAGATTTAGTGATATTTGTCCAGATTTATTTGTTAGATTATATGTTTAAGGATATTAAGATTTGATCATGTCTAGATAAGAAAATTTTAAATTTATAAACAATGAAGATCTAATTTTTTTTAGTGATATTAAAACAGAAAGACATGCATGGTAGTTTACGTTGATATCGAAAAATATATAACATCAAAGGTATTTTAATTGTCTATAAAGATATATATGTTTGAAAATTGGTGTTCTTTTATTAACTTACAAATTATCGGTAAAAGAAAGATTAATATATGAGAAAAGAAAAACACTAAATACATAAGCAAAATAAAAACAGAACATAAAATTATACTAAGTAAGACCCAAGATGAGGTCATCTCCTCAAGTCTGGAAAACATCCAGCTAGCTGCACATGTTGTGCATGTTCTTCCAAGCTATATGGAATAGCTAATGAAATTAACTATGGCACCGCCTATACTCCACTATTTTGCATGATTCATGCAGCAGTACCACGTTCTTATCGGTTGTAGCAAAGCTGCTCTACTTTTGCACCCATGAATTCATACAAGATTGTTCCTAATATAGACAATTGCCCCACGTCTTCCACTGGATGGAATACTTCCATCAAATTGTTGAATTCAATTCATTGACGAACAAGAAAACTTATGAAAAATCGAATTGAAAACTGAATCACATATCTGAGAGGAATTCATTTCTTTTGCTGATAATTAAGAACTTGTGAAAAGTCAAACTAAAAACCCAAGCATATATGAGAGGACCTTTTAGCTAAAACATAAGAAATTGTTAAACCTTCCTATTAAGTTATTCTATACGGAACAACCTATTAAGTTATTCCCTTATGAAGGGACTTCAAATTTTGTCTCCCAAACCCATAAGAAGAGTACACACGAGTTTAGAGAACTAAGTTTGAATTTGTCATGAAAATGAACACCAGGTTTTTGTATTATAATTTGCCAGGTCAGAGGAAGGTTATTAGGAGGGGGAAATATTCTAAGTGTTCAAGCCATTTTCTACTATGTAACGTATCCAAATAAAATTTGATTGGCTGTTGAAATATGAAAATCTTCTCTAAAACACAGTAAGACAAAACCGTTAAAAAGCTGGATCTCCAGCCAACAAACTCAGCAATCAACATAGTAAAATTCCCTTGTATTCATCCAAATCTAAAAATTGAATACTCACTGAAATCATATTTCTATGTTGAATAATTGGAAGGATCGACTATAAGAATTAGAAGGGAAACTTAATTCACTTACGCCGGAGCATGCGAGAACCTAAGACAATTGATGGCTTGATCCTCCATGTTTGAACATAGTCATCTATTTCTAAGTCAAACCATGGGGAGGTTGAACTGAAACCGAAGTTCGATTTGGGAATCACTCAAGAATTCTGCAGCGATGTTGGTGTTGATGTGGAAAATTGCCACACGCCAATGCCCAAAGTGTAAGTGTAGTATGAACATAGTAATTTAAAGATATAGTAAAGTAAAGCGAGGAAGACACAGCCTTTTATAGTGGTTCGGCACTTAAGCCTACGTCCACTTCATAGTAGTCATTCATCATATGTTTGTTGATTACAATTTTTATACAAGTTCGAAAAAATATTTGAATACAAAGCATTACAATAGAATAACAAAGTGATTGTTAATTCTAAACTTTGACTAAAATCCCCTTCTTCTTCTTCTTCGTTGAGCAAGCTGACTTGGTCAACTATGTCCAAATTTATCTTTAATGTCCAAGAAGTCCAAAACAATCCAAAAGTAGCATAATTATCCTTGTGAATGTCCAAATCTTGATGGAAAATGTGTATGCCACGTTTTAATTTTCATGCTATGTCCAATGGCCATAAAGAAGTAGATGTAAGCCAATAATGAGGGTATTGGAGCTCTAGAAGTCCAAAAGCTCAAGGAAAAAAGGATCTAAATGAAGGTCTTGCTTGGGGGTATTTATAGTAGAGAGATAGTAGTGGAGTAGGTAGGAAAAAGGGTCCATACAGTAGAATTTTGTATCCTTGGAGGCAACCCCCAAAAATCTCGGATCCCTTCATGTTATGCAGGAAAATTCGTATACCTCTAGGATGATACAAATTTTGTATCCCTTTGGGGGATACAAATTTCGTATCCTAGTTGATTCGAAAATTCGTATCCATTGCGGGATACGAATTTCCGTATCCTCGGGGGGGATACGGTGGTTGGGTATCCCCTGGGGATACAAATTTCGCATCCCTTTACGGATACGAATTTGTATGCCTGAGGATACGAAAATTCGTAACCCCTGAGGGATACGAATTTTCATATCCCCTGGGGGGATACGTTATTTAAAGGAGGATGATGATTTTGGAGGAATTTGAAATCCTCACTACGAGATGAGGCAGTCGAAGCACGTGTTGAGGGAGGCGAAGCTCCTGGGAGTCGAATTTGGATGGATACAAAATTGTGTTTCTCTGAAGGGATTCGAAATCCTAGGAGCGAGGGATTCAAAAATTCTGCACACATTCACAGAAATGGGAGAAACTTTCAAATCGTAAGTTTGTTTGGGACAAACGAAAGTCGTACCATATGCTAATTCAAAGGGTTAGAAGAGTTACCATGCAAAGCACCGTAATTGATGTTTTTGGGCCCAAAAGAGGTTATTTAAGGGCGTTTTGGGCCGTTTGTATGTTTTCGACGTGACTTTGACCAAATGGCTTTGTGTTTTCTGACAAGGTTGTTGATGCTTGAGCTTGTTGCTAACCAGAAACTTGACATGTGACAGCTTCGATCAAAAATCATGTCAGCATTTCCCCCTTAAAACATATCTTGCTTGATCCAAGGAAGGTATGTGTTGTGAGGAGAAGAGAAATCCAGACATCCAGAAACCCACGATCGCTTCAGATCGTATTATTGATGAGTCCAAAAACCAGAAAGCTTGTGCTTTGACGAAGATCGACGATCGATTTGAAATCGTATTATTCATAAATCCACGATCACTTCGGATCGTATTAATATAAGACCATGATAGCTTTGGATCGTATTAATAGAAGGCTACAATCGCTTCGGATCGTATTAATTAGTAATCACCAGAATAGCCGGAGTATGAGAGGGGCTGGAGGAGTCCGGTAACCTGCAAAGAAAAGAGATACGCATAACCGTTTGTGGGCGATCTTACCATATCACCGACGAGGCCGCCACAGGTCATTGTATTCTTCCAGGGCGACCTATCGAGGCAAGACGACCAAGGGATGTAATATCGTCCTTGGTGGTCTAACATTTGCAAGACAATCAAGGGATTCATTTCATCCTTGAACATCTCGCATTTGCAAGACAACCAAGGGATACATTTCATCCTTGGTCTGCTCACGTTCGCGAGACAGCCAGGGGATACATTTCATCCTTGGTATGTTCACATTTGCGAGACAGGCACGGGATACATTTCATCCTTAGTCTGCTCGCTTTCGCGAGGTAACCAAGGGATACATTTCATCTTTGGTTTTCTCACATTCGTGAGATAGCCAAGGGATACATTTCATCCTCAGTCTGCTCGCATTTGCGAGACAACCAAGGGATACATTTCATCCTTGGTTTGCTCGCTCTCGCGAGGCAGCCAAGGGATACAGTTTCATCCTTAGCGATCATGCTTTGGCAACCAAGGGATACATTGCGTCCCTTGTCTGCTCGCAATTGCGAGACGGCCAAGGGATACATTTCATCCTTGGTTTGCTCGCTCTTACGAAACAACCAAGGTATACATTTCATCCTTGGTTTGCTCGCTCTCGCGAGGCAACCAAGGGGTACATTTCATCCTTGGTCTGCTCGCTCTCACGAGACAGCCAAGGGATACGGTTTTGTCCTTGCCGATCATGCTTTGGTGATGCAACCAACGGATAGGGTTTCATCCTTATCGATCACGCTTTGGTGATGCAACCAAGGGATATGATTTCGTCCTTCGTGACCACGCTTTGGTGATGAAACGAAGGGATATGATTTCATCCTGGGCGAACACACTTTGGCGATGCAACCAAGGAATGATGGTGTGTTGTCAAGAAAAGAGCTTGCATAAGGACATTTGGTCCCGTACATGGGTGGGTTGACCCAACAATCTATACTTTAGAGAGCCAGAGATAAATCGAGGGGCTGGATCCCGAATATTAATACTCCAGGGAAATCCAAGAGAGCCAATACCATGGGTCCAAGAATTCTAAAAGCCGGAAAGCCATAGAATGAGAAAGCGATAAGTGGGAAGATGGCTATTAGAGAGCCATTAATCCAGTAGCCAAGGAGACCAGAATACCAGAAGACCAAAATCCGTAAGTTGTAAGGTACTGATGCCCGAGGGACTTGTGACCAAGACACTAGAATTAGTAGAAAGTTTAGATTATCCAAAGAGACACTGGCGCCCCCAGTGTTTAAGTCCAAGTTAGGAATCAGTTGATTAAAGAGAAGAATATACGATTGAATTCCAACCTGAGGAGTCACACTGGACATTATCCTTACTTCCGAAACTGTGGGAGCACTACCGTCCAAAGCTACATGCACCGGCACTTGAGCAACATTACCAACAGCGGAGCCCACGACTTCACCAACGAGCGATGTCGGTATTAGGGGTGCCCCCGAGTGTAGTGGGACCGACACTGTTGCGAAGAGCAGCGTCGGCCTGTTGATTAATTTGTGGGGTTGCCCCCAAGTACCGAGTCGTGAGTGGAGGAACATTGGTACTAGTTCCAATAATGACTACCTGGCCAGGCGACCTCGAAGCACTTATTATCATGTCCTCAATCTAGGCAAGAAAGGTGTTAAAACCATCTTCCTGTCGCTCGAGTTGAGCGTTCAAATACATCGATAAGTTCTTAATCATTCCATCGATGTCTTATCAAGTGATGTAGCTCGATGGAACTCAAGTTGAAGAAAGTTCTTGAATTCTTCCTCCTTCCGTTCTTTGAGCTTCAACGATAGCATCGAGCTTTTTGCAGTTAACCATGTCGAAAATGAGTAAAGTTGAAGTCGAAGCTGAAACTGATGACGAAATCGGAATACAAATCTGAGTAATTAATCTAAAGCAGAGGAAAAGTTGTGTACCCCCTTCCTGGTGCGCCAAAATATTGACGTGGAAAATTGTCGCATGCCAGCACCCAAAGTGTAAGTGTAGTATGAAAACAGTAATTCAAAGATATAGTAAAGTAATGTGGGGAAGTAACAACTTCATATAGTGGTTTGGCATTAATGCTTACGTCCACTTCATAGTAATCATTCATCATATATTTGTTGATTACAATTGTTATACAAGTTCAGACAATATTTGAGTATAAAGCGTTATAATAGAATAACAAAATGATTGTTAATTCTAAACTTTGACTAAAATGCTCTTCTTCTTCTTCGCTGAGTGAGTTGACTTGGCCAACTATGTCCAAATTTATCTTTAATGTCCACGAAGTTCAAAATAGTCCAAAAGTAGCATAATTATCCTTATGATTGTCCAAATGTTGATGGAAAATGTGTATGCCACGTTTTAATTGTACATGCCATGTCCAATGGCCATGAAGAAGTAGATGTCAGCCATTAATGAGGGTTTTGGAGCTCTAAAAGTCCAAAAGTTCGAGGAAAAAGGAATCCAAATGAAGGCCATGCTTAGGGTATTTATAGCAGGGGTTGGTAGTGGAGTAGGTAATGCAGCAGAATTTCGTATCTTTGGAGGCAGCACCCGAAAATCTCGGATCCCTTCATGTTATGCAGGAAAATTTGTATCCCTCTATGGGTATACGAATTTTGCATCCCTCTGGAGGATACGAATTTCTTATCGCTTTTGGGAAATACGAAAATTTCGAATTCGTATCCCTAAGGATACGAATATTCGGATCCCCTGAGGGATACGAATTTTCGTATCTCCTGGGGGATATGTTATTTGAAGAAGGATGATGATTTTCGAGGGATCTGAAATCCTCACAACGCAATGGAGTTGAAGCACGCGTTGAGGGAGACGAAGCACCTGGGAGTAGAATTTCTAGGGATATGAAATTGTATTACTCTGGAGGGATTCGAAATCCTAAGAGTGAAGGATCCGAAAATTCTGCACATGATCACGAAAATGGGCGTAACTTTCAAACCGTAAGTTTGTTTGGGCCAAATGAAAGTTGCGCCATAAGCTAATGAAGAGGGCTACAAGAGTTACCGTGCAAAACTCTGTAATTGATATTTTCAACCCCAAAATAGGTCATTTAAGTGGGTTTTGGGCCGTTTTTATGTTGGCGATGTGACTTTGACCAATTCACTTTGTGTTTTCTGACGACTTTGCTGATGCTTGAGCTTGTTGCTAACCAGAAACTTGACGCGTGACAGCTTCAACCTAAAAAATGTAACAACCCTGAATTTTGGGGCCAATTTAAATTTTTTATTTTAAGTTATTTTAATGAGTTTTTGATATTTAAAATAATTTATTTTAAATAATAACGATTAAAAATTTATTTTATTTGAAGTAAGACTTTAAAATTTATATTAATTCTATTCCGAGCCCTAAAAGGCACGGTAATTTCAAAATTCGTTTTTCAACTTCGGAAAAATATATAAAATTCATTATAAGTCAAAATTAGACGAAACAAGAAACGCTAGAACCGTATTGATGATATCTTTATAATGAATTTAAGAAATTTAGATTTCAGTTTGTAATTTGTAAGTTATATCAAAATTAAAATTTAGAAAGCTCGCTATGAAATTTATATATATATAATATATAAAGGTCAAAAAAATGCTACTTTTTGCATAGAAGAAATTTGGACTCGAAACCACTTACATTGAGTTCAGAATGATGTTTCTGCATTTAAAAAGTATAAACACTTATATATTTCGAGTTTCGGAAATTATTTGTTTAAAAATGTATTTTTAGTATTTAGTATATACGCCTTGAAAATAGTCATTTTGCAAACGACCTCCGTTTTCGATGAAACCACTTTTGTTGGATTCGGAATGTCAAAATATGGTTAAGTTTATTTTTATCATAATTTTTCGAATTAATTTGTGACCGTGGCAAAAAGATTTCTGTTTTGTCAATTTCGGTTAAATTTAATTGACTTGGAAAAAGACCATTTTTCAAACGGGCTCAGAATTGAACGAAATTAATTTTCCTAGGTTCGCAGCGTCAAAACATAGCTAAATATATTTTTCGGGAATTTTAGAAGTTAATTTGTGGCCCCGGTGAATTTATTCGTACGGTTGAATTAGAAATAAAAGGCTTAAATTTTAAAATAAAGAAAACTGGGTCAAGACAGTTGTTTGGGCCTGCGGGGCATAGCTAGATGAGTCTGGAATAGGGGTTAATAGGTAAGAACGACAGTCGTTGGGCTGAAATCGGACAATGTTGATAAACGGGCCTTAATTGGGTTAATTAGTGAATTAAATATTATATATATTCCTTAATCCTAACCCTAATCCCTTCTTCCTCAAATTGTACTAGCCGCCATCTTCTTCCTCAATGGCCAAGAGAGCTCCAAACTTCCCTCCTCAATATCTCTCAATTCACTCAATGAAATCCATCAGTTCTTTAGCCAATTTTGTAGAGATTTTGATAAGCTTTCCACCCATACGGTTATGATCAACCAAAAGTGCACGAATTTCGAGGAAAAACACCCCCTACTGTGCCCAAAACATCCCACCACACCCCTCTTAGCTCCACCGCGGCCACCCATACTTCCGGCGCACCAAGCCCTCTCCTCCCTCTCCGATATGCCACCTTCCGATCGTCTTCAAGCTTCACCAATTTCAAGATAAATGGAAACCTAGTTTTCAAGGTTATAGGTTCATTTTGGGTTTTGAACGTTAGGGAGGAAGATGGAGGGTGAGTTGACTTTTCAAAGCTTTGATTTTACAAATTAATTATTTTAAATTTTGACCAATCTTAATTAAACCATATCTTGCTTGTACGAACCCGGATTCAAACGATTTCAGGTGCGCTACGATCATGAGACCGAGACCTTCCGATGAAACTGACTAGACCTGATTCTGAGCAAGTTGAATTTTTGACAAATTTTGGATCTGAACAGCGCAGAACTCAATAACGATGTGAGATTTCTATTTTTTTTTTAAATTTAGCATTATTCCTTGTTGATTGAATTTCATAAATACATGTTTATATAATCGTATCTGAGATTGTTGTACTTAAATTTTATTGTTTGTGATTGGTGACTGATTGTACTGTTCGTATGTGATAGATCTGGTTTTGTAAAACCAGAATTCCCTTTTTTGTTTATAGATTAAAATCAAAATTGATTGTTTGTGATTGTATGTGATGGTTGTAATTAAAGTTGTAGGTCTGAATTTTATTTTGAATCAGTGTAAAACAAGTTTTAATCCTTGTTTTGAAAATGAAAAGTTTCCACCTTTGTTTGTAAATAAAAAGGAATTAACTTTTGGTTAAATTAAAAGATTTTACTTTTGTTCAAATTAAAAATAAAGTTTACTTTTGTTTATATGAACAAAGATTTCAACTTTGTAATTCAAAGTTGTAACTTTGTTTGTAACTCAAAGTTGTAACTTTGTTTTGTTAATTAAATGTTGTAATTTGGTTTGTTAATCAAAAAGTTTTCATTTCCTTTTTTTTTATAAATAAAAAGATTTTAACTTTATTAATAAAAAGAATGCAACTTTATTGTAACTTTGTTAATAAAAAGGGTATGACTTTGTTGTGTAAATTTAATAAAAAAAATCATTTTCTTTTATTATGTTGTAATGCAAGAACACAAAAAAAAGATTTCAAACATTATTTACATTGTTTGTAAAAAAGAAAAGTGACAATATTTACATTTGTTTTGTAAATAGAAATTGACGTTTGTTTGTAAAGCATGAAATTCACTTTTGTTTGTAAATACAAGAAATTCACTTTTGTTTGTAAATACATGAAATTCACTTTTGTTTGTAAGTACATGAAATTCACTTTTGTTTGTAAATATAATGAAAAGAAATTACCTTTGTGTATTAATGAAAAGAAATCACTTTTGTTTATTAATGAAAAGTTTCATTTTTGTGTATAATGAAAATAAGACAAAAAGTTTTATTTTTGTGTGTAATGAAAATAAGAACAAAAGTATCATTTTTGTTAAAAAGAAAGTAATGACATTAACGTTGATTTTAGTTGAAATAATAAAAATTACATTTTTCATTGATTTTAGTTGAAAGAAAAAAAATTACAAGACATCATTTTGTCATTATTTGTAAATGTACAAAGGTAACATTTTTGTCTTTGTTTTGTTAAATGTAAAAAGATATTTTGTTTGTTTATAAAAAAAAATACATTTTGTTCGAAAATGAATATTTACACCGTCATGTGTTAATTAGAAAATGAATATTTACACCGTCATGTGTTAATTAGAAAATGAATATTTACATCGTCATGTGTTAATTAGAAAATGAATATTTATACCGTCATGTCAATTGAATTAGAGTGAAAGTTACATTTTAATGTAATTAGTTTTTAAGAAGAAAAATTACATTTTCATGTAAATAGAATTTTAAGTAGAAAATTTACATTTTCATGTAAATAGAATTAAAGAAGAAAATTTACATTGTCATGTAAATAGAATTTAAAGAAGAAAAATTATATTTTCATGTAAATGGAACTTAGGGAAGGAAATTTACATTTTAATGAATTGAATTTTCATTAAAAAAGGACAACGGTATGAAATTTACGTATGTAAAAAGATTTTCAGTAAAGATTATAACGATGAAATTTACATTTTAATGAATTGGATTTTCATTAAAAAGATAGAAATTTACATTTTTATGTAGATAGATTAACACACAAAATTATTATTTTGTTTGTAATGAAAGATTAACAAAGTTATTATTTTTGTAGAATTGAAGTTGACACCAAAATATATTGCTTTTTTGTTAGAAATTGAAATGACATAAAAATACAAAATTTTGTTAAATTATAAATGACACACCAAAAATATTCATGTTTGTTGTAATGGAAATGAAACACAAAAATACCTATTTTTGTTGTAATTGTAATGATACATGAAATATACAATTTTGTGTAGTTTGAAAGATGATTGAAAAATATACCTTTTTGTATATAGGATGTGAATGCAAGTCGAAATAAAGATCAACATTCTTATGTGCCATGATATTATATTTAGATAATAATTCTTGTCATTAGCAAAATAAAGTAAAATCAAATACATTTCACTATGTATTATAAAAATGTAAATAGGTTACAGAAATATAACGTTCTTTACTTGTTGTGTTATTCACGATAACGAAATGGACGAAGGAATTATATTTATATATAATTATATATATATATATATATATTAAAAGCAAATGAATCGAGTGTGGTAGTTCGCGCCTTGGAATTGTACTTTTAATTGATTATACCAAAATATCCGACCATCGGATTTTCCCAAAACTGAAACCGTTAGGTTCGCCTTGGGAAGATCTTTCCAACGATATGAATTGTGTTAAAATCCAATGGTTAGATTTAGAGAAATTTGTAAAACAAATTTGGGTGAAAACAACGCCAAGGTCGCCTATTGACATGAAGTGTTGTTAAATAAAATTCAATTATTTTTATATAAATAAAAATAGAGATTAATCGTTATAAATTAATATTAACGATAATAAATGATTTGAAATGATATATACGCGAGAATCATTTGAAAGGTCCGAGTTCAATCTCATTTCAAATGATTATTCATCGATCTAAGTCGAAGAGTTGAAGACGGTGATTGAAGACCGACGAACTTCACGTCGATTGGATGAGTTACCATTGACGCCCATGATTGGAGTAGCTACCTTGAAGGGGCTACAACGGTGGCCATCCAGACTACTTGTTGATTGTTCAGATATGCGAGGTATAAGGTGCCTCCGGTTTCGTTCAGACCCAGAACGGACTTGAAAATGGATTGTATGTCTGACGTTGTATTCCTTTATATTGTATTCTTTAATCTCTGCTAAATATATATATGTTTGGTGTTTAACACCCTTCTCTGAGACGTACGAGCTTAGAGTTTATATATTGGTAGGAATCAATGGTATGGTATGGATTGACAATGTGGCATGCTAAGATGCACGGATCAAGGTTTTTGTTGAAAAGCAGGTCTTGTGGATGATGATCAAAGCACAACTTGAAAAGCATAGCTTTGTGTATTACGTAGCTTCACGAGCCTCACACCCCGGTTAAGTCTAAAACGGAGCAAGGGAACGCAGGAAGAGCAGCATGTTTCTTTCTAGCTAGAAGTGGTGTCATGGTATGGAGCCCAGACATTTTTACTTATGTGGATGATGGAATGAGGCGCCTCGGATGTTAGGTCCTATAGGACCGGGAAACGTGTGTTCAGGAATAACTAATCCACAAACCGCAAGTGTGGACCGGCCCTGCAGCTATCCAAGGGTCACTCGAGCTCTGATCCTGAAACATTAGCTAGAGTGTCTTGAATCGGTAAGGAGATTGTTCCTAGCCTTGACTCATGATGGAAACCCAATTCCCAATAGACCCTACGGAATTGATTGTATTACTAGTATGGAGGCATAGTATATGGTAGCTATGCTTCCTAGGATTGATACATTTACTTTGAAATGTTTTTGAAATGTTTATACACTAATAATAATATCAAATTCGTTTTTATCGTACCAAGCATGTTTAATTATTATAAGGTAAAACTCTATCCTCGGGTTTGCGTTGCATTGTGTGATGGGACTTGAGTCTTATAATGGTTTCATTTTTCCAAAAAGCATTGCGTTGTTTAACGATTTACTTTTAATTATGCACTGGAAATATTATGGAGTAAACCCGTTCCGCGTTAGCTGCGTGGTCCTGTGATTAGCCTTATTATTAGATTAGTTAAGTTAGATTTCTCATACCAGTCCCATGACTGACTCGTAGTTTGTTTCACTTTGCAAACTCGGGTGCCCTCTTTTCCACACGGGCGGTCGAGTAGCTTTTTGCAGATATTTATCTCTCGAGCAGGATTCTATATCGAAGCCTAAAGCTGTGTCCAGAGAATAGTTGTCTTCCGTTGCCTTAGTTATTTTATTTCCGCTGTATTGTATTTGTTGTAATTTAAATCTTCCGCTGTATTGTGTTCAATGTACTCTGATATTCTGTACTCTGATGTAACATTATTATGATGTGTATAAAAGTCTGCTGTTGTTGTTCTGATGTTGTTGTATTCCCAGAGTTAACGTATTCGGGTTTTGAACGGTCTTAGTCGATTTTGCGATCGATTGGGTCCGGCGAAATCCGTGTCGTTACAAAAAATGTCAACATTTGGTATAGATCTAAGAATCGTGAGGTCCCTGGATGGATTTCGATCTTGGTTTACTACGACGATAACAAAGGTTAACACTTCCTTATGATATGTCTTGAAATCAAAGGTTTCGATTTCTGAAGTATCGCCTTTTCCACTCTTTATATATATACATATATATATATATATAGAGAGAGAGAGAGAGAGAGAGAGGCAGTGTTCCGCTACACCTCTTATATTTCACGTGAACTCTCCCCCTGAATCTCAGCCATTCATTCCCCCACTCATTCTCTCTCTTTCCACTAAGAGAGAGAACGAGTGAGGGGACGAATGGCTGAGATTCAGGGGGAGAGTTCACGTGCAATATAAGAGATATAGCTGAACTCTCCCATATATGTGTGTGTGTATGCATGTATGTATGTATATATGTTTATATGAGATAGGATCAAGAGCATCTCAAACAGTACAACACCTCTATAGCCTCCGGATTTCCACCACACATTCTCGTTTCTTTCTTTTCCCATTAACTCTTTCTCCCCGCTAACTTATTTAAATATAAATGAGGGGGAAAATGAAGTGCTGAGAAATAGGGATAAACTGATCACGAATATAAAATTAAACTTCAAGGTTGGAGTTAAAGATTGTTATCTTTTGCTGGAAGAGTTGAACTTGTTCACATAGTTATACAAGAGAAATTGAATTTATGGCTAGAAACGTTTCAACTTTTAGATGGTTCAACTGATAAAATTAAGAAAGTTTGTGTGGAATTTTTGTGAAAATGTGGATTACACCAAATCAAATACCAAGAACTCTACAGGTCGATTGAGGAAGGAGGTGTTGGACTGAGAAACTCATGAGGAATGAGAGATTCATTTGCTCCCAAACAGAGGTGGAAAATTATCAACTCTAGTGGCTTTGGGCTAACTGAAGGAGGAAAAGATACATTGAGGGTAACTTCTGGCAGATGGCTACATACAACAATTCATCTTCAACATGGAAAGATATTATGAAAATTCATGATAAGCTAGCTATGCATTGCTCTAGAGAAATTGCGAAAGGAAAAGAAACGGACTTATGACAAGATCCATGGATAGAAGGAAAATCATTGATCATTATAATTGGATGGGACACATACTCGTCTTATGGTTGCCCAAAAAAATGGTTGACTCCATCATCGACAGCTATCGCTGGAATTGTAATAGACTACCTTGTAATTCGGAACACAAGCAACATATAGAATGCATGTTATTATATGTCAATCGAGACAATGATGTTTGAGTTTGGAAACACGTAATACCCTACACTTTTTAATTAAATAATAAAATAAAATTTGAAAATCTTTCAGAATTTGGTCATAGAATTAGCATCATTGCGTCCGTGGCGATTTTTTGATCGATTTAGACCTATGTCTTGCAGAAAACAAATTTAAGAAGAGAAAGATATCTTCAAATGAAATATTACAACAAATGTGAAAAGAAGATATAAGAAGAGCACTAAAAAGAACAATGACCACCATTGTTTTTAGTCTTGTTAACAAAAGCTTATGTATCCTAGTTGGTAGGGGTACGTCTCTCCCAAGTGAATGGTGCAAGTTTGAGTTCCGCTGGCATGATATTTTTAATTTTAGAGGTACAGTTAAAGAAATACATATTCTAAGAGGAAAATATGTATAAATGCACATATAAGGAAAATTATACATAAAGGTGAGTATTAAAAAAATGTACATATGCATATGTAAATGTATGTGCATATATATATATATATATATATATATGCATAATAAAGGAAAAATGAACAAGAATATATATGTATAAGGTTCACGCATTTTAGAGAACCCTTGTTAATGGAAATATGAAACCCTTCCCTCTTTTACTACTTTTCTTCATCTCCAGCGCACACCACTTCCCTCTCTTCTCGTTCTCACCGATACATAAACTTCGGATATACTCTTCTCCTTCATGTTTTCGTCATTGTGAGTGGTTCTCTAAAATTAATTTTCACCTCGGATCTATTTAGTTTTCGTCGTCACCCTCATTCTAATTTCCTCTTTGCTTCATCCTTCAAGCTACACTTCTATAGCAACCTCCTATCAACGCGGTGTCCATGACTAAACCCACAATGTTCGAAGCCTTATCTTATTTGGTTTTTGTTGAAACAGCCTGAGTGTCTCTGTCCTATAATATGTGACTTCGAGCATCCTAGCTAATTCATCCTATTTCATTGCCAAGTGACTATTGACCAAAGTTCGTCTGAATTTGTCAGGAGGATGCCATGCTCTAGTGACTTTCGGTGAATTCTGGGTGGGTTAGTGCTTTGAATTTGTGGCTTTTTGTCTTGGTTTGACTTGTTGGTAGGAAGTAGTTTTACCTCTCCGTGGAGTCACTAGTGCTCATGTTTCTGATCATTATATCGTTGGTTCGCGACTCCATCTGGATTGAAGTCAGTATAATGGTTTCCCAATTTACCGTATACACTCGAAAAGGTGAAGCATCGCATTGTCTTTTGCATAGTAAGCTTTATTTGAAATCTTTTGGTTGCTGGCTTATTGAAAGGTGTGTGTTGGTAATGCGGTGTGATTTTGATGTATTGGGTTTCTGGCTGTTCGTCCTGAAATCGTATTTTTGTTGCCTGTGGATTTTGTTAACTAGTGGGTAGTTAGTGAACTCAATTATTTGGGACATGAAGTTGGCTAGCGTGATGTTCCTGCATTTGACAGTGGTGATGGTTCACACAATTGTACCTATGCTTAAACACGCTGACACATGAAGCTTTGCTCCAACCTTGCATCCTTTAGCTATAGTGCCCACATCCCATTAGGGATGTCAATGGGTCGGGTCGGGTCAGGTTCGGGTCAATTTTTAAACGGGTTGGGTCAACCCGTTTAATAAACGGGTCATATTATGCCAACCTGAACCCAAACCGTTTATAAACGGGTCGGGTCGGGTCAACCCGTTTTGACCCGTTTAATTTTGCAGATATCCCTTTATCACCTACATTTTGCAAAATAAAAGCATACTGAAATAGAATAATGCATTGCTAGAAAACACAACACTTTAAAAGGCACATACATGGTTTTACACTTAAAAATACCTCTCTGCTGGGCGTATGAATTCCATAAAAATGGTTTTATAGGTTTGGGCTTGGTATGTTTTATGTTAAACGGGTTAGGACGTGTCAACCCATGGGTTCGTGGGTTAACCCGTAACCCACCCGTTTATTAAACGGGACAAAGGGGGTTGACCCGAAAATGACCCGTTTATAAATGGGTCGGGTCGGGTTTTTTTCGTGCGGGTTACGAGTCGTGTTTCGGGTCGTGTACGAAATTGACGGCCCTACATCCCATGCCTCCCCCGCTGTCTTAATGTCAGATTCTGGATGTTATTTTGCTAATCGGTTTTAAGGTTGGATTTGGTTCAAGTTTACTTGGCCAACATTCTACTTTTGCTGGTTAGCCTTGGGTCAGATTTTCAGGGATTCTACTTTCGAAATTATTGTTGGCTTTGTCAACATGTTATGGCATCTCGAGCCCTGTGCTTACAATTTGGGATGGATCTGCACTTTTGTCGGTTCAGCTTCCTGCTTTTTGCGTATGGAGCTCATGTAATCGACTGTTGCAGATGGGCTTTATCTCCTTACTTTATCCTGCAATATGATTTTACTGTGCTTTTCTTTTGTACTTAATATGCGCACTTTATGCAATGTCATATTTTGTAACGTCCCGTATTTTTACGGTATAATAATTAATTTATTTAATTATTTAAATAGTGAATTAGAGATTTAAATGGTCGTTTAATTAAATAATATTGAATATTTAATTAATATAATAATTAAATAATATATTTAAATTCCAGAATAGTCGGAGAATAGTAGAATTCACAATATTGTGTGCATTGGATTATTTATAATGTTTAATTCAGTTTAGAATTGAATTATATTAACGAATATGTTATTTAAACGAAGTTTGAACGTATAATTATATTATAAATAATCGAGCTCGAAATGGCGCGGCAGTTCGTAATTTGGCGGTTCAAACTTTAAACGAATATACATAATCCGTTTTAAGCCAGATTTCTGTGAAACAAGAAACGTTTGGAGTTGGTGAAGTATATTTTTCTACTGGAAGAGAAAATTCGGGGTTTCGTCGTATAAATTTTTATTTATGATCAAATCAAATTTTCGAAAACTCACTATGGAATTCCTTTATAATTTATAATGATTTATATATATATATTATAAATGGATTTTCAATATAAATTGAATGATGATTTAATCAGTATTGGAAATGTCGAGTTATAAATTCAGATAGGAATATTTTGGAGCTGTATGATATTTTATGTGAATATATATGATAATATTTATTTATTTATATTTACTTTAATTATTTTTAAATATATTAATATTTAAATGGGTTTATTTAGATCTTTAAAAAAATTCAGTTTTGCAAACAATCTCCGTTTTCGACGAAACTAATTTTGTTGGATCCAGAATATTAAATTATTGTTAGATTTCAATTTTCGTAATTTTTGGAGTCAATATGTGGCTGTACTGGATTTTAATGTGAAATACAATAGATAAATTGACTTTAAAAATATGTTGTGTGAGCAAACGGAGTCGGAATTCGATGAAACAAGTTTCCTTGGGTCCGTAATGTCAAACTGTAGTTGCATGCCCATTTTCATGATTTTTGGATATTGTTAGTGATTATAGGAATTTTTAACAACAAATATACACAGCGTTGGAATAAAAATAAATATAATAATGGAATATAAAAATATAAAACCTTCCTATAAATAAAGTACAAATTCACCTAACCCTAAACAATTCATTCTCTGGTCAAAACATCTCGCGCCTCCATCAAAAGAAAATTAAACAGTGAGAGTTGAAGTTTAGAAATTTATATAAATTCATATAAATTCCTATAAATCCCAAAACTTGTGTGGCTAATGTGTGTGCAGTTTCTCTTCAATATGTATTCATCTTGAAGGGTCCGATGGAGTTTTTCCGTTGTTCGATTTGTGTGAACATGAGCTAGGGTTCCAACTCGCACTTGTATGATGAGTTATTAGGAAAATGGAGTTTACAATTGAGATCGGGAAGTGAATCCGCACCTTACGTGCAACTTTGAGGAGGATCGATGACCATTTAGCTCGGTGATTTTCCTGTTCTTGCGCAAAAACCCAGAATGATGGAAGTCTTCGATGGCATGCAATTTACATGAAATGGTGATGGGGTTTATGAGCATCCGGAGAGATGATGGTTGGTGGTGTTGATTTGTTGAACGATGGTCCGGAGAGGGAGAATGACGGGGAGAAGGGTGCGGTAATGGTGGCTCCAGGTAGCGTATTAGCGGGAGTATGTATTTGAGGAGGAAGATGCATTTAAATCAAAATGTTGGTTTGTGCTAATTAAATGGTCATTAAATTAGTTAATTTAATTTTGGTAATGTCCCTTTGATTTTTAACGAGAGAGGAATTGTTGAGAAAAAAACTTGCGACCATGGGGAAATAAACTGGAGTCGGATTCGATGTTCACTGGAAGATGAATTAGAGGAGCAAGAGTACTAAAGGGAGATTAAGGAAGGTTCAAGCAAATTTAATAAAATAGAGAAGTGGAATTTGAATTCTGTTAAGAATATACGGCCATGGTTTCGATGCTTGAACTTGGTTGGGGTTCGAATTTCTACTGTGTTCTGAAGGATAGAAGAAAGATGAGTTGGCGAGTTGGGCTATTTTCCTGAACAGGCCAAGAAATAAACGGGTGAGAGCCCAATAGTTATATATATATATATATATGTTTAAGTCAATTCAAATAACGAACGAACTTGTAACTTCAATATCTATTACATACGTTATAAGAATTTCAAAAGGCCGGATCCGTTGGGATTGTATGGACGAGGACTACACCATGGAACTGACTGGAAGTGAATTGGAGCTCGTTACAATTTATGGCAAAATAAATTGTCTGTCTGGATCAATCGATAGTTATTGTTATTTAACGATGAACGTCCAAGGTGAGTAAATCTCACTAACTCTGTGTAGTTTATATTTTTATAAATATAATCTAGTATTGATAAATGATGATTGATTGTTGTGTGTTGATTGTTTTGTTTAATTGATGATTTATTGGTTGAAATTATAGATAACGATATATATATAAATCGTTAATCAAATATTGATTCTGTTTATCAGAATATTTCATATTGAAATGAAATCGATGTTATTTATAGTGTTTAACATCAGTGGATGCAGGAAAATAGGTTGGAGGGGTCCAACTGGATTCCTCAATATTTTAATACTGTTTGTTTTGATATATTGTGATATATGATGTGATATATAATCTGTGATGGATTATAATGACACTGGCCATGTTATTTGGTATTTTAAATACCATATGAAATACTAGAATGTAAAAAGGAAAAATTTAAAGTGAATATTGAAAATGAAATATTTATATATGAAATAAATATGATATTATTAAAGGTAATATTTGGAAAACAAATATTGGAAAATATAATTAAGGAAATATTTGGGAAATGAATAGAATTATATAAAAGGTTTTATATAAAATAAATAGAATTTTATAAAAGGATTTATATAAAATAAATATAATTTTATAAAAGGATTTATATAGAATAAATAGAATTATATAAAGGGAATTATAATTGAGATTTAAGTATTAGAAATAAAAAGGAGGTTTGTATGAATAATTCTACAAATAAAAATATAAATAGAATTTGGGTTTGAGATATTGTTTTTAAATACGAAATCAAACTGTTTTGATTATATAAAGAAATATTATTCACATTCTATGTGTTAAATTAGATTAAAGTAAATATTTTGAAAATAAAATATTATAAAGGAATTTGGGGTTTGAATTAGGAATTTAAAAGGAATTTCTGAAATTAGAAACTGACTGGAAATTTCTTGAGTTGAATGGCTTTCTGGGCATCGATCTGATGTTGGTTTCGTCCTTTGGGGTTTATGCTTGGGAATTTGTTCTCCTACTAGTTTACAATTAGAGACTGATAGAGGTGGGAAGATATTGATGCGTGAATCAGAAATGGAAACATTTTCCAAAGTTAATAACATATATTTTCTAATTTTAGAAAATAAGGAATTTATGAATATATGGAAATGATAAAATGGGAAATTGGGAAATGAAATGATGATTAATCAGTAAGATTTCCATTTGGGAATATGACCGTTGTTTGTACACATGTTTTCCTTCGATAGTTAAAACACCAACTATCAAAGATTTTGACCATTTCCGTTGTCAATACGGAGAGACCGGGATCAGATATATTATCTGAAAACCACTCCGCATGGCATTAACGTTGCGAATCAAATATGATGAAGATAATTGAAGATGAAGTTATGCAAGGGTTGTTCAGTAAATCCTAGGCAGAAATTGCCTAAGATGGATTTACATAATAGTACCTTCGGTCTGTCCAGTCCCAGGACGACCTGTATGGAAGAATGTCTAACAGAGTATATTTAATATATCGTGTAAGTTGATCTCTTCAAACGTACTTGCGTTTGGTGGTGGAGGAATTCGTTTCTCTTAGCTGTATACCCGTTGTATTTTTGAGGAAATTAATTTGTGATTTGGCGGGTATGACGATGTGACATTCAAAGTAAATAAAGGTGTGATTTGTACGTTTTGGCCTCAAGCCTCACAAATTGAAATGGTATAAAATCGGGTAGGTCGCATAGCTAAGTGATTAGCTGCCAATTAGGGTGTATTGTCCCCTGATCTAGAGAAATTCCATTTACTTCTATAATCTATTTCGATGCTGTTCCTTTCGGGAAATGGTTGCTGATCCCAACCGTTGGTGATAATACATTCGGTACACTCAAGCGAAATGAGTGACCGGTCATGTTTAGCCTGGGTTACAAGATGTTCTTGTTGAACCCGGTGCATTTCCCTCTAGAGATACATTGTCGAGAGGTGGTCCCATACCTTGCCAGTTGGAATCCATTACCCAATAAGTGCCCACGGTTTTTTATTATATATTATGTATGTGGAACGTGAGATGAAAGCGTTCTGCTAGATGATTATCATATTGTGGTTGATAGACACTATTATAATATCAAAAGAGTTTTTATATAAAGATTATCGTTTCTTTCAAAAGGATTTTGAATGATAAATCAAGTGTTTTGGATTCTCATAAGGGAAAAACCTGTTCCGTGTTATACAGCGTGGACTTATGAGATATCGTCTATTTTTTCAAACTGTTTTAAATTTTTTACTCATCCAGTCCCATGACTAACCTAGAGTTTATTTTTTTCCCTAAACTCTTGGGTGCCCAATTTTGTACGGGCAGTCAAGTAGTCAGGATGTACAGATACACTAGAAGGAGCTTGGAGTAGGAGGCTTCAGCAGCATTTTTATAGCTATTGTTTATTTCCACTGTGATGTAATTGGTGTACTCTAATATACAAATGTAGATTTTTGTTTCAAAGTTATGTTGTATACTATATTTTATTCGTTCCTTGTGAGATTCATGTTACTCTGATTCTGTTGTTATGTTCTTCTTCTTCCATTCTAATTTTCTATCTTATCTATTTTCACCCTCTAACTTCTTTCTATTGACGTTCCGGTATTTTCGATGTTTGGATAATCGACGTGGGTTTTATGTCGATTACTGAAGTCGCAAATCTTTGGGTCTTTACAGTGGTATCAGAGCTGAAGGCTAAGATTAATACCTTCCCTCAGTGGCGTAACTTAGTAGAGATGGTGACAGCAATACCCTAGATTGAGTTTGAGTGTACATATATGAGTGAACGTATTTGTTATTTGATATAAAGTGGATTTATATTGTGGAGATTTATTGGTTGAGTGGTTTATGGGTTCTGGTCGATCAGTTTGATCCACTGTATCGGTAGGAGTTCCTAAACACTCGAGTACGATGAACTGAACGGTATGTTTTAAAAAAAAGGGTAAATGAAATAATTTTACCCAAATTATATTTTGATATAAACAAATCAAAAATATTTGAAGTATTATAGTATATTGGATGTGTTGGTTGTGATTATAATCGAATAAGATTATAAAATGCAAAATGATTATGTAAATAGCCAATAAGAATTAATATAAATGAAATACGTGAAATCAGATGAATTAAATCCGAGATTAAAACCAGAACTAGAATTAAAACCCTAGAAATTCAAAAAAGTGTTTGTAAATGAATATGGGTTAAATATATGTGAATTTTAAAATACTGGGAGATTTTAAATTTGTTACAAGCATTGAAAAGGATATTTTGAAATCGATTTCAAAATGGAAGTGTTTAGAAATGGTTTTGAAAGTGATATAGTATTGAACTCACTTCGATCATTGAAAATTAATTCCGATGATGTGCGCGCCATTATCGATATTCATTTTCGAGTTGTAAGTGACGAATCACTGCAAAAAAGTTTTTTTTTTGAATTGTTTTGAGGAAATTAAGTGGTTTGATACTCCAAAATGAAATTTTGATTTCTGAAAAGGATAAATTGTTTAAAACTCCCAGGAAAGAGACTGTTGAAAATAAAAATAAATTTAAATAGAAATTCGTGAAAGCGAATTGAAATTAGTTTAAAACCAATTAAGTGGAATTAAATTTGATGAAATGATACTGAAACCAGAATTTGAATTAAAGATGATTAGTTAGAGAAATAAATTAGTAAATGGAATAATGGATGGAACTTAACGAGGTTAAGTAAGTTGGATATATGTTAAGAATTTGAAATTCAAGAATGGTACTTGAGATTGAGAATGAAATTTGGTTTGGATAGAGACTGATCGGATTTGAGGACAAATGATTGGAGATTAATTAGAATAACATTGGTATATGTTGAATTAGTAGCAGATGCAAAGGTTATAATGATATGCCCGACAAAATGGTACAAGTTTATATTTCTATTGGGTATGAGATTTATGAGCCGATTTGGCAAGCCGCTTGGCTATTTGATTTTCTTTTGGGTTGGAGAAGGCCCAGAGAGGCGAGTTGTAGTTGTACCGATTGAGCCGTACAAAGGAGGTGCTGGCGAATTTTTTTGAAAATTTAGGGTGTTAGAACATTTTTAGAAAATTTTGAAAATTTTAGTTATTCGGGATGAATGAATAAATTAATTAAAATCAATTGGGTCAGTGAAACTGAAATTAAGAAGTAGACAAATAATTTTTAGCCCAGTTAATAGGGTTTGTTTTCTACCTTAGCGATTTCGAGGACGAAATTATTTTAAGGGGGGAAGAATGCAACGTCCCGTATTTTTATAGTATGATAATTAATTTATTTAATTATTTAAATAGTGATTTAGAGATTTAATTGGTCGTTTAATTAAATAATATTGAATAATTAATTAATATAATAATTAAATAATATATTTAAATTCCAGAATAGTCGAAGAATAGTATAATTCACAATATTGTGTGCATTGGATTATTTATAATATTTAATTCAGTTTAGAACTGAATTATATTAACGGATACATTATTTAACCGAAGTTTGAACGTATAATTATATTATAATTATAATCGAGCTCGAAATGGCGCAGCAGTTCGTAATTTGGCAGTTCAAACTTTAAACGAATATACAGAATCCGTTTTAAGCCGGATTTCTATGAAACAAGAAACGTTCGGACCCGGTGAAGTAAAATTTTCTAATGGAAGAGAAAAATCAAGATTTCGTCGTATAGATTTTTATTTATGATCAAATCAAATTTTCGAAAAGTCACTACGGAATTCCTTTATAATTTATAACAATTTATATATATATATATATATATATATATATATTATAAATGGATTTTCAATATAAATTGAATACTGATTTAATCAGAATTGAAAATGTCGAGTTATAAATTCAATTAGGAATATTTTGGAGCAGTATGATATTCTATGTGAATATATACGATAATATTAATTTATTTATATATAATTTAATTATTTTTAAATATATTAATATTTAAATGGGTTTGTTTAGAGCTTTAAAAATAGCCAGTTTTGCAAACGACCCCCGTTTTCGACGGAACTAATTTTGTTGGATCCAAAATATTAAATTATTGTTAGATTTCAATTTTCGTAATTTTTGGAGTCAGTATGTGCCCGTACGGGATTTTAATGTGAAAAACAATCAATAAATTGACTTTAAAAATACACTGTGTGAGCAAACGAAGTCGGAATTCGACGAAACAAGTTTCGTTGGGTCCGTAATGTCAAACTGTAGCTGCATGCCCATTTTCATGATTTTTGGATATTGTTTGTAATCATAGGAATTTTTAACAACAAATATACACAACGTTGGAATAGAAATAAATATAATAATGGAATATAAAAATATAAAACCTTCCTATAAATAGAGTACAAATTCTCCTAACCCTATACAATTCATTCTCTGGTCAAAACATCTCGCGCCTCCATCAAAAGAAAATTCAACAGTGAGAGTTGAAGTTTAGAAATTTATATAAATTCATATAAATTCCTATAAATACCAAAACTTGTGTAGTGAATGGGTATGGAGCTTCTCTTCAATATGTATTCATCTCGAAGGGTCCGATGGTGTTTTTCCGCTGTTCGATTTGTGTGAACATGACCTAGGGTTCTAACTTGTCACTTATATGATGAGTTATTGGGAAAATGGAGCTTACAATTGAGATCCGGAAGTGAATCTGCACCTTGCGTGCAACTTTGAGAAGGATCGATGACCATTTAGTTTGGTGATTTTCCTGTACTTGCGGCATAAACCCAGAACGACGGAAGTCTTTGATGGCGTGCGAGTTACATGAAATGGTGGTGGGGTTTATGAGCATCCGGAGAGATGATGGTTGGTGGTGTTGATTTGTTGAACGATGATCCAGAGATGGAGAATGACGGGGAGAAGGGTGCGGTAATGGTGGCTCCAGGTAGCGTATTAGCAGGAGTATGTATTTGAGGAGGAAGATGCATTTAAATCAAAACGTTGGTTTGTGCTAATTAAATGGTCATTAAATTAGTTAATTTAATTTGGTAATGTCCCTTTGATTTTAATGAGAGGGGAATTGTTGAGAAAAAAACTTGCGACCATGGGGAAATAAACTGGAGTCGGGTTCGATGTTCACTGGAAGATGAATTAGAGGAGGAAGGGTATTAAAGGGAGATTAAGGAAGGTTCAAGCAAATTTAATAAAATAGGGAAGTGGAATTTGAATTCTGTTAAGAATATATGGCCATGGTTTCAATGCTTTAACTTGGTTCGAGTTCGAATATATGCTGTGTTCTGAAGGATAGAAGAAAGGTGATTTGGCGAGTTGGGCCATTTCCCTGAACGGGCCAAGAAATAAATGGGTGAGAGCACAATAGAAATATATATATGTTAAAGTCAATTCAAATAATGAATGAACTTGTAACTTCAATATCTTTTACATACGTTATCAGAATTTCAAGCGGTGGATCCGTTGGGATCATATGGACGAGGGCTACACCATGGAACTGACTGGGAGTGAATTGGAGTTCGTTACAATTTCTGGCGAAATAAATTGTCTATCTAAATCAACTGATAGTTATCGTTATTTAACGATGAACGTGAGTAAATCTCACTAACTCTGTGCAGTTTATATTTTTATAAATATAATCTAGTATTGATAAATGATGATTGATTGCTGTGTGTTGATTGTTTTGTTGAATTGTTGATTTATTGGTTGAAATTACAGATAACGATATATATATATATATATATATCGTTAATCAAATATTGATTCTGTTTATCAGAATATCTCATATTGAAATGAAATCAATGTATTTTATAATGTTTAACATCTGTGGATGCAGGAAAATAGGTTGGAGGGATCCAACTGGATTCCTTAATATTATAATACTGTTTGTTTTCCTATATTGTGATATATGATGTGATATACAATCTGTGATTGATTATGGTGACACTAGTCATGTTATTTGGTAGTTTAAATACCATATGAAATACTGGAATGTAAAAAGGAAAATTTCAAAGTGAATATTGAAAATGTAATAAATATGATATTATAAAAGGTAATATTTGGAAAACAAATATTGGAAAATATAATTAAGGAAATATTTGGGAAATGAATAGAATTATATAAAAGGATTTATATAAAATAAATAGAATTTTATAAAAGGATTTATATAAAATAAATATAATTTTATAAAAGGATTTATATATAATAAATAGAATTATATAAAGGGAATTATAAATGAGATTTAAGTGTTAGAAATAAAAAGGAGGTTTATATGAATAATTCTATAAATAAAAATATAAATAGAATTTGGGTTTGAGATATTGTTTTTAAATACGAAATCAAACTGTTTTGATTATATAAAGAAATATTATTCACATTCTATGTGGAAAATTAGATTAAAGTAAATATTTTGAAAATAAAATTTTATAAAGGAATTCGGGGTTTGAATTAGGAATTTAAAAGGAATTACTAAAATTAGAAACTGATTGGAAACTTCTTAAGTTGAATGGCTTTCTGGGTATCGATCTGATGTTGGTTTCGGCCTTCGGGGTTCATGCTTGGGAAGTTGTTCTCTTACTAGTTTACAGTTAGAGACTAATAGAGGTGGGAAGATATTGATGCGCGAATCAGAAATGGAAACGTTTTCCAAAGTTAATAACGTATATTTTCTAATTTTAGAAAATAAGGAATTTATGAATATATGGAAACGATAAAATGGGAAATTGGGAAATGAAATGATGATTGATCGGTAATATTTCCATTTGGGAATACGACCGTTGTTTGTACACATGTTTTCCTTTGATAGTTAAATCACTGACTATCAAAGATTTTGACCATTTCCGCTGTCAATACGGAGAGACCGGGATCAGATATATTATTTGAAAACCACTCCATATGGCATTAGCGTTGCGAATCAAATATTATGAAGATAATTGAAGGTGGAGTTATGCAAGGGCTGTTTAGTAAATCCTAGGTAGAAATTGCCTGAGATGGATTTATAGAATAGTATCTTCGGTCTGTCCAGTCCCAGGACGACCTGTATGGAAGAATGTCTAACAGAGTGTATTTAATATATCACGTAAGTTGATCTCTTCAAATGTACTTACCTTTGGTGGCGGAGGAATTCGTTTCTCTTAGCTGTATACTCGTTGTATTTTTGAGTAAATCAATTTGTGATTTGGCGGGTATGACGATGTGACATTCAAAGTAAATAAAGGTGTGATCTGTATGTTTTGGCCTCAAGCCTCACAAACCGAAATGGTATAAAATTGAGTAGGTCGCATGGCTAAGTGGTTAGCTACTAACTAGGGTGTATTGTTACCTAATCTAGAGAAATTCCATTTACTTTTATAATCTATTTCGATGCTGTCCCTTTCGGGAAACAGTTGCTAATCCCAACCGTTGGTGATAATACCTTCGGTACACTCAAGCGAAATGAGTGATCAGTCATGTTTAGCCTAGGTTACAAGATGCTCTTGTTGAACCCGGTTTATTTCCCTCTAGAGATACATTGTCGGGAGGTGGTTCCATACCTTGCCAGTTGGAATCCATTACCCAATAAGCGCCCGCGGTTTTTGATTATATATTCTGTATGTGGAACGTGAGATGCAAGCGTTCTGCTAGATGATTATCATAATGTGGTTGATATACACTATTATAATATCCAAAGAGTTTTGATATAAATATTATCGTTTCTTTCAAAAGGATTTTGAATGATAAATCAAGTGTTTTGGATTCTCATAAGGGAAAAACTCGTTCCGTGTTATATGGCGTGTCTTATGAGATATCGTCTATTTTCTCAAACTGTTTTAAACTATTTACTCATACCAGTCCCATGACTGACCCGGAGTTTATTTTGTTTTGTTTTCCCTAAACTCTTGGGTGCCTAATTTTGTACTGGCAGTCAAGTAGTCAGGATGTACAGATACACTACAAGGAGCTTGGAGAAGGAGGCTTCAGCAGCATTTTTATAGCTATTGTTTATTTCTGTTGTGATGTAAGTGTTGTACTCTAATATACAAATGCAGATTTGTGTTTCAAAGTTATGTTGTATACTATATTTTATTTGTTCCGCTGTGAGATTCGTGTTACTCTGATTCTATTGTTATGTTCTTCTTCTATTCTAATTTTCTATCTTATCTATTCTCACCCTCTAACTTCTTTCTATTGATGTTCCGGTATTTTCGATGTTTGGATAATCGACGGAGGTTTTATATTGATTACCGAAGTCACAAATCCCCGGGTCGTTACATATTTGTACGGGTGTATGCTATGTAATACACTACCTTGAGTAGTATGTAATGTATCAAGTCATATCTTCCCTCGTGGAATGAGTTATTATAGTCTGGTAATTTAGCTAGCTCTAATACTATAAGCCTGATAGGTAGAGTGGATGGAACACTCCATAGGCGGTACACGGTCCACCTTAAAAACCGAATTAGTTGATTTTAACCACAATCACCTGTACTATACTGTATTTTATATTATTGGTTATAATAAAAAGATGTTTGCGGATACCTTAAAAATCGGTCAGCTTTATTAACAACTAGCGTAGAAAGCAACGGTTGTTGGGCGACCCAGCCAAACCTGGTCGACTCATGTCTAAGGAAAGTCAACCCTAAGGTCGACACAGTGGGTAGGCGGATCAAACCACCTGCATGTAGAGGCAGGTCCCTGGGTTTGAACCTGGACTGTTTTCTTCACTATATTCATTCGCTGACTTAGCTTAAGCTGTATGGTTGGATTTATAAATCTAAAATCTAATGGTTTAGGAATATCCTAGCTAATCTATAAATAGGTAGCAGCCTCATTATTTTCCTACACACCAAACATTCTTCATTCTTCTTCATCCAAACTATTTTTGAATAAAAATAAGAAGATGCTGAGGTGATTCCTAAACGTTGATTAAAGGGGACAATTCTAGTTTTTCTGCAATAACAAAATAAAGAATGCAAATCTACAATAAAGGCATTCAGATTTCTGATCAACATGAGGTAAGTTCTTGAATCTGATTTATTTAAATTTATTTCTTTCCATTTTCATTTAGTATTTTATTCGTGAATCCGTGGTTGTTTTAATAATAAATTCAGTTATGAAGCCATGGAATAACAAATTTGGACCAGATTCAAGGATTGGGAAGCTGTCAGGTGAGTGGATTTAGAATTATACCTTTCGAATAACGATATATTTACCATTTACATTCCCCGTCATTCTTAACATGTTGAATAACTGTAAATTGTGATAATTGCGGTATAATTTATTTCAATTATGTTAAAAATAATGTTGTTATATAGATCTATTCTATGAATCTATTAATTGGATTAAAAATCACTGTAATACTGAAATTGTGGAATTTACAATAAAAGTGAATATGTTACTAAAAATGTTGTTAATGACAAAATTGGATATTGTAAATCAAATTACAGTGAAATTGGGAATAATGGAAAAAGAATAAGATATGCCTAATTTGTATGAAAAATTTACAATGATTTGAAAACGGTAAATAACATCTAACTCAGAAAATAAAAAAGGGAAAAATTAGTAGTGGACTAGGTTAGATAGATTTTGGGTAAAATTGATACATTTCCATAATGGTAAAATTACTAAGACGTAGTTGTAAGAACATAAAGGAAAAGGAGGATTAATGTGAAATAGGTATACTTCTACCGTATTGCACACTGATCAAATGAAAAGATAAATGTATGTCCACAATAAAAGTAAAAGAAATAGTTTGCAACTACGGATCTTGATTTATGTGCGTTATGGAAATGGATATTTATATCTTTTCCCTAATCAATCTAATGAGGTATGTGAAATATTTTCTCGAAATAATAAAAATATACAAGATAGTAAATAAAAGATGTTACAACAGTAAAAGTTTGGTTAATGTTTAAAAAACCTAGGAAAATGTGATGAACGGGGAATATAACCTATTATAATTGATTATGAGAATAAGAATATAATATAATAGGTAGGCTTGTCCTAGGACAAGTGGAAATTATGACATAAGTTATGATAAATGAAAAGTAAACTTATTAATAAACCTTAGTTAAGGGAACTGTAACATCCCGTATTTTTAGGTCAGATATTTAATTTAATTTAATATTTTAAATATTGATTTAGAATTTTAAATGGATTTATAATATATAATTCATTATTTAATGAAGTTGGAACGTTAAATTTATATTTAATATAAATCGAGCTCATAAACGCTGCGGTAGTTCGTAATTTACGATTTAAATTTCAATTGAATATACATAATCCAATATAAGTCGGAATTCGATGAAACAAGAATCGCCCGGATCGATTTGATTATATTTTTCGAATGCAAGTGAAAAATGAAGATTTCGTGTAATAGATTGTTAGTTATTTCCAATTCAAATTTTGAGATAGTCGTTATGGAATTCGTTAATAAACGATAACATTTATTTAATAAAATTTAAAGGATTTTTATATATATTTGAATATTGTTTAACCCGGGATTGTAAATATTGAATCTAAAATATATATTGGTTTATTCTGAAGCTGTGTGATATTTTATTTGGAAATACGATAATAATAATTTTTAATTGAATTGTTTGGATTTAATTATATTATCGATAATATATAGGCCTTAGAAATAACCGTTTTTCGAACAACCTCTGTTTTCGACGAAACAAATTTCATTGGAATGCGTACGACTAGTTATTGCTAGATTTCCAGTTTGGAGTCAATTAGAGTTGTTTTATCTATGCATGCAATTTAAAGATGAACCGACAAATTAAATAATGTCGTTGTGTAAACCGAGTCCGTTTTCAATGAAATTAATTTCATTGTAATCAGAACGTTAAGACGTAGCGGTGTGCCTATTTTTATTTCGTTTGGAATACACGTGTGTCGGTATAAATATATAGCATTCAATGTAAATAGTGGTACGCTAGTTTTTATCGCAGTTAACGGTATGAATAAAACAACCGTATAAATAAATAAAATATATAAGCTTCACTCTTAAGAAAAAGTAGGTACACAACTACCTTAAAATATAATATACATGTTGCATATCCTATTCTAAGCATCCCCTAAGATTTTGAAATGGACAACACAGCTGCCGCATACCATAAAAACAATAACTGGGTACATAAAGGCACACCTAGATAATGAAGTAGATACCTATTTTATTACTTAATCCTTAAGAATGGCAAGCCAAGTACAAGCTACCCTTTCTTTTCCGCTGAAACTCGGTAGGGGTAGAGAATTGAAAAACACGATTCACGACAACTTATTGACATGCAAACTAGCACAGTCTAAACCCTCCCCTATTCCACCATCAAGTTTTGTCACAGCAGCTACCCTAAATGGCTGCCATGTCATCTCAAATCATGCAGTTTTACAAACTAAAATTCCAGCTACCTCAAAGCTACTGAGAGACTTCGTTTCTATCTCTTCCATTTTCCCTTATAAATAGTAACGCAAATTGCATTGGTTCTTCATCCATCTAATAAAACCAGACTTCGTTTCTAATTCGCTATACAATGAAACAGACACCACATCCCTCAACTCTTCCCTTCTCTTTTTATCGTGACCCTTCCTTCCCTAGCAGTAACCAACATAAGCCAATAAGAAAAAAATGAAGCTTTATGAGACGGGACAGCGACCGGGAGGACAACGAATGATGGTGGTCTAGACGGGCTGAGTGGCATGAGGTGGTGGCATCAAGGCCTGGAAGTAGAGGATGGTGAGTCATTTCGGATGGAGTGCGGTCACTAGAAATAGTATCACTGGTGGAAATGGCCTGAGGCCGGCGGAGGTGAAGGGTACGAGTTGGAGGAGGGTAGCACGCGTACATCGGGTGGTGTCAGATTTATTGTCGAGTTCAGAAGGGCTGCACAGAAAATTTTGGTGGGAGAATGCTTGCATGGTGAAGTATTCTGGGAGGATAAGAGGTTAAGGTGGGATTTTGAATTAACGTCTTGCGTGAAGGAAGAAAAATTGTGCATGGGAGAGATTGAATAAAGTCGTGAGTTACTGTAAATGAGGAGGAAGGCTTCGCAAGTTTATTTGGTGAAGAAAGACTATAAGCGGTTTGGGTAGGATATGTGGTAGCTTTAACATGAGTTTGGGCTTCGAGCGGTCCTTTAAATATATTATATATATAAAAAGAAAGAAGAAAGAACGGCCTGTAAACAATTAATAGTATGAAGATGTGTGGAGGCATTTGGAGTTCTGACGTGGAAGAGAAACAACTGTGGCTGCTTTATTAATTCAAACAAATAAGTTGGATCCATTTGTTTACAATGTTGAAGGGTGGAATAAAATGGGCACAACGACAGTGAGGAGTAAAATATAATGGGATAAATTTGAACATACCAGGAATTACGGTGTGGAGTTTAACACATGGCGGATGACAACAGTTTTCTTTTCGTTCCTGGATTCTCCAAACAAAATTTGGGCTAGTGAATGTGCCTAAACCCAAGTAGTAAATTAACTAAATATATAATTGAAGAAATTAGTTAATTTTAAAACCAAAAGCCATGTATAATAAAATGGTAATAGCCTTTGGTATGTTAACAGAACTGAAACAGACCAAAGATTCCGGAATCGTATTGAGATCAAAATATTATGGAATCGTTTTGAAAAGGGACAGAGATAGCTGGAAATTTACAGTTAAATTAAACACTGTTTAATTTAAATGTAACCAAACCTTTCAACGACCAAATCAATGTGAGTATAACTCACTCAGTTTTTACCCACTTATATTTTATATAAGCCGGGTTTTTATTTTGTGTGCTATGGTTGATAATTGTTTGTGGTATGTTGAGTATTTGTTTATATATTGGTTAAATTGGTTGATTTTAAAATGTTAGTTTAATTTAAACAAAAATCTAATCATTATTTTAATGATTATTTCCAAATGAGGTAACTTAACTTGTTGGTTCTGTCTATAATAATATAAACCGGTTAAATAAAAATATGTAAAGCGACCCGAACTTCCCTATCTCCGAAGAGAAGAGAAAGAACGAATTACCGTGAGGACAAGACAAATCAGAACGCAAACAGAAGAACATTTCATTGCTTATTTCAACAATTCCATCAGAAAACAAGAATATACAGAGTATGAATTAATATACATTCGACAAATATCAGAGATTACAATAAATTACATAGCAGCGGAAAAATAATACAAAACACAACTGAAAGTAATACACGGATACAGAGCTTTCCGAGCATCGTTCCAGCTGTAAATCAGGTCCCTGTGAATATAAATCTGCAAAACCAAAACTACTAGCTGCCCGTGTCGAAAATAAGGGCACCCAGAGTTTAGGTTAAAACAATAAACTCCAGGTCAGTCATGTGACTGGTGTGAGAACTAAAACAGTTATTAATCTTTATTTTAAAGTTCGGTAAATCAAGGGACCACGCCGTATAACACGGAACGGGTTTCCTCCCAAGAATACCAGTGCATAAAACAAACAGCGCAATGCTAAATAAAGAAAAATGAAGCTATTATAAGACCCAGGTCCCATCACACAATGCAACGCAAGCCGGAGGATAGGGTTTTTACCTTATAATAGCCAAAGCATGCTTGATACGTTTAAAACACATTATTTTGACATATATAAGTGTATAGTGTTAAAACAATTTCAATCATAAATATAAATCATAGGGGGCATGAATGACCCATACCACTATGTCGCCATACTAGGTTCTACAAATAAAATCGCAATATCACGTATTGGAAATTGGATTTCCGTCATGAGTCGAGGCAAGGGGCAAGCTCCTCTCAAATTAGAGACACTCTAGCAAATGTCTCAGGACCCCACTAAGATCCTTGGATCTTCAGGGCCGGTCCTCACCTAACTTTGGAGGATTGGCAATTCCTGAGCACACGTTTCCCGGTCCTAACAGACCTATATCCGAGGCGCCTCATATCCAACAACCACACAGGTGAAAAGTATATAAATGTCAGCCAGTTTAAGCACTGACACCACCCATAGCTAGAAAGAAACGTCGTGCTCTCCTCGCAGTCACTATCCCGTTTTTGACTCATACCGATGTGTGAGGCTCGCGAATTCACGCTATACACAAAGCTGCGCCACACAGGCCGTGCTTTGATCATCAACCACAAGACTTTGCTTTTCAACAGAAGCCTTGATCATCTGCCACTTAGGCATGCCACACAGGAAATTCACTCCATGCGACTGATGTCCATCGATATACAACCTCTGAGCTCGTACGTCTCAGAGAAGGGCGTTAAGCAAGAGAATAAATTCTCTGCCGCCAAACAGATGTATATTTAATAGAGATCAATCAACATAGAATAAAATTCAGTGTCAGACACACAGTCCATTTACAAGTTCGTTCTGGGTCTGAACGAAACCGGAGGCACTTTCCTCGCATATCCATCGATCTCCAAGCACGTCTGGACGATCACCATTTGTTTCTCTCCTCTTGGGTGTACAGCCCAATCGAGATCATCAGCAATCGCCCAAATGATGTGAAGACTTTCGGTCTTCAACCACCGTCTTCATCTTCGACATATCGTCGAATCGGTTATTCAGAATGGGTATAAACCCGGCCATTCCGAATAACCCGCGTATATAATAAACAAATGTTACACAAACGCAACATACGCCTCATTCCAATTCAGAATAATCTTTTATTCAAATATTCACATTCTTAGGGAAAGGTTCCCATTAATTTTATCAAAGATAAATTCTTCTAAATTTATTCTTTAATCTTCCTTTGGACATCATTTCAAACCATATTATGGTTTTCCAAACTAGTCGGGATTTGCGAACCACACCGAAGTAATTATTTATTTTATTTCTCAATCCCAACCTATTTATCCCATGGAGAAAACTGGTAATACTCCATATCTAACACCACGGTGTTATCGGTAAAATTAATTACCATTTCACGTTCAAGTCTAATTAAAGATTTAACTATCGCTTTGGAGCAAAACTGGTGATACTCCATTCTCGATCATTTTAATCTAATTAGAGATTCATTAAAACTTCACTTAGTTTTAATCTTCCCAAAAATCAATATCCTGTCTTTAACTGGGTTAAAGAATCAATGTCATCTAAAACACGACTCACGATAAACCCAAAATCACTTTCTATTGTTAATTGGGTTAAAGAACAGGTGTTATTCAAAACACCGCTCACGATATCCCAAAACCAATTTAAATTCAATTCCAATTAATATTATTTAATTGGTACACTTTATTAAATCTAAATAGAAAGATTTAATCCTTTTCTCAACTGGGCTTAAGAACAGTGTTAATGAAGACACCACTCACGACAAACCCAAATCACATTTGAAATTAAATACAAGACTCTGAATAGAAAATATATCGGCTTATATTCAATATCAAATTCTATGACCAACAAATATCGTATTGGAAATAACGATATAAATATATCTTTCAAATTTCCACAACCATATCTGAATAATCACAAAATCCAACATCGAAATATTCCGAAGATAATTTCGATTCAAAACTATTTCCACTTTATATATCGGAAATTCTGGTTATTTTCAAAACCATTTCAAATTCGATTTATTTATTTCAAAAATAAATTGATTTTATTTCTAGTTCAAAACTAGTTCATTTTGATAAAAATCTATTTTTATCCTTTCAAATGTGGAATATTTCATCCCAGTGCTTCACAAACCATTTCTTATGATTTTACACAAATTATAGAAATTTTTAATAATTTTATCAAGGCCCGTACAGTCGATTTCCATCAACGGCCATCGAACTGCACTTACAACGACCTTTTCCAAATTTGATTTGGACATAATTCCAAATCCAACCGTTAGATTTCTAATTTCAAATATTCGTTAGAAAGCTCTTTTCGATACGAACCCAACGGTTCCGGTTTTAGGAGAATCCGACGGTCGGATCTCCCGTAATATCCGTTCGAAGTCAATGATCGAAATTCGCGAACTGGCGCGGCGCGGCGCGTTCTATTCAGGCCAATATATTATATATATAATATATACTTCGTCGATTTCCTTTCGAAACAAATTTTATAAATCGTTTTAAATTCGTTTTCAAAACGATTTCAACTTCATTTCAAATTCAAATCAAAATTGAATTTTTCCTTATAAATTCGTTTTAAATTCATTTCAAATTGATTTCATTTAAAATCGATTTTTAATTCAATTTCAGTTCGTTTCCAATTCAATTCGAATTCATTTTCAATTCGAATTCATTTCAAATTGATTTACATTCAATTTCAATTCGGTTCGAATTCATTTTATTTTCAATTCAATTCGAATTCTAATTCATTTCTATTCAATTCGAATTATAATTCATTTCTATTCAATTCGAATTCTAATTCATTTCTATTCAATTTAATTCGAATTTCTTTTCTATTCAATTTAATTCGAATTCATTTTCTAAAATATTCGAATATTGAAATCACTTTTCAATATTCATTAAAAACAAATAAAATTGATATAATATCGTTCACGTCAAAATGGCGTCAATCTAATCAACACGGCTTCATATATTCTATTTTCCAATATTCTATTTCAAATATTTCTTTTTCAAATATTTCTTTTTCAATTATTTCTATTCAAATATTTCTTTTTCAAAACTGGAATGAGGCCCAATCAATTACCATATAATGTTAATTATATGGATTTTCTACAACACATGTATACAATAACAACGATGAATAATCAACCATCATCCAAAGTGCATTCTACACTGTATAAGCATCAAATATAAATATTTAACGCTCATAACAGTATGTCCATCAATCGATCGACATACAGCTAATTATTGGGACTAGTGTATGTCATATATCATCCCAATACCCGTGTGGGGTTTTCAAACAATCAAACACAGATTCTATTTGTGCAATTGGGAGATGTGTAAAATTTATCGTCCCAATCAATATCAGTCAAATGTGTGTATATAAACAAATCGTCCGATTTGTTTATATTTATTTCATTTTAAATACACGTTAAAAATTTTATTTTCAACTATAAAATATTTTTAACTATATAAATATTTTATTTCACATCACTTCACACAATCAACTACACATCAAAATCAAACAAACAAGCACACAAGCCGTCCATGGTCTGTGGACGATGGGTGTCGGGTGCTACTAAACACCGTCTGCATCCTAGTATATATTTCAAACTAGAAAATAATTAAAAGTGAGAAGTTCTCACCAGCTAGCTAATCCAAACGCCACGACTATTCATATATAGAAATCTTCGCCGTGCTCGCCCCTCTGTCAATTTCGTTGTCCGTAGCCACTACATATATAAAAATAACATTTTTATATTATTGCTATATATATAAAAATCATATTTTACACCGCTACATGGATAAAAATTCTATTTTTACACCGCTACTATATAGATAAAAATTCTATTTTTACACCGCTACTATATAGATAAAAATTCTATTTTTACACCGCTACCATATAGATAAAAATTCTATTTTTACAACGGTGTTCATATAATAAAAATTATATTTTTAATACTCTACTATAGTAAAAATTATATCTTTAATCTTCTACTATAATAAAAATTATATTTTTATATGCTAAAAGTCGCATCTTTCTTCTTTTAAAAATCTCATCTTTCTATGTTTAAAAATATAATCTTTACTTCATTATAAAAAATGAATTTTTATTTCTTCTTCTAGATGATAAAAATCATTCCTTTCCTTACTTTAAAAACCAAAGCCCTCTTTGCATTAAAAATCAAAGCTTTACCTTTATAAAAATATAATCTTTATATGTTAAAAATCATATTTTTCTTTCATCAAAGATCTCATCTTTACTAATTAAAAACCCTATTCTTTTTCTTCAAACAAAATCTAATTAAAACTGAAAAATAAAATTAAATACGTAAAAGAAAACTTACATCAATTTAATCTAGGGTTTCAGCGTTGGAAAGATATTCTCAATTAGATTCTAATATTTTTGGTTTCGCTAAAATTTGGTTTATTTTGCACCCGGTATGTTCAATTGAAGTTTGAAATCGAATTATCGAACTACCGCGCCATTTTCAATTCCTTTTATAAATATAATAAAATTTTATATTCTAACGACGATCTATATAAATATATATATTCGATTCTATTCAAAATAAATTTCTCGTCGATATTATTTAAAATAATTCATTTTAAATATTCAAAATTCATTAAAATTGCCAAGATAAAAAATTTAAATTGGCTCGCATTTTCCGGGTTGTTACAATCTCCCCCACTTAAAACTTTTCATCCCCAAAAAGGAACGAAGCCGAATGTTGTTTAACTAATCAACTCAACTTCCATTATTTCTGTTACGGCTTAAGTTCTTCAACTTTTCAGTTTCTAAGAACTTTTCAAATTCTTCAAAAAAAAATTGGCCAACACCCTAAATTTTCGAAAATTTTCGCCAAAACCTCCCCTGCACCGGGGACTTCGGCATATTTCATATAGCTTCCCATGGCCTTCTTCAACTCAAAAGAAAAAGCCAAGCGGCTAACCAATCGGCTCATAAAATCATCATCACCCAAAGAAATACAATAAATATGTACCCATTTGTCGGGCAAACAATTTTATTCTTCTGCTCTAGCCTTGCTATGACCTGTTCACATATATATATATATATATATATATATATATATATATATATATATATGTACATGCATGCAATTGCAAATAATTTTCAATACAATTCTATATTTAGTTCTATTAGGCTAAACAGTTCAAAATTATCAAACAATAAAGAAACAACACAAACATCAATCAATTAGTGAATTATCGTTTCAAATTCATAATTTTGATATATAGTCAAAAATCACATTTTTGATGCCAAATCACAACAATGTATTCTAGCTATATTTTGGTTCTCACACCAGTCTAATGGAAATATATAGATATCACACCTTCAAAACTCGAATATGAATACCGATGATGATGCACCATCATCAGAATCATCCCCGGGTGTCTAGAATGTGATTCTATATCTATCCAGTATATTAAAACTTCAAATATACGTTCATGACGCGTATAAGCGAAATCTTTATATACTCGATTGTCCGAATCAATATAAATAAATTATTCAAATACGTATAAAATGGTTTAAATTTCAAAACAAAAATTGTTTTCATTTGAAAAATATACTCTTCATACTCGTTCTAGGATACTACTGATCCTATCTCTAACGAGTCATTCTAATTGGATATTACTAATCCAATATCTGATGAATTCTTTAGTTCGGTTCTAACGTGTCTTGTTCTCGAGCTCTGTAAACCAAAGCTCTGATACCAAACTGTAGCGACCCGAATTTCCCCATCTCCGAAGAGAAGAGAAAGAACGAATGACTTGGTCGAAACCCCTGATCGTTTTGAGAACAGGACAAATCAGAACGCAAACAGAAGAACATTTCATTGCTTATTTCAACAATTCTATCAGAATAAAACAGAGTATGAATTAATATACATTCGACAAATATCAGAGATTACAATAAATTACATAGCAGCGGAAAAATAATAAAAAACACAACTGAAAGTAATACACGGATACAGAGCTTTCCGAGCATCGTTCCAGCTGTAAATCAGGACCCTGTGAATATAAATCTGCAAAACCAAAACTACTAGCTACCCGTGTCGAAAATAAGGGCACCCAGAGTTTAGGTTAAAACAATAAACTCCAGGTCAGTCATGTGACTGGTGTGAGAACTAAAACAGTTATTAATCTTTATTTTAATGTTCAATAAATCAAGGGACCACGTCGTATAACACGGAACGAGTTTCCTCCCAAGAATACCAGTGCATAAAACAAACAGCGCAATGCTAAATAAAGAAAAACGAAGCTATTATAAGACCCAGGTCCCATCACACAATGCAACGCAAGCCGGAGGATAGGGTTTTTACCTTATAATAGCCAAATCATGCTTGATACGTTAAAAAAACACATTATTTTGATATTACTATAAGTGTATAGTGTTAAAACAATTTCAATCATAAATATCAATCATAGGCGGCATGAATGACCCATACCACTATGTAGCCATACTAGGTTCTACAAATAAAACCGCAATATCACGTATTGGAAATTGGATTTCCGTCATGAGTCGAGGCAAGGGGCAAGCTCCTCTCCGATTCGAGACACTCTAGCAAATGTCTCAGGACCCCACTATGATCCTTGGATCTTCAGGGCCGGTCCTCACCTAACTTTGGAGGATTGGCAATTCCTGAGCACACGTTTCCTGGTCCTAACAGACCTATATCCGAGGCGCCTCGTATCCAACAACCACACAGGTGAAAAGTATATAAATGTCAGCCAGTTTAAGCACTGACACCACCCATAGCTAGAAAGAAACGTCGTGCTCTCCCTGCAGTCACTATCCCGTTTTTGAATCATACCGAGGTGTGAGGCTCGCGAATTCACGCTATACACAAAGCTGCGCCACACAGGCTGTGCTTTGATCATCAACCACAAGACTTTGCTTTTCAACAGAAGCCTTGATCATCTGCCACTTAGGCATGCCACACAGGCAATTCACTCCATGCGACTGATGTCCATCGATATACAACCTCTGAGCTCGTACGTCTCAGAGAAGGGCGTTAAGCAAGAGAATAAATTCTCTGCCGCCAAACAGATGTATATTTAATAGAGATCAATCAACACAGAATAAAATCCAGTGTCAGGCACACAGTCCACTTACAAGTTCGTTCTGGGTCTGAACGAAACCGGAGGCACTTTCCTCGCATATCCATCGATCTCCAAGCACGTCTAGACGATCACCAACTGTTTCTCTCCTCTTGGGTGTACAGTCCAATCGAGATCATCAGCAATCACCCAAACGATGTGAAGACTTCCGGACTTCAACCACCATCTTCATCTTCGACATATCGTCGAATCGGTTATTCAGAATGGGTATAAACCCGGCCTTTCCGAATAACCCGCGTATATAATAAACAAATGTTACACAAACGCAACATACGCCTCATTCCAATTCAGAATAATCTTTTATTCAAATATTCACATTCTTAGGGAAAGGTTCCCATTAATTTTATCAAAGATAAATTCTTCTAAATTTATTCTTTAATCTTCCTTTGGATATCATTTCAAACCATATTATGGTTTTCCAAACTAGTCGGGATTAGCGAACCACACCGAAGTAATTATTTATTTTATTTCCCAATCCCAACCTATTTATCCCATGGAGAAAACTGGTAATACTCCATATCTAACACCACGGTGTTATCGGTAAAATTAAATACCATTTCACATTCAAATCTAATTAAAGATTTAACTATCGCTTTGGAGCAAAACTGGTGATACTCCATTCTCGATCATTTTAATCTAATTAGAGATTCATTAAAACTTCACTTAGTTTTAATCTTCCCAAAAATCAATATCCTGTCTTTAACTGGGTTAAAGAATCAATGTCATCTAAAACACGACTCTCGATAAACCCAAAATCACTTTTGATTGTTAATTGGGTTAAAGAACATGTGTTATTCAAAACACCGCTCACGATAAACCCAAAACCAATTTAAATTCAATTCCAATTAATATTATTTAATTGGTACACTTCATTAATTCTAAATAGAAAGATTTAATCCTTTTCTCAACTGGGCTTAAGAACAGTGTTAATGAAGACACCACTCACGACAAACCCAAATCACATTTGAAATTAAATACAAGACTCTGAATAGAAAATATATCGGCTTATATTCAATATCAAATTCTACGACCAACAAATATCGTATTGGAAATAACGATATAAATATATCTTTCAAATTTCCACAACCATATCTGAATAATCACAAAATCCAACATCGAAATATTCCGAAGATAATTTCGATTCAAAACAATTTCCGCTTTATATATCGGAAATTCTGCTTATTTTCAAAACCATTTCAAATTCGATTTATTTATTTCAAAAATAAATTGATTTTATTTCTGGTTCAAAACTAGTTCATTTTGATAAAAATCTATTTTTATCCTTTCAAATGTGGAATATTTCATCCCAGTGCTTCACAAACCATTTCTTATGATTTTACACAAATTATAGATATTTTTAATAATTTTATGAAGGCACGTACAGTCGATTTCCATCAACGGCCATCGAACTGCACTTACAGCGACCTTTTCCAAATTTTATTTGGACATAATTCCAAATCCAACCATTAGATTTCTAATTTCAAATATTCGTTAGAAAGCTCTTTTCGATACGAACCCAATGGTTCTGGTTTTAGGAGAATCCGACGGTCGGATCTCCCGTAATATCCGTTCGAAGTCAATGGTCGAAATTCGCGAACTGCCGCGGCGCGGCGCGTTCTATTCAGGCCATTATACTATATATATATAATATATACTTTGTCGATTTCCTTTCGAACCGAATTTTATAAATCGTTTTAAATTCGTTTTCAAAACGATTTCAACTTCATTTCAAATTCAAATCAAAATTGAATTTTTCCTTATAAATTCGTTTTAAATTCATTTCAAATTGATTTCAATTAAAATCGATTCAAATTCATTTCATTTCCAATTCAATTCGAATTCATTCTCAATTTGAATTCATTTCAAATTGATTTACATTTTATTTCAATTCGATTCGAATTCATTTTATTTTCAATTCAATTCGAATTCTAATTCATTTCTTTTCATTTCGAATTCTAATTCATTTCTATTCAATTCGAATTCTAATTAATTTCTATTCAATTTAATTCGAATTTCTTTTCAATTCAATTTAATTTGAATTCATTTTCTATAATATTCGATTATTGAAATCACTTTTCAATATTCATTAAAAACAAATAAAATTGATATAAATATCGTTCACGTCAAAATGGCGTCAATCTAATCAACACGGCTTCATATATTCTATTTCAAATATTTCTTTTTCAAATATTTATATTCAAATATTTCTTTTTCAAAACTGGAATGAGGCCCAATCAATTACCATATAATGTTAATAATATGGATTTTCTACAACACATGTATACAATAAGAACGATGAATAATCAACCATCAACCAAAGTGCATTCTACACTGTATAAGCATCAAATATAAATATTTAACGCTCATAATAGTCTGTACATCAATCGATCGACATACAGCTAATTATTGGGACTAGTGTATGTCATATATCATCCCAATACCCATGTGGGGTTTTCAAACAATCAAACACAGATTCTATTTGTGCAGTTGGGCGATGTGTAAAATTTATCGTCCCAATCAATATCAGTCAAATGTGTGTATATAAACAAATCGTCCGATTTGTTTATATTTATTTCATTTTAAATACACGTTAAAAATTTTATTTTCAACTATAAAATATTTTTAACTATATAAATATTTTATTTCATTTCACATCACATCACACAATCAACTACACATCAAAATCAAATAAACAAGCATACAAGCCGTTCATGGTCTGTGGACGACGGGTGTCGGGTGCTACTAAACACCGTCTGCATCCTAGTATATATTTCAAACTAGAAAATAATTAAAAGTGAGAAGTTCTCACCGGCTAGCTAATCCAAACGCCACGACTCTTCATATGTAGAAATCTTCGTCGTGCTCGCCCCTCTGTCAATTTCGTTGTCCTTAGCCACTACATATATAAAAATAACATTTTTATATTGTTGCTATGTATATAAAAAAACATATTTTTACACCGCTACATGGATAAAAATTCTATTTTTACACCGCTACTATATAGATAAAAATTCTATTTTTACACCGCTACTATATAGATAAAAATTCTATTTTTACACCGCTACTATATAGATAAAAATTCTATTTTTACAACGGTGTTTATATAATAAAAAAAATATTTTTAATACTCTACTATAGTAAAAATTATATCTTTAATCTTCTATTATAATAAAAATTATATTTTTATATGCTAAAAGTCGCATCTTTCTTCTTTTAAAAATCTCATCTTTCTATGATTAAAAATATAATCTTTACTTCATTATAAAAACCGAATTTTTATTTCTTCTTCTAGATGATAAAAATCATTCCTTTCCTTACTTTAAAAACCCAAGCCCTCTTTGCATTAAAAATCAAAGCTTTACCTTTATAAAAATATAATCTTTATATGTTAAAAATCATATTTTTCTTTCATCAAAGATCTCATCTTTACTAATTAAATACCCTATTCTTTTTCTTCAAACATAATCTAATTAAAACTGAAAAATAAAATTAAATATGTAAAAGAAAACTTACATCAATTTAATCTAGGGTTTCAGCGTTGGAAAGATATTCTCAATTAGATTCTAATATTTTTGGTTTCACTAAAATCCGCTTTATTTTGCACCCGGTATGTTCAATTGAAGTTTGAAATCGAATTATCGAACTACCGCACCATTTTTCAATTCCTTTTATAAATATAATAAAATTCTATATTCTAACGACGATCTATATAAATATATACGTTCGATTCTATTCAAAATAGATTTCTTGTCGATATTATTTAAAATAATTCATTTTAAATATTCAAAATTCATTAAAATTGCCAAGATAAAAATTTTAAATTGGCTCGCATTTTCCGGGTTGTTACAATATGGATGTTTGGATTACTGTTATTTATTTGTTGTTGAATATTATATATGTTTATTGAATTGAAATTGAGGTAACATATTTGGATGTAGGGAAAACAGTTTGGAGGGATCCAATTGGATTCCTCAAATTTATTGTTTATTATCACATTATATGAATTGTTTGACCAACCTGATTAGTTGAATGATTTTATTATTGGTCGTTGAATCTAAATTCAACATTTGTTTTGTTATTAACCAGTGGACAATATTGGTTGGGTAATTGGCAGCATATGGCCTATAAATCAATCTTTTTATAAATATTGATTCACTGTCAAATGAATCGATGGTAATGAAGTTATAAAATTTATTTTATAATTGAAATTAGATTTTTAATCTATTTATTGGAATAAAACTATTTAAAAGACAAATAAATATTTATTATTTATTATTTAAAGTTTATAAGTTATTATTAAATGATTTTATAAAGAGAATTCTTATATTAATAAGATTTATACGTAAATGAGCAGAAATTAACCTAACGGGTTAAGAGTGGGGTTAAATGGTATTATTTAAATTAATTATATTTTTAATTAATTTAAAGTAAGAACTAATTGAAATTAGTTAACGAGATAACCATACTTTGAATCAAATGGGTCGTCCGCTTTAAATGGGATCGATTATTAAATTAAATTAGTTTATCGTTAAATAAATCTAATGAAAACTAGTTAACGAATATTTGTTAATTTTGATAAGATTTTAAATAGAGAAATTCATTATTTATTTCAGTAATAAAGAATTTAACTACTTCTTTGTGGTTAATGATGAAGTAAATTATTATTTTAATTAATAATAATTTAAGTAATTACTTATTAAATGAAATACATTTAAGGAAGTAACTGATTTGGAATGGAATATAGTTGAGTTTTGAAAAGAGACTAGAGTTTTATATCGAACCCAATTTTTATAACAAAGAAATAAAAAAAAGATTTTGAACTGAAGCGATAGCTTAAATAAATGTTTATTTAAGGTTGAAGTAAGAAGGAAATTGTGAAGAAAAGGGGTTTTATAAATAAGATTTATAAAGGGCATGAAGTTAAACAATAGTTTTAAATTGACGATACTTAATAGTGAAATTAAGTAAAATGATTGGAATTGAAACGAGATTTCCAAAGTGGAATGGTTGAATGGATTAGAAGGGAAATCATATGGGTTGATAAGTAGTTAAGACAAGAGAATTAAGAAATGGAAATGTTTCCGATTATGAAAAAGGGTTCAAGGAATTATGATAATAATTCCATGTAATGTAAATTAAAAGGATTTGAGAATATAAAATAATAATTCTAATGTAAAGGAAATAAAAAGATATTTGGTAAAATATAACGATATTTATGAAGGAATTTAAGAAATGAGTTTTGAATGGTTTATTCAAAAGAGAATAAGAGCTAGTTGTTATTTCCCAGCAATGAAAATAGAGAGATTTCGTAACAATGTTTTTACTTGGGATTGGATTGAACTAGAATGTTTGGAGTATATATATGAATTAATTCTAAAGGGTTTTGTGAATATTCTTATATTAAAATAAGAAGTAAGTACTACGTTTTAAGATACTGAAAAATTAGGAAGTTTTTTATTTGTTTGTAAATTAAAAAGGGCCAAGTGATGCTAAATACTGAACCAGTAAATCTATTTTATTTTTATGGTTTAATGGTTGTTTATTTGATAGTTAAATAACCGACTATCAAATCTGACTCATACGATTGTTGGTACGAAAACACCGGGATCGAATTATATTCGAAAACCATTCTGGCCAGCAAATACGAAATTGAGAAATATCAGATGCTAGTCAAGATGGAGCAATTAAAGACTATAGATCTTCATGAAATGGAAGGATTACTTATATCTCTGGTCAATTCCTATAGTTTTCAAAGTCTATTATATATAAACTTAACTTATATTTTATAACCGGAGATATATTATGGTTCAGTCGTGGTTGAAATCTATGGATTTGCAAGGACTACTCGCTATTGATCTATAGGTTGATTCCTAGGATGTGGTAGGAAGGTTCCTTCGGTTCATCTTGTTCCTGGATGACTTGTATGAATGAATGTCTAACAGAGTACTTCTTAAGAATCACGTACGTTGATTTTTACAAACATATCTCTGTAGGTGGCAGAGAAGACACCTTCTCTTAGCATAAATGCCCAGAATATTTTTGTGAATGTCAATTAGTGATTTGGAGGAACTGACGATGTGGCATTCAAAGTGATTGTGATGTTCTTAAAAAGGTAATGTTAAACCTTAAGCCTCTTCGACCGGGAAATGACAAAAATCGGGCAAGCAACATGGCTATGTGGGTCTCTCCCATTAGGGTGTATAATCACCAATCTAGAGAAAATCCATTTCCTTCTTTAGTCTATTTGGATGCTGACCCTTTTCGGGAAACGGTGGTTTGAGCCCAACTGTTGGTGATATACATTCGATACACTCAAGCGAAATGAGTGGACGGTCATGTGTGGGCTGGGTTGCAAGACATTCTTGTTGAACCCAGTGTATTCCCCTCTACAGATGCACTATCAGAAGGTGGTTTCATACCTTGTCATAGTTGGAAATCCAACATCCAATAAGCGCCCGCGGTTTTGGTTGTATACTATATATGTGGAGCGTAAGATGCAAACGTTCTTCTAGATTGATAATAATTTGTATTTAGAAACTATTATAATATCAGAATAATATATGATTTCAAAATGTTTTGGGTTATCACAAGGTAAAAACCGTCCATGTTTACGTATGGATTTGGTCTTACGATTATCCTTTCTTTTGAAAAGAATTTTAACTTTAAAATTAAGTTGGATGATATTATAAACTAGTGAGTTTTCTCACTCTGGTTCACCAGATTGATCCGGCGTCTGTAATGCTCGGGTTAGCCCGTGTTTTTCAGGTTTAGATTTGGATGATACGAATTTCAAGAAGACATGTTGGAGGGGTTCAGACGTATGATATCTAGTATTTATTCTGCTATGTGTTGTATATGAGGAAAAATTATTATAACTTTCCAGATGTATTGATGTACTCTGATGATTATAAGTTATAAATTTTTATTTATATATTATATTTTGTTCCGCTACAATGTGAGACTCTGATGTTGTTGTGTTGTTGTTCTTCTTCTATTCTAATATTTCTTTCTTATCTCATCCTTTATTTTATTTCATTAACTATCTGGTGTTTTCGATACTTGAGTTTTGGCAAGTAATGATAAATGTGTGCGTGTATGTGCCAAGTATAATACACTCACAAGGATCGTGTAAAATGACAAACAATATTCAAGTATAAAGTAATAGCTAATCACAGAACAATATAATAGACAAGTAAATGCAGTAAAAGGAAAAATCACACCAGAAATTTTTATATTGGTTCGGAGCACCATCCTACGTCCAGTCCCAGACTTCTATCTGGATTTTCACTAACAACAACCTCACTTCACCTGGAGGAACAGATTTACAACACCGAGCAGCCGAACGTGAATTTCACGCCTCTATCAACACGAGGACTTCACAACTTGCCTCTTACAACACAGAGGACTTCAAACAAGATGAGTAGACTTGTGATTTGACAATGTGTGTTGTTAATAACATGAATTTGTCATTTCTTGTACAACCTTCCTATAATCTTATCCTCAAATAGAAATTGTGTATGTGAAGATTTGGAAGATGATATCGTGTTTGAATCAAAAGAATAATATATGAATTCTAGGATCCAAGAACGATATAAGAAGATTATAAGCGTTCGAGTTCTTTGAAAGAACAAAAATGAAATCAACAATAGATAGAATAGATAGAAAGAATTGGTTATATGAATCGACGATTTCATGTTGTTTTTATAGAAGATAAAGAGTTGCAATCATTGGTGAAGAGAAGTATTGAATAGAAATGATTTTTGATGAAAGGAAAAAGAAGCAACTTTTGATGAATGAAGATGTCTGTATGAAGAGTTGCTTTCAGTTCGAAAATCGGTCGACATGTCAAAAATAACCAATAGACTGAAATTTGAATATATATATATACACGTTATATACATTTGTGCATGTTTATTATGCATTCTACCCAAAAACGGTCGACCGCCTATTTTGAAACCGGTCGACCGGTTTCTGGCAATATGCACAATGAATGCGCATTCATATATATACATATATATATTCACAATAATGAGGTATATGATTATTTGAGGATAGATTTTAACATTTATAACACGGCTAAATCACTAAATAATCAACCTCTAACTTACAATACCATTGATTCTCTTCTTTTTGTCGATCATGAAACTTCTCCTTGTCATTAATCAAAATGCTATGAATTCCTTGATTCAACATTCTCCCCCTTTTTGATTGATGAGAACATAGATCTGAAAGTGTTTCTAACTCCCCCTGTCTATGTACTCCCCCTGAAATATATATTAAAAACTGCAAAAAGTATTGTTAGTAAACATTTTTCTCCCCCTTTGTCATCCACAAAAAGGAGTAGTTAAGACATACATACCATAAAATAAACACAAAATGCATTCGGACAATACACACCATACATACCCAACCAAGTGTTGTAGATAAGAGTTAATACGTACAAACCCAAAAATAAAATGTAGCACTACTTATGTACAAGTGCTGATTTAAGTTTTACTTAAATAACATAATACGACAAAACATGGATAAAGAGAGCTAATGAGATGGTGAGTCGGATTCAGTCGTATCTCCTTCTTCTTCTTTATCTCCTTCTTCTTCGTCGTCTTTTTCCTCACTATCAGATTTTCCACGACCACGTGCATTACTCGTTCCAGAACTTGTGCCTTCCTCTGAAGATGACCATGTAAACATAGGAGGCATTGGACGTTCGCCTGGATCTTGTATATGCATAGAGGAGGAAGACGATCCACATGATATTGCATCCTAAAGTATACAAAAGAAAGACTTAAGTTTTGAAAAGCGTCTGTCAAGCTTTGTATTTAAATGATCGATCTTATTGTCCGTACGCCTAAGTCTTGCTTCAAGAAGGAATTGATTCTGTGCAATTTTTCAAGTGAATCTTTGGTCGAAGAGGATGTTTGAAGAAGCTTAACCTCTTCAGGTTTAGGTTTAGAGGGTTTTGATGAAGTGCTTTCTTAGTGACCTTGTTCCTGGTATTGTTCGAAGGGTATGATATTTAAAAATGGTTCAGGAAGCTTCATTCTCTTTTTCGATGCTTTGTTGATACATTTTGGTTTAGAGACTTTTGATTCGGGAGATTTGAGACCACAATCAAGTATAAGTCGCATGATATATTCATTGTAGAATAAATGTGGTCGCTTACGATCATTTACGAGTAAAATCTCATCAAAGATCATAATTATCCAATTGATTTGTATATCTCCATATATAGCGTACAAAGCCTTAAAATTCTCCTTATATACCGCATTAAAGTTACCAACTCTTGGTAATAAAGAATGTGTAATAGCATGATGTAGAATTCTAGCAGTAGGCCGTAAGTTGATCACTTTTGTACTAAGCTTATGATCTTCAATAAAAAGATGACCTACCTTGTCTCGAGTATGAATAGTACAAAAATCGCTAGAGAACTTTCTTCCATTGTTATTTGAACCAAGTACCGTTTCCATCCTTTCCTTTGAAATAAATATGTGCTTACCACATACAACCAACCATAGACAATGAGTAGAATTCTCGGGTTTAAATTTTTCTAAGTTAAGATTAGCATATAACAATTTGATCATGATATGATTGATTTCCATATTGTTCTTATCAAAGTCAAGAAGATTTTGAATACGAGCTTTGATTGATAATTCTTTAACATCATAGAGAATAAAATCAGAGAATTTGATGAAAGAACCTTCATGAATCGTATAATCTTTCATTTTATTCCATCGCTTGACTGCTATTGGATCCATTAACCATTGTTTGATATTGAAATCAATGGGTTGTAGTTGTGTAGAAGATGATTTCTTCAATCTCTTTTGTGGTGGAGCCATTGATTTTGTGAAGGAAATGAATTTGGGGATTTTAGGGTTGATAAGGGTTTGAGAGTTTGAGGGAATAAAAGGATAAATGAATAGGTGTGAATGGGAACCGTCGGTTTAAAGTTTGAAATTTAAAAAACAGAGAAAGACGAGACCGATCAACCGCTACGAATTCATCGGTCGACTTGTTTGAGACAGAGACTTAAACAGTCGACAGGTGAATTTCTGTCGGTCGACTAGTTGATGAAAAAAATTTGTTTTCAACCCGAAACTTAACCGGTCGACTGGTCATACTGTACCAGTCGACTGGTTTCTCTGTCCCTTGTTTTTCTTGTTTTTCTGAGAATCTTCTGAAGCTCCACTATTCCATATAATATAAATTTATTACAAAACTCAAACTAATCAACCAAAATTCATGAAAACAAAAATCCCTCAAGATTGAATCCACTTATTAGAACAACAACAAAAAAGATGAATCTCACGATATATAAAATCAATGAGAAGTGGAGGAGTTGTTCCCAGAATCTTCTTTGATATTGGTAAATGTTGGTGTCCATGGCGACCAAGTTTCCTTAGCTCCTTCATTTCGACTATAATTCTTATCCCATAAATTAGGACTCCTTGATGTTGAAGGAACATGAGGCATAGGTTGATAAACTCCATGTTTTTCCGTGCCACAGAAAAATGAGGCCATGCGTTCCAAAAGAGTTAAACGATCAGACGTAAGTTTTTGTTCGTAATGGAGTTGTCGCTGGAGATCCATTTAATGTTTTTGGTAGTGGTGAATCTCACTTATCTTTTCTCTAGTTCGTGGGAAGCAAAATAATGCCTTCTTTGCACGTTTAGACTTTGGTGTATTTCCGGGGGTATGAGTACATTTTGGTCTACTTTTCGGTGTTTCTGGAGAATATTATTCCTCCGGTTCAGAATTGGTGACCGAAATGTGTGACCTCTATGCACATTCGTCACAGATATGAGCCATATTTGATATAATTGAACTTGTTTTAAGAATAATATGGTCTTAGAAGTAGGAGATGCAGAAAGGAGAAAGGATGAACTCATATATATATAAGTTTGTCTAAGAATAGATTAATGGTTGACAAGGTTCAAAGCATATATACCATAAAAAAATGGATAGCTCATAAGTTTACTACTAATAATAGTGATAGCTACTTAATAGCTACAATATGAAAAATGAAAGCACTGGTTAGAAAAGAACTTGACAATTCATATGTATATATGTTTAGAATTTATACATCAAGTTCAGTTCTAGAGATTAATCCAATCTCTCTACGTAAAGAAATAAAACTTGATTCGAGTAGAGGCTTAGTAAAAATATTTGCTAGTTGATGTTCATTCTGGACATATTCAAGACATATTGTTCCTTTTTCAATATTATCTCTCAAGAAATGGTGTCGAATATCAATGTGCTTTGTTCGAGAATGATTTACTGGATTTTTTGATAAGTTGATCGCACTTGTGTTATCACAATATATGATGGAGTTCGATAAATGAATATCAAAATCACGAAGTGTTTGTTGCATATATATAGTACTTGAGTACAAGCAAGAGTTGCTGGTATATACTCAGCTTCACATGTCGATAGTGAAACGCAATTTTGTTTCTTACTAAACCAAGAGACAAGTGATTTTCCAATAAAATGGCATGTACCACTTGTACTTTTTCTATCCATACGAGAGCCTCCAAAATCAGCATCACTATAGGATACTAACTCGAATGGATAATCTTTTGGATAGAATAGACCAAAGTCTTTTGTATTATTAAGATAACATATTATATGTTTTACTGCTCGTAAATGTGATTCTTTAGGATTTGCTTAAAACCTTGCACATTGACAAACACTCATCATTATATCGGGACGACTTGCGGTAAGATAAAGAAGAGAACCAATCATGCTTCGGTATAACTTCTGGTCAACATTCTTACCATGTTCATCTTTTTTAAGATGTGTAGTCGTACTCATAGGAGTTGGTTTACCAGATGTATTTTCTAAACCTAAACGTTTGATAAGATTTCCACAGTATTTTTCTTGATTAATAAAAATACCGTTAGAAAGCTGTTTGATTTGAAGACCAAGAAAATATGATAGTTCTCCCATATGAGACATTTCAAACTCTTTGGTCATAATATTTGCAAACTCTTTACAGAGTTTATCATTTGTTGAACCAAAGATAATATCGTCTACACATATTTGGATAACCAATATATCTTTTCGAGAATGTTTGATGAATAAAGTCTGGTCGACCTTACCAATTTGAAATCCTGAATCAGTAAGATAGCTACGTAGTCTTTGATACCAAGCACGAGGTGCTTGCTTTAATCCGTATAAAGCTTCCTTAAGTTTATATACGTGATCAGGATATTTTTTATGTGCGAACAAGGAAGGTTGTTCGACATATACATTCTCTTTGATAAACCCATTTAAAAAAACACTTTTGACATCCATTTGATGAAGTTTGAAATTATGATGACAAGCAAAGGATAATAAGATTCTGATAACTTCTAGTCGTGCAACTGGCACAAAAGTTTCTTCGTAATCGATACCTTCTTCCTGATTGTATCCTTGAGCTACTAATCTTGCTTTATTTCTGGTTATATTTCCTTGTTCATCGGCCTTATTTTTATAGACCCATTTAGTACCAATAACTGACTGATCATTGGTCTTGGAACAAGTTCCCAGACATCATTGCGCTCGAACTGATTTAGTTCTTCCTGCATGGCAATGATCCGGTAATCATCAGTAGCAGCTTCTTTTGGATTCTTAGGTTCGATATTTGAAAGAAACGCGACATGACCCATTTGATTTAGTTGACTCCTTGTTCTAATTTGTGATGTTACTTCTCCAATTACATTTTGAACTGGATGATCTCTTAGAATTCTCGGAGGAGATCGAAATCTTGGTGGAGAAGGTATCACAACTGGCTGAGGAATATTCTCAAAAATTTCTGAGTCAGAGTCATTATTTGTGATGATAAGATTTTCAATGATTATAACTTCGTCGACATTAGATATGTTATGAGACGGTTTATAGAATTCATCGAATGAGACATGAAGAGATTCTTCAATAGTTGTAATTCTTTTATTAAATATACGATAGGCCTTGCTTCGTTCCGAATATCCAACAAATATACCTTCATCGGATTTTGGATCAAATTTTCCAAGATGGTCTTTCGTATTTAAAATAAAGCACTTAGAACCAAAAACATTGAAGTATGAGATGTTTGGCTTTCTTTGATTAAATAACTCATAAGATGTATTCTTGGTGAGAGGTCGAATGGATACACAATTCAAAACATAACACGCAGTTGCAACAGCTTCTGCCCAAAAATGTTTTGGTAAAGTGGATCCATTTAATAATGTTCTTGCACATTCTTGTAAAGTCCGATTTTTTCGTTCTATAACTCCATTTTGTTGTGGAGTTCTAGGAAATGAAAAATTATGATATATACCTTTCTTTGTACAAAAATGGTTAAATTCATTATTTTTGAACTCTCCGCCATGATCATTTCTTATATTCTTAACCTTAAGCCCTTTCGATTTTTGAATTCTCTTGACGAAAGATTTGAAATGATTGAAAGTGTCACTTTTGTTTTTCAAGAAAATCACCCAAGTATAACGAGAGTAATCATCAACAATTACAAACACATATCAACTATGATTTATTGACTGAACCTGTGTTGGTCCGAATAAATCCATATGTAATAGCTCAAGTGGTTGTAACGTTGATATGAATTTCTTGGATTTAAATGACGATTTAGTCAATTTTCCTAATTGACATGCCTCACAAATATTATCAACCGTATAGCTCATTTTGGGTAGTCCTCTAACTAGGTCATTTTTGACTAGCTTGTCGATAGTTCTGAAGTTTATATGACAGAAACGTTTGTGCCACAACCATGGATCATTATCATTTGCTACAAGACACATATCTGAATTATGATTGACATTCATATCCAGAATATAAATATTTCTGTCTCTATATCCTTCAAAAACTAAATTTCGATCCTTATCTAAAATACTACATTTGTTATCCGGAAAGGAAATGGTAAAACCCTTGTCACATAGTTGACTGATACTGAGTAAATTGTGTTTCAAATTTTTAACTAGAATGACATTAGTAATAAGAGGTAAGTTAGATGTACCGCTTTTGCTCACATCGCCTTTGCCGATGATATAGCCTTTTGAATTATCTCCAAAAGTGATGAAGCCACCATCTGAATAAGTGGTATTTGTCAATAAGCTCTTGTCTCCAGTCATATGCTTCGAGCAACCACTGTCTAATATCCACTTTCCTCTTTTCTTAAGTGGGACCTGCAAAAAATAAAATTAAGTCCATGGTACCCACTTTTTTTATGGGGTCCTAAGAGTTAGGTCTTAGGAGTCCAAACCCATACGGGTCTGGTATCCCTTTTATATAGATAATTGGAATTACGATGCACAGTATTCAAAAAATTCTGAATGTATTTGTTCCTAATCAAATTTTTGTCTGTTTTAGGAACCCATATTTTGATAGTCTTGACATTTTTCTTTTGAAATTTCACAACCGGTTTTGGTTTGGAATATAATAAACTGATATTTTTCTTAGCTTCAGTTTCTTGTACTGTATTATGTTTTCTTTTTCTTTTATTACCAAGATATTTCTTGATATCTTGTTTCTTATACCCCAAACCTTGTTTATTCGAAGCAGATTGTGAATTTTCAATAATTTTTGTCAAGTTTTCTCGACCATTGTTGAAGTTAGAAACATTTTGAGTAATGTCATCTAACTTAGTTTGTAAACTAGCTTTTTATAGGTCTAGAATCTTGACTTTTGCCTTAAGCTCATGATTTTCAGTAGTAAGAGCATCATTTTTCCCTTTTGGAGTTTCAATTTCTTGACTCAAAAGAGATAATTGAGAATCAATATTAGATGATGATTCTTGAACTTTTTCAAGTTCCTCCTCTAATATTTTCTTCTCGTCTTTTAACATATCTCGTTCAAATTCTACTCTACTTAAATCTGCTTTGGCTTGTTTGCATTTTCGTTTCATATCTTTAAATTTAAAAATTAATTCAACATTAATATCAAGAACTTTTTCAAAAGTAGGAATGTGTACCTCATCTTTTGTTGCCATGAAACAAACATTAGCTTGTTCAATATCTGAATCACTTTCACTATCAGAAGAAGATGAGTCTTAATCATCCCATGTTACTTAGAATGCTCATTTCTTTGACTTGTCTTTCTTGTATTTGATTTTGTTATTTTCTGACTTCTTCTTTTGCTCCGGACAATCCTTTTGCATATGTCCCTTTTTGTGACGATTAAAGCATTCTATATTTGATGATGATGGTTTATTTGAACCGAACTTCTTTTTCTGTATCGACCAGCTTTTCGTTGGTTTAAGAATTTCTTGAATCCTTTTGCAATGAACGCTAGATCTTCATCTTCTGAATCTGAGTTGTCTTCATCTTTTTCAGCATGAAAAGCTACATTTTTCTTTTCTAGCCTGTAAGTTAGCTTCGTAGGACATTAGATTTCCTATCCATTCATCTGGCTTCATGGTGGAAAGATCATTAGCTTCTTCTATTGCTAATACTTTTCCTTCCCATTCATTAGTCAGAGAATGTAGGACTGTTGAAACAACATCAAAATCAGAATATTTTTTCCCTAAACTGATAAGTGCATGATGAATGGTTTGAAACCGTGAATATATTTCATTGATTGTTTCATTCGGCTTCATTTTGAAATATTGAAATTGACTTTTCAACATAGCTATTTTGGCTTGCTTAACCTTGTTAGTACCTTCATGAGTGGTTTTTAGCGTTTGCCAAATTTGATATGCAGTTGTGTAGATACTAACACGGTTATATTCGTTTTGATCTAATGCACAAAACAACATATTTATTGCTTTTGCATTTAAGGCTGCTGCCGTTTTCTCAACCGGTGTCCATTCTGAATACTCAGTTATTGGATTTACTATTTCTTTCTGAGTAGCATTCCAAGCATCATAGCTAGTAGATTGCATGTAAAAAGTCATACGTGTTGCCCAATAGCTATAGTTAAGACCATTAAAGAAAGGAGGTCTTTGTGTTGATTGACCTTCAGTGTAAGTGGTGTTAGTGCTACAACTAGGGTTATTTGCCATATTACTAGAATATATCAAATAACCGTGTTACGGTTATGTGATGACCGTGCTTTGATACCAATTGATAAATGTGTACGTGTATGTGCCAAGTATAATACACTCACAAGGATCGTGTAATATGACAAACAATATTCAAGTATAAAGTAATAGCTAATCACAGAACAATATAATAGATAAGTAAATGCAGTAAAAGGAAAAATCACACCAGAAATTTTTATACTGGTTCGGAGCACCGTCCTACGTCCAGTCCAAGACTTCTATCTGGATTTTCACTAACAACAACCTCACTTCACCCGGAGGAACATGTTTACAACACCCGAGCAGCCGAATGGGAATTTCACGCCTTTATCAACACCAGGACTTCACAACTTGCCTCTTACAACACGGAGGACTTCAAACAAGATGAGTAGACTTGTGATTTGACAACGTGTGTTCTTAATAACACGAATTTGTCAATTCTTGTACAACCTTCTTATAATCTTATCCTCAAATAGAAATTGTGTATGTGAAGATTTGGAAGATGATATCATGTTTGAATCAAAAGAATAATATATAAATTCTAGTATTCAAGAACGATATAAGAAGATTATGAGTGTTTGAGTGCTTTGAAAGAAAAAAAAATGAAATCAATAATAGATAGAATATATAGAAATAATTGGTTATATGAATTGACGATTTCATGTTGTTTTTATAGAAGATAAGGAGTTGCAATCATTGGTGAAGAGAAGTATTGAATAGAAATGATTTTCGATGAAAGGAAAAGGAAGCAACTTTTGATGAATGAAGATGTCTGTATGAAGAGTTGCTTTCAGTTGAAAAATCGGTCGACAGGTCAAAAATAACCAGTAGACTGTAATTTGAATATATATATACGTTATATACATGTGCGCATGTTTATTGTGCATTCTACCCAGAAACGGTCGACCGCCTATTTTGAAACCGGTCGATCGGTTTCTGGCAATATGCACAATGAATGTGCATTCATATATATACATATATATATTCACAATAATAAGGCATATGATTATTTGAGGATAGATTATAACATTTATAACACGGCTAAATAACTAAATAATCAACCTCTAACTTACAATACCATTGATTCTCTTCTTTTTGTCGATCATGAAACTTCTCCTTGTCATTAATCAAAATGCTATGAATTCCTTGATTCAACAAGTAATACGGGTTTATGTATTGTGACACCCCACGTCCATTAATGTCACTCACAAAGGGAATGCATTAACTTCCATGGAGCGTTTTAAGTGTGTACAGAACAGAAACTTAACAACAAGACAGATATAAAACAATATTTAAAAATTTAAAACTTCATTCATTGCAGCGGTAAACAAATAGGTTTGGTTACATCATCAAAAAACCCAAAGACTAGAGTCAAGTACATAATATCCATCTTGATTAAATCAGAGTACATGAAAATGGAAGACATAACCCCAACATAAAATAGCCATAAATAAGATAGGTTGAATTTTTACTTCAGCGATCCAAGCAACTCCCAAAGAAAGAGATAAAGCTGTCCAAAATCAAGCTCCACTAGTACTAGTCCCACCCTAAGCACCTGCGGGGGAAGGAAGAAAATAGGTGGAAACAAAGGGGGTCAGACATAAAGTCTGGCAAGTGCAATAACTTTAACAATATAATCATTAAGTAACTAGGATAAGGCATAAGCTGGAAAATAAGGAAATGACTGTGAACAAATGGGTATGACAAAGCAAACAAACGAAATCAGATGAACAAAGATAACGTTAAAGGCATACCTAATCACTATAAGATAATTACTACACTGCACCACACCAAACACCCTAAAAGTTGATCCTGCCTACAGAACTTAATAATGATAATTGTAGTTTCGTGTACCCCTAGCTGCCTTCATAGGTGTCGTCTGCTCCTATCTCCACTAGGTGTACCCACTACCCTCATTCGATCGGCTCCCTAACTCGTAGATACCCGTGTTGGCCCCATAGTGGGGTGTATCACTCCCCAAAGTGGCAACCCGATACCACCAAGATGCACGGCTTATATCTACACGATGCAACAACGTCTTACCTACGAGCCCGGGACCACACACGCATATGACCACGTTGGACTTGCGTTGCCACCGCTAACCCGTTTTGACCTCTTACAATCAAACCCAGTACGCGTGTCCCGTTCTCGACTTGGGTCGATCCCACAAAGATACTTAATGGGTTACTGGTTTGAAAAGTGCCCTCATGCATGACACAAGCTTTCCACCTATTCTTGGTCCCCTCTAAGGTTTTTCCCCACTTAACCCCATTCTTATCCATGTCTTCTTACATATTTCAATCTTGGTTAAGTGCATCTAATCGTATTTCACATGCCACCCAACGCACCCACTTGATTTCACATGCCACCCAAGGCACCAACTTGATTTCCTCATGTCCCACCACATGTATATTTGGCTAAGTGTTTCTTAATTCATTAACACCGTAACCTTGTAAAGACCTCCCACATTAGACTGCATTTGTGGATGCTGGATTTGTCGGGCGGGTCCGGGCAGTCTAACACCACAAACGAGCCTAACCTCGTGTCTTTACAACTGTTACGCATTTAATTCATGCCTTTGACCTCTCACATTAGACTAGCATTTGTGGCTGCTGGATTTGCCGGGCGGGTCCGGGCAGTCTTACACCACAAACGAGTCTAACCTCGTGTCCTAGGCGGCTTATTATTACACATCTTCATTTAACCCCAAATTGGATTAATATCCCTATTCAAATTTGTCAATGAATTCCAAATATACTTATGTCCATAATTGTCTCAATTATATCCATAAATGCCAATTTTTCCAATTAATGTCTTAATTTAATTATATGCCTTTTTAAGGCCATTTATGCCAATTTTCAATATGTGTATATTCAATATTACCCCCATCATCCCCACGTTGTTCGTTCGTTTATCATGACATATGTATATATTAGACTAGCAATTAGTCTAACACATAAAAGCGAAGAAACATCGCAAATTTGCATAACACACAAAATGGATCTAATCTTGCAAATAAGGATTACAACATAACTTGCATAAACTTGTTATTGTCATGAATCTAAACATAGGCCTAAAGGTGTGAACTTGCATATATATATATATATATATATATAATATAGTTTTCATCCAAAACTTGCATAGGCCATAGTCACAAACTTGCATAAAACTATGTACATCATATATCTAAATCTAAAGGTGTAAACTTGCATATATATAATATAGTTTTAGGCCATAGTCATAAACTTGCATAAAACTATGTACATCATAGATCTAAATCTAAAGGTGTAAACTTGCATATATGTGAATCCAATTTCTACCTAAACTTGCATATAGTCACTTTATTTGATTCACATGTAAACTTGTGTACGATTCATATAGAAACTAGCATATAATCTACACCCAAACTTGCATATAAAACGATATCAAACGTGAATCAAGTTGAACATAGGTGATTTGGCATTTGAAAAGGGATCCATAACAAAACTATCATTATGAAAAACTAGCATATATTCACAAAATATCACATTTTTCCAATGTCTCACAAACATAGCCATATAAAACAATTTATAACTCAACCCAATTAACTTATTGATTATCTTATTAAGGATATTGAACTCACAACTCAAAGAAGGTCTTGAGTTCTGGAATCTGAGTTCTGAAATTGATTTAGCTCGCCTTTGAAGTAGACAAATTCGTTGTTGTTGTTATAAATTTGAGTTGAATTGAGTTGATTGGCTTCACTTTCCCTCTAGTTGGTAGCGGCTACTCTAGGTTGCAAGGTGATAGCATGACGACCATGGTTCTAATTTTTATTTGGTTTTAGGATTTGAGTCTACATGTGTTTATAGAGAATTTAGGATTAATTTAGGCCATCCGATCAACCTAGAATCAATCAAGACCATCCAGCCAAGATAGGGTGACACCTCAGCCCTAATGACTCAGCACTGAGTCACAAAATCGTCAACTCTCAGATCTGCCCGGGGTGCGTAGGTCGACCCCTAGGTCGACCCCCAGGTCGACCTGTAGGGGGGAGGTCGACACTAGGGTCGACCTGTAGGGGGGAGGTCGACACTAGGGTCGACCACCTGGTCGACCTGGGTTCTGGGCGGGAATTTTCCCGCCCAGCCCGCTTCTGACTTCTGATTTGAATTTTGAATCTGCTTCGAGCTGTTTGAATTTATTTGAATTCTAGAAACTTCCGACAGCCATAACTTCTTCGTACGAAGTCCAATTTATGCAAACTCGGACTCTATCTCAACCAGAATTCCGAGACGAACACAATGGTGTAACCCGTTTCCCTTGATTCTTACAATTGAAATTAAGTATTCTTTATTTTGTTAACTTTAATATTTAAAATTACGGGGTGTTACATTCTCCCCTCCCCTCCTTAAAGGATTTCGCCCCCGAAATCTCCAAGTTAAGGAGAATGCATATCCTAACATCCAATCATCCATCTACTCAACCATCAATCACAGGCATCCATTGTCCTTACAAAATTTCTAATGTTGTATGAACATATGCAAGAAGTGTGTGTATATGTTCCTTATCTAATGCAAAATCAGGCGGTCTACTGATTCAGTTGACCTCCTTAATGCAAATCATAATAGTGCCATGCGTCCATTATGTATGCGAAAGAATCCTATCGATGCATATTATTTCTACATGTGTGCACAACCATTCATCAAAATGCAGCATCCATATGATAACACAACCGTTATACATCAATTAAATTAAATATGCACACACATTTTTATATGCAACATGAAGGTGATTGAGCCGATCTAGTGCCTAATGTGTGTGTATATGCATCCACGAGCAACCACTAGCAACCACTTGCATCCATTTGCATCCATCAGACATAACATGTCTCAAACACATGTTTCAACCATAGGGTTGTTCCTAACTAAAGATCGAAGATGTCATCGCAAAGATAATACTAAAAGATAGGAAAAGTATCAACAAAGCAGTAGAAAAAGGAGAAATTAAAACATACCCTCAAAAAGGAAAGGGTACAACGTACGCATCTTTTCTTCCGTCTCCCAAGTCGCGTCTCTTTGATCATCTCCCCATTGCACTTTGACCAACTTGACCTCTTTGTTGCGAAGCTTTTTGACCTCCGATCCGAGAATGCGTGTAGGAGCTTGTCTGATCGTGGCATTGCGCTCTACTTCCACTTCTTCGAGCATGCTCAGCTCTACCACTTCTGCTGTATCGTGTAAACACTTACGCAAATGTGAAACATGAAACACGTCATGAACTCCGTTGAGCTTCTCTGGTAACTTTACTCTGTACGCCATCTGCCCAATCCTCTCTGTAATTGGAAAGGGTCCTACAAACCTTGGTGCCAACTTCCCTACCGATCCAAAGCGGACTACGTTTCTCAATGGTGACACCTTAATAAAAACCATGTCCCCAACATTGAACTTAAGATCGGTTCGTCTCTTATCAGCATATGACTTCTGTCGGTCCTGCGCCGTCTTTATTCGCCGTCGAATCAGGTCTACCTTCTCCGAAGTCTCCCTAATCATGTCGGGTCCAAGAAAAACCTTATCCGTGGATTCCCACCAACATGTTGGTGATTGGCACGGTCGTCCACAAAGAGCCTCAAAAGGTTCCATGCCAATGCTAGCCTGAAAACTATTATTATAGGCGAACTCTACTAGTGGAAGGTGTTCTTCCCATGTTCCTCCAAAGTCTAGAATGCATAGCCTCAGAAGGTCTTCTAGTATCCGATTCACCTTTTCGGTCTGGCCGTCCGTCTGAGGATGATAAGCGGTACTTAAGCATAATTGCGTTCCAACCGCCTCTTGTAAGCTCTTTTCGCTTGTGAAAATAGGATCTCTATCGCTCACAATGCTGGAAGGTATGTCGTGCAAATGGACTATCTCTCGAAGGTAAACAGATGCTAACCATGCGGTGGTCCTTCTACTTTTGACGGGAATAAAATGGGCTCTTTTAGTAAGTCAGTCTACAATTACCCAAATCCCCGTATTACCCTTCCTCGATCTTGGTAACCCATCTACAAAATCCATGGAAACACTTTCCCATTTCCAAAGAGGAATCTCTAAGGGATGGAGCAAACCTCCGGGCTTCTTTTGCTCCGCCTTGACTTGCTGGCACACTAAGCATCTAGCAACGAACTCGGCCACGTCCTTCTTCATTCCGGCCCAAAAGAAAACTCACTTCATATGCCTATACATCTTATCACCACCGAGATGTATGGTCATCTTAGAGCGATGTGAGTCTTCAAGAATTGCCTTCTTCAAACTTTCGTCTTATGGTACGCAAAGTCTTCCATCTCTACGTAGCTAACCTCTTTCATCTATAGCATATCTATTCAGATGACTTGAGGACTCCCCTCCTATAAGCTTACCTACTATCTCAACCAATTGTGGGTCGTTTCGCTGTGCCTCTCCAGCTCGACCCAAAAGTGTAGGTTGCACCTCTAATGATGCCAACAATCCGGGTACATATTCGACAGAGGGTTTGAAGTCAAAGGAAGATATATACTCCAAACTCTGCCGCTCTACATACAAAGGACTTAAAGTTAACTTCTTTCTACTTAGGGCGTCAGCTACAACGTTACCCTTGCCAGGGGTATATGCGATCTCAAAATCGTAGGATGCCAAAAACTCCATCCATCTCTGTTGCATCAAGTTTAGGTCCTTCTGAGAGAATAAATACTTTAGCGACTTATGGTCTGTATACAACTCAAACCTTTTGCCAAGCAAATAATGACACCACGACTTAAGCGCAAAAACTATGGCCGTCAACTCCAAGTCGTGGGTAGGGTAATTTTTCTCGTGGGTTTTCAACTGTCTTCCACCATAGCATATCACCCTTCCCACTTGCATTAAAACTGCGACAAGCCCTGTCCCGCAAGCATCGGTATATACAGTGAATGCCTTGCTCCCGTCTGGCAAAACTAAAATCGGAGCTGTCGTCAAAGCTCTCTTCAGACGTTGGAAAGCATCTTCACAGTCAACGTCCCAAGTAAAAGTCAAATTCTTCTTCGTTAATCGAGTGAGAGGGGCTGATATCTTCGCGAAGTCCTTAATGAACTTCCTATAATAGCCAGCCAGCCCTAAAAAGCTTCTTACTTCGGTTGCATTCTTAGGCATTTTCCAATCTTGGATTGCCACTATCTTAGCGGGATCCACAGCTATCCCTTCCTTAGAGACCACATGTCCTAAGAACCTCACTTCTTTTCTCCAAAAATGGCACTTGGAGAACTTAGCCTTTAGCTGATGCGCTCGTAGGGTCTCTAAGACTTCCCTAAGATGTAGGGCATGCTCTTCTTCATTTTTAGATAAAACCAGAATATCGTCTGCAAAGACTACCACAAACTTGTTTAGAAACTCCCTAAACACCCTATTCATTAAGTCAACAAAGTATGCGGGTGCATTCGTCAAACCAAAAGGCATGATGAGCCACTCGAAGAAATCGTCAGGAGTTCTAAATGCAGTCTTATCGATGCTATCTTCAGCCACCCTTAGCTGATGAAACCCTGTAGCCAAATCCAGTTGCGAGAAAACCGAAGCACCCACCAACTGATCGAATAAATCGTCTATCCTCGGTAACGGGTGTCTGTTCTTCTTTGTTAGCTTATTCAGCTCCCTATAGTCCACGCACAATCTAAGTGAACCATCAGCCTTTGTAGCAAAAACGACTGGAGCACGCCACTCCGAAATACTTCTTCTTATGAACCCCTTCTCAAGCAATTCTTTCACTTGCTTATTGAGTTCTCTTCTCTCTCTCGGAGCCATATGGTGCACTGGTAATGCAACTGTCTTTGCATTATCTACTAAGTATATTCGAAAGTCTATCTCATGCCTCGGGGGTAAACCTCGAACTTCATCGAAGACATCCGAGTATTCACAGACCATTCTAACAGACTGCAAATTCTCAACAGACGCGTCAAGCGATTCTAGATAACTTAGCATAACAGAATTCATGGGATTACAAGAGATTTCGAGAGTGTTGCCCAAGCGAGTCATAAGCCTAACCTCTCTTTTCACGATCTAGGACGGCTCCATTACTGGATAGCCAATCCATGCCCAAAATTAACTCATAGCCCGTGAAGCCCAAAACATAAGCATCACATCTAAACCCAACGCTAAGTATAGAAATTTCCAAATCCAAACAAATCATCGACAAATAGGCTGAGCCCCCAATTGGATTTGAAACAACTAAGGGATCCTCTGCTATACTGGTGTTTAGGTGTAGTGTCTTAACTAAAGCAATGGATATAAAAGAGTGTGATGCGCCAGAATCAAAGAGTGTGCGAATAGGATGATCGAAAAGATAAACTAAACTTTCAACGGAAATCGCTCTACCTCGTTCTTGCAGCGGTGGGACCACGAGAGCCTGGACTTACCCCCTTGCCTGCCCTGGTGCCATGAGAGCCTGAATATGCCCTCCAGAGGTAGGCCCTGCACTCTTCCCTTTCTTTGGGCAGTCCTTAATCAGATGTCCTGCCTCGCCACAGTGGAAACAACCAGTCGTCTTCTTCTTCTTTCTACACTCTTTGCTTAGATGGCCTGGTGTCCCACAGTTAAAGCATCTTTTATTTCCCTTACCATTGTTGTGTTTACCACCCTTCTTGTTCTGTTGTTGTTGTTGTGGTTTCTTTTGCTCTCCTTTCCTCTCAGGTGCCTTATTAGCATTGGCGCCTTTCTCCTCTTCATGCATAAGCACCATGCCAACTAGCCTCTCAAAGGTGGCCCCCATAGGGATGTGGGTCATAGTTAACCCATGTAGCGGCTCGTTCAAGCCCTTAACAAAACTCAGGGCCTTCTTTTCTGGTGCATTCACCAAGTCCAAGCCAAATCTCACCAACTGATTGAACTTGTTGACGTATTCTTTCACTGATAGATTCCCCTGCCTCAATGCCAAAAACTTTCCATGTATAGATTCTCTTCAGCCCATGAGAGAAACTTTGCCTCAAACTTACGCCTGAAATCCAGCCATGTATCAACTGGACGCTCTCCATTAGTAACCTCCTACCAAAACGAGGCCTCATCCTTCATTAACCAGGCAGCTAACTGGACTTTTCTTCCATCTTCTACCTCAAAGATTCCAAACAATTCTTCCACCTCCTTTAGCCAATTTCGAGCTTCAACAAACATCTTTGATCCGTGAAAAGGTTTCCCGCCCATTGCCCGAAAGTCCTTGCATATCTTTGTGAAAGTGTCAACACAGGGAGGAGGAGGAGGAGGAGCATTTGTTGGGCCTGCGACATGGGCCCTAGCTTCCAGATACCTTCTAAACCATCCTGGTATCGGTATCCCCTCGGGTATCTCAGGAATTCCAGACATGCTGAAAAGAAAATGAAGAGATTCAAACGAAGAATTCGAAAGAAAGATATATGGCTCTTGGGGTTATGTTTTTAAAATAAACTTTTCTCTTGAATATTCTCCTCAAAACATACTTTTGAAAGTATTTCTTTATAAAATGCTTTTGAAAAATAGTTTTTCAAAATATCTTATCTGTTCTAGTAACCTTCAGCTCTGATACCACGTGTGACACCCCATGTCCATTAATGTCACTCACAAAGGGAATGCATTAAGTTCCATGGAGCGTTTTAAGTGTGTATAGAACATAAACTTAACAACAAGACATATATAAAACATTACTTAAAAATTTAAAACTTCATTCATTGCAGTGGTAAACAAATAGGTTTGGTTACATCATCAAAAAACCCAAAGACTAGAGTCAAGTACATAATATCCATCTTGATTAAATCAGAGTACATGAAAATGGAAGACATAACCAAAACATAAAATAGCCATAAATAATATAGGCTGAACTTTTACTTCAGCGATCCAAGCAACTTCCAAAGAAAGTGATAAAGCTGTCCAAAATCAAGCTCCACTAGTACTAGTCCCACACTGAGCACCTGGAGGGAAAGGAAGAAAAGAGTTGGAAACAAAGGGGGTCAGACATAAAGTCTGGCAAGTGCAATAACTTTAACAATATAATCATTAAGTAACTAGGATAAGGCATAAGTTGGAAAATAAGGAAATGACTGTGAACAAATGGGTATGACAAAGCAAACAAAGGAAATCAGATGAACAAAGATAATGTTAAAGGCGTACCTAATCACTATAGGATAATTACTACACTGCACCACACCGAACACCCTAAAAATTGATCCCGCCTACAGAACTTAATAATGATAATGGTAGTTTCGTGTACCCCTAGCTGCCTTCATAGGTGCCGTCTGCCCCTATCTCCACTAGGTGTACCCACTACCCTCATTCGATCGGCTCCCTAACTCATAGATATCCGTGCTGGCCCCACAATGGGGTGTATCACTTCCCAAAGTGACAACCCGATACCACCAAGATGCACGGCTTATATCTACACGATGCAACAATATATTACCTACCAGCCCGGGCCCACACACGCATATGACCCCGTTGGACTTGCCTCGCCACCGCTAACCCGTTTTGACCTCTTACAATCAAACCCAGTACGCGTGTCCCGTCCTCGACTTGGTTCGAGCCCACAAAGATACTTAATGGGTTACTGGTTTGAAAAGGGCCCCCATGCATGACACAAGCTTTCCACCTATGCTTGGTCCCCTCTAAGGTTTTTCCCCACTTAACCCCATTCTTATCCATGTCTTCTTACATGTTTCAATCTTGGTTAAGTGCATCTAATCGTATTTCACATGCCACCCAAGGCACCCACTTGATTTCACATGCCACCCAAGGCACCCACTTAACCCTCTCATATCCCACCACATGTTTATCTGGTTAAGTGTTTCTTAATTCATTAACACCGTAACCTTGTAAAGACCTCCCATATTAGACTGGCATTTGTGGCTGCTGGATTTGCTGGGCGGTCCAGGCAGTCTTACACCACAAACGAGCCTAACCTCGTGTCTTTACAACTGTTACGCATTTAATTCATGCCTTTGATGTAACACCCCACGTCCATTAATATCACTCACGAAGGGAATGCATTAACTTCCATGGAGGTTATAAGTGAATATAGAACAGAAAAATTACAACAAGACAGATAGTAAATAGTACTTGGAAATCTAAAACTTCATTTTATTGCAGCAGAAATTAAACATGTTTGTTACATCATAAAACCATATATCATAACCAAGTACAATATCCATCTTCATAAAAACAAAATACATAATCCCATTACATAAATGTCCATTAAAAAGATAACAAGCTGGACTTTACTTCAACGGTCCAAGCTTTCCAAAGAGAGATGAAGCAATTCAACCAAACTCCACTAGAGCTGGGCCCAACCTGAGGACCTGGAGGGGGAAAAAGGATAGAAATAGAGGGGGTCAGACATAAAGTCTGGCGAGTATGATAATTCTAACAATACTATTATCAAAATAACTAGACTAAGGCATAAGCTGGAAGACAAGTAAATGTCTATGAACTCTTAGGAAGATAAAGATAGCGTTTAAGATAACGTTAAAGATAACGGTAAAGGCACACCTAATTACTAACGAATGATTACTACACTGCACCGCACATTACTACACTGCACCACACATTACTACACTGCACCACACCAGTCACCCTATTGTTTGATCCCACTTGCTTCACACAGAAACTTTATAAATAGCCTTACGTACCCCTAGCTGACTACATAGGTGTCGTCTGCCCCTATCTCCACTAGGTGTACCCCACTACCCACTTTCGATCGACTCCCTACTCGTAGATACCCGTGCTGGCCCCACAGTGGGGTGTATCACTCCCCTAAAGTGGCAACCCGATACAACTTGAGAATGCACGGCTTATACCTACACGATGCAACAACGTCTTACCTACCAGCCCGGGTCCACACACGCATATGAAACCCGTTGGACTTGCGTTGCCACCGCTCCCCGTTTTGGCCTCTTACAGTCGAACCCAGCATGCGTGTCCCGTCCTCGACTTGGGTCGAGCCCACAAAGATACGTTTGGGATACTGGTCGAAATGGGCTCCCACAAGCTACCCACCTAAGCTTGTCACTAGTATATCCCACTTAACCCTCTTAGTCATGTTCATTTACATGTGTGTTTGGTTAAGTCTTACTAATCGTATTTCACATGCCACTAAGGGCACCCCCTAGATTCCTCATGCCACCCAAGGCACCTACTTAACCCCCATGTCCCACCTTACATGTTTATCTGGTTAAGTATTTCTTAATTCATTCAGGCCATAACCTCATAAAGACCTCTCACATTAGACTGGCATTTATGGAAGCTGGATTTGCCGGGCGGGTCCGGGCAGTCTTACACCATAAAAGAGTCTAACCTCGTGTCTTTACAACCGTTATGCTTTAGTTTAGGCCTAGGACCTCTCACATTGGGCTGACATTTGTGACCACTGGATTTGCCGGGCGGGTCCGGGCAGGTTTACGTCACAAACGAGTCCAACCTCGTGTCCTAAGCATTGATTAACACTTAAAATCTTTTACCCCAGTTTTAATAATTCCCTATTCAAATTATTAATTAAGTCAACTTTTAATGATGTCCATAATTGACTCAATTATGGCCATCCACTTATGGCATGCAAAATCATATCAATTGCACCCCAACTTTTTAATATTAAATCCTTAATATTACCCCTACCCCACGTTTATACGTTCGCTTATTCAACGCATAATATAGGCTAGACTTGTATAGTCTAACACCTAGCACAAAGATAAATTATCACAACATATAGACAATTAAAATAAATCTAATCATAATAGGGGTGAAACTTGCATAAACTACACATGTTAAGGATCAAAAGGTGTCAACTTGTTAAATGTCTCAATTTACATGATATGATCATAGCCCAAATCTATACATAAACTTGCATATGGGGTTTTTAGGCAACATAATGATGGTGTGAACTAGCATAGGATATCACATATGTCATAGCATAATTCTAGATGTCATAATAGATGTCTTGGCATATGTTCATAACTTTTCTAATCAATCTAACTTGCATATGTGACTTGTCATATAGATTAACATAACCCAAACATGATGATTTAATTAATATGAACTAACTAGCATAGATGGTAACATCATGGCCTTTTTAACATGTATGATTCATCACAACTTAGCATAGAAACTTTCAACATACATAACATCATCATAGCATGATTTACAACATATAAGATATCATTATCACATAACATTGGATTTACAATATACATGATAGCAAAAGGGGTTTACAACAACATATATGATAATTCACATCATCTACTCATAATCCATTCATAACTCAACCTAATTAAAATGATAATAATCTTGTTAAGATCATCATACTCACAATTTAGAGAAGAAAAGAGAGAGTTTTGCTTTGCTTTAGGGTTGAGAGAATTAGAATTGAATTTGCTTTTCTTCTTTCTTAGTTGGCGGCGGCTCCATTGATTTCCATGGCGACGGTATGACGGTAACTATTCTATTTTAATTAGGTTTAGGGTTAGCATTAGGATGTATTTATAGGTGTAGGAAGTTATTTAGGACCATTAGATTAACCCTGAACCATGAGAACCAATCAAATGCAAAATTTGCATTTGAGCGAATCGGCCCACGGGTTGACAGCCAAACACCCTGGATTAACCCCTAGTCGACCCAGCAAGGCTCGGGTCGACCTCAAAAATGGGTCGGTTCGGTTATTTCCCCTCCCAATTCGTTGTTTTGAACTTTTTCGCATATTTATTTATTTATTTATTTATTATATATATATATCAATATATATATATTTCTCTGCGCAACCCATTTCACTTAATTCTTTTCTAAAAATTAAGTATACTTTAATTTGTGAATTTTAATGTTATAAAATTACGAGGTGTTACATTTGACCTCTCACATTAGACTGGCATTTGTAGCTGCTGGATTTGTCGGGCGGGCCCGGGCAGTCTTACACAACAAACGAGTCTAACCTCGTGTCCTAGGTGGTTTATTATTACACATCTTCATTTAATCCCAAATTGGATTAATATCCCTATTCAAATTTGTCAATGAATTCCAAATATACTTATGTCCATAATTGTCTCAATTATGTCTATAAATGCCAATTTTTCCAATTAATGTCTTAATTTAATTATATGCCTTTTTAAGGCCATTTATGCCAATTTTCAATATGTGTATATTCAATATTACCCCCATCGTCCCCACGTTGTTCGTTCGTTTATCATGACATATGTATATATTAGACTAGCAATTAGTCTAACACATAAAAGGGAAGAAACATCGCAAATTTGCATAACACACAAAATGGATCTAATCTTGCAAATAAGGATTACAACATAACTTGCATAAACTTGTTATTGTCATGAATCTAAACGTAAGCATAAAGGTGTGAACTTGCATATATATATATATATATATATATATATATATATATATATGTAATATAGCTTTCATCCAAAACTTGCATAGGCCATAGTCACAAACTTGCATAAAACTATGTACATCATAGATCTAAATCTAAAGGTGTAAACTTGCATATATATAATATAGTTTTAGGTCATAGTCATAAACTTGCATAAAACTATGTACATCATAGATCTAAATCTAAAGCTGTAAACTTGCATATATGTGAATCCAATTTCTACCTAAACTTGCATATAGTCACTTTATTTGATTCACATGTAAACTTGTGTACAATTCATATAGAAACTAACATATAATCTACACCAAAACTTGCATATAAAAAGATATCAAACGTGAATCAAGTTGAACATAGGTGATTTGGCATATGAAAAGGGATCCACAACAAAACTATCATTATGAAAAACTAGCATATATTCACAAAATATCACATTTTTCCAATGTCTCACAAACATAGCCATATAACCCAATTTATAACTCAACCCAATTAACTTATTAATTATCTTATTAAGGATATTGAACTCACAACTCAAAGAAGGTCTTGAGTTCTGGAATCTGAGTTCTGAAGTTGATTTAGCTCGCCTTTGAAGTAGACAAATTCGGTGTTGTTGTTTTAAATTTGAGTTGATTAGCTTCACTTTTCCTCTAGTTGGTGGCGGCTACACTAGGTTGCAAGGTGATAGCATGACGGCCATGGTTCTATTTTTTATTTGGTTTTAGGGTTTGAGTCTACATGTGTTTATATAGAATATAGGATTAATTTAGGCCATCCGATCAACCTAGAATCAATCAAGACCATCCAGCCAAGATAGGGTGACACCTCAGCCCTAATGACTCAGCACTGAGTCACAAAATCGTCATCTATCAGATCTGCCCCGAGGGGGCAGGTCGACCCCTAGGTCGACCCCCAGGTCGACCTGTAGGGGGGTGGTCGACACTAGGTTCGACCACGTGGCCGATTTGGGTCCTGGGCGGGAATTTTCCCGCCCAACCCACTTCTAACTTCTGATTTGAATTTTGAATCTGCTTCGAGCTGTTTGAATTTATTTGAATTTTCTGGAAACTTCCGACAGCCATAACTTCTTCATACGAAGTCCAATTTACACAAACTCGAACTCTATCTCAACCAGAATTCCGAGATGAACACAATGGCATAACCCGTTTCCCTTGATTCTTAAAATTGAAATTAATTATTCTTTAATTTGTTAACTTTAATATTTAAAATTACGGGATGTTACATGTATTATTATCGAAATTCTAGAGTCGAATTCCCCAGGTCGTTACAGAAACTAAGTCAATAAGTAAATAACAACAAAAGTTTGTGATAACAAGGTTATGATTGAATAAGAGAGAATGAAGTAGGCTTATTATTAATTGACTTATAAATAGGAAATATGAAGTCTAATAAGGGAAATCAACAATAAGTGGAAGCCCGCTCCAGCGGCATAGGACCGAATAAAGTAAGTAAACAATCAATTGTATACTAATGAATCTAGTAACTTAAGATAACAGTGAAAAAAGGAACAATCAAGTTAATTAGCAACATGGTGAGAGCGATTAATTAAAAGACTAGACATTAGGTCTAATAACACGTTTGCGTGATGCGCTGGACCAGTCCACATGTATGAAGGTGAAGAACCCAAGGGTGTAGATCATCGTGGTGTTTGGAGGCACGAGAGGAGAACGTCCATCTGATTATTCTACGTGATTGCTCGCACTACTCCATAAGTGGGCATATTCAAAACTATTCTTATGTAGTCGTAGATCGAAATAACGTTGCCTTAAGCCGTGGTTTCAAATAGGCAACACTTGAGGGGCATGGCATCCGCGGTCGTTACTCTCGAAGACAACGCTTTTGGCAATCTACTGCCACAAAGAGAAAATATTGCATTATAACTGTATTGCAACACTACTAGCAAGTAGTGCAACGACATACAACGTTGCCTAAAGCATAAGTCAGAGCATGGCTTGCATGTCATGATAATGGTGCCACGTCAGCTTTCCACGTAAGTTTTCCACATGTCACACGCAACGTCAGCTTTCCACGTAAGTTGTCCACATGTCACACACCACGTCAGTTGTGGGGCCCACGTATCATATCACAGTGGAATTAATAGTATTCTATTTAATGCGACACTATTGTATTATGTAATGCAACAACATTATCTTGAAATGCAACATCAGAAAAAAGAAAATGCAATAGTAGAAAAAGATAAATGCTACATTAGAAGAAAGCAAATGCAACGCTTTAATTAAAAAAATTACAATACCAATTTTGTACATAGAAGAAACCCATCCAAAAAATTCATTATCACATTCGAACCATCCAAAATATTCTAACCAACTCTTCAGATATACCATAAGTGCCATCACATACAATTAAGTACATAATTTAAAAGTACAACTTACACAACCTAGACAGTAAGGTTGAAATGAGACAACTAACGCTAAGTTCAATAGCTTTGCTTCGATGTGTTTCTATGGAAGACATCAACTGTTTGGAACTTATAGTCTCATATTCAGAGAAACTCCTTCTGATACAAATTTCAAATTATTAAACAGATCAGACGTATACCCATAGGCATAGCAACCGAATAAATTAGGTATGTTTTCCATTTATATCATAACTTTAAATTTAGCTCTTTATAAAGAGCTTTTGCTTCTGAGATACAAGTTAGGTCTGAGATACAAGATATATATATATATATATATATATATATATATATATATATGGAAAGTTTAAGGCTTTACACAGATAATTAAAGAACACAAAGGATAAATGTGAACGTTGAAAATAATTAAACACATATGAGGTTATAATACCTAAAGGTGGTTGCCTCAGAAATCCAAACTAATTTGCTCCAAACAGCCTGGGAAATTAGAAGCGAAAATGAGTCAATACTGCTCTCACGTAAGCAACTTGCACAAGCCTAAAAGATCGAGAACAAAAACAAAGAACAAAAGCAAGCATAAGGCAAGAGCATACTCTAGTACCAAAAATTGTGCAAGCCAACTCAAGTGGATTGCAATATTGCAAACAAAAAGAATGCACATGCCAAATGGAAATAAACATAGTGGCTTAAAGTACAAGTGTTGAAAGGATACATATTGTACACATAGTGACTAAGAACACAATGTATGTCAAGCCTTATATTTGAGATGGTTTAGGCGTAAGTGAAATTGTTGTATCAAATAGTTTACGCCTAAAGGTGGCAGGGAAAAAGACTCCAAACTATTCAGGCTAGGTCGATCAACTCACAAAGAAAAGAAAGCTAGTAGTAAGGTGGTAGATGATAAAAGAACCAAGCCCATTAAGCTGATGGAATTTCACAGTATAAGAATCAGTCAGGTCGAGCTGCTTGTGACTTACGAGGGTCCAAAATTTCATGTCAGCGATTTCAGACTTCTAATGGATTCTTTGTATCGTGAGGATTTCACAGGAACCTGGCGGAAGTTGTTTTCTCGAGTTAAGAAGCATATCATTTGGGAAGTATTGAAATCAGTATTGGAATGCATGGAAAAAGTTCAAAGATAAACTTCAAAGCCAAAAGGAACTGCATGGGGTTATTATACCCGGAAGTGACATGAATGCAAGTGATAATCAAGGTGGTTAACCTGGGAAATCCGATCAATTTCCTTTAACATGGAACAAACAAACTGACATAGCAGACGATGGATTTGTTACCTTAGTTAGGGGTTTATTTAATTCACATAAGGATTGTAGTTCTCCTGTGAATTTACCTAGTGTTATAACATAATGCACTAATTACATGGCATTTATCTAACATTTTCAAATTAGTGTACCTGCATAAGCAGTGTTAACATAAGTTAGACAAGTATTTTAGCTCACTTTCAGTTTTCCTTGGTATTATCGTAAGCATAGTTGATTGGATGGCATTCTAAAAGCGGTACACTGACATATCAATTATGTTTGGAAAATAGCGTACCTTAAATACCTGATAGTGTAGATGTGAATTGGCAATTGCTCTTTTGGCATAATCAGCATTCACATAATCAGTATTTTGTAAATTGATATTGTTGGCACAAGTATTTTATGTTTCTTTACCTGCATCACAAGCAATATCAATATGAAACATAGCTGTTGACATGAATTGAAATGTATGCATATGAGTAATAGGTTATATAAAAGAACAAAACAACCAAAAATCAATTCATTGTCCTCAATGCTAATGTAGTGGTCCCTCAACTAGCAGGTCAATATAATTACTGGGCTTATTTGAAAATTTCTACACAATGTGATGACCACCGTGCTTTTGGCAACTCTAATACAAAGCTGCTTATATACGTAAGACTACATTATGGTTAACCCACGAGCTACTTCGTGTAATGTTTCAAAACCTCAATTAAACATTTCAATACATAATGTTCTAAGATCATATTTTAAACATTTCAAATCATGTGAATAAAATTAAACATCTCAATTCATAATATTCGAAGACCATATTTAAATACATGCTTCTGGTATACCGATATGATTATTGAAAATAGCATGCTCATACGATGAAGTTTCAGAATTTAACTGTTTCAAATAGTTCGTTGCTGTTGTGAGAAGGCCTTGACTAGCAAGAAATTCCGCATAATTCCCAACTAGCTTAGAAAGAGATTGTTAGACCAAAAAGTGGTTCTAACACCCAACAAACTATAATTCGTAGAGGGTTATAACTAGAAATAAAAATAAAAAGCAGCAAACACACACAATTTATAGTGGTTCGGCGCTAACAAGCCTACATCCACTTTATATGATTGTGATTGATTAATGATTACAAGTACAATCTATGTATTCACTCTCTCTCACAATTACAATGATGATTCTCTCAATATTGGTCAAATAAAACTCCGCAAGTTGGAGTTAAATCTAAATAAGTTGGAGAAAGCATAGTAATGGAGGAAGAAGAATCACTTAAGTACCAAAAGATTCCAAAAAATGGCAAGCCGTAGGCTATATATAGGAAAATTTTACAGGCGGGTCGTGGGATGACGTGGCGCTTATCACGGAAATCTCGGAGCGGTTCGTGAGTGAGTGGAGAGGAAGTTACTGAGGCGGTTCATGACATGTAGCAAAGTATCTGTGCTTTTCGGGTAGTGGAGATCGTGGGTGAATCGTGTCCCCATTTCAGCCTTGAAAGGATGGGGTCGGGTCGCACCCCTAAGACCCGAGCTGGTGTTCTACTCTGTTCACTGTTTTGGTTTCTTTATGTGTGAGCTTGTGGTTACGAACCAGATACCACGACCCGAAGACTTCTGACCATGCACTGCGAGCCGAACCTTCTCTTTTGTAATGATGAACATATGAGCTATATTTCCCACTTAATTGTATACATTCAAGCTTTGTGTGGCCTGGTCACAAAGCAAGCCAACATTTTTTCCCCTATCAGAGATGAAATGTGCTTCGAATTAGTTAATCCGTCTATTCCTAAACTGTTGTGTGTCAATAGTCATGTTTATCTGTACAGTCGTGCCACTTCACAGAGTCGTGTTTTCTGACTCTTGAGACAAGTATAAATATAAGATGAAGTTTCCAATTATTTTTACTGTGCTCGTTTCTTTCAGGCTTAAGATAAAATTGCAAATGACTTCTCAGGTAAAATTTTCAACTTTCTTTTCGGTTTAAGTTAAAAAATAGATATTTCTTGATAAATCATTTCATCAATCTTCCCATATAAATGTATATAGTTTTTGGTCACCGATTTTGACTTTTGTCTTCGTCGATTGGTTTTAAGTTCCAACTGTCGGATCAAGTTTAGGGCCCTTCTACAATTGGTGAGCGTGAGTGGTCGGCTCAGCTTTAATGTCAATAAGGGCCACTCAAATTGGGTCGAGCCCTGTTCATGCGAAATGTTATGAAGTGTGGGCTTTGCAGCTTCGGGCTAATCCAGTCGTTGGGATTTTGAATTGAATGGGGTTACCATGCCAATGGGAATGCAAGCAAACCATTATTCCTAACATATAAAGTATCTTCTAACATCCAACAAACTATAATTCGTAGAGGATTATAACTAGAAATAAAATAAAAAGCAACAAACACACACAATTTATAGTGGTTCGGTGCTAATGAGTCTATGTCCACTTTATATGATTCTGATTGATTGATTGATGATTACAAGTACAATCTATGTATTCACTCCCTCTTACAATTATAATGATGATTCTCTCAATATTGATCAAATAAAACTCAGCAGGTTGGAGTTAAATATGAATAAGTTGGAGAAACGTAGTAGTGGAGGAAGAAAAATCACTTAAGTGCCAAAAGATTCCAAAAAATGGCAAGTCTTGGGCTATATATAGGCAAATTCTAACACCTAACAAACTATAATTCATAGAGGATTATAACTAGAAATAAATTAAAAAGCAGTAAACACACACAATTTATAGTGGTTTAGCGCTAACGAGCCTACACCCACTTTATATGATTCTGATTGATTGATGATTACAAGTACAATCTATGTATTCACTCTCTCTCATAATTACAATGACGATTCTCTGAATATTGATCAAATAAAACTCAAAAAGTTGGAGTTAAATCTGAATAAATTAGAGAAAACATAGTAATGGAGGAAGAAGAATCACTTAACTGCCAAAAGATTCCAAAAAAGCAAGTCTTGGGCTATATATAGGCAAATTCTACAGGCGGGTCGTGGGATGATGTAACACCCCGCTTTTTAATGCAATTAAAAATATAAAAATATGCATATATATATATATATGTGTGTGTGTGTGTGTATATATTATATGCATAGATATATTTAAAGGAAAAATTAAATAATAATATAATTGCATGTAATAAGTTTATGCAGTGAAATGAAGAAAAAGATTAATAAAAGAAATTACATGCAATACATGAAATGATAAGAAATGAAATGCAATGAAATTCAAATTGCATGCGAACATTTAAAAAGATATAAAAAGGAAAATTTGAAGAGCTTCCAGAGTTTGGTCACGAATTCAGCGTCATTGCGTTCGTGGCGATTTTCTAATCAATTTAGACCTATAGTTTACAGAAAACTGATTTAAAATGAATGAGATATCTTTAAATTAATTATTACAATAAAACATAAAAAAAAAGATTCAGAAAAGAATAATGTCTAGCACTGTTCTAAGCCTTGTTAACAAAAAACCAAGTAGCTTAGTTGGTTGGAACATGTGACTTGCATACAAGAGGTTCAGAGTTCGATCCTCGCCAGTGCCATTTTTTTTAAGGGAATGGCTAAAAGGTGGCTTAGTGTGAAAGCAGTTAAATAATGGCTTAGTGGGAAGGCGGTTTAATGAAACAGCGGTTCAGTATGAAAAGGTTAATAAGAGGTTTAATTGGGAGAATGTTTCAAAAGAGGAATATATATATATATATATATGTATATATATATATATGTATGTATATATATATATATATGTATGTATATATATATATATATGTATATATGTATATTAATTGGTTTGATATAAATATTGTTCGCATATAAAAGATTAGCATACGCATAAGAGTTGAATATAAATGAACATAATTCAAATTAAGGGTTGCGCGCGAACAAAGAAGCAAATAAAAGAATGCTTGAAATCTGATTTATATGCAAAGAAATTACATGTATTATAAATAAATCAAGTTTCAAATCAATATATATATATATATATATACGGCAGGGGTGTCGACACCACCATAAGGGTGTCCACACATATGTCGACACCCAAGCAGGGGTGTCAACCCCTGCGCATCATTCATCACACGTGGCGTGTTTTGATTGATGAATGTTTGTTTTTGTTGCGACATGGCCATTTCCTATTGGTCGTATGACGTGGTTAGCTCTCGTGGAATTTTATTTAAATTTAAGTGTCCTGGTTGCTCCATACTCCTATAAGTAAGACCTTAGACCTAACCCTAAACCATATAATTTGGTGGCTACGCTGGAGCTCTGCCATGGCTCTCTCTCTCACTTCTCAAATCTATTCTAAAATTAAAATATTAGCCCAGAAAGTTGTGAATCCACATCTGGAGTAGAGGATCAACGTTAATAAAAGATTATTCGAAGCAAGGTTGTGAATCTAATCAAAGGTAAAAGGGGAAACCATGGATGATGGAACGGATCAGATCCAAAAATTGGGGAAAGCTTAAAGGTGATTGGGTTTAAATTGTAGCCTTTAGATAATGTAATGACTATCATTTAGCATTCTTTTAATAAATTGTGAAATTGCCAGTTTAATTATAAATTGTTGTTATAACAAGTGTGATCGTTCGACTTTTTATTATATTAATTCTTGCCGGGTAGGACGGTAATATGAATAGATCGGGAAATTCAAATGTTGAATCTATTAAATTATTGGAATGATTACATGTTGAAAAAATATAGCTTATTAGAAATGGTTAGAACATGGGCAATAACTATTGTTGTTATAATTATATGTTTCACTTGCGGCATACTATAGAATAAATGACATGTTTAGATTTATAGATTTGAATAATTACCCAATTGAATGTTTACATGTCAAAATAGAATTAAATATATGTTGAAAAGAACATGCGACAAAATATAGGCAAAATTGGACGACATGTAAATTAGATTACTGTAAATTAGATTACATCAAAAAGGATAATATGCCTAAAATTTTCATGAAATGGGAATAATTGTTAAAGAACGAACATGCCTAGGATTACAATTAGAAATTGTAACTACATTTATGGCACGAGGTTAGGTTGCATTAGTGGCGGAAGTCTGCCCAGACCCGACCGGCATATCCAGCAGCCACTAATGTTGAACCTAATGTGAGAGGCTTAAGTGCAAAAATTAAAAACATGTAATGGTGTTAAGACACGAGGTTAAGTCAACTTGTGGTAGAAGTCTGCCCGGACCCGCCCGACAAATCCAGCGTCCACAAGTGTAAGCTTAATGTGAGAGGTCTAGTGTTTATATACATATATATGTATATATATAACAAGATATGAATAAATGGCAATGATGATAATTAATTTTCTAACTCAGAAAATAAGAAAGGAAGGGATGTAATGAACTGTGTTAGTGTGATAAGAAGGAAAAGTTATGTATCTCCCTAAATGACATATTTCTGAAAACGTTGTTGCAAGTAAGCCACTGTAAATAAAGAAAAGTAAAGAAATTACTTGCTACCACGGATTTTGATGGGAATACGTTATGAAAATAAATCATTGATTCCTTCTATCAAACTGATAAGGTGCATAAATTGTTTTCCTTAATTAAAATAAGGAATATACATTACAGTGAATGAAGGATACTAGAATACAACAGTAAAAGAAAATGGTTTAAAAGGGGAATGATAATAACCTATTATAAATAAATAACACTAATGAAAATGTTGTATAATAGGTAGACTTGTCCTAGGGACAAGTGAATATTATAACTTAGGTTATAATAAACTAGTAAGAGGATGGAATAACTGGTGAATTGAGTTAAGGAACGCTTAATTGTAAATTAAGTAGTCAATAAAGGGGGAAACCTGAAACCAGTTAAGAAAAGGGGGAAAATATATTGTACTTAATTATAAATTAAGTGATATGTAAGCTTGGAAGTCTGAAACCCGTTGATAAGAATGTTTTAGGGACAAGAGGAAATTATAACATATGTTATAATAAACGGGTAGAGAAACTTATTAATGGGCATTAGTTAATAGAAATAAGTTAATAAGTAAAGTACGATAAATTGTATTGACAACGTAAAATGGAATTATGATTAAATGTGAATGAGGAAAACTTATGAAATAAAATAAGTTATATTTAATCATAAATGGTAAGTGACATGTTAATTAGAAAACATGTGAATTGGATATACTTAATTACATATTAAGTAAAACATGTTATTGTAATGATGAAATCAAACAAGAATATAAAAGATATTGTAGATTATAGACCTTGGGCCACAATCTAGAGAATAACATGTTGGGGCTTATTAATAAACTTAAATGGATTAAGTTGTATGACTGAAATTAATAAGCAAGAGAAACTTGGTAATTTGAATAAGAATTCAATATGAATGGGAATAACCAGGTAAACTGGAAATTCGGTGAGGTGAGGTAAGCACGTAAAAGAATGTTTAGACATAAGGTCTAACAACATGCTAAAGTAAGGCGCTTAGATCAGTCCGTACGGTTGAGGGTGAATAACCCAACGGGGTAGATCATCTAGGTGTTGTAAAGCACGAGGGGAGCGCACATTCATATGATTGTTCTGAAGGCTCCAAAGGATTGAAAGGGGAAGCACGCGGCTTCTTGATGTACGTAAGGTGCTCCTAGTAGTCCTCTATGTGGTGACAGATATCTTAGGCTGTGCTCGCAGAGGTTGAGTCTACGCGTAACTACTAGGTGGGTGGGCCTTGACCGCAGATGTAGCTATGTAGTCAGAATGCTGTGACGAGGTGACACAAGGGTGGTTCGACGATTGCCTCATGAGGAGGCAGAGGGTCAGGACCAACAAGGATAGTAGACCGTCGGACACCAGTCATCGGCAACTAGTGGGATGCGGAAAGACTCGAGTTAAACCCAAGATACCATTTCTCCCTTCGCTATCGGGGTACGGGGTTGAGGGGAGATGCCACATGGATGTTTAGATTGTTTGCATAGGGGCGGTCGCTTAGTTCTGGTAATCTTTACTAGTTGAGGGAGGAGCCAAGATGGGGCCATAGCCACCACGAAAACAGACCCTAGGTATGTCACAGGCCCGTACAGATATGGAAAAGCTCCCGACCGAGTTCCGTGTTTCTTGTATCGCCATGCCACGGAACTCGGTGCACATTAGGGGACGTGCGATTGAGGCATCAAGCTACAAATGAAGATACGTATGTTTGACAGTCTAGATACATGCATATTGGCTCTGGGTGGTGTATCGTAGACTTGAGTGCATTACTCTGTTATGGAGTCCGATTCGAACAAAGGTGGCAGTCCATACGTTTGCGTAGCATAGTAATGATAGATATATGTGGAACGTAATATTATTATCCGTACGTCACTACGGCATAGGATGAGGGACTGCGTATACTGCAATAGTGTTACGGTGGAGACCGTACGAGTGAGGTTCCATGGGGTGTACCACAATATTGGGGGTAGCTACACATATACTTTATTAGGTTAGTTCACTGAGAAGTAAATGGGTACGACGTGTGTGTAACCCTTGAGTGATGTTAACCCAAGTAACGTAATAAATAAGATAATATGATTGAATGGTATATGTAGGATTATCCAAAGTGTATAGTTTAAATCCAGTCACCAGAACTTGTGTTCTGACCTCCTCCTCATAACATACTCGCAGGTTAGATTTGTGGCAGGGACATAAGACATTATAGTTTTGGATACTGGTTAGGCAGTATTATTAATACGGGAAGCTATACTTTGATTTATATTATATTTTATTCATTCCGCTATGAGATGTTTTCTAAGCTCTGACATATTTTATGTCTTTGTCTTTTCTGCAGGATACCAGAGCAAACCAATCCGAGTTTCAACAAATTGGAATTTTGGAAAAAAAAACCGGTCTGTCAAAATTGGGGTTGTCACAGATGACGTGGAGCTCATCCCGGAAATCTCAGAGCGGTTCGCGAGTGAGTTTAGAGGCATTTACTGAGGCGGTTCGTGACACGTGGCAGAGGATCCGTGCTTTTCGTGTAGTGGAGATCATGGGCGAATCATGTCCTCATTTTAGCCTTGAAAGGATGCGGTCGGGTCTAGGCCCCCAAGACTCGAGTTGGTGTTCTGCTCTGTTCACTGTTTTGGTTTCTTTATTTGTGAGCTTGTGGTCACGAACCGGGTACCACGACCCGAAGACTTCTGACCATGCACTGCGAGCCGAACCTTCTCTTTTGGAATAATGAACATGTGAGCTATCTTTCCCACTTAATTGTATACATTCAAGCTTTGTGTGACTTGGTCACAAAGCAAGCCAACAGAGATGTACTAAATTACTTTTCTCCAGTGGCATGCATATGGACGACAGTCTTCTCCATCTAATCCTATGCACACACATCAAAGAAATTTTTGTTTACTATTTTCTGCAGAAAACATCTGTGTATTTTGTCGGATGTGTCCTTTACAAGACGAGATACACAGGCATGAATTGCCTATAATGTCTTGCACGTCGAAAGCAATTTACTTATAATGAGTTGCTAAGGTTGCTTGTCTAGTTCTTCATCAATCGTAACGTGGATTCTTATACAAAAAATAAAAATCCAGACTAAGCACTTAGCAAGAATGAGAAAACTGAACCGGAGCCTTAGATTGATTTTTTTCATGGTAAACAAGTTTTTGTACCTTGCAAACACGATAAAGAAAGTCCATAAATTGCTCTACATGAACTAGTTTCACATCAAAGGCTAATTCCCATCTTTAAGCTTATACACTGCACGAACTAGTTTCATGTCGAAGCACTATGCATTTTTTCCCCATCTGAAATTGTAATATGAACTACAATTGCCTTAAATTTACCTGAGTTTCATTTGTGAATCCAATGGAAAAACCGGGGATATTTATGTTCTTCATTTGCTAATTTATGTAATTTATTTATGTCATTAGGCCTCTTCACAACTACTATTTATACATGTAACCTGGAATTTTTGTACTTACAAAACAAAAAGAAGACCCAAACTCTTCTATTAGATCATCATATGACATTTTTGACTGTTTGAAATGATCAATAGTAATTTAAATATTTACAAGAAATGAGCATACAGAACTCATGCCTTCCAAAAATGTGCTTAATATGCAAACATGCATACCACTTTATATATAATATGGTCACAAATCACTATTATCATTATGTTCTTAGCATCCAGTGATCTATTAACCTGCTATTTTCTAATTGTACAATTTACGACTTGTATCTGGGGCATCGGATGATAATGTATTCCGCAGTGCATCTAACAATCGAAAGAAGTAAGTAAATTCACATTTCTCATAAATTTTCTGAATATTGATAATATCTTCATGACAAAGAGCTATTTAGTTATTCAATTGCTATTAATATGGAATCTTTCAAATGTGCCAGAGTTTCAGTCACTACCATTAGGCATTGTGCCCTATAGCTATAAACATAGTAACACTAGACACTGATGGCATCACAGTCTCTACTTACTAAACTATAAACTAAACATAGTTTAGTTAAGCCAATATTCATGGATAGTGGCATCATATAGACACTAGACACTGTGCTCTATAAGCCAATATTCACTCTCATATATGTTTGTCTACATTTTAATGTTCTGCTGATCGTTTTGAATATACGGACACTGAGTAAAACAAAATCATCATTAACATAAGTAGTTCAAACTTCACAACTCACAACATTATAAATTGAGAATGCCTTTAAACATAATTAGCACCTAATATTTGTAAGTAAATTCATGTTCTTCACCAATTTTTTAATATGGAGAAATTCAATTATGTTCTTTTTTTTAATTTGAAATTAAGTAATCTACAATAAATTAGATTTCCATATACTTGCACTAATTTTGTCTTTTAAATTACTAATATAATAACATTGTAATTGATGTATAAGTAAAATAGACAATTTTACAATATTTGGTTACTTACCTGGAAAATTGAAAGCGACCTGATTCCAGCTTTTTCTTCAATCTTCAGATCACACTTTTATTTTCCTGATGGTAGCATTCCTTTTTTTCCTCAAACGATTCAATCACAACTTGTATGAATGCATATGATTTTCCACTACACGGATTTTTCTTCTTCCATTGTTTTTTTATGCGATTGGTTAATGACTGGCGATTCTCGAAGCAATTTGATTGACATTTTTTTTAATGCCCTACATGATAGCGATGCCCTGTGCGATGGCCCTATAGTTGGAGAATCGCGATTTGAATCATCGTCGTCGTTCGGCCGACGCTTGCTGATTGCACGATTCGGTTTCATGATTCCCCAATTTGGGGATCACGAATTTTTTTATGAGGAAGAATGAAAGGGTTAGGGGTGCGACAGATTAGAGTTTAGACTATTGTAGGAATATGGGATTTGGTCAAAACGAAATGAAAAGAAGTATCACGAGAATGAAAGTTTTAGTAGAAAATGGAGGAAGGGTAACATAGATTGATCAATGTGGTTGACGTTGTGATTTTTCATTTATGAGGGCATGGATTGATGAGGTATGCTTTTAACTGGTGCAACGCAACGCTTTTAACTGGCGTTGCACGTCAATACACTAGAATTCCCACCGCAATAGTGCATTCACGTCTAATGCAACAACGTATGAATATTATTGTAGAAGATCAAAGAAAGCATAGCTTTTGCAATGCTTTTCTTACAACGTACACACATTAGTGTCTAATATGCCCACTTATGGCGCTGTGGATCGGTGGGACTGGAGGGAAGCACGCGGCTTCCAAGGGACGTGGTAGGGTACTCCGTGATGGTCCTTTGTTGTGGTACACACTCAGCATGTACTCGTAGAGGTGGAGGTCTGCGAGCTACCACCTAGTGGGTATACCTTGATTGCAATGGTAGAGTTGGAAGTTAGAAGGTTGTGGCAGATAACCTTGGGTGATTCGGTGACAGGCCTCAGAAGAGGTTGGTCAGGACCAAATTAAGGATAATAATCGTCCGGTACCTGTCATCGACAATCTATGGAATGCAGAAAGACTAGAGTTAAACCAAGAGACCATCGATCTTTCACTATCGAGAAGCTGGTTGAGGGACACGCCAAATTGGATGATAAATTGTTTGTTAGGGAACGCCACTTAGCTCTTGATGTAGTTTTTCACTAGTTGAGGGAGGGGCTTGGGTGGGGCCAGAGCCACCGTGAAAAAGCAGACCATACTTGGATATCTGTACGATATGTCCTTTGAGCGGACCTATACAGATATATAAAGCTCCCGAACGAGTTCATGCATTTGATGCAGCCCTATTACGGGACTCGGAGTACGGTAGACAGTACGTACCTGTGAAGGTTTAGGTACACGTACCAGGTGGTGTATCGTAGACATTAGGGCATTACTCCGGACGCTTGCGTGACATAGTGATGATGGTTCTGTGCGGTAACATGGTTTTAGGATTTGGTTTTCCATACGTCGTTCGGCGTAGGATACGCTTCCGTAGCATGACAGTGGAGACCGTGCAAGGAGGATACCATGGGAAGTACCTTGATATGTTGGGTGTAACTACATATATACTATGTTAAGTTAATCTATTGGGGTGTAGATGGGTACAACGTGAGTATAGAGCCTTGAGTGCTGTTAAACCCAAACAACCAAATAAATAAGAAAACATAACTAAACGGTATATGTAGGGTTATTTCAGAATGTATAATTTGTCCAATCACCAGAATTTTGTGTTCTGACCCCCTCCTCGTAACACACTCACAGGTTAAGTTATGGTATAGATATGATAACTCTGGATACTAGCTAGACAGTATTATTACTTTGGTAAAGCTACATTTGATTATATTATATTTTATCCATTTCGCTGTAAGTTGTTTAATGAGCTCGGATATATTTATTATCTCCGTCTTTTCTACAGGATGACAAGCCGACTCGAGTTTCGATAGATTGAGATTTTTGAAAAAAAATTGGTCTGTCGAAATTCAGATTGTTGCAAAACACTTTCAAGATTTTACTACTAGATCTTCCTGGGAAGTGATCAGACATAAACATCAAGTTTTGCAGTGATAAAAAATTGTGTGTGATAAAGTCAACTTCCTGAAAATGACAACACCACACAAGGCTTTATTGGGTCGGCTACCTACGCGAGAAATACCGACCAACTGGAAGGGATAAATCAAGATAGTTTAAGTTTTCTGCAAAAAAGAGGATAAATCTCACAAACATCTCTTCTTTGAATGTAAATTTTCTAAGAAACTATGGGCTAATTGCAAAGACAAACGTAACATTGTTTACTGCGGTCAAGATCTAAACGATATTATAAATTACATGAGCGCTAGTGGGCAGCTGATAAACTACGAAGGCAAACCGCAAAAGATTGCGCTTATAACTTCTGTGTGGAGCATTTGGTGAAAGCGAAACAGGCCAATATTCCAACATGCAGAACGAAAAACAAGTAAAGTTAGTTTTTTGAACTGGATGGACATCAGAACTACATCGAAGAGAATTAGGGTAAGAAAGTTTACCGATAATCGGACACCAGAAGCAGTGGTGAATTCAGAAACAGATCTACAGGATCCACGGGCACAATGCTGATCTAGGAGAAGTAGTTATCAACCGCCATGATTTTCTCTTGAGCTTTCGCTTATTTTTCCTTCTGGAGGGGAAGTAGAATAATCGTGAAAGTGACACAAAGTGTATTAAAGTTAATGTTTGCACTGTAGCTACTGTGACTTGTATCATGTGACTATATTTGTATTAGGCTGTTTAGGCTTTTATCATTTAGGCTTAAAAAAACCTCAATAAAATCTACCAATCTTATATATATATATATATATATATATATATATATGTGTGTGTGTGTGTGTGTGTGTGTGTATGTATGTGTGTGTGTGTGTATATATATATATATATATATATATATATATATATATATATATATATATAATTCTATATCAATTAGGAAAAAAAACACGGATCTACTGCTAAAAGAATGGTGAACATTAGATGACATCAAACCTGATGATGCCGTCCACTCGATTTAGATTTGTACATTTCGTCTTTTCCCAATGGAAAAATCAATTTGAACAGAAAACGATGACACAAAAGTACAGTATATTTCAACTATTAGACCTTCCTCATATTCCACTTTTTACGTAAGCATAAATAAATCCTTCGGTTTACAATTTTGTGTGGTTGATCTTGTTTCTAATTTTCTGTCCGTCGTTCCCTATACCCTAAATCCTAGGGGTGAGCATAAACCGCACTGCAATACGGAAACCGCCCATACTAAACCACAAAAACGTGCAGAAAACTGAACTGTATTCTCTCTCCAAAGCAAATACCTCAAACGGAACCGATCAACAATGATACGGTTCGATTGCGGTTTGAACTGTTGACCCAACCATTTTAAACCGAACCGACTACTACGCTATTAATCTTATGATAAAAATACAACTAATTCCTATTTGATTTTTATTTTAAAGACGTATAATGCATTTTCGGCATATGTTGTTATATTAATTATAATCCTTATCACAAAGGAAAAAATTATAGTTTCAGTATAATAGTTTCCATATCATTTTTTTTATAACAATAATTATAATTTTATTGAGTTATCTTACTTAATGTTTATGCATTAATTAACGTTGATGTTTGGTTAATTTAATAAAATAATTTTATTTTTCATTAAACGTAAAATTGAAGTATTCGTATAGTCAGAAGCTAATCTTTCAATTCAGTATAACATTGTGTGTTTTAACCTTTAAGTAAAAACGTCACATAATAATAAATTAATAGTTGATGAATGTAATTCTCTTATTTTATATTTAATACGGGTTCAAACCGGACCAAACCAAAACCGCACTGTATTACAATAAAACCGAACCGAAACCAAATCGTTTGAACGGCTAGTATAGTGGTTTGTATTTCTGATTAACCATTTGATGTGGTGCGAAAGCGGTTTGGACTCTAAACCGCACCAGACCGAACCGCGTCCACCCGTGCTAAATCTGCTACTAGCACACAATAATAAGGGTGTGTTTGGCGCAAGCGGAAGCGGAGAATCTTAGCGGAGAATTGTAGTTAGCGGAGAATGTGTTTGACGCGTTAAGCGGAGATTTTGAGCGGAGTATTTTATTTTTATTTTGTAATTTAATTATTTTGTGATTAAAACTTAACAATATGATTAATTCAAAATAACACACTTAACCAAACATATCATTTCAGTACATAACTAAAATTCCATAACAGTTCAGTACGTAATTAAAAAACGAAAACATAACAGTTCAGTACATACTAACAAAACGAAAACATACAATAAACTACTAAGCTTCTGCGGAACCGTGTAATATGATAAACCATGTACCCCAACAACTCCATATCAGGTAAGATCTCCACCACCTCCAAGATAGTCCGATCGAGGCGAAAAATCTCAATGATCTCCCACTTGTCGACACTAACGATGGGCGAGAGAATGTCATAGCATCGGTCCACCGCCATGGAGAAACGCTCTGTCTGAACGAAGGCCGGTTCTGGAGGAGGTGCCCTAATAGATGTGGCGCACGTCGACTGCCTCCTTGAAGACTGAACTGGAGGAGGACTATCTGCATTGGCCGGGGCGAAGGGCTGTGGAGCGGGGGAATCTGATAACTGCATGTGCCTGTGCCAATGCACTCTCCAAAAAGCTGGTCCTGCTCCCGAAACTTCAGAGGCGGCTGTCTCCTAAATTTCTGGTACATGCGTGCAAGTCTATGTCACCAATCGTCTGATCCATCCAAGCGGTCCTGCGAAGTATCCCAAAAGCCGCCAGATATTTGTAAAAAGACATTCCAAGAATTCCAGACCCTCTTCAGATTATCCCAATTATTTTTTATTTGGATCTGAGTCAAATCGTCCTCAAACCTCTCGTTGAAATCAGTCTGCACAGCAGTCATGAACCTATTGGTTCCTCGAAAATGATGTTACTGAGACAAATGTCTATGAAAGCCTCAGTTCGATCCGCTGGCCAAGCAGCATTGGGGGCGTTGGAAGAGTCCGAACCAGAAGCAGAAGAATATGCCATTTGACTGGAAAAAAGAATTGAAAAAAAATAACCTAAACAGAAAATGGAAAGGAAAAAAATACCTGAAGGAGCAGAAAGAAGCAAAAGGAGATTGAAGGAAGGAGAAGTGAGGAGAAAGGGAAGGGGAAGGTGGATTATAGGGGAGAGCCAACGGCTTCGGACGCGTCCTGAGCCAACGGTTCTAAATGGACCGTTCAGTAACGGACGCGTCCGACGCGTTCATTACTCCAATGGTCCGCGACAAAAGAAAACACCCTAACTTTGTTCTTGTCCACGGTCACTAATGGGCCAAATTGACGCGACTTATTGATGAAAACCCGCGCCATAAGCTATCCAGACTATTCTATAAGCTGGAAAATAATTAAATTCCATGGCGACATTTCTTTCGTCATATTCTACATCTTTGTCATTACCATCACTGCCACTACATCTCAATCCAACAGCCGAAATTCATCTGCCTTTTCTTCCTTATTGCGTACCGTCTTCTCTCACTTCCTTCTGCAAAACCCTAATTTTTGGTGATTTCCCCAGTTCTGTCGTATTTTAGATGGATTACCACTCCAATCGGACGATGTTCATCAGGCGGCCGATGTCGAATAAGAAGATTCCTCCTGTTCGTTGGGTTCGAGAATGGTGAGTAAAGTTGCGGCTTTTTGCGTTTTCTTGAATTTATGTATTACTTTCTGTTTTATATAGTATCGTTTTGGTTGTTTTAATTAGGGTACCACAAGACAATGCGGCAACTGGGAAGACGATTTATCTTTTGAAGTGGGTTAGAGGTGATTGTGTGTTGATATTCCATTGATTGATTAGTGAACTGAAAATGCTTTAACTTTTAACTTTTAGTCGGCCTTTGATGTTGTTATCATCTGTTGTTCTCTTGGTAGAAGCAGAGATCTAGCTGAAATTATTTTTAGCTAAGGCTGCTTATTTTATAGCCTTGCACATGGATCTTTAGCAATTGCTTAGTGAAATTCGATTGAGGTGATGAAATGAGTGCTATGTGAGTGTGAGTGTACTTCTTAAGTTGTAGGCTTACACAAGGAGAGTAAAGGGCCCTGAAACTGCCTTTTAACGTATAAAATTTCCTGCTATTTGGAGCTTAGCACCAGAATTATGTTCTGAAGAAAGTGGACTACCATGTGAAATTTCGTCTTCAGTTTTATATTTTTCTTAATTTAAATAAGTAAATATAATTTGAAATTGTTACTGTTAAAAACATGCATTTTATGCATCTACACTACCTGCACTTAGATCCTGTTCTAAACAACATGACTTAGAAATAGAACTATATCTGGTAAATTCCATGCAAAATGACAGAAACAAGCTCTTGGAATATCACCTGTTTTAATTTATAATTTTGCTACCTATTATCTTTGATGAAGACACACTGCACACCTTGTTACATGACTTATCACACAAATAAACTCATTTTGAAATTTTATTACATAAACAAGTCACGTTATGCTAAGTAGAGATCCAGCATGGTTTCAGACCTAGCTAGATCGTCGAGAATTTTATTTATTGCATGTGTCAGATGTTAGATGGCTACAGATTAGATATGCAAAAAAATTATTCTGTTTCAAAAGCTTTTGGCACTATATGAAGGATGGAGAACATGGAAGCTTTACAAAATGAAGGGGCTACGAGTTACGCTAAATGATCTTGAATCAAACTTAATTTAAGTTGAAGGGAAAATTATTAACTGCTTGAACAAAAGCAACATATCCTTTTATCAGTTTAAATTAGTGTCATTTGAAACCGAATCTGGGTCAATTTGCGAAAAGAAAATATAAGGCTCACAGGCAAAGATAACAATTATTTTTATAACAACAATTGGTCAGACTCTAATTCTCTCATATTCAAAACAGCTTGTCGACAACCATATATCAAATTGAACCGTATTTGTAATCAGTTTTCAAAGTGGCAGTTTTCTGCAAGAAGTTTTTTAACAGACATTTAAAAAAGAGGCCCTTTAATCCAAGCTTTCAAGCTAACTATTAGTTATTTTGCTGACTAAATGCAAAATAACATCTTATTACCTAATATGTTATATTTGTTGTGTTTCCAAACACCTCCAATTTCTTGTTTCTGTATTGATACCCTCATGTGTTTGGAACATGAACTTCTGACTCTTTTAAATTAATAATCTTTTTTATATTCTCTACGAATAGTACACTAAAGGTGTTTTTGGAGGCGTGATACATGTGTTTTCTGGTTTAAAGAAATAAAAGGATCTTTAGTTGTAGATGAAATCTCAAAATTTAATGTTTGTGAAACATCATTGAGTTAATTGCGTCAAATCATTGGCCCTAGTTCAGAAATTGGTTGTCTTTACTCATTACTACCTTTTTAGTTAGGTTTTTCTTTTCAATTTTTTTATCTAAAGGGCGATTCTTATTATTTGTATGTAGCGGACATGTTAAAAACTATCAAAGATAAATTTAAAGAACCAGAACCAGTAGAAGCAAAACCTGAACCAACTACCGAGATAATGTATCTATGTACCTTTGATGGTTGCAACAAAGTTTTTCCCACTGAAGGTACATATAGAAAGCATGCTCATATACATGGGGAGAGGCAGCATGCTTGCAGTTATCCTGGATGTGGGAAGGTAATCAACTAGCTTGGGACATTTGTCCATTTTCCATTTTTTTTCTTTTTTTTTGGGGGTACGGAAGTTTCATTTCATTTACCCTTCAAGTTTCCTTGTCTATAATTTCAATCTAGCGACCAGCATAACTAAGTCAATGAAAAATTAAAATGTGCATGCATGGTAGGTGGTTTGACCTTGATCTTCTGTTGGGAAGAGTCCTGTAAACTAAGTAAATATATATATATATATATATATATATATATATATATATATATATATATATATCTATTGTTCAAATGGCTGGATCTTATAATTACAAATTCATTTATTGGGGGTAATATGCACGAGTCATAAATTAGACCCTCCTTTTTATACAACACAGTATCTCTAAAAGAAAATTAGTTTGACTAATAGGTTGTTTTAGATCTCGTATTTTGGCCAATATCTCGATCTAATATCTCAGGTGATATTTAAAACACTTATAACTAAATAGGGTACCAAATCTTGGATTTTGGCTGATATCTTGGATTTTCATCTCGGGTGATCTCAGGGAGATTTAAAACCTTTGGCTACATGTCATTTACTTAGATGAACCTCTACTTGAGGTTGCACAAGGTATGAGTTGGGTCGTGTTTGACCTAATACTTTACCCAATCCATATGAGTATAGGTTAAAGGTAGTTTTAACCCGTATCTGATCCTATATGAGGTTGGATATGAGGTGAGTTGAAGTATGAGTTATGTTTGGTTGGGTTACATGAATCTAGTACTAAAGAAAAATAAAATAAAATATTAAAATATTCATCCAAAAATACCAGTTTTTAACTAGCATAGTGCATTAAATATAACCGACCCACTGCAACACGTATTTATTAGAATTTCATTATAAAATACATCGGATGAAGTTAATTCACAACATATTAGAGCAAGAGTTTCATTTCAAAATACATTAAAATATCTTAGTTGATTTTATCAATCTTGGACTGACATGAAATATGTATTTTGTATATTTACTATAAAATACATAAACATTATTCTAGGATTTGACTATTTTAATTTTAAATGGGCTGATGTTAAATTAGTTTTTTTATACGAGGTTGGGTTGGATCAAAAAGAGGTTGGGTACAACAAAATATCACACCCGACTTGCATATACTATGGGTTACAATTTGTAACCCATATCCGATTCGAAATAGAATGAGTTGGGTTGGGTTTACGTGTGTTGGGTCAGGTTGGTGGGTTGGGTCGGTTGAGTATGGTTGTGAGCAACCTTAATTTGAGACCGTTTCTTTCAAGTATCTTACTATTCTATTACTACCTGTTCTTTTTTTCTGCAGAAATTTTTAGATAGTTCTAAGTTGAAAAGGCATCAAGTTGTTCATACTGGAGAGAAGAATTATGTATGTACTTACGAAGGATGTGGCAAGGTGATGTTTTTTTTTCTTCTAGTTGTGGTGTAGTAGTTATCATGGTAGCTATTAAAACTAAGGCCAGTCCTAGAATCGTTGAACCCTAAAGCTAACTGCGAGTCAAGGACCTATTACAAATATTATTTAATTTAATAAAATTTAAGCATCAAAGATTCAAAGTGGTTTATATACACTATAAATAACAAATGAAATAACAAAAGCAAAAAGTTGTGTTGATAATAATACGTCAAGACACACATCAGCTTTTTTCTTAAAAAATAATAGATTAGCAACTGATTTGTGTTAAATATGATCGTCATTAAATTTCAAAGCAAATAAGCATTTAGATCATATTAATATTTTATAAATTGAAATTCATAGCATAAAGTTAATAAAAATAAAGATAAAAAGGTTCATTCTCTTATGCAAAATTGTGATTTATGAAATTGATATGATGCTCTAATGTTTCCTTCCAAATTTTTTCGACGAAAGCAGATGTGAAAATTATGATTTCATGGAATTTCGAAAGTTGTCATTTTTGAATTTAGGAACTATGAACCGAAGGAACAGAGGACGAATTGATGCTTTTTTCTTTGCGCCTAGCGTCTACGTCTATTTAATGAGTTTCGTGGGCGTCTACTATAAAAATGTACATCTTGGTTTTGATGATCTACACACCCAATGCCCCCCCCCCCCCCCCCCCCGGCCGTGCCCTGGCGTGCCAAAAAAAAAAGAAAAAAGAAACCCACAGTCTTCTTTGTTTTGGTGTACTAATGTGGAAATGGCCCAAACCCATGGCTTTATTGACTTTAACCCAAGGGCTACCGTTGTCAACTCCTATAATTGCATTAGAAGTTATGTTTCCTGTTATCGAAGACTTTCTTAGGCATTCCAGCAGGAAGTGTACGGCTGATGTTCCGGTGCTGATACTTGCTAATTTGTTCTAAAAGCTGTATCATGCATGATGTCTTCTGAACTTTTGATAAGGAATACACATGATATGTTTTGCAGGCCTTCAACTTGGATTTCAACTTAAGGGCGCATATGAAAATTCACTCTCAGGAGCATTATCACATTTGCCAGTATCCAGATTGTGGTAAAAGATACACACAGGAATGCAAACTTAGAAGTCACATTAAGTCTGCTCATGAAAAGGTGTGTGTAGTTATATCCCAACAATTGAAATAGTTGATTACATTTTTATTTTTGCTCTGAGATTTCACACAAACTTTTTTGGAACTAGTATTGTCATCTCACATCCATTTCTCTCTCTAGTTCTCTTTACCTAATTTTAGGGAATAAGGGAGCAATACTTTGACACAGCTGTATAAGTTCTGATACAACCCCTTCAACCCCTTCACTATTTGGCATGTATATAACATGTAATATACATGCCAAATTTGCTACGTTCACCAAAAGAATAGTAAATATACTTGGTTTTGGTATGTGGTACAGATGTCAAAATTTGTAGGTTTTTGTACTAGCCTTTTGATATAGAAGCTTGTACATGCTTGTATTTTTTCCTGCCAGGCCATCCACATAAAATGTGCAATTGTGAATTTCACCAACTTAGAGAATTTGAACACTTTTAGCTGGCAATCTGCATGATATATCCATGGGTAATATTAGGAAAGTGCTGGTTGCTTAAAATAGAACATGCAAAGGGTGAGGTACAACGGACTATTTTCTCATATGGTCAACAAAGCTAAAGTAGATAACCACATAACTAAAATTTCTTTCATTTTTTACTTGAGTACCGCTAGAAGCTAGATCTTCTGAGTAAACACCAATTTATTTTTGAAGCCTGCGTCCTCCAGTGTCTTCATTTTTATTCTTATTGTTCTGTTTATTTTTCCTGTTTCTTTGTTTTTATTTTGTTAATCTCCCTACTAGTTACTCCTACACACACAGACGGTCACTGTGTTTGTACAATTACAGGTGAGGTCTAAAAAAAATAAAAATAAAAAATAAAAACACCTGTAAATTGCATTGTCTGAATCGTGTACTTAAATAAGCGAGCAGCTGTGACAGATGACAATACAATTGGATTATCTTGCCCGTTTATTGTCTTTTAATCCATGTTTTTATGTGCTCAAATATTCGTGTACTTAAATATTCGTGAATGTAGTCCTTCCCATTAAACAAACTGTGGGACAACTGATTGTAACTTAAGCTTAACACTATGATTTATTTTGCATAGAACACACCAGACCATACTACAAAAACTACATCGCATTCACCGCAGACACCCCAGGTGGCACACATCCCCGCAGTGGAAAAGATAGCGAAGCCCCCTACACCGATTACAGTGACCTCCCACCCCTCAGACCGGCCTTACGTATGCCCTTACGAAGGGTGCGGGAAGGACTACATTCACGAATACAAACTGAACCTGCATCTCAAGTCCCAGCACCCAGGCCACTTCCCTGAAGAAAACGAGCAAGTCGATCAGAACAACAACGCGCACATTGCAAAGGGCAGTGGTGCAGGGAAGAACAACGTGAGTAGAACCAAGCCCAATATAACAAGCAAAATGCCCCCAGCAAAGATGATGCATCCTAAAGGGGCTAATATGGGTGGTGGTGGTGGGAAGCAGGAGTCGATGAGGCAGGAGATATATAGAGTTGGGATGCATGGCGACGACACCGATGACGACGACGATGATAGTGATGACGATGATGATAGTGGTGATGGTAGTGATGATGATAGTGAGGAGACCGAGGAGGAGCGTGATGATGTGGTGAGGAACGATTGGAGGTTTCGGACTGATAATGGTGGTGATGATGAGGAGACGGAAGATGAAAATTGAGGGCATGTATTTGTAATTTTTATTTATTGGATAAATGAGCAATGCATTGTGATAGATGAATACTTTTTTCATTACTGGTGTTTACCGTGATGTGATCTATGGAAAATTGTGGTTTTCCTCTATGATGGTGCTGTTAATTTCGTGTGATGGAAGTGTTGATTCATGATTTCTGGAGGAGAAGCTAATATGGTGGGATGGAAGGATGTTGGGCATTTGAATTATTAAATTGAACCATTTGTGTGTGTGTGTTTTTTTTTTTTTTTTTTTTTTTTTTTTTTTTTTTTTTTTAAAGTTATCTGAAGACTGACGTATGTTATTAGATTATAAGTTTTTTTGTTTGATTTTTACTTTTTGGACGCTGTCAAAGCCCAAATGTTTGTTGATCGATCCTCTTTGGTAATTTTGAGACGTAGGAGGTTAGAAACTAGAGCAATGTTTGTTGACAGACGATCTTGTTTAACATTAGCTTGCTTGCTGATTGTTAAGTTTTAAATTTTCAGATATGAAGAATGCATAAATTCAACCTTGGCTTGCTTACTAATTTTCAAATGTATATACTCAAAGCGGATTTATTTGTAAATTTACCATGTCTATTTGTATATGTTCTATTCTTAAATGTAACATGTAAATGTGATTGAATATGTATATTTTGTATGGTAACAATTTTTAAAGTTTTATATAGAATTGTGCTGAAAATGAAATAGTACTTACAATTTGTTTCAAGCTAACACCATTTCCATTAGTACACTTATGAAATTAGTTAATAATAACTGAATTTGAAATATGTTACATAAGATTTCTGCATGAATATTCTTTTGAAATTATATTACAAAAATAGCTTTGTTTCATAATTTATTACACTTACAATGTGGTTTTGGTCAACTTTACACTGAGATTGCGTTAGTACACGTGGACACTGACGCAATCGCAATCGCAATTTGACATTGTGTCGTTGTGAAGAGCCCAAAAAAAAAAAAAAAAAAAAAAAAAAAAAAAAAACTTTTGCGTTAGGGGTGCTTTTTTGAATTGTGCCAATGCGGTGCAATTTCGGATAGAGCCCAGACGCAAACAAAAAGAAAAAATTGCTTGTGTTTGGAAGTAATCTCAGATTGCGCCTGATGTTGTGAAAATAGAAAGCAACTATTTCTTTCTTCTCCATTTACCCATCTCTCAACTAAAAAACTCAAATTCAAATATTTCCTAAAATAAAAAGCATATTAATTTTTTCACAGTTTTTACATATAAATTAAAGAATGGCAAGTTCTTTCACACCTCAAGCTTCTGTAGGTATCAATTTCACGAATTGAAATCATTTCATTGTAAAATTAGGTTTTTGGTTAATCTAGGGGTTTACGTAGGTAGTTAATTTACAATTGATTTGTAGTTGTTTGCTGGTATATTTAAATATTGGAAACATTCTTTTAGTTATTGAACAAAATCCATTAAATGTTAGTTGCTTGATGATTTCTGTTGATTAACAAATAAGTTTGGGATTGATTTAAAGATTGGAATTATTCTTTGCGTTAAATTGGTGAATGCTAGTTGTTTAATAGTTTGAGAAATATATAACGTTGAATTTGATATCGTTGAATGTATATATGGTATTGAGAGATGTTCATGTACCGATTGACGATAGCGTCCTATATCCACATGATCACCATAGATCGAGCAATAGGAATTTGATGGTGGTAATACAATTTTCCATTTGATACGATTAACCATTGATATTTATTATACTTGGTATAAAACTTTTGTTGTTTTTGTGGTAGAGCAAAACTCTAGGAATTTCCATCGGTCGCTCCTTGAAGGCGGCGACTTCTAATCATCTCGTCGTGCTAGCGCTATTAGATCGAGTCGGCTTCCTACTTATATATTTGTTGGGGTACATCCAGTTAGATAGTCACCTTTCCACCGCCTTGCTAGATAGATGGAGGTCCGAGACGTCGTTGTTTCACCTTAGAAACGGTGAAATGACTATCACATTGGTCGGTGTAGCTGCGCCGTTAGGTTAACCTATCGATGGTGCTCCATTGAGCAATTCTGAACCCTTGATTGTTCGGAGATGTGTGAAAGGCTATTAGGTCTATTTCCTCCGGATGAACAGTTGTGGAGTAACGAGATGATAGTCACGTCTAGTATAGAGAGCAGCCGGCATGGGACATTCCATTAGACGACTTCTGAAGAAAAAAAATCTTGCTTGCATCTGGGCGCTATCCGAGATTGCGTCGCATTGGCGCAATTCGGGATAGCGCCCAAACGCAAGGAATTTTTCTTTTTTGTGTTCTTTACACTGACGCAACCTAAATTACGCCAGTGTCCGCGTGTAATGGCGCAATCTGGGATTGCGCTAGTATGTTTTGGCCTACTAAGCAGTGAGTTGACCAAAACTGGATTATAAGTGTAATATGTTATAAAGCGAGACAATTTTCATAATAAAGTTTCGAAAGAAGACTAAATGAAAAAAAATATCCTTATTTAGATGACTAATCATATCGATAAAGCCAGACATAGGAACATACATCCCAACAAAGCAAACTGAAATATTTTATAGTTATCATTTATGTCCAACAAAAACTTCATTATGTTAATATTAACTATGGAAACATCTTTTTTTCATGTCAATCATCTTTATCTAATGAGCACCGCTATATTTTCCACTTTATTTGTACCTGGTAACCCAACTTTGCACCGAAACATATTTTAACTCAAATTCCACTTTTATTGAAGATTTTTCACTTTCATCTTGTCTTTTTCATATGTAATCAACATTCATTACTTTATACTCTCTGCTTAGCATGACAACGCTAATAGAGTAATATTTTTATTTACATATCTTACACAGTCATGTTTTATAATGTTGCTTTTGCTATTTTCTTTAAACATATGCACGTGTTATGTTAGTAAAAATATGGTTGGATATCTGAATAAAATATCTATAAGTAATTTTATAATTGATTTTTTTGCTACATTTGCCGAAGAAAAAAATGTTGCTTAAGAATACATGAATCCTTACTCTATAAGTCTATGAAACACACACACACACACACACACACACACACACACACACACATACACACACACACACACACACACACACACACACACACACACATATATATATATATATATATATATATATATATATATATATATATATATGAGGTAGGTTCTATGGCACCCCAAATTTATAGCATCCCAAATGCCCCTCATCCTGGACCACTCATTTATATTTAAATAAGTTAGTGGAGGGAGAGAGAGTTAGTGGGTAGAGAGAGAAACAGAAGTATGTGGTGGAAATCAGGGGGCTAAGGGGTGCTGCACTGTTTGGCGTGCTCCTGATCCTATCTCTCTCTCTCTCTCTCTCTCTCTCTATATATATATATATATATATATATATATATGTGTGTGTGTGTGTGTGTGTGTGTGTGTGTGTGTGTGTGTGTGTATATATAAACACATGCACGCATGCACACACACAAATACTCTCTCTCTTTCTCTCTCTTAAAGAGAAGCTTCATGAAACTTACTAATTGAATATTTGATACAATCCATTTTATTCTAATATAAGATAGCGGTGTTAATGTAACTTCGGCTTCGACCCGTTTTGTTTCCTTTCCATTTATGTACATATGCAGGTATCTATATTCATACCCTGACATCATTTGTCATTAAGAAAATTTTATTGTAAAATCATTTAGAGAAAATTAATACGCGTGGTATCAGAGCCAATTACAGCCTAGTGACTATATTTTCTTTCGATTCAAGATTCAGCCATTGCCAGCGATCTGCATTGACTTATCAGGGGTGGGTGTTGCTTTGCTAGCAGCAACGGTTAGAATCCTTGTTCAACTGTAACTTCGATATTTCTTATACGTTCGTGTGGGAAATATAGCCGTTCGTGTGTGTCGAGTTGAAGATGTACCAATTTGGAAGCGATACCCCGTTAAAGGATGTTGCTTGCATTTGTTATTTGTTATGACTCTAGGATTAGAACTGATGTAGTACTAGCTCGACGATGTTGGTTGATTCCGTATGGAAGAGGTGCAACTTGTTCCTAGCATCATTAGAAGTGACTGGTTAGGGCATTCATTTTATGATGAGTGCAAATTCGGCTAGCTAGTGCTGAATAGGATGAATCGAATAGTTCTCTATAACTTTTTGGGATTCCCAAATGGATGCAGGAATAATTGTTGATGGTTTCAATCGATGGGTTGTAATAGAGTTGAGGATAGTATGCTAGCATTTGAGTCATACTCGATTCATTGATGAGAGATGTTAGATTTATATTCCTTATTTTTAGAATGGCGGCCAAGTTATTGGGTCATATATTGATTTTATATAATGCTTGTTGTCTTACATTTGTTAGATTAGTATCCTGCATGTTTGGATAGATATGGATGTTATTTTTATGATTGTTATTGTTTTGCTTAGGTATGTTCGATTGATAATGTTTGACATGACCATTTATGCTCATATGATAGGTAAGCGAGATAGTTGTGTTTTTGCATAGCCCATTTATTTTCATGCATAATTTGACATGCTTTAGTTAGATAAATTTTATTTATTTACAATGCTTATTTTTCTTATTATTATAACTAATATGTTTGACCTTTTTTGTTGAGCATGGGCCCAGGTACACAAAAGTAAGACTTGATTGCTTAGGTGCTTACTCTCTTTTATTTGCATCTAAATGTTAAACTTTCTCTAAAAAAATGTATTAGTAGATGTAAAGTTGTGGTTTTTCCCTTGGTGCATTTTTTATGATATTATTCCCCAGATATGGGAAGCTATTCTTGAGTTTTTGTTTTTGTTTATTGGATCAGGTCATATTTAGTGCATTGTAGAGGATTGAGTCGTGCAAAAGGCGAGCTATCAAAATTTTCCATGGATTTAGCCAAAGTTGATAGAAAATTCATATAAGATGCTTAGTTGGATTGTCTTCCAACTATTGATTTATCATTTTTATTTTCCGTTATCCATTCGTTTAGAAATAAGTATACAACTTAGATGTTTTTCTTAGATGCAATGATCCCAAATTTGATTGTAAGTGCGCTTATAATTGAGAATTATAGCTCCATGCTAAATTTCAAGTCTATTCCCTTTATTGTGATCTATTCCCTTTATTGTGATCGCTTTCAATGATTGTTCTTGAGAGCGGTGGGTGAGGACTTATTTGTGTCGTCACTTATTCGAGAGTGTTGGGTTGTGTTAGTCAGTCCTTAAGGATTTCGATAATGAAATCCTTTAAGGAATGAAGAATATAACAGACTGTATTTTAAAGATTGGATATTTAAATATTTGTGTAAATATTATTTGTTAATTAACTGACAGTTCCAAAATGAGATTTTTCACAAACGATCGAATCAGAACTCGAAATCACTTCGATTGAGTTCGGATGGTTCGTTATGTGAGGAAAAATATATGGATCGCTATATTTAAGGATCGGCCGGTTAAGGTCAAAACGGTCTAGAAATACGCATAAATTATCGTTTTAGGTCAGTTTTGGATTGCGATGAAACATGTACCATCAAAACTATATCATTGAGGTGACGCACGCCATCAAGTTCAAAGAACTTGGACACACCGTTTGACCGCATAGAATTAAAATGCACGTCAATATTCTTTAGGAAATTTGAATTGAGCTGAGTATAATATTATATACCCTCAACGCTGGCCTTCACCAAAAAATAACTCGGTATTATTCATCATCATTAAACCCGCAACTAAAAGTTGCATTGTGAATGGAAACAGTTTCCTTTCATTGATTCTAAAACCAAAGTTAGACAATGTACTCAACATAAAATCGCGATCCCACTTGAAATTGATTCGGTTTCAAGAATGCTTCAAGCTCGTACCATTTTCAGGGGATGTGATCCAGTTTTTTCATGAAGGTTGCGAATTATGGTTCGATTTTCGAAGGGCTTCGATCGAAGATGAATGGGTTAGAGATCGATGGATTAGAGGTTTGGGGGTTACGACATGGTGGGGCCGAAGGTGTGCTGGGTTGGACGCATTTGGATCGTGGATACCGAATGGCATGGCATTGGTATATGCATGTCCGGAATTTAAAGAGATAGTGATTGGTGCAGACAGTTTCGAGTTTCATTGACCAGATCTCTGCATCACAGCAAATTTATGCTTGTATTTTTGGAATCTGAGTATCTTGTGTGCACGGCCTGGACAATTGGGGAAGTAAGCGATTTGGTGACTTATAGGTAACAAAAGTTAGTTAATGACTATTAGGTAATTGGTTTATTATTAATTAACCCGTGAACTTATAGTTGTCGTATCTCATGCGTACGAGGGTCTATTTGAATGTTGTTTCTTCAGTTGGACTCGCATTAGTGATCTTTACGCTTTAGCGTGGTTTTTGACTGATTTTGTTGAGATGAGTGATATTGCATCTCATTGAACTCAATTGTTTGTACGATAAATAAATGACATTTTAAGGCGATTTATAATCATAAAATATGTTTTCTAGGATAGTATAACCTAGTAATAAAAAAAGATTAGAAGTGATTTAAATAAATTTAACCTGAATATTACATTTTTACCCATTTATGCATTATTATGTGTTATTTTGACCACATGGCTAGATTTAGGCTATTTGAATACTTATTTCACTTTTATTTCTATAGATATGTTCTATTTAATTTATTAATGTTGTTATGGATGCTTATGTTCTAGTTTAGGATTTTGAATTGCATTTTTGAATTTTTGCTTAATTTAATTAAAAACAACGTTCATACATGATCTAGTATTAGAAAATCTCGTTCACCACAGTTTGAACTCTTATCGGTTAGACACATAAGTTGGTGCATATTGATTGAGCATACAAGGATAATAGACTCAAATGGAAAAGATAAACTACGAAGGAGCTTCGGGAGTAAATTGAATTCGACGATAGAGCAATATTAGATCTTGGTGATAGATTTGAAGATGGAGCAGCATTGGAACTTGGTAACCGATCTAGAGGCGGAGGATTGACTTGGAGATGAGTTAGATGTGATCAGGGGGATTGTTTTCGAGTACTATGGAGTAGTCAATATCGATTACTATTGTTGTTGGTCATTTTAGCCAAGTTAACGTGAATGATGATGTAGTTTCGAGGAGTAGGGTATGATGGTTTGTTCGATAATGGGTTCGATGTGATGGCTCTTCGACTAGTGGTTTTGAAGTGAGCTAGGATGTAGTGCTTCGAGGCTAGGATGTAGTGCTTCGACGCAGTGACATATCCTTTGGTAATGATGATTCCATGATGGAAGTGAGGCCTCTACAATGGATGGTTTTCCTTCAAGAGGAAGAGCGGGAAACGGTGGACCAAATTTTGGGGACTGTTGATGGACGGTTGAGGGCGGAGGATATTCTGTGGCAGACGATGATTGACTAGGATGGTTTCCAACCGCGATGACTAGACAAAAGTAGTAAGTATAATTCTAAGATGAACTCTCATATGGAGTATGTATGTAATGGGATTTTTGATATTTACAAGTCCTAGCATACTCGTAAAGTGGGGGTATAAGTGGGCTATGGGATAATCTAGTATCACGGACTACTGGGTATTCCTAGTTCTTAGCCGACTGAAGGGCATGGATTCGAGTAATGAGGAAACCGGGACTTAGAGTAGTCCTTGACTATGGGATAATCATAAGAGTATTATATACCAGACTCACTGAGTGAGTGAATATGAGGATGGATGATGGATGTTATGTCTATTTAATCATTTATCACCTAAGGGGCATCATGTCATGTGGATATCACTGATTCAGATATCTAGGACACTCATTAATATTTTGATATATAATACACACATTATTATTATTACCATATAGTAGTATATATCTTTATATGTGTTGACTCTGTGGATTCAAGGGTAGGACAGGTATGATTCTTCATGCCCTCTGTATCATATACTATTATGATTTTTACAATTACTTTGAATTTGTTTATTGCTCACACCATACTATTTTATAATGCAAGATTCTTATTTCCTCTTATTACCTTGGATTCTCGTTAACGGTACTGATGAGTAGGCCAGGTAATGGGAATGACTATTATTTGGAGTTGCACGGCTAGGTTAGCAGGAGGTGATGTCTTACCATACTTATATTTGTATTATCATTGTTTATTCCGCAGTGTGACACTATGAAGCCCTGATAGTGCTATGTATTCTTATTAGCGACGGTTTTTCAGTTGAGTATTTTTTATCGCTCATATCAATTCTATTACTGCTTTGTATAACTATATGAGCTTGTATACACTAATTATGTGATTTACACAGTTATATAGTCTTGCTTGTTTTATATATATGGTTGTTATTATTTTATATTAACAGATGCGCTGTGAGATATACAACAGGCTCTATGATTGTGTTTTCTTCTTCCTTTTCCATTCTTATTCTCCTTTTCTTTCATTTTTCTCTTATTTCTTTCTCTTGACAACATTTTACATTAATCAGGTGTTATGCGTTATTGGGTTATATGAGAACTGATGGTGTATGAGGATCGTTACAGAATTAACTCAATTTCGGTTGAGTAGATCTGCAATGGTACCAACCTCGATTGCCTCGGATCAGTACCGATGTAAAAACCAAGGTTGGACAATTCGGTCCCTGCTTTTAAGACTTAACCGCCTCAACGTCCCTAATTTACCATTGATTTTAGGTCAATCTTTATTGAACTGCAACTTTAAATAGATCGCCTATAACATTGCAAAAAGGAGCTTCTTCTACCATTTAGACGTGGAATCTCTACCATTATTTCTAGAAAAACTACAAACTCTTTTTTTCCTCACTGTTAATAAAAACAAGAGTATTTATAAACAAACGGTATAAATAAGATATCGTTATAGATAGATGTACGCCAGAGTTTGTTGGTCCACTATAATTTTTTTTTCATTTTCTGTTTTTTACTTTTTTATATTGGATCTATTGCAATTATTTAGCGGCTAAAGCTTAGTGTTGGCACCATTTTAAATGTTAATAAATAGCATTTAGGTTCTCCTGTTCAATGCAAGCGTCATCCTAAGTATTAACACATGAAGTGTAGGCCCTTTCTCTAGAGCCACTACTGAAACTTCCCTTTAAATATCTATAAGGATCTGAGTAGAAATAGGTAACTGGAGAAAAAGAATGAGATCTATCTCACGGAAACAACAAACAATTCGACTCTCGGTGAAAGCTACAAAATGGTTGCATAAAAATTGGCACAAGCACATAAAAAATAAGTTTATAGAGAATTAAATGAAGAAAAATAAATTAAAAAAGAGGAAATCTATAGCAAAATAGTAAGAAAATCAAACATAGAGATTCGTGGTGGTTCATCATTAATGAGCCCACACTCGCCTTAGGGATTCAAAAACTTTGTTGCTGAATTTAGGGTTCAAAGATTTTAGATCGTCAATGATCCAGAGTACAATACCATAGTAGAGAATATAATAAGGAAAAGGATCCAAAATTCTTCAAGACAAATGGTTTTTATAGGAAGAGGTGACCTTGAATCGAACTGAAATTTTGAGAAGGAGAACTCTAGAGTAGAGCTGACAAGGCTACACAAAGATAGCCCATAAATTAACACTGATCTAGATCAATACCAATCCAAAGATGAATCGATACCAATTTGACTTGATGTTGAATTAGGGTCCGCCAATCGGGCATAGGTCCTTATCCATGCTCCGCTTCTGATTCTAAAGTTGGTTTGTACAATCGCTAAGGTATTAAGTGGATATGAAGTGATCTTCTTTGAAGTTGAATTGGTCGAAGTATGCGATCTGGTTCGTACCCCATTAAGATTCCACAACATTTGTGACTTATTTTCCACATGCACCATCTTGTTATTATATTGAATTTGTTCAACTAATGTCCTATACTTTGTTTGGGCTTGGTATTTGGCCCTTCAGATTTTTCACTTTGGACTGTTTGCCTTGATAATCATGAAACTTACTTATGTAGATGGTAAGAAGTAGCCAAGTCAAAAGGTAAGGTAACATTCACTTAACTGTTAAGAAATATAAATAAGTTAATAAATTAAGGCTAGGTAAATGTTACTTGAATAATAATGCATGTTTGATTGGATTTTAGTCAATCGATCGTAACACCCTAGATATCAACAATCAAATCAAATCACAGATAATTCACGAATCACAACCACAAAATTTTAATAGAAACATATGGAAATAGTGAAAGAGAAGATATGTATAGTGGTTTGACGAGCTTTGGCCTGTGTCTACTTGGTGTAAACTAATATTTATACTGTCGGATTACAACATAGTTCGAAATTGAATACAGGGTTATGAAAAGGTTAGAGTTGAGATTAGAATTTGGCAGAGTCTCTTCATAGTGGAGAATAAAGAAGATAAAGAAGAAGAGAGAAGATCCATTTTTATAAATCTTTGATGGTCTATTTATAAATGAATTGAGAAGTCGGATCGATCCAAAAATGCACAAGAGGATCACCAATAGTAGACGACCCGACCGAAGAAGTGGGGCTCGGATCACCCCTCCTTGAAGGATGGTAACTGATCCCTCAGAGGTTGCACCCTTTGAGATGTGACCCCTAAGATGGGTCCTTACATGTCCATCCTTGATTCTTGTGATCGATTTTGTGGTTTGACATCTCATCGTTATTTGTGTTGTTCCAACCAAGTTTCTAAGTCTTTAATTCCTCTATCGTATTGGTAACGATCTAAGACTTAGCCAAATTTTAAATTCTATTCATTTGCCCTGGATTCATACCAATCTCGTAGTTGACCAAATTTTGAGTTCCAATACAATTTTTTCGAAAGTGATATGCTGATGAATCCAGCCTTTCGCAGCTTCAAATAATCATTCGTACTCAATTCCCAAGCTAACCACTCATCTAATTCGAAATTATAAACAATTTTGTGAAAAGATGGGCTAACACTTGTCTCATAAAACATATATTTTGATTGAAGATGTGTTTTTTATGTTCCAATGCTTGCAATATCTCTAGATTGTTCATGAGTTCCATTACCGTTCCGAGCTTTTAGTGAAGTCCACAATCTAGCCGGATCATTTATATGCTTGGTAGCTTTACTGAATTAGTGCTAATGGCCTCGTCGTGCCAATGTCGAGATCTGTAACCTCTTGTGGTCGACCCTTGGTCTCTTTGGACCCTTACCAAGCATATAGTCCATGCCTAAAGATCATTGCCTTCGCATGCCAAGTGCCATCTGCACTTAACTATCCTAGTCTCTATGGTCTCTTACCTAGCGTCGTTATACTCGATGGTCCAATTCTCCCATGCCAAGTGTGATCCATGTTTGATGATCCATTACCTCATCGGGTTCTCATCTAGGTTAACCATACGTAACGATTCGTAGCCTCGTCGGGCTCTTGTCGAGCATTGTTGCGCTTCACGATGGTAGTCTTCTCATGCTATGCAGGATCTATAGTTGGGGATCCTAGCCTCGTCGGGAACTTGAAAAGCACAATCATACTTGATAATCTGCAGCCTCACTGGGATCTCGCTGAGCATTGCTGCACCAATGATCCTAGCCTCATCAGACTCTTACCAAGCATTGTCTTACTTAATGATCCTGATCGAATCATCCGGTGCACCGGACAATCCGACCCTTGCCAAGCATTATTCACACTTGATGATCCTGATTTGGCCATCACAAATTACACGACAACCTAACCCATGCCAAGCCTGGCGGTACATTACGATCCTAGCCTCACTAAAATCTTGTTGAGCAAGACGATACTCGATGATCATGATTGAACGAATCTGCGTCCGGACCCTTCTGACCCTTGTCGGGCGTTATCTTCTCCCAACGATCCTGATTAAGTCATCTCATATAAGAAATGACTTGACCCTTTCCAGTCACGATGGTGTTTGACAATCCTGATCGAACCATCTTGTAGCCAAAATGATCTGACCTTGCCAAGTGGAGTAGCACTTGATGATCCTGTCAAAGCCATCCACTTGGGGAGTGACTCGACCCTTGTCAAACATGGTTGTGTTTAATGATACTGAATAGATAGCTTTGTACATTTCTCAATTAAACTACGTATCCCTTACCATGTTTAAGCTACACATTGATCCATTGAGTTATTTTAAAGTTAAAATTCAGTGGTAGTTTCATATTCAACGAGCATGAACAGTACTTGCCAACTAATTTCATTAAATCTCTAAAACCAAGAGTTTATTACATTTGAAATCCTTGGTTAAAAAAAATCTCAGAACTTGCCAAGGGATCTCACAGGTTCACATACAAATGTAAGTGGCTTACCATTTTTATTATAAATTGATAAAGACAAAAAAAATCAAGAAAGTATGGTTCATCATCAGCTAAGAGCATGCCTAAAGAACAAATCTTGATCCCATACATGGGAAAATCGACTTATCCATTTACAATTTGATTTCCATGCCATCGGTTGATGACGATCACTCATGTGGACCTAGGTCCACCACGGGTCTGTGTAGTCAACGACGGCTCTGGTTCGGTCACTGGAGCCTATTCAGGACATACTGAGGTAGTTGTGCTTTTCTGGCCAGTTCCTTGACTTTATCTTTCAGATGCTTATTTTTTTTAGTGTCATGACCATCAATGTCATGGAACGAGTGGCGTTTCCCAATAGTCCTTTCTCGCTTAAAAGATTCCCTTTTAGTCGGCCTCCGATAGGAAAGGCGATCTCTAGTATCCAAATAAATTATTTCTAGGCTAGAACTCAAGTCTATGTAAGAGGAGAATATAAGTCCTCTTTTCATTTTATTTCCTGGGCCATGATTGCCCTTAACTTTGCACTTTCGTTTACTTATTCCATAATCAGACGATCCTCCATCCTTTACAGCATCAACTTTAAGGGGTTCTTGGTCAGGCTTGCATCCTCCTATTTTAGAAACATGTCGTATTATGATAAAAATGCTCAAGATCACTTGGGAGATCCATTTCTAAAGATATTTTAAAGTCATAGTTATCCAACCCTCCTAATATCGCTACCGTTTGGACCATAGTTAGGTAATCTATCAAGAAATTTTCATAGAGTCTCGTCGGTCCCTGCTTGACTGTAGTAAGTGTCGCCATGATTTTGAATCAAGAGTTGTGAATCCAAAACTGACTCTAAATATCTCATCAAACTTTACCTAGCTGCCAATAGAGCCACTGCCCAGCTTTGGAAACCACATAGCATCTATATTAGAGATGAAAAGCAAGAAGCATTTGGTTATCGCTTCGTCGGATGCCTTCAGCATTTGTGTCGCATATATCTTATTAAATGAGAAATTGGATCATTCCTTTCGTCATAAGCTTCCAATATCTGCAACTTGAAGTCTGGAAAATTCCTTGAGTTTCGAATATTCGAAATGAAGGAACTCTGATTTACATGATCAATTTCTTGGGTCATTAGTCCGCCTCTTATTATCCGACAGATGATATCAACAAAACCATCACTATTATTTAGGAATGATCATCAATCTTCATTCTAAACTTTGTTCAGATGTACATATCCATTATGAATACATGTATGCCGACATTTGCTTGAACCGAGGGTATGCCCCTAAAGTTTAGGGGATCAAGTCAAACCTGATCATTTAGTGGCGGGTTTGCTCCAGGTCGATTTGTTTTGCCAACTCCATCTGATCCAGCTACAATTCCAAAATCCTAAACTCATGTCTGAAGGTGAGTAGTTCGAGGTTGCACTTGGGGCATGCCATAGTCAGAGAGGGATCGAGACCGATCTGATCCCCTTCTCATAATGCTGGCCTAGGTTGCTTAGGTTTGATCCTTTGTGTTCCTGATGGATTTCAATGCTTGTATTTTGAATCCTAGCTCTATCATCTCATCCAACTTGCATGAGACAATTATCTATCATTACCTATTTCCATTTAAGTACCTTATGTTAGCGGTTTCGAAGTTAATTAACCACCTCACCCATTTTTACCCTTATGAGATACTTTGAGAGATCTCCCGTAAAGGAAGCCTCCTGGCTTCCTTCCACCGCATCTCCTTCGGGTTGAGCATTCATTTTCCTTGTCCTAACCATTGTTTTTTAGTAGAAAGTATTCCTTTAGTTCGAGTAGCGTCCCCCTTACCTGGTTCTCTAAGAATATTAGATTGGATTTTGGTCAATCAAGCTTAATATTCCAACTATCCAATAATCAAAGCAAATCACAAGGAATTCACAAATGTTAGCTACAGAACAGTCATAGGAATATATAAAAGCAATCAAAGAGAAAAAATATAATGCTTCGGCAAGCTCAAGCCTATGTCCATTGGTGTAATTATTAATTATGATGCTAGTTTATAATACATTTTGGGATTGAGTACAAGGTTATGAAGAAGTCGGAGTTGAGTTTAAAATTTGGCAGAGTCCCTATGTAGTGAAGAATAAGAAAGATAAAGAAGAAGAGAAAATATCATTTTTCTAAAGTCCTGGTAGACTTTTTATAGATGGAGTGATAAGTTGGATCGATTCAGTGATGCACATGACGACCAACCTAAAGGAGATGACCTCGACAAAGGAGTAGGGGCTGGATCGCCCTCCCTAAGGGATCGGTATCGATCCCTTAGGGGAAGGTATCGATCCTTCACATGACATCCCACCCCGAGACTCATTAACAAAGAGAATTAATAAGTAATGTTGTCTGCTAATACAGAGAATAGGCTTAGGAGAGACCATCCGTAAGTCTTGTATTAAACGACTATCAAGTATGTCGATTAAGTGCTTGTTTTTTTTAACTGGATCGACATACTTAATTCTTTCCTAATATTGTACTACGATGGCTAACGAATTTATTCAAAAAAAGACACAACAATAAATAAATATCACTGATCATAGATTAGCAAACATGGTCATACATATACATACACACATCAAGTACAAGACCAAGTGACATACAAGAGCGGTTTTATAAACCATAATATATACAACATCAAGTGCCCCCAAAAGAACATGTGTGTGTATATATATTAGAATACACTAACATCACAGAGTAAACTACAAAAAAAACAATGCCAAAGAGTCCAAAAGGTCAATAGAGATATCCATAATGATATAACTAAGCAAGTACAGGTGATAACCTAACCTACAACTCAGTTTGACCCGAGTATATAAAATACACGGACCAGTCAAACTTGAACATGGTGGTTAGTATATGACAAAGAATGAATTCACATAAAGGAATGATTCCTTTAGGAGTAAAGGAATAATATAAACTCGGATACACACATACCACATGTGATAAGAGTGTTGAATCATCTTAAAGATTTACTCATATATGGCAATATACACAAATATGATCTTTCATTCAAACAAAAGTTACTCACTATATAATACTATGATTATACGATTTAAAATCATATAAAATACAAGAAAGGAAACCACAAAAATCCCAGAACTCAAAATAGGTCTATAACTCAGATGGCAAGCCAAAGCAACGCAGCACATGCATATCTTAGATAGCCGAAGCCTACAAGTGCTAATCAATATATATATACACACATATATAAAGTTCCTTTCCCAGATTGCCGAAGGTCATAAATGTCTCAGATGACCCAAAAGCCATAAATGTATGAAATGAACCGAAGGTTCAGTACTGGCAATGTCCCAGAATGTGTCACAACACCTAAATAGTAAACTGAATAGTGCTAACTGTATATATCTCACACCGCATGTTCTCACTTATCGATTTACTATCTGTCAGCTAATTCCAAATAAAACAAACATTTCAACAGCAAAATAGTAGCTTCTATCTGTCCAGTTTGGAATTAAATAACATAATAAACCATTGTGTCTCATACCACATGATTTACTACATAGTTAAAATCATAATCTCGCCTTCTCAAAGGGTGCAAAAACTTGCATTTTTATGTAAAAAAAAATATTAGGCAAAACCGGGTTTTAAAAAGGATTTTGGAAACTATTCGAAAATCATTGGTTTTGAAAATCTTTTTATAATAAGAAATATTAATAAATTCATGGTTAAGAAATATTTATGATTTTTTAAAACAATATAGAAAGATATTTCTTTAAAACAATACTTAATATGAAGTCCTTTTTTGAAATGGTTCTAAAACACGAATAATGTGTACATAAAATCATGGAAGAACTCATGAAATCAACATATAAAATTTGTATGTAAATGCACCAAATCTTGTAGGAATAAGCCGATTGAAACATAAAAATCGTAGTTTCAAAGATCAATCAAAGGTTGCACGATATTCACTTGGTAAATCACCTAAAACATGCACTAGAACATACCCAGTGAGCAACTAAAGGGCTAAACCTGGGCAACAACTTTATGTGCCTAGGGGTCGGCCCACATAAACTACGGATTAACCTTAGGGTTGACCCTTTCGGGATCCAAGTCAATCCCTAGAACATGAATTTCACAAGCAATTTTCTTCCACTCGTGTTCAATCTCCAAACACTATTCTGATTAGTTTCAGGTGAGATTATGGCTCGAATTTGAGCACATGCACAGAGAAACAAGCAAATTATGAATTGAAGAAAGATTGACATCAATATGAGATGTAACGAAAGAGCAATTATCTCTTAAAAATCAATGCAAAAGTGGTTCTGACTCTAAACACAAATTCTCATTAGCATTTCTGTGGTAACTTCAAAAATCACAGAGAACCACATACAAATTTAAGTACAAACACGGATTCAAGTTAGAAAGTGTGAGGTTTTACTCACCATTTGTGTGCAGCACGCAGATTAGCCATTTACAGTAAAAAAATTTGGCTCAAAACTGGAGCTTTTAGGCCTATATAGAAGTCTTAATTGTTGTAAACACCATTACAATAACATGCAAGGCACATCAAACAGGAATTCATAAGTTTTATAGAAATTTTAGAAATTGATGAATATAAACCTATGAAGTAGTTTTTATTACCTATAAAATCTCCCTAACTTGTTATTTTGGATTTTTAATTTGAATTTTTGGAGTAGGAATTGAGTTTGAGGAAGAAAGCTTTTTACCATAATTTTCTTTTAGGAAGAGAGAAGAGCCTTTCTTCTTTGAAAATTGTACGCACTAGAAATTAAGTTTCTAGAATGTTCTTTCTTAATTGTTCCCGACTAAGCCCAATTATCCTAATCATAAATAGTTTAGACTTAGCTAATTATAAATTTGAACCTAATATGCTCCAAACACTTATATTAGCACACTCTCGGCCCAAGTTTCACTAATTATCTATAAGTTCAACATTTGTACAACTTTTATAAAATTGTGTAAACATGATTTAAACCCATTTAATCAAATTTATCACAATTTTAATATGCTAACACAAAAATTTACATTTTGTAATTAAATGTTCATTTTTACACTTTTCTTAAATAAAACATACATTGTTGTCTTTAAAATTGTACAAACTTCATAATATTGACACAAATAAATGTAAAATCAGCTTAAAATTATTTTTACACATAAATATTGTTTTTTAATCAATATTTACACTGTATGTTTTATTCTCAACTCTATGATATTTAAAATACATGATTTTACACTAAAATCATTGCACATACATCCATATTGCAATTTGTTGCAATACGACACAATCTAAATCTTATAAACCCTTATTTGGTCAAAATTTCATGTTGTAAAGCCTTTTCCCAACTTTTCTTTCCGTATTTGTATTTATTTATTTCAATTTAATGAAAAATTCAATATACTTTCCAAAAATCCTTATTAATCATTTTAAATGGTTAAACAACCTATTCCTCTACACTGTCAAGTTAACACAAGCCCCATGCTAAATTCAAATTAGATGATTGTTCAAATTACCTTCCTGTAGTGTATTTACTTTTTGATTAACAAATTATATTCATCATTATAATTTATTAATTTTTATTACAAGTAATCATAAATCCAGGGTTATGTATTCCCCCTTATAAAAATTATGCCTTCGTAGTTTCCTTAGAGACGAATTGTATTCAACTAGGTTTATCTCATCAACAAAGGAAATAGAATCAAAAATATATAAGCTTGAGTTATGGTTAACACCCCAAACATGAGACAATTGAATCAGGATATGATCTCTCGATGAATTCTTTAGTTTCCCAAGTGTAGTCATTGGGATTATCATACCATTGAATTTTCAAGAGTGGCACATTCTTATTTGGAAGGCACTTAACATCCGAAGAAAGAACACGCACAAGGTGTTGCATGAGTGATAAATCAAGTGAGACCTTAAGCTCCTCTAATACGAGAGTGTCGATCATATAATTCAAATCACACGAACACTTATGCAATTGATAGGCATGAAACACGCCATGAACACTAGAAAATCGGCCGGGAAGTGATACTCAATAAGCCATAGGACCGATACGCTCGGTCATAGGAAATAACCGTATGTATAAGGGAGAAAATTTCCCTATCGAACTGAAATGTATCAATTCTTTCAAAGAAGATGCACGAATGTACGCAAAATCACCGATAGAGAACTCTAGAGGCTTCTTACAACTGCCCATATAGGACTGGTGGAATTGCCACATATGAAATTAAGCACAATTTTGCAAAGAAATACCCCATTTGTTTCTCGAGAAGAGATGGTAAACGTGTTCAATATCATTTGATTGAATAGTTGCCTCAGGTCCTTGTTGTTTGAAGAAACCCTCCTCTTCAATTGGTCTTTTTTCACGAAAAGCAGACATGAGATAACTACGAGCCCCTCTCATCCTCTGCCAAAACATAATGATATTCTTATATGCTTCACGAATAGAGTTTGGGCCTAATATTAGCTTCTCCTAAGACTTTAACTAATACGAAGGTGATCGACATGGCCTTTTGTATAAGACCTAGGAGCCATACTGATACTGGACTAGTAGCTATTGTTATATGTGAATTTGACGAGAGGAAGATTATCCTCCTAAGAGATATAAAAGCCCAAAATACAAGCATAAAAAAGTCCTCTACGATATGGTTCACCCACTCAGTCTGTCCATTAGACTATAGGTGGTATGCAATACTAAAATTTAGCTTTACACCCAAAGCTTTCTGAAGGCTCGTCTAAAACTGACTAGTGAAGACGGAATCACAATCACGTACAATGGAGCTAGGAATGTTATGTAATCTCACAACCTCCTTAATATCCTACTTTGAAAGAAGAGATGCGACCCTATTAGATTTAATAGAATGAAATGTGCGGACTTAATAAGAGGGTACACGATCACCCAATGCTATGGCCCAACTTCGAACGAGGTAAGTCATCAATAAAATCCATCGAAATTTGTTCCCGCTTCCATTACAGGACTCCCAAAGGCTGAAGAAGACCACCGGGTCGCTGATGCTTGGCCTTTACGAGTCGATAAGTCATGCAATAACTTACATAACTTTCTACATCTCGTTTCATGCCATTCCCGTAATAAAGGCGACACATCTTAGCATATATCTTGTTGCTTCTAGGATGAATAATATACTTAGTATGATGAAACTCACCTAGGATGCCCCGTCTAAGATCAGAAACAAAAGGAACGGCTAATTTATTCTTCTTACAAAGAAAACCATGCATATTGCTGCTGAAGTCTCTCAACTCCTCATCATAGGGATTAAACTAGCAACACCGAATGAGAGATATAAGATCTGAATTGCGGAGCTATGCCTTGGCTATACAATCCAATAGGCTGGGTTGTACATCCAAGATGAATAATAAAACCGGAGAATCTGATGATGTTGCATGATCTCGAATGCCACAATAAGAAAGAGCCCCTAAGTGTTCCACTTTGCAAGTATTATGAAAATTAAAGCTAATTGCTTATGACTTAATGGATCAACAACATGAATCCCCTTTCATATGGTGTACTGAATATCAAAGTCATAAAAAGCGAGTAATTGAAGCCAACATTGTTGTCGCATGTTGAGATTCTTCTGAATGAACAACTATATGGGAGACATACGATCGGTATAGAGAATGAAATGATCTCCTAATAGATAATCGTGTCATATTTTCAAATAAAAGATGATGGAAGTTAACTCCAAATCATTGGTAGCATACTGAACTTTGCTCGGACACAATTGTCTAGAAGCCTAGGAAACTACCCGATCTCACTGCCTAAGTACAGAACCAAGGCCACTTTGACATGCATCCATATAAATGATAAGATCTTGGTTCCCTTGGGGAACCACTAGAATAGGAGCTTGAGTAAGAAGTTTCTTCAATCTCCGAAAAGAAACTTCATATTTGTTCGACCAATTGAAGTAAATGCCTTTTCTAGTAAGGATGGTGAGAGGAAGCACAATGCGGGAAAAATCCTTTATGAATCAATGGTAATAACCTGCCATAATATACAGATCTTTGAGATTTCCCGGGCTTTTTGATCTTTGAAGGATCGACTGAAATGGCATCGAGAGATACAACATGGTCATATTCTCCAAAATAGGCATGTGGAGAATTTGGCCTTGAGTTAATATTTTCGAAGAATGCTCAACGCAATTATCAAGTGTCAAGCGTGATTTTCTTTGACATAAAATACACAAGAACATTATCGATGAATATTGGTATGAGCTTATTGATATATTCTCAGAATACTTGATTCATAAGATTGACGAAATAAGCTGGAGCATTCCTCAAATCAAATGGCATAACGAGCCACTGATATGAACCATATCGAGTGCAGAATTCCATGAGAGGAATGTTATCCTCTGTTAGGAAATGCGAAATGGATTGTTACGGCAAAACTAACACTAGAGGGGGTGAATAGTGTTTTCAAGGAATTAAAAAAATCTAAAACTTATATGATGTATTATATGAATCACACACCACAGAGATGATCATGGACACATAATCAAACACAAACACATAAACAAACAGAAGTAAAATGTAGTAAAGGAAAGAACACATTGTATTTTACACTGGTTCATATTACTCTACGTTCAGTCCCACGCAACGCTGGATTGCGCAGAGTTTTATTACTATATCAATATCCAAGTACAACACCCTTGATTTCACGGCCACAAGGTTACCACCGTTTCCACACCACCCTTAATTTCCCCGGCTACAAGGTTACCACTGCTTCCTGCGTTGATTTCACGGCTACAAGGAACACACCTTTTCCCAAACAACCCCAAATGATTACAACATCCCTATAACTCTTTAATAGCACTTTGATTCAGAGAGTAATGAGTAGAGAGTAAGAAGAGAAGAAGTTTTATATAATTAGAATTGAAATCAGTAGAGTATAAGTGTTGAAATCATAAAAATATGAAATACTAATGGAGGAATGAAAAGAGAAGAAGATGGAGAAGAAGAATGGTTAAAAAAATTCGAAATCAGCCCCTATTTAAAAGATTTGAAGGGCTGCGACGCTTCTGGAACATTATAAATGGTGAAAAGACACTTCCTTTCAAAATTGAAAATATGATAGTTATATGTCGACATCCACATATGTATGTCGATATATGTTAGTTCAAATTTGAAATTTGAGTATTTTTCAAGCGTTTTAGTATATATATTATTCTGGAAATTCTTGGATTAAAACATAGTGATATAAATAAGTATTATAAAGTAGAAAATCATATGAAACCATAAATATAAACTATATGAACATATTTATAAAATTATAAAGTTTAAAACTATATAAAGATAAAGTATATAAAAGTATATAACGATATAAATATATAAAAACTTATGAACTTTAAAACTCAAGTTTAAAATCAAAAGTAAGATAGAAAAACTTAATTAAAATTTGAATAGAATTTGAAATTTGAAAATCAGAACTTGGAAAATAGAACTTGAATTTGAATTCCCGCCTGGAGTGATATTCTGATTCTTACATATAAACTACACTCAGTTACTATATTTGTCTTGAACTCTTGAAATCTTGATTACTCATTCTGGTTCTCTTGAATCTCTAAAACTCTTGAACTCTTAAACTGTATAGTTCTCGATATTAATTCCTGTATACAAATCTTGCATTTATGTGTGTATATATATTCTAGATAAAGATGTTAATATATATATTTATAATCAATTAATATTGAAATAAGGTCGTTGTCATTAAAACTATATTCTCCAACAATCTCCCTTTTTTTGATGATGACAACCTTAGTTTATAAAATATTCATGCCTGTTGATGCTGATCCTTCTAATACTCCCCATGTTAATATGAATCCTATATATTGTACTTAAACTAAGTATTTTTTTTTAATTTCTCCCCCTTTGGCATTATCAAAAAGAAATTCTAAAAATACTCAACCTAAATCCTATGTTTATCTATATATATCTTATGCTAAAGTAAATTACTCAACCTGAGTCCTAAATCTATCTATATATATCCTATAGTCATACTGGTATAAGGTACTCCCCCTAAATTTATTACTATACAATAATCAATACTAATTATATAAACAAATCAATCCAAATATTACATAAGTTTTAATACAGGTTTTAAGTCAAACAATCGAAACAAATTCAAACAAATCAAATCATACCAAACAACCAAAAGTTTCTTGGGACTTATACCCATTCATCTTGTCCAGTTATTGGATTCTTCTTGATGTCCTTCCAACCTTCTTCATTGGTTATTGGTGCTTCGTTGTTTTCATTTCTGAAATGAAAAGAGATTGATCAATGAATTATGTCAAAGTGTTTCTCTTATACTCAACCATTCTCATCTGAATTAACTATAGATGAGGTTGATTACGTAGTACTATAGAAAGAATTTTCTTGAAGGAATTCAAAGCATCTTCAAGATTTTCACTTATGCTATGAATTGGATTTGCCATAGATTTGTTAATAATTGAATAAAGAAAAAGGAGAAATGATATAATAAAGTTTTCTGGAAGAAATAAGCTTAAATTGGGTCTGGAATTCGTTGGAATTGAATGGACATAAGTTAGTTGTTTAGTTTTGAGTTTTGATTTTTTTTTTTTGAAAAACTTGCAGTTATACGTCGACATACTTATTAAAATAAATTTCAAATTTTGAATCATTTTTTCTTATATTATATTATATTTAATTCTAAAGTTTTTACAATAACTTAAAGATGGTTTTGACACAAATAAAACTCCATTCATTACTTCATAAAAAGAAAATACATCTAACTAATTAAGACGTACTAATTACGAGATTCGAAAGCAAATACAAGTAAATACTAAAGATAAATTAAATTATATAGGCTAGTTTTTTGCGGATGATGAGGAGGAAGATGAAATTCCAAGCTTTCTTCCTATCTTGCTCATGAATTTAGTCATTTTGAAAAAAAAAAAAAACTTTTTGAGCTTCTTTTGATCGTTGACTATTTACACTTGATTTTGAACAATCATCTCTCTGGAAATGGTTCTAGTGTTGATTGGACATTCAACACTTTCTAAAGAAGTTTCTTCTTCTTCAATTTCCATAGGCTCTCGTTCTTGTTGCATTCGAGCTTGTTTGTCTTCAAATGTCTCATAAGGTTTGAAAGTGAGTGAAATTTTCATAAGGTGTATGTTTGTGGAGTTGAACACCTTTCTTAGCACAAATTCTTCTCCGTGAAGATCAACTCCGAAATATTTGAAAATGCAAGTGAGATAAAATCAATAGTAAAGAGTGTTTTCTCTTGATGAAGTTTCTATGGGTTTGAATTCTCTTAAGATCGTGTCGGCCCAATTGATGTTATACCACCAATAATAGCAAAGAGTGCTTTTTGGATCTTGAGAGTTGGGTTGTTAAAGTTTCTGAAACGAGGAGTGATGGTATGTTGAAGGAGAAGATTTACGATTCTTGTTTTGGGCGGAAAAAGAGATTTTTGAATTCCATGTGAGCATCGCTTTTAAATATGTCATGATAAGTTTCTAAATCGGTTTCATCAATTTTGAAATCCGAAAAATCCAAGCCCATGCTTGTACAATTTAAGATATTGCCTAAGATTTCGCAATCTAGAACAATTTGCGTGCCTTTGATGCTACTCCAAATTTGGTCTTCACTGCCTTCAAAAAACCCACGATTAAGATTCGCATAGAACATCCTGACAAGCTTCAGGTAACACAATTCATCGTTATCTCGAGAGTCATTTAAGCTCAAGACTTCATTATGGTTGAAAAGAGAGGAAGGATCACAGGATGGAAAATCTCCAAAGACGGAGAAAGCACCCGTATTGACTTTTGCTTTTGCTAAATAGTCAACATAGGTTTTGATAACTTCTTTATAATTATGAAGATAACCTTTGATGGTTTTGGTAAACTTCAATTTCGGAGGTGAACTTGAGGAAGCCATTGAAGTGTTTGTTTCGAGGGGTATAGATATGAAGAATGTAATTTGAATTGTGAATGAAAGGTAGAGAGAATAGATATATAAATAGAAATTGAATGGGCATGAGTTGAATAGGCACAACTTTTCGGAAATCAAAGACTCCTTTTCAGACCTTGGGAGTTGGTTAAAAGTTGGAGGGAAGTTTGAAAGTTTAAGCCTTTGAAATTTAAATTTTAAATTTTAAATTTCAAATTAAAGGCTGATATGTCAACATATAGACATATGTATGTCGACATATATGTTCAACTTCAAGGGACTTTTGGTTTTTGTGACTTTTGATTTAAATTATCGATTTATATTTCTAGTTCCTAAAACAATTCTAATCGTAGCAAACATTTAAAATTTGTTTTATTAATTATTATTATTATTATTATTTGAATTTCAAATTTTGAATTTTGAATTTTAAATTTCAAATCCAAAACAAAGCAAGCAATCAAAGCATCTATTCAACCAAATATTTAAAAATTAATTAAGGCGTACCCGGTTTTTAGTTCCTATTCTTTGATATTTTCTATATTTTGAATTACCGTGAAGCACATATTTGAATTTCCGGTTTCTAGCTCTTTATCACTTGACGATGGATTTGAATCGTCTAATGTTGTTGCGTAAGCTCTCTTTCTCTTCTTCGATGAATTGCTATGTAATAACCTGGAAATCCGAGCCCATTTAAAAAAAATTATTTTGGCAATTCTAGTGAATTTTGAATATTTAAAATGAATTGTTTAAAATAATAACGACGAGAAATTTATTTTGAATAGAATTAGAACGTATATATTTATATAGCTCGATGTTAGAATATAATTATTTGTTTTTAATTATAAAAGGAATTAAAAATGTCGCGTTAGTTCGAAAATTCGATTTTAAATTTCAAATCAATGTACAGGATTCAAAATATACCAGATTTTAGCAAAACCAAAAATATTAGAATATAATTGAGAATATCTTTCCAACGAATCCGAAAAATCAAAATTTCATAGCAGGGATAAAAAGTTATGCCCTGTTGAAATTTCAGAATAGTCGTTATAGAATTCTGGCCCTTAAAAATGGAAATTTTGCAAACGACCTCGGTTTTTGACGAAACCACTTTTGTTGGATCCGTGATTTCAAGTTATTGCTAGGTTTCAAAATTCGCAATTTTCTGAATCAATATGTGAGTGTGGCAAAGAAAAACGCGTTTGACCAGTTTTAGTTGATTTTAATCGACTGGAAAATGACCATTTTTGAAACGGTCTCAGAATTCGATGAAATTAGTTTTATTAGGACCGTATCGTCAATACGAAGCAAGATAATATTTTTCTGGAATTTATTGAGTCAGTATGTGGCCCCGGTAATTTGAAATGTACGTTTAAATTGAATATATAAAGATTTATATTTTAATTTCGATAGAAACTGACCGTAACGACCGAATTGGGTTACGAAACATGTCCCATTGTGTTTGGAATGGGGGTAATCAGCTAGGGGTGACAGTCGTTGGGTCTTGTTTGGAGGTCGAATGAAAAGTCAACTTTTAGGAATTAAAAATAAAAATTAATATATAACCCCCCTCCTCTCTCACTTTCTCTCTCCACCCCTCAAAAGAAAATCCCGACACCCCTTCTTCAAATCGCATCGGCAATTTCCGATCCCCAGGCCGCCGGAGGCGCCACCGCTGTTGGCGCACCACCGCTCCACCCTCCCAAGCCCTCTCCGATCCTCCTCATCCCTCCTTCCCTCTCTCTTCTCTCTCTCCATCTCAATACCCGAACCCCTACCCAAAGCAGCCGCCGCCACTTCCAGTAGCACCACCGCTGGTCACCTGATCCCCCCCGACCCCAGTAGGTCACGCCGCACCCCCTCTCTCTCTGACAGGCCCACCTCCGATGATTGCAGCACTGAAACCCCTTCCTTCAAATAAAAATGTGAGCTTTTTAATTTATTTACTTTCCTATTTTTCTTGTTATGATAATTAGAGAAGATTTTCATATATGTATCACATTGGATTAAACATCGAAAGGAGAATTTTTAAACCATAAAGACTTTATTTTTAAATATGAAGTTAAATTTATAAAAATCCGATTTTTATTCAGAGAATGGTGAGAGAAAAATATGATTTTTATAGCGATGTTGAATAGATGAAAATTCGATTTTTATATATATGAAGTGAAGATAAATAATTCGATTTTTATATATATGGAGCAATCTAAAAATACAATTTTTAGTGACGTAAAAATATAATTTTTAGCGCCATGAAAATATGATTTTTACTGTGAACAGCGTGGAGGGAGAAAAAAGAAAAAAGATTGCGTTGATATGACGGGAAAATTCAAACGATTCAGAAGTTCAGAAGTAAAACTGGCGGAGTGGAACTCTCGGTGAGAACTCCTCACTTTTATTTTATTTTCTAGTTGAAATATATACTAGGATGCAGACGGTGCTTAGTAGCACCCGCCCCCTATTGTCCACATACCATGAACGACTTGTGTGATTGGTTGTGTTGTGAAATTTGACTATTGATTGTGATGTGAAAAATATATATTCATGTGTTGAAATAAAATATATATTCATGTGTTGAAATAAAATATATATTCATGTGTTGAAATAAAACATATATTCATGTGTTGAAATAAAATATATATTCATGAGTTGAAATCAAATATATATATATTCATGTGTTAAAATAAAATAAATATTCATTTATAAATCGAACGATTTGTTTATGTACACCGATTTGACTGATATTGATTGGGACGATAAATTTTACACATCGCCCAACTGCAAATATAAAAATCTGTGTTTGTTGATGTGAAACCTCATACAGGTGTTGGGATGAAATTGGCCATACACATCGATAGATTGACAGGCTGTTATAAGCGTTAAATATTTATATTTGATCCTTATGCAGTGTAGAATGCACTTTGGGTGATGGTTGCATGTGTTTGATTGTTGTAGTGTACGTGTGTGTATGAAATCCATATAATTTAACACTATATGGTAGTTGATTGGGCCTCATTCCAATTTGGAAAATATATGTTCATGTGTTGAATAAAAGAAATTTCATGTGTTGAATAAAATATATATTCATGTGTTGAATAGAAGAAAACTCATGTGTTGAATAAAATATATATTCATGTGTTGAAATAAAATATATATTCATGTGTTGAATAAAAGCAAATTTCATGTGTTGAAGAAAATATTCATTTGTTGAATAGAATAATGAAGTTATTGAAATATATAAAGCCGTGTTAGTTAGATTTACTTCATTTTGACGTGAACGATATTTATATCGATTTTGTTCATTTTTATAATGAATATAGAAAAGGAAGTGATTTCAAAATATAACGTTTTGAAAATATTATCATTTATAGATTAATGATATGGAATATTCAATTTTGATTAGAAATTGAATATGAAGTTGAAATTGTTTTGAAAAAAATTTAAAACGATTTCTAAAATACGTTTCGGAAGGAAATCGACGAAATATATATAATATATATATTATATATAAATATAATGGCCTGAATAGAGCGCGGCGCACCGCGGCAGTTCGTGAATTTCGACCGTTGACTTCGAATGGATATTACAGGAGATCCGACCGTCAGATTCTCCTAAAACTGGAACCGGTGGGTTCGTATCGAAAAAAGCTTTCTAACGAATATTAGAGATTTGAAATCTAAAGGTTGGATTTGGAATTATGTCCAAATCAAATTTGGAAAAGGTCGTTGTAAGTGCAGTTCGATGGCCGTTGATGGAAATCGACTGTATGGGCCTTGATAAAATTATTAAAAATAGTAATAATTTGTGTAAAATCATAGGAAATGATTTGGAAAGAATTGGGATGAAAAATACAATATTTGAAAAGATAAAAATAAATTTTTATCGAAATGAACTAGTTTTGAACTAGAATTATAGATCCAATACTTTTGAAAATAAATAAATTGGATTTGAAAGGGTTTTAAAAGTAACCAGAATTTCCAATAATTGAATTGGAATGGATTTGCATCGAAATTGTCTTTGGAATATTTCGATGTTGGATTTCGTGATTATGCAGATATTGTTATGGAAATTTGAAAGATATATATATATCGTTATTTCCAATACGATATTTGTTGGTCGTAGAATTTGATATTGAATATAAACCGATATATTTTGTATTCAGAGCCTTGTATTTAATATCAAATGGGATTTGGGGTTTGTCGTGAATGGTGTCTTCATTAACACTGTTCTTAAACCCAGTTGAGAAAAAGATTAAATCTTTTTATTTAGATTTAATGAAGTGTACCAATTAAATGGGATTTAATTGGAATTGGATTAGAATGTGATTTTGGGTTTATCGTGAACCGTGTTTTAAGTGACGTTGGTTCTTTAACCCAATTAAAGACAGGATATGATTTCCCAAGTTAAACAATCATTAATATTGATTTTTGGGAAGGTTAAAACCCAGTGGAGTTTTAATGAATCTTTAATTAGATTGAAATAATCGAGAATGGAGTGTCACCAGTTTTGCTCCAGACAATAGTTAAATCTTTAGTTAGATTTGAACGTGAAATGGTAATTGAATTTACCGATAACACCGTAGGGTTAGATATGAAGTACGACCAGTTTTACTTCATGGGATGAATAGGTTGGGATTGAGAAATAAAATAAATGATTACTTCGGTGTGGTTCGCTAATCCCGACTAATTTGAATTGATATTCAAAAGAAGATTAAAGAATAAATTTAAAGAATTTATCATTGATAAAATTAATGGAAACCTTTCCCAAAGTATAAGAATATTTAAATAAAAGAATATTCTGAATTGGAATGAGGCGTATGTTGTGTTTGTGTAACACTTGTTTATTATATACGCGAGTTATTCAGAAAGACTTGGTTTATCCCATTCTGAATAACTGATACGACGATGTGTCGAGGATGAAGACGGTGGTCGAAGACCAGAGGTCTTCACATCGTTTGGGTGATTATTGATGATCTTGATTGGGCTGTACACCTAATAGGAGGGAATCAGTTGGTGATCGTCCAGACGTACTTGGAGATCGATGGATATGCGAGGTACAACATGCCTCCGGTTTCGTTCAGACCCAGAACGAACTTGTAAATGGACTATGTGTCTGACATTGGATTTTATTCTGTGTGATTGATTTCTATTAAATATATATCTGTTTGGCGGTGGAGAATTTATTCTCTTGCTTAACGCCCTTCTCTGAGACGTACGAGTTCAGGGGTTATATATTGATGGATATCAATCGCATGGAGTGAATTGCCTGTGTGGCATGCCTAAGTGGCAATTGATCAAGGCTTCTGTTGAAAAGAAAAGTCTTGTGGTTGATGATCAAAGCACCGCCTGTGTGGCATAGCTTTGTGTAACGTTGATTCGTGAGGCTCACACCCCGGTTGTGAACCAGAAACGGGAGAGGACATCAGGGAGGGCATGCGTTTCCTTCTAGATAAGGTGGTGTCAGTGACCTACCAGCCTTGACATTTATATTATTTTCACCTGTGTGGTTGTTGCTGTTGCGAGGCACCTCGGATATATCGGTGACTATGTGGAGCCGATGGAGTCATTTGGCTCATTTACGCCCCTAAAGGGCGGGGAAACGCAGTGTTTAGGCATTTTAATCCATATCGTTGGACCGGCCCTGACACTATACACTTATAATAGTATCAAATGATTTATTTTTAACGTACCAAGCATGTTTGGCTATTTTAAGGGAAAACCCTATGCTCCGGCTTGTGTTGCATTGTGTGATGGGACCTGGGTCTTATAATAGCTTCATTTTTCCAAAAAGCATTGCGTTGTTTTGTTATATGCACTGGTATTATTGGGAGGAAACCATTTCCGTGTTATACGGCGTGGTCCCTTGATATATCTGATTTAAAGTAAAGTTTTAAATAACTGTTTTAGTTCTTACACCAGTCACATGACTGACCTGGAGTTTATTGTTCTAACCTAAACTCTAGGTGCCCTTATTTTGACATGGGCAGTTAGTAGTGTTGGTTTTGCGGATTTATATTAACAGGATCCTGATTACAGCTGAAGCGGTATTTGGAAATCTCTGTATCCGTGTATCTGTTTTCAGTTGTGCTTTGTATTGTTTTTCCACTGCGATGTATTTAAATATAATTTAAACCTCTGATAATTTATGATGTGTAATATTTATTCATACTCTGTATATGCTTTTATTCTGATGGAATTGTTGTAATATACAATGAAATGTTCTTCTGTTTGCGTTCCAATGTGGCTTGTTCTCAACTCAATCCATGATTTCCCGAAAGGGGGATTTCAGGTCGTGACAGCTTGGTATCTAAGCTTTGGTTTACAGAGCTCGGAGAACAAGACATGTGTTGGACCAAAAATTGTCTCCAACACCCAAATTAGATATGAATTCAATGAAATAGAATCAAAAAGCAATAAAGAACACGCAATTTATAGTGGTTCGGCGTTAACGAGCCTATGTCCACTTTGTTTTCTTTTAATTGATGATTTGAATACGAATACAGCAATGATTCTCACTAAACCTCACAATTACAATGCATAAACTCACTCAAATCTCTCAAAAGTGGACTTTAAGTGATGATTTTGATCTGAATATGATTGTAGAATTCGGCTATGGAGGAAGTATGGACTGAGAATTTGCCAAAAGATCCTTTCAAATGCCTCTAGATGGTGTATTTATAGGTGAAAAATCTCCTCGAAGTGGCTCCGGTTCGGAATTGCATGGCATCCATCCCTTGAGAGTTGGGTTCGGAGGCTCCAAGATGGCTACAGCGCATTGATTCAGTAGGAGATCATGGGAGAAATGGTCAGACCTTGTCCGAGTCTTCAGGGGATATGCGCAGCAACGGTCACAGGTTCGAGGGGAAAAAGGGTTTCGGATCGGTGCCTCCAACCCGATCCGGTGATGCAACTTGCTGTCCCTTGATGCTGCTGACGTACTCATCCGATCCGAACCGATGGGATTGCTTGCTTTCTTCTGATGCCGCTGAAGTGTTCCTCCGATCCGAACCGCTGAAGCAACCAGCTTTATGATGTTGCTATCATATTCTTCCGATCCGAACTGATGAGTCCACTCGTTATCTGATGTTGCTGACGTGCTCTTCCGTTACGAACCGATAAGGCCACTTGCTATCCTTTGGTATTGCTGACATATTACCGATCCGATCCGATGTAATGAGGCTACTGACGTATCTCTCCGATCCGATCTGATGTGGTCTCTGCGTTCTTGATCTTTACTCACCTCCTGCACTATCTTCCTCCGATCCGAACTGATTGGTGTCTTTCTCGCTATTTACTCTTTGTGTAGCCTAGTTCGCAAAGTAGGCTAACATTTTGCCCCCTCGAAGTACGCTCTTATTTAAGATAAAGTGTGCTTCGAAGAAATTTACAAGACATCCTTTGAAATAGAGTCATTGAATGATCGCCTTCGGTTCGGATCCCGATCCGAACGGGTTTTCTTCAGTTGTACACTCGGATGGGCCTTTCAATACTGCTACACCATAGATTAACAGGCCAGAGTTCCTTCATGGGCTCGACTCCCGGTCCGAACGAAATGAAGTTGGCTAGGAATACGATTGGTCACGACGATTTCATATAAGTACCCCCTCCGTCTCCTTCTTCCTCTTCCTCTTTCATTATCCTCTTCCAACGAAATTTGCATCAAAACCCTAGAATTTTAAAAAACTCTGAAACTCTCTCGTTTTAATCCCCGAATCCAACACATAGGTAGTTTTATGATCATGAATCTCATCTTTATAATTGCTTTTAGCTTAGATTCGTGGTTTCCTTGATCGATTCCAACGAGGTATTCAATGGATTTCGTCGCCATGACCTCCTCCACTCGGCCATCGTCGTTAATGGTGTTGAATCTCTCTCGAGGCGGCGATGGAGGGGGTTAAGATTCTTCGTTGAGCGTTTGAATGCATCAGTACTCGATTTCAGTTGGGACTTTCAACATAGGATCGAGCTTGACCCCAAAGAGGGGGGAAAAGGGAGAGGAGAAATGTAGGGGATCGGTTCGGGTAACAAGATAGAGACGAAAATGAGGTTCAACTGACCAGTTCGGGTTGGTCTTGCGAGCTAAGAGAAGGACAAGATTCTCATGGCCGGACCGGATCGGAATGTGAAACAAAGAAGGGGAGAAGCATGGCTGTTCAATTCGATCCGGACTGTCCAAGTACTCACATGCGAACCGATCCGACTTTGGACACTGGGCACCAACTCTTGTCCCAGGCTAGCACAAGGCTTTCTCCCTGATCCGGCCCTGGTGCGTGTATCTGAACCGAACCGAACCGAAAAATAGTTCAAGATTGCAAATAAGACCTTGCTTAGCTGGTTAAACCAATTCTTAATATAATCTTCAACTTAATGGATAGTTAGGATAGTGCCTTGCTAACATAAACAAATATCAAGAATCATTCTGAACATTACTGCTTCCTTGGACCTTTACATTATGCTTTCATGTATTTGCTCTGCATTTTTGTTACACGTAGCACACACTTTAGTTCACATACACACACGGAGGACACGGGCAACTTTACTCTAATTCTTGCTATTGTTTCTTTGATAGTCTAGTGATCATGGCCGAAAGACGTTCATCTAGATTGGCAAATAAGATGGAAGTCGCGGAAACTTCTGAGAGAGTTACCATTGATGACATATCTTCTTCTTCAGACCCTGAATGGGACGATGAGGGCCCAGATTATGAAATAGGAACGCATAACAACGAAACACCTTCGGACAACGAAGTTTCTCTGGGCCATGAGGAGGAAGGAGGGATTGGACATTACCGAGCTCCTGATGAATTCGAGTCTGCCATTATCTTGGAATCACCCACAGACTCTGTTGAATCTACGATCGACGATGATAGACTTGTCCGCATATGTCTAAAGCACGGGATATTAAAAAGGGATACCCTGGTGCCGTCGAAAACTGACCGTCCTCACAATCCCCCAGAAGAATTTATGGCAATTACGCGACTGATGTGCATGGTCGGGGCTATTCCACCTTTTTCGTCTTTTGTTGTCGACTTTCTAAGACAGATGCGGATTTCCCCCATGCAACTACATCCCAACTCCTATGCTTACCTATATACCTTATATGTAGCATATCACGAGATTTTAGGTACAGAGCTCACTTTCGATGACGTTCATTTCTTTTATAACTTCAAGCATCGGACTCGAGAAACTCCTTCTTTCTCTTACTTCGAATCAATCCCAAAAAGGAAAATAATTTCAGCGTTGTTCAGCAGCAAGGCCGGCGATTCCAAGCTAGAATGGTTTTATATAAGGCAACAACCGGGATGTGCCAGAAGATGGAAAAAATCAAGTAAAGCATTGGTTTTCTAAATCTCAACTCTGAATGTTCATGTCAGCATTAAACCGTTTTCTTTTTGTTTGCAGTTGATAATCCAAAACAAATATCGGGTCAAGTGTACTTTGATCGGATGCATCAGTTCCTTAATGGCGACCAAAAATTTCTGACCATCGATGAAGTCCTTAAGGATGAATACCTTCATCATCACGGGTTATTGTCCATTACCCGTAGCATAGGTCACGGGTCGGGTCCATATGTATATATCCCTTCAGTGGATGTAATTCCAGGAACGGGCGAGAGCTCGAAAAGCCCCACAATGCCACTTCGAACTTAACCTTCACCGTCTTCGACTCAAGATGATGATCTGGCCAACATAGCCGAAAAACACCGAGAAGGGTACATTGCCCCTGGGGATGCTATTTCTCATGAGAAATCACTATCTCCTAAAGAACTGCCAACAGACGCTTCCCAGGGAGATGCTCCTAGTACTGATGATCCTACATTTCAGGGTTTGGGAGATCTCCCCCTACCTAAAACTATCTATACTTCTGAGGATTTTGGCACAAATCCTTTAGTTTTTACTTCTTCAGAGGAGACTACTCCTATTAAGGCCAAAGAGGCCACTCACTCTGGCTTGGCTTCGGACTCGGGTTTGTCGGGGGGCACACCACTTAGGATGCACTTAACACAATATCACCACACTTCACAGCACTTACTTCTCATGAGAACACTGATTCTGAATTCCACTTGTATTGTTGCACAGGTACAATGTCTCGCCCTCATTATGACATCAGGAAAATTTGTCGCAGCATGACTAGGCCCCCTTCTGATGTTGAGCACGATCGCCGCGAAAGCCGGGGTAGAGAGGATAGAAGGCCTTATGACTCTTATCAGTCGCGGACCTCGCGCTCTCGCTCCCTCGTTCGGTTGGATCCAGAGCGATACAAAGGCTACCAAGGTCGTCGAGGAGAAGACACGTTGCATTTAAAAGATCAAACCTCTCCTCAAGAAAAACGCAGTAGGGAAAGGAGCCCACCGAAAGATACCAACTCACGAGGCAAGCATAAGTTTTCTGCTAAGCGGCCTAGGAAGGGTGAGGAAGCCATTTTTCCCACTCATCATAAGGATACTGAGCTAACATATAGCGCACCTCCACCATTGGATGCTGAAGATAAGGTTAAACGGGCATATCTGGAGAAACAATTCCCCGAACACTATTTTTGAAAACCTAACTTTCTTACCTGCCCTCGAGCCCATTTCCTCGAGGTGGGAAGACGAGGCCAAGGCGAAAATTGATGCAGTCGAAAGACAATATTCGGAGATGTTCAAGTATTCGCGTAACCTTTCCAGAATCATCCGAACTCTAATCCCGGATACTGAGTCGATGAAAAAGACTGCAGAAGCCAACGCAAAAGCCTTGAAAAATTTGGGGAAAGATCTTGAGGATACTCAGGCCCAACTTGTCATTGCTCAACGGGACGCTACCAACTTCAAGCAGTAACTTGAAGAGCTACAAAAACGTTATCATGACTTGCTCGAGTCTCATAGTCAAGAGCGCTTGGAGCTGAAAAAGCAAGCAGAAGATGCTAAGTCGGATAACGCCAAAATGCAACTTGCTTACACTGCTCTTGAGCGAGAAAAGGTCGAGCTAGCGAGGAAGAATGCTGAATTGCAAAAGCATAACGCTGACTTGGATTCCAAGTTGATGGAGGCCGTGAATAGGGCTGCCCTAGCGGAGGGTAATGTTGAAAGTGTTATTAAGTCTGCCGAAGAGATCCGCAAGCAGTTGTCGGAGGCCCAGGAGGACGTGCATGGTTTCAGCGAATTAATGATCGAATTTTTTGCGCATATAATTCGTCGCCGAAACATCTCTTGGATTGAAGATTATCCGACTACCTTGGTTCACGTGTGGAGCCAAATTATTGAATGGGAGAAAGAAGAACTCAAGGTAGATTCCATCGATGAAGAGAAGCTCATGGAAAAATATCTAAGAGATGATGAGCTGGCACATCTGGCTGAGGGGCGTCGCCTCATCGCTGCTGCTATGGAGGAGGAAAAGAGGATGGCCAAACAAAAGTATACCTCCGAGGTTGGTTCTTCTTCTACTGCCGCTGAAACTTCTGAAGTTGAGGGGTACGACCCCGAAAACCCGAAGATCCCTCAGGCATCTCTTTTATCCCCCATTCCCGAGACGGCGTCAGAGACGGCAGTCACTCAAGCTGAGAAATTATCGGAAGGTATTTCTACCTTTTCACCCCAATTTGTCAAGGCTGTCTCCACTTTATTTTCTCTTGAGTTGATAACTGTTGCTTCTCATTCTGTAGGTGTTGAACCGTCCGAGAAGACAGACGTGCCTCAGGGAACCACCGCCGGAGCAAAGTCAGCGAAGAAGGCTGAAGGAGAAAAGGATAAGGCTGATGCTCCTCACGATGACGAGATGATAGACGCCTTGAAAGATGATGGCGGTAGTGAGGGGCATGAGGAAGACCCTGATGTGACTATAGTCGGGGATCCAAAAATTGCCGATGACATAACTTTGGCTGAAATGAAAGCCGAACAAGATAAACGTATGCAGCTAAAGGTTGAAGACCTGGACCCCGAAAGCCTTAAGCCTCTTGCAGTGGTGGACCCTGGATCAAGGTTAGTTGTTAAGCTTTCAACTAGATCTATCACAGAAGAGCTTGTTAAAAAGTCTTCTCTTGATTCCAGCGTTCCATCTCCTAGGAAAAAACCAACTGATTCTAGCACTTCAGCTACAGGGAAGAAAAAATTGAAACACGTTATGACCGAGGCTGAAAAGGAATCTAAGGCTGCTGAGAAAGCTGCCAAAAAATCCGAGTCTGATCCGAAGCCCAAATGATGAAGTGCTTTGTTTTATTTTGGCATTTAATTGGTCCGCAATTGTTGTAGCGAGTGCAGCCCTCGCATCTTCTTTTTTGCTTGTTTTCCTTGTACAAACTCATACATTTTCAAATAAAAATAGTTTATTTCCTGCAATGCCTGATAGTCGTTAGTTCAGCACTTAAGCAAAAACACAAAGGTATGTCATACCAAAGTTATGTAATGAAGTCATGGTGGAGGGGGAAATGTGTGCACATGTATGCCCCCAGTCAATCTTGGATAGCTGAGCAAGAGCTATTCAAGATTAAATTAAATTAAAAAGTCCAAATGTCCCTGATTCTCTGACGGGGTCATATTCCTTTTGTCATTGATGCATGTTCTTTCTGGCACCTTTATACTCTCCTGTCTTATATCCAGGTTAGAGTTTTCGTTGAGGCGGTCTCTCATCTGGGTGCACCTTCACGCCTCAAAGGACGTCGTCTTCCTGTCCTTTACACTCTTTCTCGATTCTTGAGAGTTAGAGTTAAGAATGTCATCTTCCCATTTTTCTATGTCTTATCGTACAAACAATCGTTTTGTTTGTTCCTGCATATAGGTCATCTCCAACTTCAATTTAACATTTCGTGTTCCACAGTCATAGCAGAATAATAGTTGAAGATATAAATAATGCAGGAAAGTAAATGACACACGATATTTTTATAGTGGTTCGGCTAAGTCGTAGCCTACATCCACTTTATAATCTTTTGTTCACATAAACAGACTTTTTAAGGCAAGTCGTGCCTTTTTACATAGCTTATGAAAAAAAAAGAAATGACATTTCATATTTGGCTCAGATATCGTCGTAGGTGCTGAGCGTTCCATGCTCTCGGAATCTCCTCACCGTCCATGGTCGTTAGCTTGAATGCTCCTGTATCAAGCTTCTATTGGATGGTGTATGGCCCTTCCCATTTTGGACCCAATTGGGTCGAAGGTGGGAAGACTCGCTTCAGTACTAGGTCCTGGCTCAAAGGTTTTGAGGCGAACTTTCCGGTCATAATAACGTGCCACTTGATGTCGATGTCTTGAGGCACGCAAGTCGGCTTCATCTCTTTTTTCTTGAATCATATCAAGAGATTCTAGGAGGAGCGCTTTATTCGTCATCGGGTCATAGTACGCAACTCGATGAGAAGGGACTTCCAATTCTACCGGGATCACCGCTTCATACCCAAAGGAAAGTGAATAAGGAGTATGGCCAGTAGCCGTCTTAAAGGTTGTCCTGTAGGCCCATAAAGCTAATGGCAACTCATCTACCCATCTAGCTTTGGTCTGTTTCAGTCGCTTCTTTAGAATTGATTTAATGACTTTATTTACGGCTTCGACCTGTCCATTTGACTGCGGATGAGCTACTGCAGTGTATCGTTTATCAATCTTATATTGCTGGCAGAAGTTTTTGAACTCAATGCTGTCAAATTGTGTCCCATTATCGGTTATAATGGTCTTTGGAATCCCGAATCGACAAATAATGTTCCTGACCACAAAACTGATCACCTTCCTTGCCGTGATGGTTGTTAGAGGTTTAGCTTCCACCCATTTTGTGAAGTAGTCCACGACAACGATCGCGTGCTTAGCTCCTCCTCTGGCAATAGGCAGCACTCCAATAATGTCAATTCCCCACATGGCAAACAACCACGGACTTACCATTGACTTGAGCTGAGTCGGAGGCGCTCTGGGAACTTTGGCATATCTTTGACATCTATCGCAGCGTCGTGAATAAGCAGCTGCATCTTTGTTCATGGTAGGCCAGAAATATATGTACCGTAACACTTTCTTTGCTAGGGTTTGGCCCCCAGTGTGATCTCCACACTCACCTTCATGCACCTCTTGCAGTACACGTTTAATGTCGTCGTGTGCGATACACCGTAGCAGGGGCATTGAAAACCCTTGGCGATAAAGGACGTCGATCTTACGTCTTACAGCTCGTCTCTCGCTCTTTTTTACCGGGAGGGTTCCATTTTTAAGAAAATTCTTAATTGATGTCATCCAGGATTCTCTTTCTGGTTCAACTTCCAAGGCTAGCTCTGTTTCCATTAGATCGAAACTTGGTGAATCCAACACCTCTATCGGAACAATTTCGGATTCTTTAAGACTATCTGAATTTGCTAGCTTCGCCAATCGATCTGCTTTCTGATTCCGCTCTTGGAATGTGGGTTATGCTATAATGCTCCAAACCTTCCAACAACTCCTTTACTTTCTCGAGATAAGTGATAAGTCGACGCCCTTTAGTAGCAAATTCTTCCCGAACTTGACATACAACTGTCTTGGAATCGCAATATATATCTAGTGTCTTCACTCCCAACTCTTTGTCGAGTTTCATCTCGGCAATCAGGGCTTCATACTCGGAATCATTGTTAGTAGCAGTAAATTGCAACCGTAATGCATAGTAGATAGATCGTCCTTCAGGAGTTATTAAAAAAACTGCGGCGCCGGACTTTCTATCATTCTTGGCTCTGTTCGTATATAATTTCCACGGACTAAGCTCTAATTCTTGTTCCAAAGCAACTACTTTTTCACCCACCGTTTGCTCTTCAGGAATTGTAAATTCTGCTATAAAGTCAACCAAGGCCTGCCCTCTTATTGATCTTCGCGGCTGAAAGTTCAAATCTAACTGACTCAACTTGATATTCCATTTAAGTAATCGCCCCGATGCTTCAAGTTTCTGCAGCACTTGTCTCAAAGGTTGGTCGGTATACACAACTATCGGGTGTGCCTGAAAATAATGGTGGAGTTTGTGGGAAGCAATCAGGAGATTATAAGCAAGCTTCTCTATCTTTGGGTAGTTACGTTCTGCAGTAGCAAGTGTTTGCTTATGTAATACACAGGTTTCTGGACTTTATCCTCTTCACATACTGGCGTTGCACTGACGGCGTGAGATGATACCGCCAAGTAGACGAACAAATCCTCATGTTGCACGGGCTTTGATAATATTGGAGGCTTTTCCAAGAAGTCTAACAGAATCTGGAACGCCTCCACACAGTCGGGAGTCCACTCGAAATTTCGCTTTCCCCGTTTTATAAGATCGAAGAAAGGTACACACTTGTCTATTGCTCTGGAGATGAACCTGCCCAGTGCTGCAACCTTTCCAGCTAAGCTTTGAACATCCCTAATCTTTCGCGGCTCCTCTATATTTCGGATTGCTGCTATCTGGTCCGGATTGATTTCTATTCCTCTGGAACTCACGATAAAGCCAAGGAACTTGCCTGATGCCACGCCAAAAGAACATTTCAAGGGGTTCAACTTCATCCCATACCTTCGTAGTATGCCGAACATTTCTGCTAAGTCTTTCGTATGATCGGGAGATTGCTTGGATTTCACTAGCATATCATCTACGTAAACTTCCATGGTCTTCCCGATTTGATTATAGAACATGCGGTTGACTAGGCGCTGGTATGTGGCTCCCGCATTTTTTAATCCAAATGGCATTATGACGTAACAATACAATCCCAAGTCTGTAATGAAGCTTGTATGCTCTTGATCTGGTATGTGCATGGGAATTTGATTGTACCCAGAATAAGCGTCCATAAAGGATAAAAGTTCATGCTTGGCAGTTGAATCTACTGGTTGATCAATTCTTTGAAGAGGAAAGCTATCCTTCGGGCAAGCCTTGTTTAAATCAGAAAAGTCAATGCACGTTCTCCACTTCCCATTTGACTTTTTAACCAGGACAGGATTCGATATCCAGTCGGGATACTTCGAATCCTTAATGAATCTGTTACCTTTTAATTTCTCTACTTCTTCTTTCAGAGCTGCTGACCGCTCTGGGCCCAACATCCGTCTTTTCTGCTTAACTGGCGGGTGCTTTGGATTAATACACAAAGAGTGGCTCATGATGGTAGGCGAAAACCCACACATGTCAGCGTGAGTCCAGGCAAACACATCCAGATTTGCCTTTAAGAAATCAGCCAATTCTCTCGCTCTAACTGGATCCAGTTGCGAGCCAATCTTTAGCACTTTTATTGGATATGTTTCATCAATAGGTATATCAACTATTATTTCATTGGGAGTTGCCTTCATGTCCCCGGGTTCTCTATCCTCTCTGGGATCTATATCCTCGAGCATATCTGACGGCGACTCTCTTGGGGTAGGACCCCTTAGTTGCTATGCTGAAGCTTCCTTCGGAGAGGCTAAATCATCTTTAGCATCTATATTCAGCCCCTTCATTAACATCTTTAACTCTGCCACGTAACAAGCTCGTCCCGAAGCTTGGTCGCCCCTCATTGTCCCAACTCCTGAGTCAGTCGGGAATTTAAGCAGCAAGCACCAAGGCGCAATACATGCCTTAAATTCAGCAAGGGCTGGTCGGCCTAGGAAAGCATTATAAGGTGACTCCAAATCCAGAACTACAAACGGCAGGATCCTTACTCTCTGGCGATCCCCCTGCCCTAGTGTGACTGGTAATTACACAAAACCCATTGGAGCTGTGGATACTCCGTTAAAACCATGTATCCATCCTTGACACGGCTTTAAGTCTTTTGCTTCAAGCCTCATTTGTTCGAAGGCTTTCTTGAAGAGGATATTGACCGAGCTTTCATTGTCCACTAACACCTTATGGACCAGAGCAGGGCCAATTGTCGTGGTTATCACTAGCAGATCGTCGGTTGGGGATTGAACTCCAAACTCGTCTCTATTGCGGAATACGACATCATCGGACATCGTTTTTTACTGCTTTATTGGAGTGACATCTTCAAGGTTGCTACATCCTCCCACTTCATAATGCTTGGCAACGTTGACGTACTGGTCCATTGCTTTAAAGCTACGACCAACTAAGCGAGGTCCACCTATAATGGAGTTAATGACGATCCTCTTACCTTTTTGCTGAGCAATGGGTTTTGAAGCAGGCTGTTCTTGGCTTGGGGCTTGTCCCCCCTGCCCCCTATCCCTTGGGGCGGCTTTGTACTCATCCAACTTCCCTTCTCGCAGCAATTTTTCGACGATATCCCTCAAATGACGACATTCATTGGTGGAATGACCGTGTGTACCGTGAAACAAGCAAAACTTTCCTGTCTCAATCTCCTTCTCAGTAGAATCTCTGGGTGGTGGTTTTTGTACTACAATATGCCGTATGTGTCCAAATAAGTGTTCTCTAACCTGTCATTTAACGGCGTATAATTATCAAAAGTCTGGAATCTGGGCCTTTTATTAGAGCTATTCCCAGGGTTTCTGTTCCTTCTATTGCCATTTCCTTTCCTGTTGCTATTACCACCACTCTGGTTGCCAATATTTACCTCTACCCTGAATTGTCACCAGATTGTTTCACAACAATGTTACTCTGGACACCCTCTTTCGAGCCCCTAGTCGGACTTTCTCTTTCGATTTTCCTTAGCTTCTTCTCGCCTTAAACGGACATTAGCTTTTTCATAGAACAGCTCTCTAGTAGGAGGTGGTTTTCCAGCTAAGTAATCCCCAAACTTTGTGTCAGGATCTACCTCTTCTATTAAGGCCATTAGGATAGTGGGCTCATGGGGATCACTAACTTCGGTGACGGCCGGGTTGAAGCGATCCAAATACGACTTCAAAGATTCTCCTGGGGCCCTGTTTAATCCGGGACAATTCTACGATGGTCTTGGACTTTGGGGCATGAAGTCGAAACTGATTCATGAAACGCTCATTCAATTCTGTGAAATTTGACACCGATCGAGGAGGAAGTCGAGTGAACCACATTAACGCTACATCTTCAAGATAGATGGGAAAAGCTTTGCATTTTACGGCATCTGGAGTTGCTGCCGCATTCATGTACCATGCATATCTCATTAGGTGCTGCCCTGGGTCTGTTGTTCCTGAATATCGATCCATCTAAGGCAAGTTGAATCGTCGGGGGAACTGGAAATTCAGGATATCATCTGTGAAAGGGGTATGACTTCGCTCAATGCCCCAATCTTCATTGGTATATCGCCGGCTTTCAGACATAATCTATCGCACCATTGCCCATACATCGGCGTTGGTTAATGTCTGTACATGCTCTCTAGATCTGATGTTCGGATTACCCCTAGGTTCTTGATCAGGGGATAACCTTCTGTTTCTGGCGGTAGGTGCTCTACGTCGCTCTCTGTGTTCCCGATCAATCTCTAGGGGTATAGGTTGGAGAAGTTGTTGCTGAGTTGGGTTAGTAATATTAGGATCCTTGGGTAAGACGTGGGATCCGCGCATGGGTAGTAACATAGGCTGTTGCAGACTCGGGTCATCAGGGCCCAATACACGAGCAACATCTTCTCGAGATCCTAAAGTCAATTGATCAAGGTTCTGAGGTCGTTCAAGCGGCCTTCTCTCGCGAGGATGTTCCTCCTCTAAAGAAGACGAATCATCTGTAGCAATACGGCGTGGTGGGGAAGGAGTCCTCTGCCTCCGGAGCTCTTGTAGTTCTCTACCCATAGTGATCATGTTTTCCTGCATGCGAAGGTTGTCACGCCTTTGGGCCTCCAATGCTTCTTTAGTGCTCTAAAGCATGTCAAGAAAACGTGAAAAATCTCCCTGAGTAATAGGTGCAGAGGAATCAGGCTGAACATTAGTCATCGTGGCTAGAATTGGAGCATTGGAGGGAGCAGGAGTAGAAGTTCCAGCTTCATTCTGATTCGGATCGGATCGGCCCACATCAGCCTGTTCGGGGCGGTTCGGATGAAGAGAGTGAGAGCCCCCGACACCATCGGTTCAGATCAGATCATCGGGTCGGATCAGTGTTAACACGATCCAGTTCGTTTCCTCTCAGTTCGGATCAGCCCCTCCGATCCGATCCGGATCCTCCTGGTTGGAGTGATCTGCTCCAGAGCTTTGAGGCGTGACCTTGTTAACACGATAGCTTGCTGATTTTCTCTAGCATCATTTCCCCTAGCGCCTTGCACTTCTTTTCCTTTGGTCTTAGCCATAATACTTGATTCTTCAACGATTAGTCAACAAGTACTGAAAGATGTCAGAGAAAGGGGGATTAACTTCTTTGAACTTGAAGGTCCAAATAGTAGAATGATAATCCCAAAAAGGCTTAGAATTTGAAAGTTCTCAGTGAAAAGCACCAAAATGTTAGACCAAAAATTGGCTCTAACACCCAAATTGTATATGAATTCAATGAAATAGAATCAAAAAGCAATAAAGAACACGCAATTTATAGTGGTTCGGCGTTAACGAGCCTACGTCCACTTTGTTTTCTTTTAATTGATGATTTGAATACGAATACAGCAATGATTCTCACTCAACCTCACAATTACAATGCATAAACTCACTCAAATCTCTCAAAAGTGGACTTTAAGAGATGATCTGAATATGATTGTAGAATTCGGCTATGGAGGAAGTATGGACTGAGAATTTGCCAAAAGATCCTTTCAAATGCCTCTATATGGTGTATTTATAGGTGAAAAATCTCCTTGAAGTGGTTCCGGTTCGGAATTGCTTGGCATCCATCCCTTGAGAGTCGGTTCGGAGGCTCCAAGATGGCTACAGCACATTGATTCAGTAGGAGATCATGGGAGAAATGGTCAGACCTTGTCCGAGTCTTCAGGGGATATGCGCAGCAACAGTCACAGGTTTGAGGGGAAAAAGGGGTTTGTATCGGTGCCTCCAATCCGATCTGATGATGCAACTTGTTGTCCCTTGGTGCTGCTGACGTACTCATCCTATCCTAACCGATGGGATTGCTTGCTTTCTTCTGATGCCGCTGAAGTGTTCCTCCGATCTGAACCGCTGAAGCCACCTGCTTTATGATGTTGCTTCCATATTCTTCTGATCCGAACCGATGAGTCCACTCGTTATCTGATGTTGCTGACGTGCTCTTCCGTTCCGAACCGATAAGGCCACTTGCTATCCTTTGGTATTGCTGACGTATTACCGATCTGATCCGATGTAATGAGGCTACTGACGTATCTCTCCTATCCGATCCGATGTGGTCTTTGCATTCTTGATCTTTGCTCACCTCCTGCACTATCTTCCTCCGATCCGAACCGATTGGTGTCTTTCTCGCTATTTACTCTTTGTGTAGCCTAGTTCACAAAGTAGGCTAACAACACGTTAGAACCAAACGAAAGAATTCATCAGAAATTGGATTAGTAATATCCAATGGGAATGACTCGTTAGAGATAGGATCAGTAGTATCCTAGAACGAGTGTGAAGAGTATATTTTTAAAATGAAAACAATTTTTGTTTTGAAAATTTAAATCAATTATTCGTATTTGAATATTTATTTGTATTGAATTTGGATAGTCCAGTATATAAAGACTTTGCGTATACGTCTGATCCACGTGTGTTCGAAGTTTTAATATACTGGATAGATATAGAATCACACTCTAATCGCTCAGACACGATTCTGATGATTGACGCGTCATCATCAGGATTTATTTTCATGTTTCAAAAGTGGGATCTCTATATATTTCCATTAGACTGGTGTGAGAACCAAAATATAGTTAGAATATATTGTTGTGATTTGGCATCAAAAATGTGATTTTTGACTATATATCAAAATTATGAATTTGAAATGATAATCAACTAATTGATTGCATTTTGTTGTTTGATTATTGGTTGATTAATTAGAATTTGAATCTTTAGCCAAATTGTACCAAAAAGTGAATTATATTGAAAATTTGCCACATTTGCATGCATATACATGTACTTACATTGAACATGTCATAGCAAGGAGGCTAGAGCAGAGGAATAAAATTGCTTGCCCGACAAATAGGTACATGTTTATTGTATTTCTTGGGTTTTTGATGATTTTATGAGCTGACTGGCTAGCCGCTTGACTGTTTCTTTTTCTTTTTGGATTGGTGAGGGCCACGGGAGGCTATTTGAAATATCCCGAAGCTCCCGGTGCAGGGGAGGTTATGGCGAAATTTTTCGAAAATTTAGGGTGTTAGCCAATTTTTTTATAAATTTGAAAAGTTCTTAGAAACTGAAAAGTTGAAGAACTTAAGCCGTAATGAAAATAATGAAAGTTGAGTTGATTAGTTAAAAAACTTTCGGCTTCGTTCCTTTTCGGGGACGAAAAGTTTTAAGTAGGGGAGATTGTAATAACCCGGAAATCCGAGCCAATTTAAAAATTTTATTTTGGCAATTCTAGTGAATTTTGAATATTTAAAATGAATTATTTTAAATAATAACAACGAGAAAATTATTTTGAATAGAATTAGAACGTATATATTTATATAGCTCGACATTAAAATATAATTATTTATTTTTAATTATAAAAGGAATTGAAAATGGCGCGGTAGTTCGAAAATTCGATTTCAAATTTCAAATGAATGTACAGGATTCAAAAATAAACCGGATTTTAGCGAAACCAAAAATATTAGAATCTAATTGAGAATATCTTTCCAACAAATCCAAAAAATCAAAATTTCATAGCAGGGATAAAAAGTTATGCCCAGTTGAAATTTCAGAATAGTCGCTATGGAATTCTGGCCCTTAAAATGGAAATTTTGCAAACAACCTCGGTTTTCGACGAAACCACTTTTGTTGGATCCGTGATGTCAAGTTATTGCTAGGTTTCAAAATTCATAATTTTCTGAATCAATATGTGAGTGTGGCAATGGAAAACGCGTTTTGACCAGTTTTAGTTGATTTTAATCGACTGGAAAATGACCATTTTTCAAACAGGCTCAGAATTCAATGAAATTAGTTTTGTTAGGACCGTATCATCAATACGAAGCTAGAAACTATTTTTCTGGAATTTATTGAGTCAGTATGTAGCCCCGGTAATTTGAAATGTACGTTTAAATTGAATATATGAAGATTTATATTTTAATTTCGATAGAAACAGATTGTAACGGCCGAATTGGGTTACGAAACATGTCCCATTGTGTTCGGAATGGGGGTAATCAGCTTGGGGCAATAGTCGTTGGGTCTTGTTTCGAGGTCGAATGAAAAGTCAACTTTTAGGAATTAAAAATAATATAAAAATTAATATATAACCCCCCTCTCTCACTTTCTCTCTCCACCCCTCAAAAGAAAAACCTGACACCCCTTCTTCAAATCGCATCGGCGATTTCCGATCCCCAGGCCGCCGGAGGCGCCACCGCTCCACCCTTCTTAGCCCTCTCCAATCCTCCTCATCCCTGCTTCCCTCTCTCTTCTCTCTCTCCATCTCAATACCCGAACCCCTACCCAAAGCCGCTGCCACTTCCAGTAGCACCACCGCTGGTCACCTGACCGCGCCCCCGACCCCAGTAGGTCACGCGCACCCCCCTCTCTCTGACAGGCCCACCTCCGATGTTTGCAGCACTGAAACCCCTTCCTTCAAATAAAAATGTGAGCTTTTTAATTTATTTACTTTCCTATTTTCTTGTTATGATAATTAGAAAAGATTTTCATGTATGTATCACATTGGAATAAACATCAAAAGGAGAATTTTTAAACCATAAAGATTTGATTTTTAAATACAAACTTAAAGTTATAAAAATCCGATTTTTATTCAGAGAATGGTGAGAGAAAAATATGATTTTTATAGCGATGTTGAATAGATAAAAATTCGATTTTTATATATATGAAGTGAAGATAAAAAAAATCGATTTTTATATTTATGGAGCAATCTAAAAATACAATTTTTAGTGACATAAAAATATAATTTTTAGCGCCATGAAAATATGATTTTTATTGTGAACAGCGTGGAGGAAAAAAAAAGATTGCGTTGATATGACGGGGAAATTCAAACGGTTCAGAAGTTCAGAAGTAAAACTGGCGAGTGGAACCCTCGGTGAGAACTCCTCACTTTTATTTTATTTTCTAGTTGAAATATATACTAGGATGCAAACGGTGCTTAATAGCACCCGACACTCGTTGTCCACAGACCATGGACGACTTGTGTAATTGGTTGTGTTGTGAAATTTGACTGTTGATTGTGATGTGAAAAATATATATTCATGTGTTGAAATAAAATATATATTCATGTGTTGAAATAAAATATATATTCATGTGTTGAAATAAAATATATATATTCATGTGTTGAAATCAAATATATATATTCATGTGTTGAAATAAAATAAATATTCATTTACAAATCGAACAATTTGTTTATGTACACCAATTTGACTGATATTGATTGGGACGATAAATTTTACACATCGCCCAACTGCACAAATAAAAATCTGTGTTTGTTGATGTGAAACCCCACACGGGTGTTGGAATGAAATTGGCCATACACTAGTCCCAATAATTAGCTGTATGTCGATCGATAGATTGACAGGTTATTATAAGCGTTAAATATTTATATTTGATGCTTATGCACTGTAGATTGCACTTTGGGTGATGGTTACCTGTGTATGATTGTTGTAGTGTATGTGAGTATATGAAATCCATATAATTAACACTATATGGTAGTTGATTGGGCCTCATTCCAATTTGGAAAATATATGTTCATGTGTTGAATAGAAGAAATTTCATGTGTTGAATAAAATATATATTCATGTGTTGAATAGAAGAAAATTCATTTGTTAAATAAAATATATATTCATGTGTTGAAATAAAATATATATTCATGTGTTGAATAAAAGCAAATTTCATGTGTTGAAGAAAATATTCATTTGTTGAATAGAATAACGAAGTTATTGAAATATATAAAGCCGTATTAGTTAGATTTACGCCATTTTGACGTGAACGATGTTTATATCGATTTTATTCATTTTTATAATGAATATAGAAAAGGAAGTGATTTCAAAATATAATGTTTTGAAATATTATCATTTATAGATTAATGAGATGGAATATTCAATTTTGATTAGAAATTGAATATGAAGTTGAAATCGTTTTGAAAACGAATTTAAAACGATTTCTAAAATATGTTTCGAAAGGAAATCGACGAAATATATATAATATATATATTATATATAAGTATAATGGCCTGAATAGAACGCGCCGCGCCGCGGCAGTTCGTGAATTTCGACCATTGACTTCGATTGGATATTACGGGAGATCCGACCGTCGGATTCTCCTAAAACCGGAACCGGTGTGTTCGTATCGAAAAGAGCTTTCTAACGAATATTAGAGATTTGAAATCTAATGGTTGGATTTGGAATTATGTCCAAATAAAATTTGGAAAAGGTCACTGTAAGTGCAGTTCGATGGCCGTTGATGGAAATCGACTGTACGGGCCTTGATAAAATTATTAAAAATAGTAATAATTTGTGTAAAATCATAAGAAATGATTTGGAAAGAATCGAGATGAAAAATTCCATATTTGAAAAGATAAAAATAGATTTTTATCGAAATGAATTAGTTTTGAACTAGAATTATAAATCCAATACTTTTGAAAATAAATAAATTGGATTTGAAAAGGTTTTAAAAGTAACCAAAATTTCCAATAATTGAATTGGAATGGATTTGAATCGAAATTGTCTTTGGAATATTTCGATGTTGGATTTCGTGATTATGTAGATATTGTTATGGAAATTTGAAAGATATATTTATATCGTTATTTCCAATACGATATTTGTTGGTCATAGAATTTGATATTGAATATAAACCGATATATTTTCTATTCAGAGCCTTAATACCAAATGGGATTTGGGGTTTGTCGTGAGTGGTGTCTTCATTAACACTGTTCTTAAACCCAGTTGATAAAAAGATTAAATATTTTTATTTAGATTTAATGAAGTGTACCAATTAAATGGGATTTAATTGGAATTGGATTAGAATGTGATTTTGGGTTTATCGTGAACCGTGTTTTAAGTGACGTTGGTTCTTTAACCCTGTTAAAGAAAGGATATGATTTCCCAAGTTAAACAATCATTAATACTGATTTTTGGGAAGATTAAAACAAAGTGGAGTTTTAATGAATCTTTAATTAGATTGAAATAATCGAGAATGGAGTACCACCAGTTTTGCTCCAGATGATAGTTAAATCTTTAGTTAGATTTGAACGTGAAATGGTAATTGAATTTACTGATAACACCGTGGTATTAGTATGAAGTATGACCAGTTTTACTTCATGGGATGAATAGGTTGGGATTGGGAAATAAAATAAATGATTACTTCGGTGTGGTTCGCTAATCCCGACTAATTTGAATTGATATTCAAAAGAAGATTAAAGAATAAATTTAAATAATTTATCTTTGATAAAATTAATGGGAACCTTTCCTAAAGTATAAGAATATTTGAATGAAAGAATATTCTGAATTGGAATGAGGCGTACGTTGTGTTTGTGTAACACTTGTTTATTACATACGTGAGTTATTCAGAAAGACCGAGTTTATCCCATTCTGAATAACTGATACGACAATGTGTCGAGGATGAAGACGGTGGTCGAAGACCGGAGGTCTTCACATCGTTTGGGTGATTACCGAAGATCTTGATTGAGTTGTACACCCAAGAGGAGGGAATCAGTTGGTGATCGTCCAGACGTACTTGGAGATTGATGGATATGCGAGGTACAAGGTGCCTTCGGTTTCGTTCAGACCCAGAACGAACTTGTAAATGAACTATGTGTATGACATTGGATTTTATTCTATGTGATTGATTTCTATTAAATATATATCTGTTTGGCGGCGGAGAATTTATTCTCTTGCTTAACGCCCTTCTCTGAGACGTACGAGTTCAGGGGTTGTATATTGATGGATATCAATCGCATGGAGTAAATTGCCTGTGTGGCATGCCTAAGTGGCAATTGATCAAGGCTTCTGTTGAAAACAAAGTCTTGTGGTTGATGATCAAAGCACCGCCTGTGTGGCATAGCTTTATGTAACGTTGATTCGCGAGCCTCACACCCGGTTGTGAACCAGAAACGGGAGAGGACATCAAGGAGGGCATGCGTTTCCTTCTGGCTAGGGTGGTGTCAGTGACCTACCAGCCCTGACATTTATATTATTTTCACCTGTGTGGTTGTTGCTGTTGTGTGGCGCCTCGGATTTATCGGTGACTGTGTGGAGCCGATGGAGTCATTTGGCTCATTTACACCCCAAAGGGCAGGGAAATGCAGTGTTCAGGCATTTTAAACCACATCGGTGGACCGGCCCTGACGATCTAAGGGCTCACCTGTGTCTGGGTCCTGAGGCTCGGGCTAGACAGTCTCGAATTGGTGGGGACTATCTTTTGCCTCGGTTCACAGATGGAAATCCAACTTCCAATACGTGACATTTGCGGTTTTGATTGTAGAGCCTAGTATGGTGACATGATATATGGTACTCATGTTGTCTATGATTGATATTTATGATTGAAATTGTTTTGACACTATACACTTATAATAGTGTCAAATAATTTGTTTTTAGCGTACCAAGCATATTTGGCTATTATAAGGGAAAACCCTATCCTCCGGCTTGTGTTGCATTGTGTAATGGGACCTGAGTCTTATAATAGCTTCATTTTTTCAAAAAGCATTGTGCTGTTTTGTTATATGCACTGGTATTCTTGGGAGGAAACCCGTTCCGTGTTATACGGCGTGGTCCCTTGATATATCTGATTTAAAGTAAAGTTTTAAATAACTGTTTTAGTTCTCACACCAGTCACATGACTGACTTGGAGTTTATTGTTTTAATCTAAACTCTGGATGCCTTTATTTTGACACGGACAGCTAGTAGTTTTGGTTTTGCAGATTTATATTAACAGGATCCTGATTACAGCTGAAGCGGTTTTTGGAAAGCTCTGTATCCGTGTATCTATTTTCAGTTGTGCTTTGTATTGTTTTTCCGCTGCGATGTATTTAAATGTTATTTAAATCTCTGATAATTTATGATGTGTAATATTTATTCATACTCTGTATATTCTTGTATTCTGATGGAATTGTTATAATATACAATGGAATGTTCTTCTGTTTGCGTTCCGATGTGGCTTGTTCTCAACTCAATCCATGATTTCCCAAAAGGGGGATTTCGGGTCGTGACATGCTATTATCCGTCTGTTGAATTGATTTGTCCGGATACGGACACATCCTCTTCACGTGGCCTGGTTTATTGCAGTTATAACATTAACCATCATTTCTTCCTGAACTTCCTTAGTTATTATTTTGTAAATTATTTTCTTCTGTATCTCAGATATTTTCTGAAATGTCTTGTCATTAAGGCTGTTTCTTCATCATCTTCAATGCTCAAGTCAAAATCATTTGTTGTTGATTTAAATGCTATGGATTTCTTTTCAGTTGGCTTGTTTTCCTTTCTTTTATGTAATTGGACTTCAAAAGACATCAGATTTCCTATTAACTCCTCAATCCTTATTTCACTGACATTATGGGCTTCTTCAATCGCTAATGTTATCTGATCCCATTCTGAAGTCAATGAATTCAATATTTTCCTGACTTGGTCTTCATCAAAATAAGTTTTTCCAAGTGTTGCTAATGAATGCACTATCTCTTGAAATCTGCAGTACATATCAGAGATAGATTCATTCTCATTCATTTTGAATAACTTAAACTGATTAACTAACATTGATATCTTTGTTTGTTTAAATGTACTAGTTCCTTCATGAGTAACTTGTAAAATTCTCCAAATTTCATAAGCAGATTTACAAACTGATATACTATTAAATTCATTCCTATCTAATGAACAAAATAACAAATTCATGGCTTTAGAATTGATTTGTATGGCAGCCTTTTGTTCATTTGTCCATTGTGCAAAATTAATTGTGGGTTCTACATATTTAGTCTGTGTGTTATTCCATGTGTCTAATTGTACTGATTGTAAATATATTTTAATTCTACATGTCCAATACAAATAATTACTACCATTAAATAGTGGTGGTCTGACAGTGGACTGACCCTCTACAAAAGAACTATTATTACCAGTGTTGGTTTCCATTTTTGAAAAATTTCAAAAATCTGATTATGATTTTTTTGAAAAACCTTGCTCTGACATCGATTGTTAGGAAATGCAGAATGGATCATTAAGGCAAAACTAACAATAAAGGGGGGGGGGTGAATAGTGTTTTCAAGGAATTTAAGAAAATCTAAAACTTATATGATCTACTATATGAATCACACACCACAGAGATGAATCAAACACAAACACAGAAATAAAATGTAGAAAAGGAAAGAAAACACCAGATTTTTTATTGATTCAGATTACTCCTATGTCCAATCCTACACAACGCTGGATTGCGTATGGTTTTTATTACTATATCAATATCCAAGTACAACACCCTTGATTTCACGGCCATAAGGTTACCATCGTTTCCACACCACCCTTGATTTCCCCGGCTATAAGGTTACCACCATTTCCTTTCTTGATTTCACGACCACTAGGAGCATACTATTTCCCAAACAACCCTAAATGATTACAACAGCCCTAGAACTCTTCAATAGCACTTTGATTCAGAGAGTAATGAGTAGAGAGTGAGAAGCGAAAAAGTTTTATATAACTAGAATTGAAATCGGCAGAGTATAAGTGTAGAAATTATAAAAATATGAAATAATAATGGAGGAATGAAATGGCCGGATGAAGATGGAGAAGAAGAGTGGTTAAAAATTTCGAAATCAACCCCTTATTTATAAGATTTGATAGGTTGCAACGCTTCTAGAACGTTACAAATGGTGAAAAGACACTTCCTTTCAAAATTGATAATATGATGGTAATATGTCGACATGGTCACATATGTATGTCGAAATATGTTAGTTCAAATTTGAAATCTGAGTATTTTTCGAGTGTTTTAATATGTATAATTCTGGAAATTCTTGGATTAAAACATAGTGATATAAATAAGTATTATAAAGTAGAAAATCATATGAAATCATATATATAAACTATATGAAAATATTTATAAAATTACATAGTTTAAAACTATATAAAGAAAAAGTATATAAAAGTATATAACTATATATATATAAACTTATAAACTCAAGTTTAAAATCAAAAGTAAGATAGAAAAACTTAATTAAAATTTGAATAGAATTTGAAATTTGAAATTTGAAAATTAGAACTTGGAAAAAGGAATTTGAATTTGAACCTGGAGTGTTGTCCATAGTATTACATATAAACTAGACTCTATTACTATATTTGTCTTGAACATTTGAACTCTTGAAATCCTGATTACTCATGAGTCTTGAATCTTCCCTGAATTCTGATTCTTTTGAATCTCTAAAACTCTTGAACTCTTAAGCTGTAAATTTTTCAGTATTAATTCATGTATACAAATCCTTCATATATGTGTATGTGTGTGTGTATATATATATTCTAGATAAATATGATACTATATATTTTATGATCAATTAATAAATAAATAAAGTTGTTGTCATCAAAACTCCATTCTCCAACATCCTCCATAACTTGCAACTGATGAAAGCCTGTAGCAAGTTAAAGATATGAAAATAGCTTAATGCAACTCAACTGAACATATTGTTGATCCTCGGCAATGGGTAACAAATCTTGATAGTCAACTCATTAAGCTTACAATAGTCAACGAAAAGCCTAAGAGTGCAATCAGACTTCTTCACGAATATCACTACGGCTCAGCCTAGTGAAGAGATAGAATAAATAAACCTTTCCATTTTAAGTTGTAATAACTACCATTTGAGTTCCTCATTCTTTTTAATCAAAATCCTAGTAGGAGGCCGACTAACTGGCTAGGGTCCTGGAATAAGGTCAAAGCGGAACTCAATTTCCCACTTGGGTGGAAAACTGGAAACAAGGTCGAAGACATCAATAATTTCATAAACAATTAGGATCTGAGATATTTCATCCTCATCTCGGGAGTCAAGAACACATAAGGATGTTTCGAACTTATAATTGACGTCCCAACGAATAAAAGATAGATGGACATGAGAATCGGGATGTCGAAGATATAAAATCCTCTTAGAACATATAATTCTGGCTTCATATCGCGCGATGTAACACCCCGTAATTCTGTAACATTAAATTTCACAAATTAAAGTATAATTAAATTTTAGAAGAAGAATTAAGGGAAACGGGTTACGCCATTGCGTTCGTCTCGAAATTATGCGTGAGATAGAGTCCGAGTTTGTGTAAATTGGACTCCCTATGAAAAAGATATCCTTAAATTAAATATTGCAGCAAAACATGAAAAAAGATGAATGAGAAAAGAATAATATTTAGCACTGTTCTAACTTTTGTAAGCAAAAGACTTAGTAGCTTATTTGGTTGGAACACATGACTTGCATACAAGAGGTACAAAGTTCGATCCCCGCCAGCGCCTTATTTTTGTTTTAGGAGAATGGCTTAAAATAGCCAAGTGTGAACGCAGTTCAAAAAGTGATTTAGTGTGAAAATGGGTAATTAGGAAAGATAGATAAAAAGAAAAAAAAATAATATACATATATATAATATATATATATACGCATATATATATATAGGACGTGTACGCATCATGTAGCGTACGTTGCGCATTTTTAGTTGTCAAGGATTGGTTTTTTAAATGGCCTTCCCCAATTGGATTTATGACAAATTAAAAGTAAGAAAAGATTTATTCATATATATATATATGGGTAATTAATGTAAACGGTAAAGGGAAAATGTATCTGTTAAATACGTATTTACGTTTGAATTGATTGACAATAAATAATAAAAAGAAAAGATGAACATTAGAATATCACTTTTGTTATGTTAACATTAGAATAACATTTCGTTAAGAAATGCATATTTAGATTAAAATGTTTATTCAGATTAAATTGACATTTCAGTTAAGAAATGTTCATTTAGCTAATGTTTTGTTTTAAACAAAAAAATGTCCTTTTGGTTATGTGTTAGGAAAGAACCAATGTTCCATTTATGAAAAAAATGAACATTTAATATGCTGAGTCAATGCTGAGTCATTTCTGACTCATTGCTGAGTCAATAGGATAATTCTATCTTGACTGAACGGTTGTGGTCATTTCTAGGGTTAATCAAACGGCATAAATTAATCCTAAAATTCTATATATACAACCTAGCTCTTAACCTAATTCACAAAATTAAACTTGGAGCCATCACGCTGCTGTAAGATAGCTTGGAATGGCCGCCGCCTAAAGCTTAAAGACAAACAAAGCTAGAACAAATCTAATTCAAAACTAAGAATCAAAACAACGTTTATCTACCCAAAGGAAAGCATCCCAATTTCAGAACTCAGAATCCAGAACTCAAGTTCATCGATCGTTGTAAGTATAGTGACTCTTTAGATGAGAATATGATTAAGACATTATTTGATGTAAATTGTAATGTGGAATTATATCAGTATTGTAAAATATAGACGATGTTGCTTTGGTTTTGTTTATCATGATAATTTGAATGTTTGTGGTGATTGGATCCATTATCTATTATGCGAATTGTATGTATACTGTTAGATCGATATATGTGCTTATGCAAGTTATAGGTTGCAAGTTAGATTTACACATATATGTATATGATTCATGTAGGTTCTATGTATATATGTTTATGTTAAACCAATTGTACCTACATGATTAGAATAGATCAATATTCACAAATTCTTATGCAAGTGAAAACTTATAATTGGATCCATGTTAAAAGATCCGTTTATGATTCATATGATTTATAAAAGTTTATTGTTAGATCTATGTTATACATATGTATTGCAAGTTCATACATGTTCCTATATGTTAACTTAATTATGTTGTAGATTTATGAACCTATGCAAGTTGTTAGGTTGAGATTCATGAACCTATGCAAGTCGTTAATTCATGAACCTACGCAAGTTGTTAATTATGTTGTTAATTCATGAACCTATGCATGTTGCTAATTATGTACATGTTTATGTTGATTATGTTAAAGTTGCAAGTTCACACCTTTGTACATGTTAAAGTTGCAAGTTCACACCTATATGTTTATGTTCATGTTGATTTTGTCAAAAATTGCAAGTTCATAGTTAATGTTGATTTCATGCCAATTTTGTGAACGTTAAATTAGGCTAAGTTATTAGACTAATACTTTATGTGAAATCATGCGAATGGTAAATTAGTCTAAGTTGTTAGCCTAATATTTAGACGGGGGTAACGTTGGGTAAAAACTTAATTATAGGGAACTTGACATAAATTGGCCAATAGTCACATAGGTGATTTATGGTATGAAACGGTATAAATTATTAATTTAAAACATGTTAATATATAGGTGGGCCCAAAACCATGAAATTGGTTAAGGCCATGAGTGGTGTAAATTTATACACCGTTAGTTTTGAAATAAAATATGTGACATGAATAATTTACATAATTAAAATGTAAATTTAGACAATACGAATATGCTTAACCCGAGGTTGGATTGAGTTCTGATGTAAACCTGCCCGGACCCGCCCGGCTGTCCAGTAATCACAACAATACCTATCCAATGTGAGAGGTTAAGGATTGATCCCAATAAAGACACAAGGTTAGACTGAGTTGTGGCGAGCCTGGATCCGGCCGGCATACAGGCAGCCACAACAATACCTGTCTAATGTGAATGGTTGGTGCTTTAATAAGACAATTAAAGCTAAGCTAGGATTAGTAAGGTTAACTAAATTTAATACACTTAGCCAAATTAACATGTTGACTAGATTAAAAGGTGGGGTTAAGTAAAGTTAATACACTTAGCCAATTTAACATGTTAACTAGACTAGAGGTTGGGGTTAAGTAAAATTAATACACTTAGCCAAATTAGTATGTTAGCTGGACTAGAGCGTAGGGTTAACTAAACTTAGAACACTTAACCATCATAGTGTGATAAATGAATAGGGTTAAGTTAAAGCATGAAGGACAATACTTAACCATTAGAACATGTTAATTAAACAGATGTTAGGGTTAAGTTAACTAAGGGAACACTTAACCGTTATAACATGTTAGTTAAAACAAATGGGCAAGGTTAGGTTAAAAGGGACACTTAACCAATACAAGATAAATGAGTAGGGTTAAGTAATAAGAAATACTTTACCAATATAACTTGGTTTGTGATAGGGTTAAGTCAACATGGACTACTGATAACACTTAGCCAGTTTAATATGACAAAGGAATGGGTTAAGCTAACTTGAATTGACTAATGATAGTTAACCAATCCAACTTGATGAGAAAGAGGGCTAAGTAGTAAACCTCAGTTAAGAAACAATCGAGAACGGAAGCTAAGTTGAAATCCCCAGTTAAAGAAACTAAGTGATAAACCTTAGTTAACAAGATTTATGGGAAAAGAAACTAAGTGGTAAACCTTAGTTAAGAACAACTAAGTAATAATTCTTAGTCAAGAAAACTGAGCCGGTCCATAATAGATGAATAACCCGATATGGTAGATCATCGCTTAACAAGTACATGAGGAGGAGCAACGTTTATCTAATTTAGAAAAAGGCTCCAGCGGACTAGGTTTAGAAGCACGTAGCTTCGGGGGACGTGAGGGTACTCTTGGTATCCCTCTGTGAGGTTGCAGATGATCTGCCTGGGCTCACAGAGGTTAAGGTCTGCGGTAGAAGAACCAAGGATATGCCTTGGTTGCAGTATGAGCAACCTAAAGGCTAGGGTGGATCAGCGTGGGTCGGCGAAAATTTGTTTAGCCCTGTGATAGCACGTCGTCGACTACCTTCCATCTTCAGTCAATCGTAGTACGCATTCGGAAAGGCAGAGAACTCCCAACAGACCATATACTTGCTATCTAGTTATGGGTGAGGCTGGCCAATAGGAAAGTGGGGCATAGGTGGCAGGAGTATAGTTCTTGTGCTTGATTTTCTTGGATTGCCTTTCATTAGTTGAGGGAGGGGTCACGTGGGACCATAACCACTGGTAGAAAAACAGACCTTAGCATCTACATCGGCAGATAACCTAAAGCTCCCGACCGAGTTCCGTAATTTCTTGATTTAGCCCTATCACGGGACTCGGGCCGCACACATAGTGAACATGTGCATCTAGACATCGAAAAACGATTCGCGATACATACGTGGGAAAAAGGGATCGTTCGACAGGTAGCATAATCCCTAGTTGGACCTAGGTGGCATAAACCCTGAATCCGAGAAGCGTTCAATTGGTAACGTAAACCCTAGTTGGATCTAGGTCGTGTAAACCCTGGTTAAGTCTAGAAAGCGCTCGATAAGAAAACCCTAGATTAGATCTAGGTAATAAATAATAGATGTACACCTAAAGGCAACCACAATTACAGGGATTGGGATCACGTTATCATCTTTAAACCGTCTTGCTTTGGTTTATATTAGTTGGGATACTAGTTAGGTGGTGCAGAGATATAGAATGGGGTGTGATAGTATATTCGGTTTAAACCGTCTTGCTTTGGTTTATATTAGTCTGCTATTCTGGTACCGTCCCATTTTCCAGTTTACTCCTGTCATGAGCTTTATCCTGTTCGCATGCTAAAAGCCACTAGACTTACTCAGGCTTTATGTCTGACTCTGTTTTTCTTTCGTCCTCTTTTCTTCCGTTCCCCCTCCCCCCGGGTAGTCAGGGAGGGAATAACTATGCTTAGTATGGACTGTTACTCTTTCCAAGCTTGAAGACTCTTGGATATATCGCTTCAGACTCTCTTTTCCGCTGCTATGGCTGGCTTATGCTACATTGGGGAATATAAATGTTATTTTATGTAAGACAGATACTCTGGTATTGGAAAACAATTGTTGTACAAACTATTTTATTAATAAAGTAAAGTTTTATTTTTCGCTGTTTTAAGTTTGTCTGTCTTGTAATTTATCTGCATCTTTTACCTATAATGCTCCACAGAACTTAGTGCATTCCCTTTGTGAGAGACTCTAACGGATGTGGGGTTTTACACGTGGTATCAGAGCTGAAGGTTACTGGATCAAATAAAAGATTTGAAAAATTATTTTCAAAACGGTTTTAAAAAAAAGAAGCATTTTCAAAAGAAAATTTTGGTTTAAAGGCATATTCCCCAAAGCCATACGCACTATCTTCTAATTCTCTGTTTGAATTCTTGTCCCCTTCTTTCTTGAGTCTTCGGGGCTCCTGGCTTGCTGGGAGGTAACCTCATCGCAGCATGGTTTCGTAAGCTTGATAAGACTACGATACCTATCAAAGGGCGAAGCAGTGCCCGAATTCCATCTATAGTTGCGGTAGTTTCACCTGCGGCTAGTTTTCTTCCAAGCTTTATAGGGTTCTTTGTGCGATAGAGGTAGCTTTAGAGAGAACTGTAAACATGTTACACAAGGATGGTAAAGGTGGGAGATGAATAATTATGGCATGTGCCCTAGGTAGGAAGAAAGATTGACCTTAAGAGAGGTAAAAAGTACATAACAACCTTTAGCTTTAGGCCCCCAGATTTGTAACATGATGGATAAGCTAAGCAAAGGAGAGATCTCTAATCATCTTAGTATATACACTAGTATCAAGGTTAACATCTGTTTATCTTGGAAATGGAGGTGAAGAAGCTTCGCAACCATGAAGTTAAATTAGATAAGGTACCATATAGTGAAGCTCAAGAAGGTGCGACATATTAGACTGGAGACTAGACACGAGCATCATACCCTTTTTCTTAAGGGTATATCCCTGATCTCTTTTTCTAGGAATTTTATGCATACTTTCTAGCTTTTAAGGTATATCCTCTAGGACGTATCATCGATCCTTAGGTAGAAGCCAATGGATGTAAACATGTATTTGGAACATGTATTTGAAACATGTTATGATTGATGGTTGCAAGTGGTTGCTCGTGAATGCATATACACACCATAGGCGCTAGAACAACTCAGTCACTTTCATATTGCATTCGCATATATGTATTTGTTTACTGATTGAACTCAATGTGTTATCATATGGACGTTGCATTTGAGTGAATGGTTGTGCACTCATATAGAAATGATATGTATCATTAGGATTGCATACATGAATGGACGCATGGCACTGACATAATTCGTATTAAGGAGGTCGACTGAATCAGTAGACCGCCTGATTTTGCATTAGATAAAGACATATACACACACTATGCATATAAATATGAAAGCATTTAGAAATCTTTTTAAGGACAATGAATGTCTATGATTGAATGGTTGAGTAGATGAGTGATTGGATGGTAGGACACATTCTTCCTAACTTGAAGATTTCGGGGACGAAATCCTTTTAAGAAGGGGAGAATGTAACATCCTGTAATTCTTAACATTAAGTTTCACAAATTAAAGTATAATTAAATTTTAGAAGAAGAATTAAGGGAAACGGGTTACGCCATTGCGTTCGTCTCGAAATTCTGCTTGAGATAGAGTCCGAGTTTGTGTAAATTGGACTCCGTATGAAAAAGATATCCTTAAATTAAATATAGCAGCAAAACATGAAAAAAGAGGATTGAGAAAAGAATAATGTTTAGCATTGTTCTAAATTTTGTAAGCAAAAGACTTAGTAGCTTATTTGGTTGGAACACATGACTTGCATACAAGAGGTACAGAGTTCGATCCCTGCCAGGGCCCTATTTTTGTTTTAGGGGAATGGCTTAAAATAGCCTAGTGTGAACGCAGTTCAAAAAGTGGTTTAGTGTGAAAATGGGTAATTGGGAAGATAGATAAAAAGAAAAAATGAATATATATATATATAATATATATATATATATATACGCATATATATATATATATGACGTGTACGCATCATGTAGCGTACTTGCGCATTTTTGGTTGTCAAGGATTGTTTTTTTTAATGGCCTTCCCCAATTAGATTTATGACAAATTAAAAGTAAGAAAAGATTTATTCATATATATATATATATATATTTATATATGGGTAATTAATGTAAACGATAAAGGGAAAATGTATCTGTTAAATACGTATTTATGTTTGAATTGATTGACAATAAATAATAAAAAGAAAAGATGAACATTAGAATATCACTTTTGTTAAGTTAACATTAGAATAACATTTCGTTAAGAAATGTATATTTAGATTAAAATGTTTATTCAGATTAAACTGACATTTCAGTTAAGAAATGTTCATTTAGCTAATGTTTTGTTTTAAATAAAAAAATGTCCTTCTGGTTATGTGTCAGGAAAGAACCAATGTGCCATATATGAAAAAAAATGAACATTTAATATGCTGAGTCAACGCTGAGTCATTTCTGACTCATTGCTGAGTCAATAGGATAATTCTATCTTGACTGAACGGTTGTGGTCATTTCTAGGGTTAATCAAACGGCCTAAATTAATCCTAAAATTCTATATATACAACCTAGCTCTTAACCTAATTCACACAATTAAACTTGGAGTCATCACGCCGCTGTAAGATAGCTTGGAATGGCCGCCGCGTAAAGCTTAAAGACAAACAAAGCTAGAACATATATAATTCAAAACTAAGAATCAAAACAACGTTTATCTACCCAAAGGAAAGCATCCCAATTTCAGAACTCAGAATCCAGAACTCAAGTTCATCGATCGTTGTAAGTATAGTGACTCTTTAGATGAGAATATGATTAAGACATGATTTGATGTAAATCGTAATATGGAATTATGTCAGTATTGTAAAATATAGACGATGTTGTTTTGGTTTTGTTTATCGTGATAATTTGAATGTTTGTGGTGATTGGATCCATTATCTATTATGCGAATTGTATGTATACTGTTAGATCGATATATGTGCTTATGCAAGTTATAGGTTGCAAGTTAGATTTACACATATATGTATATGATTCATGTAGGTTCTATGTATATATGTTTATGTTAAACCAATTGTACCTACATGATTAGAATAGATCAATATTCACAAATTCTTATGCAAATGAAAACTTATAATTGGATCCATGTTAAAAGATTCGTTTATGATTCATATGATTTATAAAAGTTTATTGTTAGATCTATGTTATACATATGAATTGCAAGTTCATACATGTTCCTATATGTTAACTTAATTATGTTGTAGATTCATGAACCTATGCAAGTCGTTAATTAAGTTGTTAATTCATGAACCTATGCAAGTTGTTAATTATGTTGTTAATTCATGAACCTATGCAAGTTGCTAATTATGTGCATGTTTATGTTGATTGTGTTAAAGTTGCAAGTTCACACCTATGTACATGTTAAAGTTGCAAGTTCACACCTATATGTTTATGTTCATGTTGATTTTGTCAAAAATTGCAAGTTCATAGTTAATGTTGATTTCATGCTAATTTTGTGAACGTTAAATTAGGCTAAGTTATTAGACTAATACTTTATGTGAAATCGTGCGAACGGTAAATTAGGCTAAGTTGTTTGCCTAATATTTAGATGGGGGTAACGTTGGGTAAAAACTTAATTATAGGGAAATTGACATAAATTGGCCAATAATCACATAGGTGATTTATGGTATGAAACGGTATAAATTATTAATTTTAAACATGTTAATACATAGGTGGGCCCAAAACCATGAAATTGGTTAAGGCCATGAATGGTGTAAATTTATACACTGTTAGTTTTGAAATAAAACATGTGACATGAATAATTTACATAATTAAAATGTAAATTTAGACAATACGAATATGCTTAACCCGAGGTTGGATTGAGTTGTGATGTAAACCTGCCTGGACCCGCCCGGCTGTCCAGTAATCACAACAATACCTATCCAATGTGAGAGGTTAAGGCATTGATTCCAATAAAGATCCGAGGTTAGACTGAGTTGTGGCGTAAGACTGCCTGGAACCGACCGGCTTACAGGCAGCCACAACAATACATGTCTAATGTGAATGGTTGGTGCTTTAATAAGACAATTAAAGCTAAGCTAGGATTGGTAGGGTTAAGTAATTTTAATACACTTAGCCAAATTAACATGTTGACTAGATTAAAAGGTGGGGTTAAGTAAAGTTAATACACTTAGCCAATTTAACATGTTAACTATACTAGAGGTTGGAGTTAAGTAAAATTAATACACTTAGCCAAATTAGTATGTTAGCTGGACTAGAGCGTAGGGTTAAGTAAACTTAGAACACTTAACCATCATAGTGTGATAAATGAATAGGGTTAAGTTAAAGCATGAAGGGACAATACTTAACCGTTAGAACATGTTAATTAAACAGATGTTAGGGTTAAGTTAACTAAGGGAACACTTAACCGTTATAACATGTTAGTTAAAACAAATGGGCAAGGTTAGGTTACAAGGGACACTTAACCAATACAAGATGAATGGGTAGGGTTAAGTAATAAGAAATACTTAACCAATCTAACTTGGTTTGTGATAGGGTTAAGTCAACATGGACTACTGATAACACTTAGCCAGTTTAATATGACAAAGGAATGGGTTAAGCTAACTTGAATTGAGTAATTACACTTAACCAATCCAACTTGACGAGAAAGAGGGCTAAGTAGTAAACCTAAGTTAAGAAACAATCGAGAACGGGAGCTAAGTTGAAATCCCCAGTTAAAGAAACTAAGTGATAAACCTTAGTTAACAAGATTTATGGGAAAAGAAACTAAGGGGTAAACCTTAGTTGAGAAACAACTAAGTAATAATTCTTAGTCAAGAAAACTGGGCCGGTCCATAATAGATGAATAACCCGATATGGTAGATCATCGCTTAACAAGTACATAAGGAGGAGCAACGTTTATCTGATTTCGAAAAAGGCTCCAGCGGACTGGGTATAGAAGCACGTAGCTTCAGGGGACGTGAGGGTACTCTTGGTATCCCTCTGTGAGGTTGCAGATGATCCGCCTGGGCTCACAGAGGTTAAGGTCTGCGGTAGAAGAAGCAAGGGTATGCCTTGGTTGTAGTATAAGCAACCTAAAGGCTAGGGTGGATCAGCGTGGGTCGGCGATACTTAGTTTAGCCCTGTGATAGCACGTCGTCGACTACCTACCATCTTCAGTCAATCATAGTACGGATGCGGAAAGGCAGAGAACTCCCAACAGACCATATACTTGTTATCTAGTTATGGGTGAGGCTGGCCAATAGGAAAGTGGGGGCATAGGTGGCAGGAGTATAGTCCTCGTGCTTGATTTTCTTGGATTGCCTTTCATTAGTTGAGGGAGGGGTCACGTGGGACCATAACCACTGGTAGAAAAACAAACCTTAGCATCTGCATCGGCAGATAACCTAAAGCTCCCGACCGAGTTCCGTAATTTCTTGATTTAGCCCTGTCACGAGACTCGGGCCGCACACATAGTGAACATGTGCATTTAGACATCGAAAAACGATTCGTGATACATACGTGGGAAAAAGGGATCGTTCGACAGGTAGCATAATCCCTAGTTGGACCTAGGTAGCATAAACCATGAATCCGAGAAGCGTTCAATAGGTAACATAAACCGTAGTTGGATCTAGGTCATGTAAACCCTGGTTAAGTCTAGAAAGCGCTCGATAAGAAAACCCTAGATTAGATCTAGGTAATAAATAATAGATGTACACCTAAAGGCAACCGCAATTACAGGGATTGGGATCACGTTATCGTCTTTATACAGATTACTAGTTGGGATACTAGTTAGGTGGTGCAGAGATATAGAATGGGGTGTGATAGTGTATTCGGTTTAAACTGTCTTGCTTTGGTTTATATTAGTCTGTTATTCTGGTACTGTCCCATTTTCCAGTTCACTCCTTTCATGAACTTTATCATGTTCGCATGCTAAAAGCCACTAGACTTACTCAGGATTTATGTCTGACCCTGTTTTTCTTTCGTCTTCTTTTCTTCCATTCCCCCCCCCCCTCCAGGTAGTCAGGGAACGAATAACTCTGCTTAGTATGGACTGTTACTCTCTCCAAGCTTGAAGACTCTTGGATATATCGCTTCAGGCTCTCTTTTCCGCTGCTATGGCTGGCTTATGCTACATTGGGGAATATAAATGTTATTTTATGCTTCTTTGTTTTATGTAAGACAGATACTCTGGTATTGGAAAACAATTGTTGTACAAACTATTTTATCAATAAAGTAAAGTTTTATTTTTCGCTATTTTAAATTTGTCTGTCTTGTAATTTATCTGCATCTTTTACCTATAATGCTCCACAGAACTTAGTGCATTCCCTTTGTGAGTGACTCTAACGGATGTGGGGTGTTACATGCGAGCATGTCCATACCCGTAATCATGTAAAAACCAAGATAATGAATCATATGTAGATATACATCAAAAGAAAAGACACATAAGTATCTCAACATCCCCGCATAACATACTAAATGTTAAGGAATCCTCGATAGAATTAGCAATCCGTAAAGAGGTCATCAAACGTGTAACATCCAAGGAAATAACATCAGTTAGCTCCTTCGATACGTATGAATGCAATGCACCCATATCGAATAAAACTCGAGTATATCAACCATGGAATAGTAAAGAACACTCAAGTATAGAAGAAGATGTACCTCGAGCTGAGATGAACCGCCTGATGCATTCACTACATTAAGATTTCCAGAACTAGAACTTCTTTCTGCTTAGGACACGAAGAAATCAAATTCCCATTTTCTTACAATAGCGAACTTACAGGGTTTAAGATAATCTCTAGCAAAATAATTGTAAGAGTCACAGTTATAACACTCCAAGGCTTTGGTCGTAGAGGGTGCTACATGATAATGAGAACTAGAACCAGTCTTTTTCTTACTCTATTGGAATAATTTAGATTTGCGAAAGGGAAAATGCTCCTAGTTCAAATATTTCCAAAATTTTAACTCATCGTTGATATCTTTCTCATTCTCGACCGCTTTAAGATAAAGGGATGCATCACCAAGCTTCTCAAAAGTCAACTTAAGTTGCAACATCAAAGATTTATTCAAATACTTCATAAGGCCCGAAACAAATTTATGATTCATTTTATAGAAGTGCTAATATGCTTTAGACAATATTTAGACAAGGCCTCAAAAGATGCCACATATTCTGAAATAGTTGATTTCCCTTGCATCAAATATGCGAAACATCAAACTAGAATAGCTTTCTCAGACTTGAGAACGAATTTGGGCTCGAGATGTTCCTTAAATTGCTTCCAATCGAGTGTGGCCTCATCAATCTTTGCAACAAGAAGCTCGTACCAATCCAGTGCACGTTCCTGCAACATGCTTGATGCAACAAGAACACAATGGTGGTCAGATATCTCCATGCAAGTAAAAATATGCTAGCATGTGCAAAGCCATGCCTGAACGTCTAACACTAACCCTAAGCCGATGAATGAGTTGCAACCAAGATGAGTAATGTCCCTACACATACGCGCAAATGCGGATTTTCACAAAGAAGAACAAGCTCGAACTAGAGGTTGAGTGCTCCTAATAAGCTCCAAAATCTGACCAGTCAACATATAGACACCCTTGGGGAATGGGCCACTAGTATACCTAGCATGTAACGACCCGATTTTGGGCAACACGAAGTTTATAAAACTACGATGAATATTCATAATTGAAATGAATTGAATTATGTTGGAGAATGGAGTTTTGATGACAACAACCTTATTTCAATATTAATTGATTACAAAAAATATGTATTAACATCTCTATCTAGAATATATATATATATATACACATATACAACACATGTATGCAGAAGTTGTATACAGGAATTAAAACAAAAGATTGTATAGTTTTAGAGATTCAAAGAGATTCAGAATTCATAGAAGATTCAAGACTCATGAGTAATCAAGAAATCAAGAGTTCAAGATAAATATAGTAATAGAGTCTAGTTTATATGTAAGACTCATAATAACACTCCAGGTTCAAATTCAAATTCTGATTTTCAAATTTCAAATTTTGTTTTTCGAAATTCAAATTTTAATTTGTTTTTCTATCATACCTTTGATTTTAAACTTAAGTTTCAAAGTTTATAAATTTGTATATTTATATAGTTATATAATTTTATAAATATGTTTATATAATTTATATTTATGATTTCATATGATTTTCTGCTTTATAATACTCATTTATACCACTATGTTTTAATTCAAGAATTTCCAGAATAGTATATATAGTAAAAACCCTTATATTCGAAATTCAAATTTCTAAAGCATATATGTCGACATACATATAAGCATATGTCGACATACAATTGTCATATTTTCAGTTTTGAAAGGAAGTGTCTTTTCACTATTTGTAATATTCCAGAAGCATTGCAACCTTTCAAATCTTATAAATAGGGGTTGATTTCGAATTTTTTAACTATTCTTCTTCTCCATCTTCACCCCTTTTCATACCTCCATTATTATTTCATATTTTTATGATTTCTACACTTCTACTCTGCCAATTTCTATTCTAAATATATAAAACTTATTCTCATCTCACTCTCTACTCATTACTCTCTGAATTGAAGTGCTATTGAAGAGTTATAAGGATGTTGTAATCATTTGGGATTGTTTAGGAAATGATGTGCTCCTTATAGCCCAGAAATTAAGAAAAGGAAACATTGTTAACCTTGCATCCGTGAAATCAAGGGTGGTGGAATCGGTGTTAACCTTGTAGCCATGAAATCAAGGGGATTGTACTTAGAATTTGATCTAGTAATAAAACTCTGCGCAATCCAGCGTTGCGTGGGACTGGACGTAGAAGTAATCCAAACTAGTATAAAATCCGGTGTGTGTTCTTTCCTTTTCTGCATTTTACTTTTTTTTTTATTTTTGTGTTTGCGTTTGATTATATGTTTGTGATCACCTCTGTGGTGTGTGATTCATATAGTAAATTTTATAATTTCTTAAATTTCTTGAAAACACTATTCTGCCCCCTCCCCCCTCTAGTGTTAGTTTTGCCTTAAGATCCACATTCCGCATTTCCTAACAATTTGTATCAGAGCCTGGTTATTCAAAAAGTTCATAATCTAATTTTTGAAAATATTAAATGGAAACCAACACTAGTAATAACAGCTCTTTTGTAAAGGGTCAGTCCACTATTAGACCACCATAGTTTAATGGTAGTAATTATTTAAATTGGGCATGTCGAATGAAAATATATTTACAATCAGTAGGATATATGAATTATCACACAGACTGAACATGTAGAACCCACAACTAATTTTGCGTAATGGACTAATGAACAAACGACTGTTGCACAAAGCAATTCTAAAGCCATGAACATGTTGTTCTGTTCATTCTATAGGAATGAATTTAATAGAGTGTCAGTTTGTAAATCTTCTTATGAAATTTGGATAACTTTACAAGTTACTCATAAAGGAACTAGTAAAGTTAAACAAACAAAGATATCAATGTTAATTACTCAGTTTGAGTTGTTCAAAATGAACGAGAATGAATCTATCTCTGATATATATTGCAGATTCCAAGAGAAAGTGCATTCATTAATAGCCCTTGGGAAAACTTATTCTAAAGAAGACCAAGTCAGAAAAATATTAAGTCATTGACTTTAGAATGGGATCAGAAAATATTGGTTGTTGAAGAATCCCATAATGTCAGTGAAATGAGGATTAAGGAGTTAATCGAAAATTTGATGTCTTTTGAAGTCCAGCTACAGAAAAGAAAAGAAAACAGACCAACTGAAAAGAAATATATTGCATTCAAAGCGACAACAAATCTTTCGGACTTGAGTAGTGAAGAAGATGAAGAAACAACCTTAATGACAAGACAGTTTAGAAAATTTATGAAATACGTAAAAAGAAATCATTTTCAAAGTAATAACCAATGAAGTTCAGGAAGAAATGCTAATCGATGTTATAACTGTAATAAACCAGGCCATATAAAGAGAATGTGTCCATATCCAGATAAATCAATTCAACAGACAATAGCAATTCATCAAAGAAAAGAAAGGGAGCATATGCAACAACTTTAGACGATTCAGATTCATCGTCAAGTGATAAAGAGTCGGAAACCGGAAATTCAAACATGTGCTTCACAACAATTCATAATTCAGAAAATATCGAAGAAATGGATCTAAAAACCAGAAGTGAAAACAACAAAGCAGCACTCACCAAATGAAGAAGGTTGGAAGGACATCAAGAAGAACCCAATCACTGGACAAGATATATGGGTAGAAGTTCCAAGAAACGTTTGATTATTTGGTATGATTTGATTGGTTTGATTTGTTTGGATTGCTTGACTTAAATCTGTATGTGTATATATATTGATTAAAACATATGTAAACATTTCTTGGATTGGTTTGCTTGAATTTAAAAACTTGTATGCATATGGATTGATACACTTGGTATTGATTATTTTATAGTCATGAATTTAGGGAGTAATTTACTTTAGTAGAAGTGTAGGATATGTATAGAGAGATTTAGGACTCAGGGGGAGTATTGTTAGAATTTCTTTTTGATAATGCCGAAGGGGGAGAAATTATAAATATAGACTTAGTTTAAGTAGAATATATAGGATTCATAGTGAAAGGAGGAGTATTAGAAGCATCAACATCAATATGTACGAATATTTTATAAACTAAGGTTGTCATCATCAAAAAGGGGGAGATTGTTAGAGAATGGAGTTTTGATGACAACAACCTTATTTCAATCAATTGATTATAATATATATACTAACATCTTTATCTAGAATATATATACACACATATATGTAGGAGTTGTGTACATGAATTAAAACTGAAGACTGTACAGTTTCAGATATTTAAGAGATTCAGAATCTAGAAAAGATTCAAGACTTATGAGTAATCAAGAAATCAAGAGTTCAAGATAAATAAAGTAACAGAGTCTAGTCTATATGTATGACTCTGAATAGCACTCCAGGTTCAAATTCAAATTCAAATTCAAATTCAAATTTTCAAATTTTGTCTTTCAAAATCCAAATTCTAATTTTAGTTGGTTTTTTCTAACTTATCTTTGATTTTAAACTTAAGTTTCAAAGTTTATAAGTTTGCATATTTATATAATTATATACTTTTATAGATTTAATCTTTATAATTTTATAAATATGTTTATATAATTATATTTATGATTTCTTATGATTTTCTACTTTATAATACTCATTTATATCACTATGTTTTAATTCAAGAATTTTCAGAATAGTATATATAGTTAAAACACTTGAAAATATTCAAAATTAAATTTTTTAAAGCATATATGTTGACATACAAATAAGCATATGTCGACATACAACTGTTATATTTCCAGTTTTGAAAGGAAGTGTCTTTTCACTATTTGTAACGTTCCAGAAGCATTGCAACCTTTCAAATCTTATAAATAGGGTTGATTTTGAATTTTTTTAACTATTCTTCTACTCCATCTTCATCCCTTTTCATACCTCCATTATTATTTTATATTTTTATGATTTCTACACTTCTACTCTGTCGATTTCTATTCTAAATATATACAACTTCTTCTCTTCTCACTCTCTACTCATTACTCTCTGAATTGAAGTGCTATTGAAGAGTTATAAGGATGTTGTAATAATTTGGGATTGCTTGGGAAATGGTGTGTTCCTTGTAGCCCAGAAATTAACAAAAGGAAACAATGTTAACCTTACAGCCATGAAATCAAGTGTGGTGGAATCAATGTTAACCTTGTAGCCATGAAATCAAGGGGATTGTACTTAGAATTTGATCTAGTCATAAAATTTTGCGCAATCCAGCGTTATGTGGGACTGGACGTAGTCCGGTGTGTGTTCTTTCCTTTTCTGCATTTTACTTTTTTTAATTTCTGTGTTTTTGTTTGATTCTATGTTTGTGATCACCTCTGTGATGTGTGATTCCTATAGTAGATCATATAAGTTTTAAATTTTCTTAAATTCCTTGAAAACACTATTCACCCCCCCTCTAGTGTTGGTTTTGCCTTAAGATCCACATTCTGCGTTCCTTAACAATTTAAATTAATTTTCATTTAGTTATGATTTGTTCAAGTTTATTTTTGAAATTAATAGTAATTTCAAAATGTTAATTCGAGTTAGGTATCAAAACGACGTTTTTAACTCAAACGGATTCTTCCATTGATCTCATTTATTTTCATAATGAACGTCAAGATAGATTAGATTTTAATATCAGATATTTTGAAAATTATTATTATTTTAATATTACAATAATATTGAATATTCAATTTTGAATTAGAATTGAATTAGAAGTTAAATCGTTTTAAAACAAGTTTATAAACGTTTTAAATTATATTTGTTCTTTAACCCAAGCAATAGAAGGACGATTTCTCCAGTTTGAGTTTAATAAATCTTTCAATAAAGATTTGATTGAATGAAATGAAGATTAAAACTAAGTTAGAGTTCCAATCACTCTTTAACTAGATTCGAAATGGTAGAGGGTAACTAAATTTACCAAAACTCGGGGGGTGTTAGATATGGAGTACCACCAGTTTTTCCTAATGGAATGATTGAATCATTAATTAGATTTGAAATGTAAGAAGGTAATTAAAACTTACCTAACATGATGGGCGTTTAGATGTGGAATACCACCATTTTTGCTCCATGGGATTAATAGGATGGGATTGAGATAACGATATGAGAGATTACCTTTTTGTAAGGCTCGATAATCCCGATAAGGCTTATAGTTAACCGGCCTTCTGGTCCGGTTCCCAACGCAAGACATGCTCGACTCAAATCCTAAAGGAATCATGACTCTCAAAGCGCCCGAACCTGCGGTCCACATGCACCTCGAAAAGAAAAGTTCGCACCTCGCAGGTGCAAAATTTCGCACCCAGCAAGTGCAAAATTTTGCACCCAGCTTCGGGTTCGAAATTTCGAACCTAACATGTACGAAATTTCGAACCCAGCTAGTGCAAAATTTCTAACCCAGCCCTGGGTTCGAAATTTCGAACCCAATAGGTACGAAATTTCAAACCCAGCCCCGGGTTCGAAATTTCGAACCTAGAAGATGCGAAATTTCGAACCCAGACCCGGGTTCGAAATTTCGAACCCAGCGGGTGCTAAATTTCGAACTCAACCCAGGGTTCGAAATTTCTGCCAGTGCGAGTGGCGGGTTCGAATTTTCTGCATGTGGCCCCTATTTCTACCTACTCCTACCTAACCACTTCCGATAAATAGCCCATGGCCTCACACTTCAAAAGGGTTGGATTTTCTTCACTTGAGACCTTCCTAGAGCTCCATGAACTCCATTAATGGCAACTCCTACTTGAGGAAGAAGGAGAATTAAATATTCTTTTTCCCTAATACCTAGCATATGGCAATTATAAAAGTGCATGTAATGAGCATGGCTCTACCTTGTAATTCTTGAGTGATTAATAAAAGTTCAACATCCTTCCAAAGTGGACGTAGGCCTAAACCGCGGCTGAACCACTATAAATTCTCGTGTCGTTTACCGCTTTCTCTTACTTAGTCTTGCGACCAAATTAACTATTCCTAGTAATAGGAATCTTTGGTGTTTAGGACATTTTTTTCCATCAACACTTATAAACCATAATTTGAGTTAAGTTCGTGAAAAGAGATTATATAATCTTTTGAAATGGTTTCCAAGGAAAGATTTAAACAAGAAGTTTCAATCGTATAAATCTTTGACAAGATTTAGGGAATAACCCTGTAACACCCCAACGTCTGTTAATGTCACTCACAAAGGGAATGCATTAGGTTTTGTGGAGCATTACAAGTAAAAAGAACGGAATATTACAAGACAGAAAAAGTAGTACTTGAAAATTTTGTAATTTATTGCAGCGGAAACAGAAATAAGTTTGATTACATTTCCAAATACCAAAATCAAGTACATAATATCAGTCTTGTACAAAACCTTCAGAGCCATAATCCCCAACAGAAAATTGCCATACGCAGAATCAAAGCCAAGAAATACACCTTTCAACTTCAAGCTAGAAGAAAGAGATATCTGAATTGAGCTTGAGTATTTCCTCCCTAAGAACCCGGGGGTGGGGGGTGGGGGGGAACGGAAGAAAAGAGGCGAAACAAACTAGGTCAAACATAAGTCTGGTGAGTCCAGTGACTTTAACAATATAATCATTAAAGTAACAGGATAAGAACATAAACTGGAAATAAAGAAATGACTATAGAATAAACAAGCATGACAAAGCAGATAAGATGAACAAGATATAACGTTGATCGCGCTTCTAATCTCTACAGGATAATTACTACACTGCACTAATGCTAGTAACACCGTATCATTACTAGTTACACCGCACCCTTACTAGTCCCATACTAAAAGTTGATCCCTCTTACTAATCATGATAATGGTAGTTTCGTGTACTCCTAGCTGCTATCGTAGGTGCCCCTTTTCGCTCCTACCCCCACAAGTTGTACCCACCACATTCCTCGTTCGATCGGCTCCCTAACTCGCATGTATTTATTAGTTGTGTCACTCGACCTCGCTTGTATGTATTCATTACTTGTGTCATTCGGCCCCGCTTGTATATAGATACCTATGCTGGCCCCATCATGGGGTGTATCAATTCCCATGATGGAAACCCGACATGATTCAAGATGCACACTGTATACTACTGATGCCCAGTGCCTGCTTTTTCCACTCCTGAGCACGTGCACGCCCATACTCCGTCGGAACCTACACTGATGCACCACCCGCCGCTATTTTGACCGCTTATAATCAGCCCAGTAATCGTGCGCCACCCTGCCTAGCTCAGGGTACCATGATACATCTATGTGGGTTATTGCTGAAATGGGTCCCCGTTACTAGGGTTTCCTAATCAACATGTTATAATGGTTAAGTGTTCTCAATTTAACTTAACCCCACACATTTTCTTAATTAACATGTTATACTGGTTAAGTGTTGCCTATTCATATGTTACTTAACCTTCTCACTGATTCATGCATGTTTATTTAACGGTTAAGTTTGTGGGCCTATATATACTAATATTACACACTTACCTAAGATTTACTTAACCCTTCCCCTTATCAAGTCCATATGTATTATTGGCTAAGCTTGCCTTAACCCTATCTACTTTGTTCATGTAATATTGGTTATGTTGTCTTCTTGTCCATGTTAACTTAACCCACCCACCTAACATGTTGTATTGATTAAGTATTGCTTGTTCATATGTTACTTAACCTTTCCATTTTTAGCATGTATGTTCCTTAGCTTTAATTTATTCATTAAAGCAACAACCTCTCACATTAGAACTGTTGTTTGCGGTTATTGGATGTGTCGCGCGTTCTGGGCAGACTTCTACTGCAAACTCATTCTAACCTCGGGTTTTTGGGCTTAATGCGCTAACCTCTCACATTAGATCTTTGTTGTTGTAGTTGCTAGATGTGTCGGGCGGTTCCGGGCAGTCCTACACCGCAACTCAATCTAACCTCAGGTTTGGCACGTTCATTTTTTAGCCAATTTACATATTTACAATTCATGTTCAAGTTTATATGTAAATTATCCATAATTATTGTCAATTCAAGTTATGCCACATTTTCTAGTTATGCCCAAAATTAATTATATGATTACAACCCTTTTTTATGCCAATTACATAATATTCAACTTTTACCTAAACTTTTCCCCAACGTTCCCACGTCGTTCGTACGTATAGTTCATGTGATACGTTAGGCTCGCAATTAGCCCAACTCATAACAATAAAAAAGAAAAAGGGAAGAAACACATGACATCATAAATGGCATAAACAATATAGATCTAAGACAGCATAAATCTAGCAAACATATAAAAATAGATCCAATCAACATATGGAATGCGAACTAGCATAGATCTAAACATAAACTTGCATGGATATAAACATATGAACTGGTATGGATCTAAACATATAAACATGTAAATCTAAACATATGAACATATAGATCTAAACATATGGACTGCTATGGATCTAATTATATAAACATGTAGATCTAAACATATGAACATATAGTTCTAAACATATGGACTAATATGGATCTAATCATATAAACATGTAGATCTAAACATATGAACATATAGTTATAAACATATGGACTGATATGGATCTAATCATATAAACATGTAGATCTAAACATATGAACACATAGTTTTAAACATATGGACTGATATGGATCTAATCATATAATCATGTAGATCCAAACATATGAACATATAAAATATGATCTTACATATATGAACATGACTTGCATATAATCTTTCATAACTAGCACAGATCAAGCAAACTTGCATACATAACTTGCATATGTAATTAGGCATACGAATTAACATAGAACATAACTTGCATATAATGAATCAAATCAAGCATAAATCCAAACATAGTTTGCAAAGACATAAACTTTATATGATTTACAAACATTTTCATACAGTCCAATTCATAACTCATCACAATTACGTTTAAACAATTATCTTGAGAAAGTAACTGCACTCACAGAAAATGGATCTTGAATTCTGGGATCTGATTTCCGAAGTTGCTAAGCTAATCCATTGATGTAGGCGTTGATTCGCTCGTTGTTGTTCTAGAATTCCTTCTCGCAATTCCAAGGCTTTGAATCTTTATCTCTTATCTTTTTATCTTTGATCTAGAATTTGATTTGTTATGGTGGCGGCTTTGTTAGTTTGTAGATGAACAGCATGACGACATCATAGTTTAGGGTTGTGAGTTCTATGGTTGAGGTTTGAGGTGATTATATAGAAGTTTATGATTAATATGGGCCTTTAGATCAACCTAGGAGTCATCAAAGCCATCCAAACCCAAGAGAGCCAACCAGAACATGACACATATGCCCTAACACCTCAAAAAATTGTCACTTTCCAGATCAGTTCGCAGATGTCGACCCTATTGGGGGTCGACACCCCTGGGGGTCGACACCTATGTCGACACCCCTTTGGGGGGTCGACGCCCCTGAGCAGGAAATTTCCCGCTCAACTGTTTTCTGAAGTTTTGAAATTCGAATCTGCTTTAATTATTTTAATTTAATTTCTGCTTAAACTTGAAAACTTCTAACCTCCATAACTTCTTCATACGGAGTCCGATTCACGAAACTCGGACTCTATCTCAAGCGGAATTCCGAGATGAACGCAATGGCGTAACCCGTTTAACCTAGTTCTTCTTTTAAAGATTAATTATTCTTTCATTATCTCTTATGTCCCATTTTAAAATTATGGGGTGTTACATTCCCCTACTTAAAGGATTTCGTCCCCGAAATCTTCATGTCAAGAAGAATGTGTATCCTACCATCCAACAACCATCTACTCAACCATTCAATCACAGGCATCCATTGTCCTTAAAGAGGTTTCCAATGCTTTCATGATCATATGCATAGTGTGTGTATATGTCCTTATCTAATGCAAAATCAGGCGGTCTACTGATTCAGTTGACCTCCTTAATGCAAATTATGTCAGTGCCATGAGTCCATCATGTATGCAATTATTCCTAATCGTACTTTATAACTTCTACATGAGTGCACAATCATTCAAACAAATGCAACACCTATATGATAACACATCAAGTTTTAATCCATATACAAATACATATATGCATATGCAATATGAAAGTGACTGAGCCGATCTAGTGTCTAATGTGTGTGTAAATGCATCCACGAGCAACCACTAGCAAACACTTGCATCCACCAAACATAACATGTCTCAAACACATGTTTACAACCATCAGATCTTCCTACCTAAAGATCAAGAATGTAATCGAGAGGATGCACTAAACGATAGAACAAGTCTAAACAAAGTGACAGAAAAAAGGAGAAATTAAGAGTATACCTTTAAAAATGAAAGGGTACAGCGCACGCATCTTGTCTCTCGTCTCCCAAGTCGCGTCTCCTTGATCATCTCCTCATTGGATTTTAACCAACTTGACCTCTCTGTTGCGTAACTTCTTGATCTCTGATCTAAGGATGCATGTAGGAGCTCGTCTAATCGTGGCATCTTGCTCCACTTCCACTTCTGTAAGCATGTTCGGATCCACTATTTCTGTGGTATCATGTGAACACTTCCTCACTGCGACACGTGAAACATGTCATGAACACCACTGAGCTTTTTCGGCAACTTCACTCTGTTGTCTGTCCAATTCTTTCTGTAATGGGGGATTGCCCTATGAACCTTGGTGCTAATTTCCCCACACTCCCCAAAGCGAACTACATTCCTCCACGGTGACACTTTAATAAAAACCCTGTCTCCAACATCGAACTCAAGGTCGGTTCGTCTCTTGTCAGCGTTTGACTTTTGTCGGCCCTGTGCCGTCTTCATTCATCTTCGAATCAAGTCAATCTCCTCAGAAGTTACCCTAACCATATCTGGCCCAAGTAAAATCTTATCCGTAGATTCCCACCAGCAAGTTGGTGATCGACACGGTCGTCCATAAAAACCCTAATACTAGCTTAATAACTGTTGTTATAAGCGAACTCCACAATTGGAAAGTGCTCTTCTCATGTCCTCCAAATTCTAAGATGCATAACCTCAAAAGATCTTCAAGGATTATATTCACCCTTTCAGTCCGCCCATCCGTCTGTGGACGATACGCGCTGCTCAAACATAATTGCGTACCTACTGTCTTTTGCATAACACATTTTCCTCTTGCATCGAAAACTGCTCCAAGCCCTGCCTCGCAAGTACCAGTATATACTATGAACAGTTTGCTCCCATCGAGCAAAGTCAAAACTGGGGCTGATACCTTCGCAAAGCCCTTAACGAACTTCCTATAGTAGCCCGCCAACCCTAGAAAACTTCTTACTTCCGTTGCTTTTCTAGGAACCTTCCAATCTTGGATTGCCACCACCTTCGTAAGATCCACTGCCATCCCTTCCTTAGGGACCACGTGTCCCATTGTTTCAAATCCCGCAAATATCGCCCGAGTTCTCCTCTGAGATCTCGTTTTAGGCTCCTTCCGAAACGAAACAGCAAATATCGCTCTAAATCTCCTTTCGAATATATCGCCCGAGATATTGCAATATCGAACGATATATCGACCTAGACGAAATACTGGAATATCGTCCGAGATTTTAATTTTTTTGGTTAATATTTAAATTTGTGCCTGAAATAGAACTAGAATTAAAAAATCAAATATAGCTATATCAATCTTTTGTTATTTTACATTTTGCATGCTAAATGACTATATTGTATGTTCGTATATGTTTTACAATGCTTATGATTTTCATATTCGTCTTTTTACATACATGTTACTTATGAAATTATGTATTTTATGGTCTATTTATGCTGAATTTTTTAATGTTTTGGATCCTTTTAATGTTTCCTGTCTAACAATATTCCTGTTTTAAGCATATTATGATTTAGAGTATGAACGATCTTTCGCAAAATAAAGAATAATAAAGTTATCTTGCATTTTAAGTTTAAGTTACTATGTTTTTGATAGCATTCATAAAAATCATTTTGTTAAAATATCATTTTTAGCACATCATATACCCCGAGATTGTCCTAATATGAACTTTCAGACCCGAGATGAAAATCCGAGACGAACTCCCGAGTTAGACTCATCTCGTCCGAGATCTCCCCTGATACGAGACCGATTCTATAAAATCCCCGAGACAAAACGCGACCGATATTCGTGATTTAAAATCTTGACGTGTCCTAAGAACCTCACTTCTGTAATGACCCGCATTCTACGCATCATAGGATCGTAGAATATTTATTTCTTTCACATACGAAGTTGTATGGTCATGTAACTTTGGGAGACGACTATTGGGGTCATTTCCCATGTTCATGATTTTTCCCAATTTTTAAATGACCATTTTACCCCTAGTTGGTACTGTTTTGGCCATAACTTTTGACTGGAAAGGAATTTTGACCTGAAACCACTTCCATTGGCTCTGGAGGATGGTTTCTCTTTCCGTAGAGTGGTCACATTAACCAAACGGACTCACCGTTTGGGAGATATGGCTGAAACAAGTTTCAGATGGTGAAAAACAGCTTAATTGGGCTTAACCGGGTGATTAACAGCTAGGCCCAAAGGGGAATTTCGGGATTAGGAGTTTAAAAGGGCTGTTAGGGTTTGGTGAATACCTTTTTCTCATTTTTCAGCCGTCACTATTCATTCCTCTTAACCTAGCCATGGCCTCCACCCTCTAAATCTCTTCAAAACACCTCTTAATCACTTTCTAATTGAAGATTAGGCTTAGCAAACATCAAATCAAGGAGTATTAGCACGAGAACCGAGGTAGAGCTGCTGTGTAAGGTTGGGAACAACGCCAAATCAGAGAATATTTCAGTTTTGGGGTTTTAGTTGTGGCAAAGGTGAGTGATTTGCATAGTTTTTGCACTAATTACGGTAATTAAGGGTAATTAGTGAAGATTAGCGAATTTATACACCAATAAATTCTGGAAAAATGTTTAGAAATTCTTAAATAATGTTTTATGCCTCTGGTTGAAATTTGGTTCGATTTGATTAAGTTTTGTTAAACCTATGATTAGATTTGCTTAGACATGCTTAAGGGAAAATAAGGGGTTTTGGGCACATTTGATCCATTTTGACATATAAATTCATTGCTTTGGTGTTTGTGGTCAGTTTGCTATGTTGTTATAACTATTTGACATGATTTGTGATTGATAAGTATAGTTAGATTTGTCGAAAACGTTGTCGAATGGCGTAAACAAGTTGCTGGAAAAAGTTGCAGAAAGTTGTGCAGGGTTTCGGATCGGATCGGGTATGGGCTCGGATCGGGTAGGGAGCTGGGCAAGGAATCCGACCCGAACTGGAATCTGGCACAAAGAAGGTTGGCAAGAAGGAAGGCCACTGCTTTGAGTTGGAGTTGGATAGAGGATCGGATCGGAGCCATGGAGCAGGATCGGAGTGGGCTAGGGAGCGAGATCGGATCGGAGGAGGCAAGCGAAGAGGGATCAGATCGGGCTATGGAACAGGACCGGATCGGAGTAGGCCAGGGGACGAGATCGGATCGGAGCAGGCAAGCTGGAGGAGGGACGAACCGAACCGACTGGAGCGTGACATCCGAACCGAACCAACGTCTAAGGGGAAGGATCACCGAAACGAACCGCACGCAGGAATACACCATGGAGCATTGCATCGAACCGAACCGTGTTATACGTATATATCTGAACCGAATCGAATTCAGGACCACTTCTATGTGACGACTCTTTTGAAGACCAACTCCAATTCGATCAAAAACCGAGATGCAAAGGAAGTCCAAATGAGAAGCTAGAGCTCAAGATTTAGATGGGAATCAACGAGTTCGCTTCATGGTTGGGCTTTGCCGCGGGACGCGTGCTAAGGGTTTTACGATGTCTGTAGCTTTGGACCACTATGGTAGGAGGTACGGAGGCAGATTCAGAGCCGTTATGGCATTGGTAGAACCAAGGGCTACGACCAATGAAGTGGGTCATTGAAATGTTTGGTCATGACTCCAAGTGTTTGGCTTGGTCACAGCAGGGTTTCTACAAGTCGGGATTCGTCGTTACCTCAATTTGTCTAGTGTTCCAAAATGGTAGATATCGTATGCTTTACGCACTGAGTAAGAGATGTGAGGATGGTTGCTATGGATGATTTGTTTGCTATCATTATGACATGCACACCCCACCCCCGTATTCTTTACACTATTTATCATGGCACCTTAGAGTACTGTACGGTATGTGGTACTAACTCTTTGGTTGCAGGTCCAGGTTCAGGTATGGTTTAGTATACCTGTTATTATTCTGTTTAGATGCTTATCGCTCATACCAGGCTTTATGTCTGACCCAGAGTTTTATGTCTCCTCTTATTACTCTGGGTGCTCACACGAGCAGACTAGAGACAGGTTAGCTGGTGATACGCGGGTAGATGATCCGGAGACGAGCAGGAGGCTTCCACGTAATATATATAGTATTCTCCCTGTGTTGTTGAAGATCACTGCTTGGGCATTGGTGGTGCATCTTCTATTTTAGCTTTCTTTTGTTAGAGACAGTAAATTTGGAAAATTGTAATAAGCTGTATTTGGATTTCCGCTGCTCTGATGTTGATGTTGATTTTAGTTATCAGCTTATGCACTGTCTCACCTGTTTATGTCAAGTATGTTATCATTATTATATTTTATCCCATGCGCTGTGAGACATTCTACAGGTTCCTCGATTAGTTCATTCTCTTCTTTCCTTTCTCCTGACGACCGTCCCGTGCTAGTCGGGCATGTGTACAGCGCACTTATGGAGGAAATGCAGGCTGGTGCGGGGCGGGCCGTCACAACTTCTTTCCTCCAAAAATGACATTTGGAGAACTTAGCTTTGAGTTGATGCGCTCTAGGGTCTCTAAGACTTACCTAAGATGTAGGGCATACTCTCCTTCGCTTCTAGAGAAAATCAAAATACTATCCACAAAGACTACCACAAACTTGTTTAGGAACTCCCTAAACACCTTACTCATCAAGTCTACGAAATATGTGGGTGCATTCGTCAAACAAAAAAAAAGGTATGACGAGCCCTTCGAAGAAACCGTTAAGAGTCCTAAAAGTAGTCTTATCTATGCTATTCTCATTTACCCTCAACTGGTGAAATCATGTAGCTAAGTCCAACTGCGAGAAAACCAAAGCATCGGCTAACTGATAGAACATATCATTCGTCCTCGGCAATGGGTGTCTATTCTTCTTCGTGAGCTTGTTCGGCTCCCTATAGTCCACGCACAATCTAAGCGAACCATCAGTCTTCGTAGAAAAAACAACTGGAGCACCCCATTCTGAAATGCTTCTTCTTACGAACCCTTTCTCAAGTAGCTCCCCTACTTGTTTACTGAGTTCCCTCCTCTCTCTCTCTCTCTCTCGGAGTCATGTGGCGCACTGGCAATGCAACCAGCTTTTCATTATCTACAAAGTATATTCGGAGGTCTATCTCAGGGCTCGGGGGTAGACCCCAAACCTCATCAAAGATGTCACCATACTCACGGACTGCACGAACAGATTTCAAATCATCAATGAATGTGTCAAGAGATTCTAGGTAGCTAAGCATCATTGAACCTCTAGGGTCACAAGAAATATCAATGGTCTTTCCATAATGAGTCAACAGTCTAACTACCCTCTTTTCAAAGTCTTGGATGGCACCATGCTTGGTTAGCCAATCCATCCCTAGAATCAAGCCATAGCCCGTGAAACTAGGAACGGAGGCGTTGCATTCAAACCCAACGCCCAAGATAGACACTCTCAAAACCTGACAAACCATAGATAAGTGAGTCGAACCACCAATAGGATTTGAGATTACAATGGGATCCATAACTAGACTAGTATTTAGGTACAGTGTTTCAACTAACGAAGCAGATACAAATGATTGCGAAGCGCAAGAGTCAAACAAAGTTCAAACAGGATGACTGAAAAAGGAAAATCAAACTTTCAATAGAAATGCCTCTATCTCTCTCCTATCCTGGTGCCCTGGGAGCATGAACTAGTCCTCCAGAAATAGGTCCTGTCTCGCTGCAATGGTAACAACCATGCTTCTTCTTCTTCCTACAGTCCTTAATTATATGGCCCGTTATACCAAAATAAAGACACCTTCTTTTGTTATAGGGGTTAATTATCCTTTCCACTTTCTCCTTTATCTTCTTCATGGATTAAAGCCATATCAACAAATTCTTCATCCTTGGGTTGTGTTCCTCAGCCTAAACTTCCTCATCGACCAAGCAGCTAGCTGAACTTTCGTTCCATTGTCTGTCTCCAAGATACCAAACGAGTTCTTCGCTTCCTTAAGCCAATTTATAGCCTCGACAAACGTCTCAGTCCCATGAAAATGTTTTCCACCCATTGCACCGAAGTCCTTCCACATCTTAGGAAAGGCATCTAAACGAAGAGACTCAAGAAGGAAAAAGGAAGAGATTCGAAACAAAGAATCGAAAGATAGATATATTGCTTTTGGGGATTATGTTTTTCATAGTAAATCTTTCTCTTGAAAACTCCTTATTTGAAACATGTTTTTGAAAATAATACTTTTGAAAAGTGTTTTCAAAATATTTTATTTGTTCTGGTAACGTTCATCTCTAATACCATGTGTAACACCCCAACGTCCGTTAATGTCACTCATAAAGGGAATGCATTAAGTTTCGTGGAGCATTATAAGTAAACAGAACGGAACAATACAAGATAGAAAAAGTGGTACTTGAAAACTTTGTAATTTTATTGCAGCGGAAACATAAATAAGTTTGATTACATTTCCAAATACCAAAATCAAGTACATAATATTAGTCTTGTACAAAACCTTCAGAATACATAATTTTAAAGCCATAATCCCCAACAGAAAAATGCCATATGCATAATCAAAGCCAAGCAACACACCTTTCAACTTCAAGCTAGAAGAAAGAGATATCTGAACTAAGCTTGAGTATTTCCTCCCTAAGAACCTAGGGGGAACGGAAGAAAAGAGGCGAAACAAACTAGGCCAGACATTAGTCTGGTGAGTCCAGTGACTTTATCAATATAATCATTAAAGTAACAGGATAAGAACATAAACTGGAAAGCAAGAAATGACTGTAGAATAAACAAGCATGACAAAGCAGACAAGATAAACAAGATATAAAGTTGATTGCGCTTCTAATCACTACAGGATAATTACTACACTACACCAATGCTAGTAACACCATATCATTACTAGTTACACCGCACCCTTACTAGTCCCATACTAAAAGTTGATCCCTTTTACTAATCATGATAATGGTAGTTTCGTGTACTCCTAGCTACTATCGTAGGTACCCCTTTTTGCTCCTACCCCCACGAGTTGTACCTATTACCTTCATCGTTTGATCGGCTCCTTAACTCGCATGTATTTATTAGGTGTGTTATTCGACCTCGCTTATATGTATTCATTACTTGTGTCATTCGGCTCCTACCCCCACGAGATGCACCACCCGCCGCTATTTTGACAGCTTATAATCAGCCGAGTAATCGTGCCCCACCCTGCCTAGCTCAGGGTACCATGATACATCTATGTGTGTTACTGTTGAAATGGGTCCCCGTTACTAGGGTTTCCTAATTAACATGTTATAATGGTTAAGTGTTCTCAATTTAACTTAACCCCACTCATTTGCTTAATTAACATGTTGTACTGGTTAAGTGTTGCCTATTCATATGTTGCTTAACCTTCTCACTGATTCATATTTAACGGTTAAGTCTGTGGGCCTATATATACTAATATTACCCACTTACCCAAGATTTACTTAGCCATTCCTCTTATCAAGTCCATATGTATTATTGGTTAAGCTTGCCTTAACCCTATCCACTTTGTTCATGTAATATTGGTTAAGTTGTCTTCTTGTCCATGTTAACTTAACCCACCCACCTAACATGTTGTATTGGTAAAGTGTCGCCTGTTCATAAGTTACTTAACCTTTCCATTCTTAGCATGTCTGTTCCTTAGCTTTAATTTATTCATTAAAGCACCAACCTCTCACATTAGAACTGTTGTTTGCGGTTGCTGGATGTGCCGGGCGGTTCCGGGCAGACTTATACCGCGGTTCCGGGCAGACTTATACCGCAAACTCATTCTAATCTCGGGTTTTTGGGCTTAATGCGCTAACCTCACACATTAGATCTATGTTTTTGCGGCTGCTGGATGTGTCGGGCGGTTACGGGCAGTCTTATACCGCAATTCAATCTAACCTCGGGTTAGGCACGTTCATCTTTTAGCCAATTTACATATTTACAAGATTATATGTAAATTATCCATAAGTGTGGTCAACTGAAGTTATGCCACATTTTCTAGTTATGCCCAAAATTAATTATATGATTACAACCCCTTTTTATGCCAATTACATAATACTCAACTTTTACCCAAACTTTTCCCCAATGTTCCCACGTCGTTCGTACGTATAGTTCATGTGATATGTTAGGCTCGCAATTAGCCCAACTCATAACAATAAAAAGGAAAAAGGGAAGAAACACATGACATCATAACTGTATAAACAATATAGATCTAAGACGGCATAAATCTAGTAAACATATAAAAATAGATCCAATCAACATATGGAATGCGAACTAGCATAGATCTAAACATAAACTTGCATGGATTTAAACATATGAACTGGTATGGATCTAAACATATAAACATGTAGATCTAAACATATGAACATATAATCCAAAACATATGGACTGATATGGATCTAATCATATAAACATGTAGATCTAAACATATGAACGTATAGTTCTAAACATATGGACTGATATGGATCTAATCATATAAACATGTAGATCTAAACATATGAACATATAATTTTAAACATATGGACTGATATGGATCTAATCATATAAACATGTAGATCTAAACATATGAACATATAAAATATGATCTTACATATATGAACATGACTTGCATATAATCTTTCATAACTTGCATAGATCGAGCAAACTTGCATACATAACTTGCATATGAAATTAGGCATAACATAGAACATAGCTTGCATATAATGAATCAAATCAAGCATATATCAAAACAAAGTTTGCAAAGACATAAACTTAATATGATTTATGTAACAACCCTGAATTTTGGGGCTAATTTAAAATTTTTATTTTAGAAATTTTAATGAATTTTTTTTTTATTTAAAATAATTTATTTAAATAATAACGGATGAAAATGTATTTTATTTGCCATTTGTTACTATAAAAAGAATGGAATAAAAAGAATGTCTTTTTATTGTCACTTGTTTTACAATAATAAAATAAAATAAAATAAATGAAATAAAGAGACTAGGTTTCATTTTGTCATTTGTTCACAACAACAACAAAAAATGTAATGATATAAAGTGTTCATGTTTTAAACTTATAAGCATGTTTACATTAAATAGTATATTTCAAAATAATGAATGGTTTAACAAAATTTGTTCGTGTTTAGAAAATAAGCTTTACATTAAAAAGTATATTTTAATGTATTGAATGTACATAAATATTTGTTTGCATTTAGAAAACAAGTTTTACGTTAAATTCATATTTTAATGTTAAGAATGTACATAAACATGAGTTCATGTTAGAAAACTTGTTTTATATCAAAATTATATTTTAATGTTTAAAATGATGTAACATAAAAATTTACATTTTTATGTAATAATGATTCATTAAAATGTTCATAGCTGGATAAATGTTTTAAACATAAAAGATTTCATTTTTTTTAATGTAATAAAAGAAAGATTAAAAAGATTATCACAAATTAATATTATATTTCGAACTTTGTCCATTTTAAATAATATCTAAATAGACTGTGCAATTTAATTTAATCTTAAACAAATAATTTATTTGTGTAGTGACATATCATCAAAACTAATTTATCAAATTATAAGTATAAATGGCGTAATAGACGTTAAATTTATTTCAATTATTATATACCAATTTATGTTGAACATCAATTAACTTTCCTTTTTATCCAACTTTCATAAGTAGCAAATTTTATCGTTTTGATTACTCAAAATTTTACCATAATTTAAAACGAATTCACATATGCAATTCAATGTTCATTATTACACTAATTTTCAATATATAAGGAATTCCAAAATTATAAATTTATTTTATATATTGCTTATTCAATGTTAATTTCAAATGTCATTGTAAAATACTTTATCAAACAATCTTTCTTATGTTACCAAATACAAGTTATAATCATATATAACTATTGGAAGTTCATCACTTAATAAACTAGATTAAGTTCGTATCATATCGATTTGTGAAATGATTCCTAAATTTTTGATTTGATTCCACTTCAAGCATTATTCACAAAATCAATTCTTTATGTACAAGATGTATCATTAAATCACACATTACTCTCTTTAATTGTGTGATTTACTTTTGAAATTTGGAAAAAAAGAATATTTATCCTCCCCTTCAGACTTTCCTGCTATCATTTTAGTAGGAACTAACATCCATCTCTCTATGGAAGTTTCTCTCTTTCCTCAGATTCTTCCTTCCGTGTATTAATTATCCAACTTATTAACTTCCTATTAAATTTCCAATTGATTCCTCATAAATGCATTTTGTTTGTTTTTATTAATGCTTAATCCAATGAACATTTATTCTTTATTTCAAATTCAGAATTTATATCTTCCTATAACTAGCCTTAATTGCCTTTTTAACACCTTTTGTTTCTTGTATCTCCAAATTAGTGACCACCAAGTACACCTTTCAAATTCAAATTTGCGATATTTCTTCGTACAAAAGTTTACACCGTTAACAACATATTTACTTCAGCAAGTTATTCAAACATAGCACATTTGTCATGCATAGGAATGTTTTCACAGTCAAACTAACGGACATCCATTTCTAATTCAAATTCTTCCTCCTCCCTTCGAGCTAGATCACAAACTATACCTCATTTCGAAGCCCCTCCTCTCCTCTTTCATCTCCGACCGAAATCACCTCCTTCCGTGGCCCGTAGCTCGAGGACCGAGGCTCCAAAGGGCGCGACTTGCGCACGCCGCCGGCCCCACCAGGCACCACCGCACCCTCCACCGTGCCAGGCGCGCATAGGCCTCTCCAAGCTCGACCTCCTCCAACTGACGGCACCTTAAACCGATGCTCCTACCTCCCGCAATCCGAATCCAAAGTTTGGAGCTTTTCTGAAAAATAACGGCCTACTTATCAGTGAAGGGAGAAAGGTTAACAAACCTTAATCATGTTATTTAATTTAATTTTAAATTAATCATTAATTTGTTTAATCCATAACTTCTTCGTTCGGACTCGAAATCTGAAAATTTCAGAAACGTTGTGATCGTGGTGAGCAGATCTACGCAGCTGGACTGAAACAGAGAAATTCTGAACACTTTGGATTTTGGACAAAAATTCGCAACGAATGTGAGAATTCCTTTGTTAAAATAAATTAATAAATTTAATTAATTTGTCTGCTGAAAATCACATGTTTAAGCTGTAGATCTATTGTGTTTGGTATGATTGATGATGTTTGTTATGTTGGATAATTATAGATCTATATATTCATCACATGTTATGGTATCACTTTTGGTTTGATCTATCTTATCAATTCAATGATAAAAGAAATATGCTTGCGATGAATGATTGAATTACTTTGTATGTCTCATATTGTTAAAATAAGATTGTTGTGAACAATTACATCATGTGTGTTTAATAAATATCTAGTGTGCGTTAAGATAATATGGTTGAGAACTAAATTATCACATTTGTTTGTTGAAAACCAATATAGCATGTTTGATTTAGAACAAATGGTTGTAACCAAAATATCATTTTTGTTCCATTAAGGATTTGTTAACAAAGAACATTTTGCATTTGAAATTTTACATGTTACTTATTTTAGATTCATGCTTTGTAAAATAAAGTATCACTTGTGTTAGAATCAAGTTACTTTAGGAAAATATTACTTGTGTTAGTAATGAAATATTAGGATATAAAAATGTATTTTTAGTTAGAATATTAAAATATCATTTTTGTTATAAATATTAGGTTAGATTGTAAATATACTTCCATTAACCATTTATTTGTTAATAAAAGGGTCAATAGTATAAATACATTTTTGTCAACATGATGTTTATAAAAAAAAAAATGTTTATGTAATTTTTGTTGTCAAAATAAAAAGAACAAATTTGACGCTACTTTTGTTGTTAAAATAAAAAGAGAAATTGTAACATTACTTTTGTTGTTAAAAATAAAAAGAGAAATTGTAACATTACTTTTGTTGTTAAAAATAAAAAGAGAAATTGTAACATTACTTTTGTTGTTAAAAAAAAAAAAAAAAGGGCAATTTTAACATATTTTGTTGTTAAAATAAAATTAGAAAATTTTAACATATTTTTTTTTTTACTGTTAAAACAAAAAGGACAATTTTAACATATTTTTGTGGTTAAAATTAAAAAGACAATTTTGACATGTTATCATCTTGTAAATTTAAAGACAAATTTTACGTTAATTTTGTTAACAAAATAAAAAGAACAAATTTTTATGTTGTTTGTTAACAAGAATATAAAGACACAATTTTTATGTCATTTTGTTAACAAAACAAAAAGGACAAGTTTTTATGTTATTTTGTTTACATAGAAGGAAAGGACAAGTTTTAACATTAATGTTGTTTACATAAATAAAAGACAAAATTTTTGTAAACAAAAATAAAATGAATTATTTTCATGTTATTTTGTGTACATAAGAAAAGACAAAATTTTGTAAACAAAATAAAAGGGGTTATTTTAAGTCCATTTTTGAAGACAAAATAAAAAGACTATTTTTAACACATGATTTTGTTAATAAAATTAATGACAAGATTTTAACATAAATTTTGTAAATAGAATTAATGACAAGTCTTGTGTAACAAAAAAAAAAAAAGACAAATTTTTATATTATTTTGTCAACAAAACCAAGGAACGATTTTTATGTTATTTTGTCAACATAAATAAAAGGACGATCTTTATCTTTGACTTGTCTTCAAATTAAAATACCAAACTCTATCTTCATTTTATAAAATGCAAGTTAAATCTTTATGTATAAAACAAAATGTAAGTTTTAATTTTTATTTTCATTTACCAATAGAAATAAAGATGAGGACTTGATTATGATTCATCAAAAGTACACCAAATCATATTTGTATTAACATAGTTGAGATGACACCCAAACTTACATCGTGGTGTTAAAATAGTTGTGATGACACAATATACATTGTTGTATTAATCTATGAATTATGACACCATCTACACCGTTGTGTTAATTTAAAGGATGACACAAAACCCATTGTTGTGTTAATGTAGTGTAATGACACAAAATTACCTTGTTGTGTTAATTTAGTGGTGATGACACAAATATAGTATTGTTGTGTTGATTTAGTTGTGATGACAAAATTCATCGTAGTGTTAATTAAGTTGAAATGACTTTAAATTCCATTATCCCGTTATATAATTGAAATGAATCAAAATGGAAATACACATTCTTGTTTGCAAATTTAGTTGTAACAAAACATTTGTTAAAGATTGTATTTATTTTATTTGCATGTTTAGATGCAAATAAACATGGTAGTTAAAAGACTAAATTTATAGTTGCATATTTAGAAGACGAAATAAACATTTCATTAAAAGAGTAATTAGTTAAAACAAAATAAAGTTAAAAATATGCATTTTCTTATGTATAAGAAAAAGAATCATTATTTTCTATGTTAAGAGAAATAGAAAAGAAAACATTATTTTCCTATGTAAAAAAAAAAAAAAAAAAAAAACATTTTCTTTGTTAAAAGAAAAGAAAAATAATATTAATATTTTCTAATGTAAAATGAAAGGAAAATATTTACACTTCTAATGTAAAGAAAATAAAGAAAATAAACATTATTTTCTAATGTAAAGAAAATAAAAAAAATTATTTCCTAATGTAAAGAAAATAAGGAAAATGCACATTATTTCCTATGAAAAAAGAAAATAAGATCAAAAAGAAACATTTTCTTATGTAAAAGAAAATAAGGAAAACATTGTTTTTGTCGCATTAGAATTGGCGGACAAAAATATCATTTTTATTTAATATAAATATATGCATAGTTAAAAACATTATTTTTGTCGCATTAGAATCGGCGGACAAAAATATAAACGTAATGATTTAAAGTAATAAATTATAATAGTGGAAAGCGCTACATGGTCTATATATTTATATATATAATATAAATTAAAACTAAGCGAAACACGCGCGGTAGTTCGCGTTTTGAAATCATAACTTTAAACGGTTATACCGAAAGATCCGACCGTCGGATTTTCCCAAAACTGGAACCGTTAGGACCGTTTTGGGAAGATCTTCCCAACGATATAAGTTTCGTCAAAATCCAACGGTTAGATTTCAGGATATGTGTAAATCAAAATTGGCTGAAAACAGCGCCAGGGTCGCCCATCGACCCGAAGCGTCGTTAAATTAATTCTCGTTATCCAATATTAATAACGATATGAAATGTTTTCAAATTATATATATATATATATATGCGAGAATCATTTGAGAAGACCGAGTTCAATCTCATTTCAAATGATTATACGACGTTTTAAATCTAAGAGTTGAAGACGGCGATTGAAGACCGACGATCTTCACATCGAATGGGTAACTAGTGTTGAGGTCCTTGATTGATTTGCTCCCAAGACGGGGCTAAGATGGTAGTTATCCGGACGTAGTGTTGATTTGTACGGATTTGACTTTCGTCCAGACCCAGGGCATAAGTTTATAAATGGAATGTATGTCTGACGTTGTAGTCCTTTATACTACATTCGTTGATCTCTCTTAATACATATCTGCTTGGTGGTTAACACCCTTCTCTGAGACATATGAGCTTAGAGGTTATATATTGGCAGAAATCAATGGTATAGTATGGACTGACAATGTGGCATGCTAAGATGCATTGATTAAGGCTTTTGTTGAAAAGCAGGCCTTGTGGTCGATGATCAAAGCACGGCCTGTTTAGGCGTAGCTTTGTGTATAGCGTGACTTCGCGAGCCTCACACCCCGGTATGAGTCAAAAACGGGATACGGACTGCAGGGAGTGCACACGTTTCTTTCTAGCTAGAGTGGTGTCAGTGACCTACCAGCCCTGACATTTTACTTATGTGGATGATGGATTTTGAGGCGCCTCGTTATTTTTATAGGCCGTTGGTGGTCATACTATAGGTCCAAAGGGACCGGGAAGCGTGTGTTCAGGCATAACTAATCCACTGCCCATAGGCGGGGACCGGCCCTGAAGATCCAAGGGTTCACTACGGGGGATCCTGAGGCATTTGCTAGAGTGTCTCGAATCGGAGAGGAGCTTGCCCCTAGCCTCGACTCATGATGGAATCCAAATTTCCAATACGCCCTTGCGGTTTTGATTGTAGAACTAGTATTGGCGACATGCTATATGGTAACCATGCCGTCTAGGATTGATACTTATGATTCAAATCTTTTTATTAAAACATATATACACTAATAATAATATCAAATCCGTTTTATACGTATCAAGCATCTTTTGACCATTATAAGGTAAAACCCTATCCTCTGGTGTGCGTTGCATTGTGTGATGGGACCTGGGTCTTATAATGGTTTCATTTTTCTAAAAAAAAAAAACATTGCGTTATTTCTCGATTTACTTTAGTTTATGCACCGGCAATCCATTGGAGTAAACCCGTTCTGCATTAGCGGCGTGGTCCTTGGATTTGTCTTATTAGTTAAATTAGTTTAGAATTCTCACACCAGTCCCATGACTGACTCGTAGTTTGTTTCACTTTGCAAACTCGGGTGCCCTCTTTTCCACATGGGCAGTCGAGTAGCTTTTTGCAGACATCTCTCTCTTTAGCAGGATCTTGGATCGAAGCCTAAAGCTGTGTCCAGAGCTTAGAAGTCTTCCGCTGTTTAATGTATTAAATCTGTTGTAATTTATCTTCCACTGTAGTTTACTTTATTTGTACTCTGATATTCTGTACTCTGATGTAACATTATTGTAATGTTTATATAAGTCTGCTGTTATTGTTCTGATGTTTTGTATTCCCAAAGTTAAAGTATTCGAAGATTCCCAACCTTTGGGTCAGACCTGTGTGGTTTATGGTCGATTCAAAGAGCGGGAATTTTCGGGTCTTTACAGTTGGTATCAGAGCTCTGGTTAGCTCAAATCTTTGGGGTACAACTCGTTAGAACTGAACAAAAGACTCATCAGAGATTGGATTAGTAATGTCCAATAAGAATACTCATTAGAGATAGGATCAGCAGTATCCTAGAATGAGAAAACTCATTAGAGATGGGGTTAGTAATGCCCTAGAATGAGTTCAGAGTGATAAGCTTATAATTAACGTATTTTGATTATATATATAATCCTATTTCAGAAAATATGTTTTAAATATATAAAAGTATATATATTTGATAAGTTAGCCAACAAATGAAATTAATAATATTAAAATTAAAATTTAGTTAGTTAATTTAACTACTTTTAGCTAGTTCCTTTTCGAGGACGAAAAGATTTTAAGTGGGGGCGACTGTAACAACCCTGAATTTTGGGGCTAATTTAAAATTTTTATTTTAGAAATTTTAATGAATTTTTTTTTTATTTAAAATAATTTATTTAAATAATAACGGATGAAAATGTATTTTATTTGCCATTTGTTACTATAAAAAGAATGGAATAAAAAGAATGTCTTTTTATTGTCACTTGTTTTACAATAATAAAATAAAATAAAAAAAATGAAATAAAGAGACTAGGTTTCATTTTGTCATTTGTTCACAACAACAACAAAAAATGTAATGATATAAAGTGTTCATGTTTTAAACTTATAAGCATGTTTACATTAAATAGTATATTTCAAAATAATGAATGGTTTAACAAAATTTGTTCGTGTTTAGAAAATAAGCTTTACATTAAAAAGTATATTTTAATGTATTGAATGTACATAAATATTTGTTTGCATTTAGAAAACAAGTTTTACGTTAAATTCATATTTTAATGTTAAGAATGTACATAAACATGAGTTCATGTTAGAAAACTTGTTTTACATCAAAATTATATTTTAATGTTTAAAATGATGTAACATAAAAATTTACATTTTTATGTAATAATGATTCATTAAAATGTTCATAGCTGGATAAATGTTTTAAACATAAAAGATTTCATTTTTTTTAATGTAATAAAAGAAAGATTAAAAATATTATCACAAATTAATATTATATTTCGAACTTTGTCCATTTTAAATAATATCTAAATAGACTGTGCAATTTAATTTAATCTTAAACAAATAATTTATTTGTGTAGTGACATATCATCAAAACTAATTTATCAAATTATAAGTATAAATGGCGTAATAGACGTTAAATTTATTTCAATTATTATATACCAATTTATGTTGAACATCAATTAACTTTCCTTTTTATCCAACTTTCATAAGTAGCAAATTTTATCGTTTTGATTACTCAAAATTTTACCATAATTTAAAACGAATTCACATATGCAATTCAATGTTCATTATTACACTAATTTTCAATATATAAGGAATTCCAAAATTATAAATTTATTTTATATATTGCTTATTCAATGTTAATTTCAAATGTCATTGTAAAATACTTTATCAAACAATCTTTCTTATGTTACCAAATACAAGTTATAATCATATATAACTATTGGAAGTTCATCACTTAATAAACTAGATTAAGTTCGTATCATATCGATTTGTGAAATGATTCCTAAATTTTTGATTTGATTCCACTTCAAGCATTATTCACAAAATCAATTCTTTATGTACAAGATGTATCATTAAATCACACATTACTCTCTTTAATTGTGTGATTTACTTTTGAAATTTGGAAAAAAAGAATATTTATCCTCCCCTTCAGACTTTCCTGCTATCATTTTAGTAGGAACTAACATCCATCTCTCCATGGAAGTTTCTCTCTTTCCTCAGATTCTTCCTTCCGTGTATTAATTATCCAACTTATTAACTTCCTATTAAATTTCCAATTGATTCCTCATAAATGCATTTTGTTTGTTTTTATTAATGCTTAATCCAATGAACATTTATTCTTTATTTCAAATTCAGAATTTATATCTTCCTATAACTAGCCTTAATTGCCATTTTAACACCTTTTGTTTCTTGTATCTCCAAATTAGTGACCACCAAGTACACCTTTCAAATTCAAATTTGCGATATTTCTTCGTACAAAAGTTTACACCGTTAACAACATATTTACTTCAGCAACTTATTCAAACATAGCACATTTGTCATGCATAGGAATGTTTTCACAGTCAAACTAACGGACATCCATTTCTAATTCAAATTCTTCCTCCTCCCTTCGAGCTAGATCACAAACTATACCTCGTTTCGAAGCCCCTCCTCTCCTCTTTCATCTCCGACCGAAATCACCTCCTTCCGTGGCCCGTAGCTCGAGGACCGAGGCTCCAAAGGGCGCGACTTGCGCACGCCGCCGGCCCCACCAGGCACCACCGCACCCTCCACCGTGCCAGGCGCGCATAGGCCTCTCCAAGCTCGACCTCCTCCAACTGACGGCACCTTAAACCGACGCTCCTACCTCCCGCAATCTGAATCCAAAGTTTGGAGCTTTTCTGAAAAATAACGGCGTACTTATCAGTGAAGGGAGAAAGGTTAACAAACCTTAATCATGTTATTTAATTTAATTTTAAATTAATCATTAATTTGTTTAATCCATAACTTCTTCGTTCGGACTCGAAATCTGAAAATTTCAGAAACGTTGTGATCGTGGTGAGCAGATCTACGCAGCTGGACTGAAACAGAGAAATTCTGAACACTTTGGATTTTGGACAAAAATTCGCAACGAATGTGAGAATTCCTTTGTTAAAATAAATTAATAAATTTAATTAATTTGTCTGCTGAAAATCACATGTTTAAGCTGTAGATCTATTGTGTTTGGTATGATTGATGATGTTTGTTATGTTGGATAATTATAGATCTATATATTCATCACATGTTATGGTATCACTTTTGGTTTGATCTATCTTATCAATTCAATGATAAAAGAAATATGCTTGCGATGAATGATTGAATTACTTTGTATGTCTCATATTGTTAAAATAAGATTGTTGTGAACAATTACATCATGTGTGTTTAATAAATATCTAGTGTGCGTTAAGATAATATGGTTGAGAACTAAATTATCACATTTGTTTGTTGAAAACCAATATAGCATGTTTGATTTAGAACAAATGGTTGTAACCAAAATATCATTTTTGTTCCATTAAGGATTTGTTAACAAAGAACATTTTGCATTTGAAATTTTACATGTTACTTATTTTAGATTCATGCTTTGTAAAACAAAGTATCACTTGTGTTAGAATCAAGTTACTTTAGGAAAATATTACTTGTGTTAGTAATGAAATATTAGGATATAAAAATGTATTTTTAGTTAGAATATTAAAATATCATTTTTGTTATAAATATTAGGTTAGATTGTAAATATACTTCCATTAACCATTTATTTGTTAATAAAAGGGTCAATAGTATAAATACATTTTTGTCAACATGATGTTTATAAAAAAAAAAAATGTTTATGTAATTTTTGTTGTCAAAATAAAAAGAACAAATTTGACGCTACTTTTGTTGTTAAAATAAAAAGAGAAATTGTAACATTACTTTTGTTGTTAAAAATAAAAAGAGAAATTGTAACATTACTTTTGTTGTTAAAAATAAAAAGAGAAATTGTAACATTACTTTTGTTGTTAAAAAATAAAATAAAAAGGGCAATTTTAACATATTTTGTTGTTAAAATAAAATTAGACAATTTTAACATATTTTTTTTTTTTACTGTTAAAACAAAAAGGACAATTTTAACATATTTTTGTGGTCAAAATTAAAAAGACAATTTTGACATGTTATCATCTTGTAAATTTAAAGACAAATTTTACGTTAATTTTGTTAACAAAATAAAAAGAACAAATTTTTATGTTGTTTGTTAACAAGAATATAAAGACACAATTTTTATGTCATTTTGTTAACAAAACAAAAAGGATAATTTTTTATGTTATTTTGTTTACATAGAAGGAAAGGACAAGTTTTAACATTAATGTTGTTTACATAAATAAAAGACAAAATTTTTGTAAACAAAAATAAAATGAATTATTTTCATGTTATTTTGTGTACATAAGAAAAGACAAAATTTTGTAAACAAAATAAAAGGGGTTATTTTAAGTCCATTTTTGAAGACAAAATAAAAAGACTATTTTTAACACATGATTTTGTTAATAAAATTAATGACAAGATTTTAACATAAATTTTGTAAATAGAATTAATGACAAGTCTTGTGTAACAAAAAAAAAAAAGACAAATTTTTATATTATTTTGTCAACAAAACCAAGGAACGATTTTTATGTTATTTTGTCAACATAAATAAAAGGACGATCTTTATCTTTGACTTGTCTTCAAATTAAAATACCAAACTCTATCTTCATTTTATAAAATGCAAGTTAAATCTTTATGTATAAAACAAAATGTAAGTTTTAATTTTTATTTTCATTTACCAATAGAAATAAAGATGAGGACTTGATTATGATTCATCAAAAGTACACCAAATCATATTTGTATTAACATAGTTGAGATGACACCCAAACTTACATCGTGGTGTTAAAATAGTTGTGATGACACAATATACATTGTTGTATTAATCTATGAATTATGACACCATCTACACCGTTGTGTTAATTTAAAGGATGACACAAAACCCATTGTTGTGTTAATGTAGTGTAATGACACAAAATTACCTTGTTGTGTTAATTTAGTGGTGATGACACAAATATAGTATTGTTGTGTTGATTTAGTTGTGATGACAAAATTCATCGTAGTGTTAATTAAGTTGAAATGACTTTAAATTCCATTATCCCGTTATATAATTGAAATGAATCAAAATGGAAATACACATTCTTGTTTGCAAATTTAGTTGTAACAAAACATTTGTTAAAGATTGTATTTATTTTATTTGCATGTTTAGATGCAAATAAACATGGTAGTTAAAAGACTAAATTTATAGTTGCATATTTAGAAGACGAAATAAACATTTCGTTAAAAGAGTAATTAGTTAAAACAAAATAAAGTTAAAAATATGCATTTTCTTATGTATAAGAAAAAGAATCATTATTTTCTATGTTAAGAGAAATAGAAAAGAAAACATTATTTTCCTATGTAAAAAAAAAAAAAAAAGAAAGAAAACATTTTCTTTGTTAAAAGAAAAGAAAAATAATATTAATATTTTCTAATGTAAAATGAAAGGAAAATATTTACACTTCTAATGTAAAGAAAATAAAGAAAATAAACATTATTTTCTAATGTAAAGAAAATAAAAAAAATTATTTCCTAATGTAAAGAAAATAAGGAAAATGCACATTATTTCCTATGAAAAAAGAAAATAAGATCAAAAAGAAACATTTTCTTATGTAAAAGAAAATAAGGAAAACATTGTTTTTGTCGCATTAGAATTGGCGGACAAAAATATCATTTTTATTTAATATAAATATATGCATAGTTAAAAACATTATTTTTGTCGCATTAGAATCGGCGGACAAAAATATAAACGTAATGATTTAAAGTAATAAATTATAATAGTGGAAAGCGCTACATGGTCTATATATTTATATATATAATATAAATTAAAACTAAGCGAAACACGCGCGGTAGTTCGCGTTTTGAAATCATAACTTTAAACGGTTATACCGAAAGATCCGACCGTCGGATTTTCCCAAAACTGGAACCGTTAGGACCGTTTTGGGAAGATCTTCCCAACGATATAAGTTTCGTCAAAATCCAACGGTTAGATTTCAGGATATGTGTAAATCAAAATTGGCTGAAAACAACGCCAGGGTCGCCCATCGACCCGAAGCGTCGTTAAATTAATTCTCATTATCCAATATTAATAACGATATGAAATGTTTTCAAATTATATATATATATATATATGCGAGAATCATTTGAGAAGACCGAGTTCAATCTCATTTCAAATGATTATACGACGTTTTAAATCTAAGAGTTGAAGACGGCGATTGAAGACCGACGATCTTCACATCGAATGGGTAACTAGTGTTGAGGTCCTTGATTGATTTGCTCCCAAGACGGGGCTAAGATGGTAGTTATCCGGACGTAGTGTTGATTTGTATGGATTTGACTTTCGTCCAGACCCAGGGCATAAGTTTATAAATGGAATGTATGTCTGACGTTGTAGTCCTTTATACTACATTCGTTGATCTCTCTTAATACATATCTGCTTGGTGGTTAACACCCTTCTCTGAGACATATGAGCTTAGAGGTTATATATTGGCAGAAATCAATGGTATAGTATGGACTGACAATGTGGCATGCTAAGATGCATTGATTAAGGCTTTTGTTGAAAAGCAGGCCTTGTGGTCGATGATCAAAGCACGGCCTGTTTAGGCGTAGCTTTGTGTATAGCGTGACTTCGCGAGCCTCACACCCCGGTATGAGTCAAAAACGGGATACGAACTGCAGGGAGTGCACACGTTTCTTTCTAGCTAGAGTGGTGTCAGTGACCTACCAGCCCTGACATTTTACTTATGTGGATGATGGATTTTGAGGCGCCTCGTTATTTTTATAGGCCGTTGGTGGTCATACTATAGGTCCAAAGGGACCGGGAAGCGTGTGTTCAGGCATAACTAATCCATTGCCCATAGGCGGGGACCGGCCCTGAAGATCCAAGGGTTCACTGCGGGGGATCCTGAGGCATTTGCTAGAGTGTCTCGAATCGGAGAGGAGCTTGCCCCTAGCCTCGACTCATGATGGAATCCAAATTTCCAATACGCCCTTGCGGTTTTGATTGTAGAACTAGTATTGGCGACATGCTATATGGTAACCATGCCGTCTAGGATTGATACTTATGATTCAAATCTTTTTATTAAAACATATATACACTAATAATAATATCAAATCCGTTTTATACGTATCAAGCATCTTTTGACCATTATAAGGTAAAACCCTATCCTCTGGTGTGCGTTGCATTGTGTGATGGGACCTGGGTCTTATAATGGTTTCATTTTTCAAAAAAAAAAAAACATTGCGTTATTTCTCGATTTACTTTAGTTTATGCACCGGCAATCCATTGGAGTAAACCCGTTCTGCATTAGCGGCGTGGTCCTTGGATTTGTCTTATTAGTTAAATTAGTTTAGAATTCTCACACCAGTCCCATGACTGACTCGTAGTTTGTTTCACTTTGCAAACTCGGGTGCCCTCTTTTCCACACGGGCAGTCGAGTAGCTTTTTGCAGACATCTCTCTCTTTAGCAGGATCTTGGATCGAAGCCTAAAGCTGTGTCCAGAGCTTAGAAGTCTTCCGCTGTTTAATGTATTAAATCTGTTGTAATTTATCTTCCGCTGTAGTTTACTTTATTTGTACTCTGATATTCTGTACTCTGATGTAACATTATTGTAATGTTTATATAAGTCTGCTGTTATTGTTCTGATGTTTTGTATTCCCAAAGTTAAAGTATTCGAAGATTCCCAACCTTTGGGTCAGACCTGTGTGGTTTATGGTCGATTCAAAGAGCGGGAATTTTCGGGTCTTTACAATTTACAAACATTTTCATACAGTCCAATTCATAACTCATCACAATTACGTTTATACAATTATCTCATGAAAGTAACTGCACTCACAGAAAACGGATCTTGAATTCTGGGATCTGATTTCTTAAGTTGCTAAGCTAATCCGTTGATGTAGGTGTTGATTCGCTCGTTGTTTTTCTAGAATTCCTTCTCACAATTCCTAGGCTTTGAATATTTATCTCTTATCTTTTTATCTTTAATCTATAATTTGGTTTGTTATGGTGGCGGCTAGGTTAGTTTGTAGATAAACAACATGACGGCATCATAGTTTAGGGTTGTGAGGCCTAGGGTTGAGGTTTGGGGTGATTATATAGAAGTTTAGGATTAATATGGGCTTTTAGATCAACCTAGGAGTCATCAAAGCCATCCAAACCCAAGAGAGCCAACCAGAACATGACACATATGCCCTAACACCTTAGAAAATCGTCACTGTCCAGATTAGTTCGCAGGTGTCGACCCTACAAGGGGTCGACACCCATGTCGACACCCCTAAGCAGGAAATTTCCCGCTCAGCTGTTTTCTGTAGTTTTGAAATTCGAATCTACTTTAATTATTTTAATTTAATTTCTCATTAAACTTGAAAACTTCTAACCTCCATAACTTCTTTATATAGAGTCCGATTCACGCAAACTTGGACTCTATCTCAAGAAGAATTCCGAGACGAACGCAATAGCGTAACCCATTTCACCCAATTCTTATTTTAAAGATTAATTATTCTTTAATTATATGTTATGTCCCATTTTAAAATTATGGGGTGTTACAAACCCCCAATGTAAAGAATACTTGAATAAAAATATATTCAGAATTGGAATGAGGCGCATGATACGTTTATATATCACTTGATTTTAATGATGCGATAGTTATTCGAAAAGGGCGGGTTTCAACCCATTCTGAATAACTAATACGATGATTGTTGAAGATATTGAATACGATAGTTGAAGACCGGATTTCGTCACATCGTTTGGATTATTGTTCATGCCTTGGGTAGCTCCGATTATAAGGTTAAAGTGATGGTCATCTAGACGTACTTGGAGATTGATCGGATATGCAAGGGCCTAATTCCCTTATGGGACAAGGAATAAGGTGGCTTAGGTTTTGTTCAAACCCAGAACGAGCTTGTAAATGGATGTGGGTATGATGTTGAATTTCATAACATAAAAGTTTAGTTGCTACTGATGATATATCTGTGGCGGCGGAGAATTTGTTCTCTTAGCTTAACACCCTTCTTTGAGACGTACTATCTCAAAGGTTATATTATTAATAGAAACTGATCATATGTGTGAATTGATGTGGCTTGTTAAGATGCTTATTGATCAAAGCTTCTTATTGAAAAGCAGAGCTTTGTGGATGATGATCAAAGCATGGCTAGTATAGCGTAGTTTTGTGTCGAGACGTGACTTTGACAAGACTCATGACCCGTGAATGGCCTAAAACGGGATGATGCACACCAAACAAAGGACATACATTCCCTTCTAGCTAAAAGTGATGCCATGTTATAGAGCGCATGTATATTGACTTATGTGGATGTTGGAATCGAGGCACCTTAGATGATGGTCAAACAACCTACCAGATTGTAGGTTCGATAGGACCGGGGAGCCTTTTTTCAGGAGAAACCCTAACTCATCGGGAATTGTAGGTCCACTCTACTGCTCCAAGGGTCACATGTGTGTGGTCCTGGACATCTTGCTAGAGATGCGATCCGAATCGGATAAGGAAAGATCGTTTGCCTTGGTGATTGATGGAAATACAACTTCCAATACGTACCTTGCGTTCTCAGTTGTAAACCTATATGGCGACATAATAGTATGGGGTATTTTGCTATGTTAGATTGATACATTTGTTTTCAAAATTGATTTCCACAATATGCACTAGTAATAATAAAAGAGAAATATCACGTATCAAACGTGTTTGGCTATTATAAGGTAGAACTCCATCCTCCATCTTGTGCGTGCATTCTGTGATGGGACCTGACTCTTATAATAGCTTCATTTTTCAAAAGCATTACAATTTGTTTTATGATCGGTATTCATGTGGAGGAAACCCGTTTTCGTGTTATATGGCAGGGTCCCGTGATATCCCTTATTTTAAAATATAGTTAATAACTGTTTTGGTTCTCATACCAGTCCCATGGCTGACCTAGATATTTGTTTCCCACCAAAACTCTGGGTGCCCATATTTTCTACACGGGCAGCAAGTAGTTTTGGTTTTGGAGATATTTTTAAAACAGTATCCTGGATTTTGACTGGAGCTATACTCTGGATTATTTTTGAATCTTCCACTGTATATATTTATATTTCAACTGTATTGCAAATTTACTATTCTCTGATATTTTTCCATTGTGTATCAATTATTTGTGTTCTGATATATTCTTGTATTCTGATGTAAAATTGTTGTAATAACAATGAAATGTTCTTTTGTATTTTCATCTGGTGTATCATATCCCACAAAAATCCACCTTTGAGAGTGTTTCGAGTTAGCTGATTACCGGCTCGAGGTGAGCCCAAAATCGAGTCGTTACAGTTAGTATTAGAGCTTTGGTTTACAAAGCTTGGGGATACGACACATTAGAATTAAATGAAAAAATATTAGTAACATCCTATAAGAATAAATCATTAGAGATGGGGTTAATAATACCCTAGAATGAGTTTGAATAGTATATTAGATAAAAGAAAATGAATTGGTGTATATATAAAATGAATTTAGTTTTCAAAATTTTATATCGTGTAATAAGAATTTGAGTATTTTATTTGATATTAGGTTTGGACTATCGAGTATAATAAGACTTTGAATATACGCCTTGCAAACGTATATCTGAAGCTCAAATATACTGGATAGATATAGAATCACATTCTAGTCAATCGGGGATGATTCTGATGATGTTGCAACATCATCAGTGATTATTTTTGAGTTTCGAAAGTATGATGTCTATATACTTCCAATTGGCTAGTATGAGGACCAAGAACTTAGCTAGAGTTTAATGTTTGCGATTTGACTTTGAAAATATATTTTGAAGTATATAAAAGTTATATGTTTTGACAACATATAGATTGCAAATTTAATCAAAGAATTAATTATTGGTTGTGATGTGTGATAATTAGTTTAACTAATAAAAATATTGGAATGAAAAAAACCAGTATGGGAATGGAAGTTAAATTGAACCAAGCCAAAGCTAATGTTAAACTGAATTGGAAATTATTGGGATTGGATAAACATATACATATACATATATATATGGTTATTGCTTGGAAGCTGAGAAGAGAAATAAAATCATATGTCCGACAAATAGGTATATGTTAACTGTATTGATTGGGTTTGATGATTTTATGAGCCGAGACACTTGGCTTTTGGATTTTCTTATTTTGATTATAGGGGCCCAGAGAGGCAAGTTGTAGTTGTATCGATAACCCCGTACAAAGGGGTTTATGGCGATTTTTTTTGAAAATTTAAGGCGTGTTAGCCAAATTTTGATAAATTGAGAAGTTCTTAGAAATTGAAAAGTTGAAGAACTTGAGTTCGTTAAAACGAAGGCTGAGTTAGTTAAGTAAACAACCTTTAGTTCCGTCTTCAACGACCCAAAATTTATTAAGAAATATTTAATGGAAATTAAATATTTAAAATGATTTATTTTAAGTATTAACTACTTAGAATTTATTTAAAGCGAAGTTTGAACGTGTAAGTTCATATTAATTATATAATGAACTCGTGACGTCACAGTAGTTCAAAATATTTAGTTTTGAATTTCGATTGAACATACAGAATCGTTACAAGTCAGATTTTTGTAAAAACAAGAAATGTTAGAATCTATTTAATTATATCTTTCTAATGAAAGTGAAAAATCGATACTTCGTGTTATAAATTGTAAGTTATGTCCAGATCAAAATTTCAAATAGTTGCTATGAAATCGTTATAAATTATAGCAATTTATTAAATAAAACTAAAAGGATTTTAATATAAATTGAATATCGATTTGACTTGAATTTTGAAAACATCGAGCTAGAAACCCAAGTATACTTATTTTGGAGCTATATGATATTGTATTTGGATATATACGATAATATTAATTTATTACTATTTATTTGAATTTTATTTGAATTTATTAATATTTTATTGGTTTTATTTAAGCCTTAGAAGTAATCATTTTTCAAACAACCTCCATTTTCGATGAAACCAATTTTATTAGATAGGGAACATCAAACTATTGCTAGGTTTCAATTTTCAAGTTAATTGGAATTCCTATGTAAGCATGGTAAAAATAAGCTCATATTGAAATTCAGTTAGAATTTAGTTAAAGCTAGGAATAAGGCCATTTTTCAAATGGTCTCCAAATTCAACGAAATTAGGCCTGTTAAAACAGTATTTGTGAAATATAGCGAGATTCCAAATTTCGTAATTTTTGGAGTAGTATGTAGTCGTGGAAAATTATAACGCATATTGAAATTCAATATTTATCGTTACATTGATTTAATTTAATTCTGAGAAAAACTGATTAAAAATGTCGAGTCCGCTTCTGAAACCAATTCCGTTATGTCCAATATATGGGTATTTGGCCAAGAACGTCAGTCTTTGGGATTCATTTGGAGTTCGGACGAGGAAAATTCAACGCTAAACAAAATTAGAATTACATATATGTATATATAACCCTACAAAACCCTCCAACCCTAATTCATTTATAGCAGTCGCCTCCATACGTTCTATGGCCAGAAATCCCCGGTAATTCTTCCCCTCCAATCTTGAAATCTGTGAATCAATCAAGGAAACCCCCAACTACAATCCTCTTAAGATAAGTGAGATTATGGACTTCAATGGTGGTGATCATTAAATTCTCTGTGTGGGGACGGAAATTGGAGCTCTAAGCGTGAACGTTGGGTGGTGTTTTTCATGGCGATTGGGAATGCAGGTCCACCGTGCTTGCAGGCGAAGGAGGCTGGGGTTGGCGGCTTCAGGGTTGAGGCGATGGATCGTGATCAGGGGGAGTGGGGAAGCGTGTGATGGTGGAGATTTTGTGCGTGACATGGGTTGTTCGTGCCTGGAGACTAGACAAACGAAGGAAGAAAGTAGGTTAAGGAAAAATATTTAGTGTAATTAAGTTTTTAATTATCTTGAATGATTAATTTATGTAATTAAAATTTAAATGACCGTAACTCATTCAGATGGAAACAAAATCGTGTGAAGTAAGTTCCTATGGAATCACGCAGACGAGAGCTTCCCGATGAAGCTGATTTGGAGGAATAAGGTGCTAATTGCAAGTTTTTATTAAGTTAAACGCTCAGTTTAATTTAAATAAATCAGTTGTTTTATAACGATTCTAAACCGATCAATATGAGAACTCTCTCACTCAACTGTTTTGTTATGTTATTTTAATCGTACTTAAATACGTATTGATTGTCTGTGATTACAATGTTGATTTTGTGGTTGATGGATGATGTTTACAGCTTTATTGTTATAATTATCAAACTGTGAATATAAGCGTTGACGATGGAAATGCTTATATTACTATCATTAATTGATGGATGATAGTTGTTATGGATGTTATTGATGTGCGAAATCCATTGATATGTGAAATCCATATAAATCGAATTATATGGTAATTGATTGAATCTCATTCCAAAATGGACTTAATATAAATATTTTATTAATAAAATATTCGGTGAAAATGAATATTTGAATTTGATGTCTGATTTTGGATGGAACGAAGTTTATAAAATTACGATGAATATTTATAACTGAAATGAATTGATTTGAATTAATTTTCATCTAGTTATGGTTTGTTCAACTTTATTTTTGAAATGAATAGTAATTTCAAAATGTTAATTCGAGTTAGGTATAGAAACGACGTTTTTAACTCGAACAGATTCTTCCACTGATCTCATTTATTTTTATAATGAATGTCGAGAAAATTCGGATTTCAAAATCGGATATTTTGAAAAATATTATTATTTTAATATTATAATAATATTTAATATTCAATTTTGAATTAAAATTAAATTGGAAGTTAAATCGTCTTTAGATAAATTTATAAAATATGTTTAATTGGAATCGACATTTTTTATTATAAATAATAAAATGATTTATTCACTCTTTAATTAGATTCAAAATGGTAGAACGTAATTAAATTTACCAAAACATGAGGAATGTTATATATGGAGTACCACTGGTTTTGCTCCATGGAATGACTGGAGCTTTAATTAGATTGGAAATGTAAGAAGGTAATTAAAACTTACTGAACACGAGAGGTGTTTAGATATGGAGTACCCCGAGTTTTGCTCCATGGGATGAATAGGATTGGATTGGGATAACGATGTGAGAGATTACCTTTTTGTAAAGGTCGATAATCCCGATAAGGCTTATAAACCTCCATTTGAATTAAGTTTGTGAAAAGAGATTATATAATCTTTTAAAATGTTTTCCAAGGAAAAATTTAAACAAGAAGTTTAAATGGTATAAATCTTTAATAAGATTTAGGGAATAACTTCCCCAACGTAAAGAATATTTGAATAAAAGAATATTCTAAATTGGAATGAGGCGTGTGATATGTTTATATATCACTTGATTTTAATGTTGCGATGGTTATTCGGAAAAACCGGGTTTCAACTCATTCTGAATAATTAATACGACGATTATCAAAGATATTGAAGACAGTGATTGAAGACCGGAGATCTTCACATCGTTTGGATTATTGTTAATGCCTTGGGTAGCTCCCGTTATAAGGTTAAAGTGGCAATCGTCCAGACGTACTTGGTGATTATCTAGATATGCAAGGGCCTCTCTCCCTTAGGGGACGAGGAATAAGGTGCGTTCCGTTTCATTCAAACCCAGAATGAGCTCGTAAATGGATGTGTGTATGATGTTGTATTTCATAACATAAAGAATTAGTTGCTACTGATTAGATACACGTGGTGGCAGAGAATTTATTCTCTTAGCTTAACACCCTTCTTTGAGACATATGAACTCAAAGGTTATATTATTAAGAGAAACTAATCATATGTATGAATTGACAATGTGGAATGTTAAGATGCCGACTGATCAAAGCTTCTTGTTGGAAAAGTAGAGCTTCTTGGATGATGATCAAAGCATGACTGATATAGTGTAGCTTTGTGTCGAGACGTGACTTTGACAAGCCTCACAGCCCGTGAATGGCCTAAAACTGGACGATGGACATCAGAGAAATGACATGTGTTCCCTTCTAACAAAAAGTGATGCCATGGTATTGAGCCCAGACATATTGACTTATGTGGATGTTGAAATCGAGGTGTCTTGGATGATGGTCAACTAACCAACCAGATTGTAGGTCCTATAGGACTGGAGAACATTTTGCTCAGGAGAAACCCTAACTCACCGGGAATTGGTGGGCCGACTCTGTTGCTCCAAGGGTCATATGTGTGTGGTCCTAAACATCTTGCTAGTGATGAGATCTGAACCAGATAAGGAAAGATCATTTACCTTGGTCATTGACGGAAACCCAACTTCAAATACGAACCTTGTGTTTTTAGTTGTAAGCCTATACTGCGACATAATAGGATGGGGGTATTATGTCGTCTAAGATTGATACATTTATTTTCGAAATTGATTTCCACACTATGCACTAGTAATAGTAAGAGAGAAATATCATGTATCAAGCATGTTTGGCTATTATAAGGTAAAACTTTATCCTTCGGTTTGCGCGTGCATTGTGTGATGGGACTTGAGTCTTATAATAGCTTCATTTTTCAAAAAACATTGTGATTTGTTTTATGACTAGTATTCATGTGGAGGAAACCCGTTCCGTGTAATACGGCATGGTCCCACGATATCCCTTATTTTAAAGTAAAGTTAATAACTATTTTGGTTCACATACCAGTCTCATAACTGGCCTGGAGTTTACTGTTTCTTACCTAAACTCTGGGTGCCCATATTTTCCATACGGGCAGCTAGTAGTTTTGGTTTTGTAGACATTTTTCAAAATAGGATCCTAGATTTTGGCTGGGGCTGTACTCTGGATTATTTTCGAGTCAATAGCTGTATTTTTTTTTTGCTGTATTGAAAATTTACTATTCTCTGATATTTTTTCGTTGTGTATCAATTATACGTACTCTGATATATTATTGTACTCTGACGTAAAATTGTTTCAATAACAATGAAATTATCTTTTGTGTTTTTATGTTGTATCGTATCCATAACAATCCGTCTTTGAGAATGTTTCGAGTGGGCAAACTACCGGCTCGAGGCGGGCCTAAAATCGGGTCGTTACATCATCGCTATCTTTTTTAGCAATTAGCTAAAAGTTTAAAAGAAGAGAATGATTATTCACTTGAGTAAGATATTATTAATTGAATTTAATGCATGGAACACTACTGGATTAAAGATTGCATTCTTAGATGTATTCTCACTTATATCTATCTTAGGAGGACACATTTAAAGACAACTTCGATTAGGAACGATGTTAGCACTTATATTATACTTCAATGTACTATATTATGTACATTATTCTGCACTTATCACATTTTGTATTAAATTCATCTTTAAAATCAAGCTATGATGCCCCACGACGAAAAATTCATATTAACAAAGAGAATTAACAAGTAACGTCGTTTGCTAATATTGAGAATAGGGCTGGTTAGAAATGACCATCTGTGAGTTTTGTATTAAACAAGTATCAATACGTTGATTAAGCACTCATTTTTTTCAAGTGGATGGACATACTTAATGCTTACATAATGCAATACTACAAATAAAAAAACACAATAATAAATAAATATCACATATCACAGAACAACAAAATACAGTCATATATATATGTACACACACACACATCAATTACAATACAAGTGACATACATGAGTGGTTTTATAAACCTATATATATATATATACAACATTAGATTCCCAAAAGAATATGTACATATATATCAGAGTACGCTAACATTATAAACTAAACTACACAAAAACTATGCCAAAGAGTCCAAAAGGCCGATAGAGAAGTCCATAATGATATAGCTAAGCAAGGACCAGTGATAACCTAATATGCAACTCGGTCTGACCCGAGTACGTAAAATACATAAGCCAGTCTAACTTGAACAAGGTGAATAGTATATGCTAACTAAGGAATGAAGTCACATAAGGGAATGATCCTTTAAGGTAAAGGGATAATATACACTTGGATTCATGTAACACCCCGTAATTTTATAACATTAAAATTCACAAGTTAAAGTATACTTAATTTTTAGAAAAGAATTAAGTGAAATGGGTTGCGCAGAGAAATATATATATATATATATATTGATATATATATATATATATATAAATTATAAATTAAATAAATAAATATGCGAAAAAGTTCAAAACAGTGAATTGGGAGGGGGAATAACCGAACCGGCCCATTTTTGAGGTCGACCCGAGCCCTGCTGGGTCGACTAGGGGTTAATCCAAGGTGTTTGGCTGTCAACCCGTGGGCCGATTCGCTCAAATGCAGATTTTGCATTTGATTGGTTCTCATGGTTCAGGGTTAATCTAGTGGTCCTAAATAACTTCCTACACCTATAAATACATCCTAATGCTAACCCTAAACCTAATTAAAATAGAATAGTTACCGTCATACCGTCGCCATGGAAATCAATGGAGCCGCCGCCAACTAAGAAAGAAGAAAAGAAAATTCAATTCTAATTCTCTCAACCCTAAAGCAAAGCAAAACTCTCTCTTTTCTTCTCTAAATTGTGAGTATGATGATCTTAACAAGATTATTATCATTTTAATTAGGTTGAGTTATGAATGGATTATGAGTAGATGATGTGAATTATCATATATGTTGTTGTAAACCCCTTTTGCTATCATGTATATTGTAAATCTAATGTTATGTGATGATGATATCTTATATGTTGTAAATCATGCTATGATGATGTTATGTATGTTGAAAGTTTCTATGCTAAGTTGTGATGAATCATACATGTTAAAAAGGTCATGATGTTACCATCTATGCTAGTTAGTTCATATTAATTAAATCATCATGTTTGGGTTATGTTAATCTATATGACAAGTCACATATGCAAGTTAGATTGATTAGAAAAGTTATGAACATATGCCAAGACATCTATTATGACATCTAGAATTATGCTATGACATATGTGATATCGTATGCTAGTTCACACCATCATTATGTTGCCTAAAAACCCCCATATGCAAGTTTATGTATAGATTTGGGCTATGATCATATCATGTAAATTGAGACATTTAACAAGTTGACACCTTTTGATCCTTAACATGTGTAGTTTATGCAAGTTTCACCCCTATTATGATTAGATTTATTTTAATTGTCTATATGTTGTGATAATTTATCTTTGTGCTAGGTGTTAGACTATAGCCTATATTATGCGTTGAATAAGCGAACGTATAAACGTGGGGTAGGGGTAATATTAAGAATTTAATATTAAAAAGTTGGGGTGCAATTGATATGATTTTGCATGCCATAAGTGGATGACCATAATTGAGTCAATTATGGACATCATTAAAAGTTGACTTAATTAATAATTTGAATAGGGAATTATTAAAACTGGCGTAAAAGATTTTAAGTGTTAATCAATGCTTAGGACACGAGGTTGGACTCGTTTGTGACGTAAACCTGCCCGGACCCGCCCGACAAATCCAGTGGTCACAAATGTCAGCCCAATGTGAGAGGTCCTAGGCCTAAACTAAAGCATAACATTTGTAAAGACACGAGGTTAGACTCTTTTATGGTGTAAGACTGCCCGGACCCGCCCGGCAAATCCAGCTGCCATAAATGCCAGTCTAATGTGAGAGGTCTTTATGAGGTTATGGCCTGATTAAATTAAGAAATACTTAACCAGATAAACATGTAAAGTGGGACATGGGGGTTAAGTAGGTGCTTTGGGTGGCACGAGGAATCTAGGGGGTGCCCTTAGTGGCATGTGAAATACGATTAGTAAGACTTAACCAAACACACATGTAAATGAACATGACTAAGAGGGTTAAGTGGGATATACTTGTGACAAGCTTAGGTGGGTAGCTTGTGGGGGGCCATTTCGACCAGTATCCCAAACGTATCTTTGTGGGCTCGACCCAAGTCGAGGACGGGACACACATGTTGGGTTTGACTGTAAGAGGCCAAAACGGGGAGTGGTGGCAACGCAAGTCCAACGGGTTTCATATGCGTGTGTGGATTCGGGCTGGTAGGTAAGACGTTGTTGCATCGTGTAGGTATAAGCCATGCATTCTCAAGTTGTATCGGGTTGCCACTTTAGGGGAGTGATACACCCCACTGTGGGGCCAGCACGGGTATCTACGAGTAGGGAGCCGATCGAAAGTGGGTAGTGGGGTACACCTAGTGGAGATAGGGGCAGACGGCACCTATGTAGTCAGCTAGGGGTACGTAAGGCTATTTATAAAGTTTCTGTGTGAAGCAAGTGGGATCAAACAATAGGGTGACTGGTGTGGTGCAATGTAGTAATGTGCGGTGCAGTGTAGTAATCATTCGTTAGTAATTAGGTGTGCCTTTACCGTTATCTTTAACGCTATCTTTATCTTCCTAAGAGTTCATAGACATTTACTTGTCTTCCAGCTTATGCCTTAGTCTAGTTATTTTGATAATAGTATTGTTAGAATTATCATACTCGCCAGACTTTATGTCTGACCCCCTCTATTTCTATCCTTTTTCCCCCTCCAGGTCCTCAGGTTGGGCCCAGCTCTAGTGGAGTTTGATTGAATTGCTTCATCTCTCTTTGGAAAGCTTGGACCGTTGAAGTAAAGTCCAACTTGTTATCTTTTTAATGGCTATTTATGTAATGGGATTATGTATTTTGTTTTTATGAAGATGGATATTGTACTTGGTTATGATCTATGGTTTTATGATGTAACAAACATGTTTAATTTCCGCTGCAATAAAATGAAGTTTTAGATTTCCAAGTACTATTTACTATCTGTCTTGTTGTAATTTTTCTGTTCTATATTCACTTATAACCTCCATGGAAGTTAATGCATTCCCTTCGTGAGTGACATTAATGGACGTGGGGTGTTACACGTGGTATCAGAGCCAGGTTACCAGAACAGATAAAAATACTTTAGAAAAATATTTATTTTTGGAAGAAGTGTTTTCAAAAACATGTTTTAATGAGAAATTTAAAGAGAAAAGTTTTTAAGTAAAAAAAACATAATCCCCAATAGCCCATATCTTTATCTTTCGAATTCTCCATTCTGAATCTTTCCTTTTTCATTTCAGCATGGCTGAAGATCTTAATCTACCCGACGGTGTAACGATACCAGAATGGTATAGGAGGTTATTAGAGGCTAAGGCCGCTGCAAGTCCAGCCAATGTTCCTCCACCACTAGTTGCACCCGTTCCTCCTCCTCCTCCTCGCGTAGATACTTTTGCAAAGACGTGCAAGGAATTCAAGGCTATGGGTGGAAAACCATTTCAAGGGTCAGAAACGTTTGTGGAAGCTAGAGATTGGCTTAAGGAGGTGGAAGAATTGCTAGAAATCTTTGAAGTAGAAGATGGGAGGAGAGTTCGATTAGCAGCTTGGTTGATGAAGGGAGAGGCCTCGTTTTGGTGGGAGGTCACTAATGGGGAGCGTCCTGTTGACTCTTGGGCGGATTTCAGACGTAGGTTCGAGGCGAAGTTTCTCTCAAGGGCGGAAGAAAATCTATATATGGAAAGGTTCTTGACATTGAAGCAAGGAAGCTCATCAGTGAAAGAATATGTCAATAAATTTAATTAGTTAGCAAGGTTTGGTTTGGACTTAGTGAACACGCCGGAGAAGAAGGCGCTGAGGTTCGTGAATGGCTTGAATGAACCATTGCAAGCGTTGGCTATGACCCACATCCCTATGGGGGCCACCTTTGAGAAGTTAGTAGAAATGGCGCTTATGCATGAGGAGAAAAGCGCTAAAGCTGGTAAGGCACCCGAGAAGAAGGGGATCAGAAGAAACCACAACAGCAAAACAAGAAGGGTGGTTAAGACAATAACGGCAAGGGAAAGAAGAAATGTTTTAATTGTGGGACACCAGGCCATCTCAGCAAGGATTGCCGAAAGAAAAAGAAGACAGGTTGTTTTCATTGTGGCGATGCGGGACATTTAGTGAAGGACTGCCCAAAGAAGGGGCAGAGGGAAGGAGCTACCTCGGGAGGACAGGTGCAGGCTCTTATGGCACCAGGGCAGGCAAGGGGACAAGTTCAAGCTCTCGCGGTCCCACCGCTGCAAGAACGTGGTAGAACCATTTCTGTTGAAAGCTTAGTTTTTCTGTTTGATCATCATGTCCATACCTTATTCGATTTGGGCGCATCACATTCGTTTATCTCTACATCATTAGTTGAATCACTACACTTAAACACCAGTTTAGTAGAGGATCCCTTAGTTGTTTCGAATCCAATTGGGGGCTCAGCTTATTTGTCTATGATGTGTTTGGATTTGAAAATTTCCATACTTAGCGTTGAATTTAGATGTGATGCTTATGTGTTGGGCTTCACGGGCTATGGGCTAATTTTAGGAACGGATTGGTTTTCCAGAAATGGGGCCGTTCTTGATTGTGAAAGGAGAGTAGTCAGGCTCGTGACTCGCTTTGGAAACACTCTCGAAATCTTTTGTAATCCCATAAATTCGGTTATGCTAAGTTATCTAGAATCGCTTGACGCGTCTGAGGAAAATCTACGATCTGTTAGAGTGGTCCGAGAATATTCGGATGTGTTTGAGGAGGTGAAGGGCTTGCCTCCGAAGCGGGAGATAGATTTTCGAATATATCTTGTGGATGATGCGAAACCAGTATCTTTTCCAGTACGCCACATGGCTCCATGTGAAAGGAGGGAACTCGGTAAGCAAGTGAAGGAGTTGCTTGAGAAGGGGTTCATAAGACGAAGTATATCGGAGTGGGGTGCTCCAGTAGTATTTGCCACGAAGGCGGATGGGTCCCTTAGACTTTGTGTGGACTATAGGGAACTTAATAAGCTTACTAAGAAGAACAGACACCCACTGCCGAGGATTGACGATCTCTTCGATCAGTTAGTTAGCGCCTCAGTGTTTTTGCAGTTGGACTTAGCCACTGATTTCCATCAGTTGAGAGTGGCTGAGGATAGCATTGACAAGACTGCCTTTAGGACTCCGGACGGTTTCTATGAATGGCTAGTGATGCCCTTCGGTTTGACAAACGCCCCCGCATACTTTGTTGATTTGATGAGTAGGGTGTTTAGGGAGTACCTTAACAAATTTGTGGTAGTCTTTGTAGATGACATCTTGATCTTTTCTAAGGATGAAGAAGAGCATGCCCTACATCTTAGGGAAGTGTTGGAGACTCTTCGAGCGCATAAGCTTAAAGCTAAATTTTCTAAGTGTCACTTTTGGAGGAAGGAAGTACGGTTCTTAGGACACGTGGTTTCCAAAGAAGGGATAACTGTGGATCCCGCGAAGGTGGTGGCCATCCAAGATTGGAAGGTTCCCAAAAATGCTACCGAAGTGAGAAGTTTCTTGGGGTTGGCTGGCTATTATAGGAAGTTTATCAAAGACTTCGCAAAGATATCAACTCCATTGACACGCTTGACGAAGAAGAACCTAGTTTTCACATGGGACGTAGATTGTGATGATGCGTTCCAACGTTTGAAGAGAGCTTTGACTTCAGCCCCAGTCTTAGTATTGCCAGACGGGAGTAAGCCGTTTACCGTTTATACTGATGCTTGTGGGACAGGACTAGGCGCAGTCTTAATGCAAGAGGGCAGGGTAATAGCCTATGGTGGAAGGCAGTTGAGAGCACATGAGAAGAATTACCCCACACATGACCTTGAGTTGGCCGCTATTGTTTTCGTGCTTAAGTCTTGGCGTCATTATCTTCTTGGCGAGAAATTTGAACTATTCACTGACCACAAATCTTTAAAATACATATTCTCTCAAAAGGACTTGAACTTAAGGCAGCAAAGGTGGATGGAGTTCTTAGCGTCCTACGACTTCGAAATAGCCTATACCCTGGCAAGGGTAACGTGGTGGCAGACGCCTTAAGTAGAAAAAGATTATCCTTAAGTCCTTTGTTTGTTGAGTGGCGAAGTTTAGAATTCATTTCGATGTTTGACTTTAAACCTTCCGTTGACTTCGTACCCGATTTGCTAGCATCCTTGGAGGTAAGACCTACGCTTTTGGGACGGATTGGCGAGGCACAGCGAGACGACCCGCAGTTGGTTGAGTTAGTAGAAAAACTCAAAGGAGGGGAGTCATCAAGCCATCTCCGTAGGTATACCCTAGACGATAAGGGTTGGTTACGTAGGGACGGTAGACTTTGTGTACCAAAAGACGATGACCTAAGGAAGACTATTCTTGACGAAGCACATCATTCGAAGATGACCATTCATCCCGGCGGGGACAAGATGTACAAAGACATGAAGAGAGTTTACTTTTGGGCCGGCATGAAGAAAGACGTGGCCGAGTATGTCGCTAGATGCTTGGTATGCCAACAAGTAAAAGCGGAGCAAAAGAAATCCGGTGGGTTGCTTCACCCATTGGAGGTTCCACTATGGAAGTGGGAGAGTGTCTCGGTGGATTTTTTGTGGATGGATTACCGCGATCGAGGAAGGGTAATACGGGAATTTGGGTTATAGTAGATAGACTTACTAAGAGCGCCCATTTCATTCCCGTGAAGAGTAAGAGGACTGCTCCATGGTTAGCTTCTGTATACGTTCGAGAGATAGTTCGTTTGCACGGTGTTCCTTCTAGCATAGTGAGCGACCGCGATCCTATTTTCACTAGCGAATTTTGGAGAAGCTTACAAGAGGCGGTAGGGACTCAGTTATGTTTGAGCACTGCATATCATCCTTAGACGGACGGCTATGTATCCTAGACTTTGGGGGTACATGGGAAGAGCATCTTCCATTGGTTGAGTTCGCATATAATAATAGCTTTCAGTCCAGCATTGGTATGGCACCATTCGAAGCTCTATATGGACGACCTTGTCGTTCACCTACATGTTGGTGGGAATCTACGGATAAGATCTTACTTGGGCCCGATATGATTAGGGAGACTTCGGAGAAGATCGACTTGATTCGAAGGAGGATGAAAGCAACGCAAGATAGGCAGAAATCTTATGCGGATAAGAGGAGGACAGATCACGAGTTTGAAGTTGGGGACATGGTCTTTGCCAAAGTGTCTCCATTACGAAACGTTGTTCGCTTTGGGTCCGTTGGGAAATTAGCACCAAGGTTTGTAGGGTCGTTTCCTATTAAGGAGAGGATTGGACGGATGGCGTATAGAGTGGAGTTGCCCGAGAGACTTAGTGGTGTACATGACGTATTCCATGTGTCACATTTGAGGAAGTGCTTACACGAGACCGCGGAAGTGGTAGAGCCGAGCTTGCTTAGAGAGGTGGAGATAGAGCGTGATGCGACAATTCGACGAGCTCCTACGTGCATTCTTAGGTCGGAGATCAAGAAGTTGAGAAACCAAGAGGTCAGACTAGTCAAAGTGCAATGGGGAGACGATGAGAGTAACGCTACTTGGGAAACAGAAGAGAAGATGCGTTCATTGTACCCTTTTCTTTTTGAGGGTATATCTTTTAATTTCTCCTTTATCGCTTAGCTTGTACTTATCTTATCTTTAGTATGTCCTCTCGCTAGTATCTTTGACCTTTAGTTAGGATAATCCTATGGTTAAAACATGTGTTTGAGATATGTTATGTATGGTGGATGCAAAGTGGATGCAAGTGTTTGCTAGTGGTTGCTCGTGGATGCATATACACACACTATTAGGCACCAGATCGGCTCAGTCACTTCATATTGCATATTGCATATATATGGATGTATTTAGTAAAATGGATGTATAATGGTTGTATTATCATATAGTTGCTGCATTCGGGTGGATGGTTGTGCACGCATATAGAATTAATATGTATCATTAGGAGGAATCTTTTGCATACATATTGGACGCATGGCACTATCATGAATTGCACTAAGGAGGTCGACTGAATCAGTAGACCGCCTAATTTTGCATTAGGTATGGACATATACACACACTGTGCATATAAACATTAAAGCATTAGAATTCTTTTAAGGACAATGGATGCTGGTGTTTGATGGTTGAGTAGATGGACGATTAGATGGTAGGATATACATTCTTCTTGACTTGGAGATTTCGGGGACGAAATCCTTTAAGGAGGGGAGAATGTAACACCCCGTAATTTTATAACATTAAAATTCACAAGTTAAAGTATACTTAATTTTTAGAAAAGAATTAAGTGAAATGGGTTGCACAGAGAAATATATATATATTGATATATATATAAATTAAAAATTAAATAAATAAATATGCAAAAAAGTTCAAAACAGCGAATTGGGAGGGGGAATAATTGAACCGACCCATTTTTGAGGTCGACTCGAGCCCCGCTGGGTCGACTAGGGGTTAATCCAGGGTGTTTGGCTGTCAACCCGTGGGCCGATTCGCTCAAATGCAGATTTTGCATTTGATTGGTTCTCATGGTTCAGGGTTAATCTAATGGTCCTAAATAACTTCCTACACCTATAAATACATCCTAATGCTAACCCTAAACCTAATTAAAATAGAATAGTTACCGTCATACCGTTGCCATGGAAATCAATGGAGCCGCCGCCAACTAAGAAAGAAGAAAAGCAAATTCAATTCTAATTCTCTCAACCCTAAAGCAAAGCAAAACTCTCTCTTTTCTTCTCTAAATTGTGAGTATGATGATCTTAACAAGATTATTATCATTTTAATTAGGTTGAGTTATGAATGGATTATGAGTAGATGATGTGAATTATCATATATGTTGTTGTAAACCCCTTTTGTTATCATGTATATTGTAAATCCAATGTTATGTGATGATGATATCTTATATGTTGTAAATCATGCTATGATGATGTTATGTATGTTGAAAGTTTCTATGCTAAGTTGTGATGAATCATACATGTTAAAAAGGCCATGATGTTACCATCTATGCTAGTTAGTTCATATTAATTAAATCATCATGTTTGGATTATGTTGATCTATATGACAAGTCACATATGCAAGTTAGATTGATTAGAAAAGTTATGAACATATGCCAAGACATCTATTATGATATCTAGAATTATGCTATGACATATGTGATATCATATGCTAGTTCACACCATCATTATGTTGCCTAAAAACCCCATATGCAAGTTTATGTATAGATTTGGGCTATGATCATATCATGTAAATTGAGACATTTAACAAGTTGACACCTTTTGATCCTTAACATGTGTAGTTTATGCAAGTTTCACCCCTGTTATGATTAGATTTATTTTAATTGTCTATATGTTGTGATAATTTATCTTTGTGCTAGGTGTTAGACTATACAAGTCTAGCCTATATTATGCGTTGAATAAGCGAACGTATAAACGTGGGGTAGGGGTAATATTAAGGATTTAATATAAAAAGTTGGGGTGCAATTGATATGATTTTGCATGCCATAAGTGGATGGCCATAATTGAGTCAATTATGGACATCATTAAAAGTTGACTTAATTAATAATTTGAATAGTGAATTATTAAAACCGGGGTAAAAGATTTTAAGTGTTAATCAATGCTTAGGACACGAGGTTGGACTCGTTTGTGACGTAAACCTGCCCGGACCCACCCGACAAATCCAGTGGTCACAAATGTCAGCCCAATGTGAGAGGTCCTAGGCCTAAATTAAAGCATAACAGTTGTAAAGACACGAGGTTAGACTCTTTTGTGGTGTAAGACTGCCCAGACCCGCCCGGCAAATCCAGCTGCCATAAATGTCAGTCTAATGTGAGAGGTCTTTATGAGGTTATGGCCTGATTGAATTAAGAAATACTTAACCAAATAAACATGTAAAGTGGGACATGGGGGTTAAGTAGGTGCCTTGGGTGGAACGATGAATCTAGGGGGTGCCCTTAGTGGCATGTGAAATACGATTAGTAAGACTTAACCAAACACACATGTAAATGAACATGACTAAGAGGGTTAAGTGGGATATACTAGTGACAAGCTTAGGTGGGTAGCTTGTGGGGGCCCATTTCGACCAGTATCCCAAACGTATCTTTGTGGGCTCGACCCAAGTCGAGGACGGGACACGCATGCTGGGTTTGACTGTAAGAGGCCAAAACGGGGAGCAGTGGCAACGCAAGTCCAACGGGTTTCATATGCGTGTGTGGACCCGGGCTGGTAGGTAAGACGTTGTTGCATCGTGTAGGTATAAGCCGTCCATTCTCAAGTTGTATCAGGTTGCCACTTTAGGGGAGTGATACACCCCACTGTGGGGCCAGCACGGGTATCTACGAGTAGGGAGCCGATCGAAAGTGGGTAGTGGGGTACACCTAGTGGAGATAGGGGCAGACGGCACCTATGTAGTCAGCTAGGGGTACGTAAGGCTATTTATAAAGTTTCTGTGTGAAGCAAGTGGGATCAAACAATAGGGTGACTGGTGTGGTGTAGTGTAGTAATGTGCGGTGCAGTGTAGTAATCATTCGTTAGTAATTAGGTGTGCCTTTACCGTTATCTTTAACGCTATCTTTATCTTCCTAAGAGTTCATAGACATTTACTTGTCTTCCAGCTTATGCCTTAGTCTAGTTATTTTGATAATAGTATTGTTAGAATTATCATACTCGCCAGACTTTATGTCTGACCCCCTCTATTTCTATCCTTTTTCCCCCTCCAGGTCCTCAGGTTGGGCCCAGCTCTAGTGGAGTTTGGTTGAATTGCTTCATCTCTCTTTGGAAAGCTTGAACCGTTGAAGTAAAGTCCAGCTTGTTATCTTTTTAATGGCTATTTTTGTAATGGGATTATGTATTTTGTTTTTATGAAGATGGATATTGTACTTGGTTATGATCTATGGTTTTATGATGTAACAAACATGTTTAATTTCCGCTGCAATAAAATGAAGTTTTAGATTTCCAAGTACTATTTACTATCTGTCTTGTTGTAATTTTTCTGTTCTATATTCACTTATAACCTCCATGGAAGTTAATGCATTCCCTTCGTGAGTGACATTAATGGACGTGGGGTGTTACAATTCACATATATCACATGTGATACGAGTGCTGAATCATCATAAAGATTTATTTATATATGGCAATATAAACATGTACGGATGTTTCCTTCAAACAAAAGTTACTCAAAATATAATATTATGATTATAAGATTTTAAATTATATAAAAACATAGGAACGAAACCGCATGACTCAGGAACTCGATTAAGAGTTCAAAACACATAAATGAAATCATCATATATAGATAAATCAATAGATAACTCTAGGCTATATATATATAAAAATATGACGAATCAAAAATAAAACCGCATTCTTCCTCTCTCCAATGGAGAGAGAAAAGGCGATTCTCAAAATAACTGAAACCCCTCCATTTTTAAGCCAGAAATAAAAATTTCACTATCAAATTTCAACAGTTCCCTTGCCAATCGTTAATAAGCCACAGAGCAACCTGCGGTGTATTTCGCAAAACCTCAATTCAAAATATTCTGCATAAATCTTAACCAGTAGGATCGATGTCTCCGATTACTACCCTTGGTAGATCCGATCTAATCCTTCCGAAGTTCAGAGGTAAAAGACATCAAGAATGGGTGATCTGGTGACAGTGATCTCTCCGTCAACATCTTATGCCAAAGATCTCGATTCTTCTAACCGTCCTTCTGGAAAAACAAAAATTTGGACGCCAATTAGATTTACTCAGGGGTAAGTAACCTGTACTCAGTCAAAACTTTAATATTTGGGATAATTCATTTGATTTGATAGCCCATGGAGTATCAAGTTAACATTTTCTGGGCGGTTTTCCGATTATTGGTGAATCAGGTTTGTAATGAAGAATTCAAATGACAACTTATAGACAATGGAATCCAGGTTACACCAATTTTCATTTTTAGCAAATGGATTATCAGAATTGTCGATTGGGAAAAAAGAGGAAAATATGAATTTCAACTTAATGTTGTTAGTTCAAGATGATCAACGTACTGACCAGTTACAACCTATTTTTACATTTTCAATTTTATGATTGCGAAGCAAAGTTCAGGAATGTTGATGGGGGTTTGGGTTCTCATCTTGACATGGATATATGGCTTTGGTCTTCCTTGAATTCAAGCAGTTCTGTTTGTTTTTTCACTACTACGAGCAGATCATGGTGTTATATTTGGGAAGAGAATGTTATATTGTATTCTTAGAGAATATGGAAGGCTGGAAGAGGCAGTTTAACATCAGCTATAGTACTGGTTCTACAGTTGCATCAGTATCTGATACAGGTACAAAAAGAACAACTCTTCAGAGATACAATATAGGTTAGCTACCATACGTGGGGAGTGCTTAATCAGCCTTCATCAAATGGACCAGTCCACAATCTCTAAAGAAGGAAGTCCTCCAAACTGCTCCTATTTAAGGACGTGTGCCAATGAACCAATTCTCATGTATGAAGAGATGCTATGAAACTGAATATGGTAATTCAATACTGCCTTTCTTATCCAATAATTTACAAGTTGATGTCTCATGATCATGGCCAGTTATGAACAAGTGGTATGTAACTGTGAAAGAACTTGGAGTACGTGCATTGAAGTGAAGTGTTGGAGTGAGCACTTGTAGTGGGAACCTCTGACCTCATCATGGGTCTTTTTTTCCATTGCTTTACATTTATGTTATATTTGGTTTATGTATGTTTTATATGTAATTCAGGTTAAAGTGTCAACCTTGCTATGTACTTTTCTTTGAAGTTAATAAAACATACCAATTTTCAAATATATATATATATATATGTATACATACATACATACATATATATGTATATATGACGATAAACACAAAGCAATGAAATTATAAAGAAATCTCAGAGCCTAGAAATCGCAAATAGTGAAATCTAGAAAGTAACTCAGTTGGATTCATGATGCAAATGGCAAGCCGAAGCAATGTCGGACGTGCATATCTCAGATAACCGAAGCCTACTAGTTCTAATCAATATAAGGTACCTTTTCCTGATGACCCAAAGGTCATAAATGTCTCAAATGACCCGAAAGCCATAAATGTCTGAAATAACCCGATGGTCTAGTACTGGTAATGTCCCAGAATGTGTCACAAACTTCCTAACAGTTACGTGAATAGTACTAATGGTATGTCCCATACCGCATATTCTCACTTATCGATTTACTATTTGTTAACTAATTCCACATTAAAGTAGTTGATTCAACATCAAAACTGTAGCTTCGATCGGTCAAGTATGGAATTGACCAATGTAATAAATCGTTGTGTCTCATATCACATGGTTTACTACATCGTTTAAATCATTACCTTGCCTTCTCGAAGAGTACAAAAACGTGTAGTTTTATGTAAGAAAATATACTAGGCAAAATCGGGTTATTAAAAACAATTTTGGAAACTATTTGAAAACCATTTATTTTTAAAATCATTTTATAATAAGAAATATTGATAAATTCATGGTATAGAAATATTTATGATTTTATAAAATAATATAGAAAGATATTTCTTTAAAACGATATTACAAACGTAAAAAAACTCCTTTTTGCAATGTAAAACACGTGCAATGTGTACACTGAATCACGGAAAAACTCATGAAATCGGCACCTAAACATTTATATGTATTTTACATCAAGTCTTGTAGGAATAAGACGATAGGAAACACAATAATCATTGCTTTAAAGATCAATCAAGAGTTGCACAAAATTCACTTAGTAACTCATGGAAACATGCACCAAAACACACCCAGAGAGCAACTAAAAGGCTTGATCCGGGCAACATCTTTGTGTGCCTAGGGTTCGACCTATGCAGTTTATACCCGGCTATTACCCCGTCATATCTCGCTATATCGTGTGTTTCTAACACTGCATTATTTCCAAATAGCCTCTGAAATAGCCTTTTCGCTTCAATCTCCGCTATATTATGATATTCCCGATATATCCCATTATTTGAGCTATATTCCGCTACATCTTCTGCAAGAGAAATGAATTAAAAATGACATTTATGCATTATAAAATTATTTTTTAAATATAATTTTTTAACTTATATTTTTAAGTATATAAAATACTATAATATTCTATTAAATTTAGTCAAGCTAAATAAAAATTTATACTTATTTACATATATTTGCTTATTCTTTTATATAAAATTAAGAAAGTACTAATAATAATTAAGTTGGATGATAATTTTCCATATACTTATCATTTATGTTTCTATAGAAGCATTAAATATGAGATTTATGTGCTATTTTAGACTCATCTGTTATATCTCGTTATTTCCTCGCTTTATACCAGCTATAACTTTTTACGTCTCCGCCGCATTAGATCCGTTGAGCGCTTTAACTGCATAGGGTTCGACCCGTATAAGCCACAGGTTGACCTTAGGGTCGATCCTCCAAGGGACTAGGTCAGTCCTATAATGCAAATTTTACCGGTAGCTTTCTGCCTCTCATGTTTAGTTTCTAGACGCTATTCTGATCAGTTTCACGTGGGATTATAGCTCAACTTCGAGCACATGCACAGTCCAACAAGCAGACTACGAATTGGAGAAAAATTCACACCAGTATGAGATATCACAAAAGAGCAATTAGCTCTCAAAAATCAATACATAATTGGTTTTGACTATACACACAAATTCTTAGAAGTATGTTTACAATAACTTTGAAAATCGCAGAGAACCACATACAAATTTAAGCACAAAAACATATTCAAGTTAGAAAGTGTGAGATTTTACGCATTTTTTATTTGCAGCAAGCAGATTAGCAATTTACAGTGAAGAATTTGGCTCAAAACAGGAGATTTTAGGCGTATTGAGAAGTCTGAGCACTTGCAAGTGCCGTTAAGTGACAGCAAGGCACCGCAAACTGAATTCATAAGTTTCATAGAAGTTTTAGAAACTGATGAAGACAAACATATGGAGTAGTTCTGATTACCTGTAAAATCTCTCTAATTTGTTATTTTCATATTTTTTATTTGAGTTTTTGCAGTAGAAATTGAGTTTGAGAAGAAAAGCTTTTTACTGTAATTTTCTTTTAGGAGGAGAGAAGAAGCTTTCTTCTCTAAAAATTCTATGTACTGGAAATTAAGTTTTCAGACTTTTCTTTCTTAATTATTCACTAATGGACCCTCTTAACCCCAATTAGTCTAATTATAATTAGTTTAAGCCTAGTAAATTGTAAATTTTAAACTTATTTGCTCCAGCACTTATATTTGCACCCTCTCAAACCAAGTTTCACCCACTATCTACAAGTTCCACATTTGTACCACTTTATAAAATGTGTTAACATGGTTTAAACCCTTTTTACTCAAATGTATCGAAATTTTAACATGTTGACACAAAAACTTGCATTTTACAACTTAATACTCATTTTTACACTTTTCTTTAATAAAACTTACACTGTTATCTTTAAAATTGTACAAGCTTCATTTTTTTGACACAAATAATCGTACAACCACCTTAAAATCATTTTTACACAAATATTAATTTTTAATCACAGGTTATATTTTATTTTTAACTCTAAGATATTTAAAACACATGATTTTACACTAAAGTCACACACACACACACACACACACACACACACACACACACACACACACACATATATATATATATATATATATATATATATAGCAGTTTGTTGCAATACAACACAATATAAATGTTATAAACACTTATTTGGTCAAAATTTCACATTATAAAGCTTTTTCCCAACCTTGTTTTCCATATTTATATTTATTTATTTCAATTTAACCACAAAATTCAATGTACTTACCCAAACTTCTTATTTAATCATTTTAAATGATTAAACAACCAATTTCTCCAAATTCTCAAGTTAACACAAACACCATGTCAATTCAACTTAAATGATTATTCGAATTACCTTCCCTAAATAGTATTTATTTCTTAATTAACAAATTATAATCCTCATTAAAATGTATTAATTGTCATTACAGATAATCGCAAATCCAGGGTTGTTAGACCTCAAGAATTGTTGCCTTTGGGGTGTGACCCCCAAGATGGTTCTCTGAGTTGCATTCCTTGCTCCTTGTGTGATCTGTTTTTTGATTTGACCTTCCATTCTTAGGTTATTGGTGTAGTTCTAGCCAAGTTTCTAAATCCTAAACGGATTGGTACCGACCCAAGACTTAACCAAATTTTTAGCTCTATTCTGATGAAACCAGCTGTTCGCAGCTAAATCATCCGTTGTCGATTCTGTAGCTATCCAAACATTCAAAAACAAAGCATAACAGCCTTGCAAAATGTGGATTAACAGTAACATACTGAATAAATCGACTCATTCACGTTCAATTTACATAGTTCGGTTTGATTGTAACCCACCATGGGTCAACCGTGGTTATACCATGGCCTTATTACAACTAACACGCCTATTTATGAAGGCAGCGGTGAGTTTATATTTTGTGTTACGAATCAGTTTTTATTTAATCTGACGGCTAGCGTTGATTTGAATCTCTAAAAGTGGGGACCTAAGACTTCACTTTTAAATTATTAGTTTTCAAATGAGCGTGGAAGCTCTGTCCTTCCTCTTCTCCAAAAATTGTTAGATACACAAAAAATAGAATAAATTATACATATAAATTTCGGAGAAGGATGGAAAGATATAGGACTGGAGGTATGTTCAAATCAGTTTACAACATCAAAGGCAAACATTTAAATCTGGATTTAATTAATAAATTTAAATCCAAATCTCTTTTTTCTAATCCAATTTCTAATAGATTTGTATAGAATATTATTTTGGGTTTGAATGAGGAGACCGAAGTGAATAGCACAGATAATATGGTTTGGATTTGAATTAAATCTAGAGATTTGTAATTAAAAATGAGTGAGAATATTATATGTTTATGTATAATGCTAGCTTTATTGTAGACGTATTCCATATGCCTGAAAATATAATTTAAATTACTATGAATTTATATGTCTGAGATGATAAAAACTGTAAACTGACCTATAAATTTGATAATTATAAAGGCATAATGATTAGATTTAATTTTGTAATTGCAAAACGATTTTAGTTATATTTTATATGTCTAATTGATTGACTGAAATGTGATGACTTGAAATTCCATTTTATTTATTATTATTGAGCGAGACTGAAAATAAAGTAGTTGGACCCTTGAGATTTCAGTGGTATTTTAGTTTATTAGAGTTTGTATTGTTACAAACAGATCTTCATTTATTATCAAATCTAAATTTAAAGAAGTACAACGTTTAAGATGACAAGGAATCAATATACGCCTGTTTACAGAAAGAGGTGTACAAAATAAGAATAATCACTTCATATTGCCCATTTTAATAAATACCATGTATAATGTAGAGATAAAAACTGAAGATCCCATGCTCCTTTTAATTTTCAATTCCTGTTGATTTCGATCTGCATTTCCATATTTTACTCCCAAACAGGGTAGCATGCGTTCACCCAAAAAAACGTGAAAAGGACCTTCTTTTTTTAAGGTCAATGGAGAAAAAATGTTATCCAATCAACAAAACTTCTGTTTTCTTTGCAATAACCCCTATACTAATACAACAGTTTCAGAGCATCACCTAAAGGAACCTTTTTATCAATACAAATACACTTTGTAATATATAGATATATACCCCCAAAAAATTGCTAAAAAAGATCGCAAACCATTGGGAACCCCATATTTAACCAACAAATATTATGGCATTTTCTTCAAGCACCCAAAATTTCAGAATTATAAACTTTTCCATTTTCACCAAATTTGCAAGGATCCAAATTTTGCTCAGGCCTCCAAGAATCAGGGACTGTCAAGAAGTACTTGGTCATGAATTTTCTGAATCTTTTTTTGTATTCCTTTGGGGAGATGATAGTAGGCGAGGAGTTTTTAGGAACAACGAGGGAAGACTTGACCCAAGTCTCAAGTTGCTTATCCCATGTGTACTGCCTCAGATAGTCTATGATTCCAAATACAAGCTCTCTTTTTTGCTTATCCACTCCCACCAGCAATGAATAATCCATCACATTTATCGACTGAAACAATTAAACCATATTAAGATAGAATGCATCATGCTCACAGTTTGAAGGAAGATAATTGTCATTTTCTACTCAAAAGCTTGATTTATGACTATATTAGTTTCAAGGCGCACATTTTCATTTACATTTGAATGACAAAGAAATAAAAAATGAATATATCATTCTGCGAAAAGATGAAGAAACATGGAGACACACATGCTGATGGTTACTTGAGATGTTTCTCAGTAGCTTATTAGTAGCAAAAGTAGCTTAGCTGCTTTGTGTAATTTAAAGTGTTTCCCAACAAATTTTTTTTTAGAAAAAAATAATAATAATAATATCTAAGTAACAAAGAAATATGATGAATTATATAAGCAACAATTACTTCCTTATAACTGATCTTAGATTTTACAAATAAATTTGATCTCAATTTCTACTTACCTATCCAAACATTTAATTTTTACTATTCATTCAAAACTACCTAAAAGTTGGTATTTGAAACTTTTTTTGAAGATAAAAAATAAGCTGTTGTCAAACTAGCTCTTAATAGTAAAAAATTCATCAATATTAAGTCTATCAAGATTATTCTTGTTTTCCCAGTCAAAAAATACCCGGCAGCGAAATAAAATATTATATTTTATTAGTTCTTTTTTTTTTTTTTTTTTGAGACAATTTAGAGGAAAAAAAAACCAACTCATATTCCATCATATTTAAAGTTTTATAGGAGAAACAGTGCAAAATAGGCAGATGGCACTTTAACCATCCCCATAACCAAAGAAATAAAAATACTTACAGTGAGAAAAGACGTATCATTCCATATTGCACGCTGAAAAAGGTGCTTATTTCTCCCAGCAATGTAAATGGGAGATACACGCATGTCATCCACAAAGTTTTGATCCAGGAAAACCTTTTCAGTCCCACTTGCTTCTATTTTTCGTGCAAAAACAGCACCTTTTAGATCATAAGTGCGTGTGAAGTTACGTCCATAAAGGAGGTTTTCCATCACCATCAGATCTGTTTTCACTTCTTTACCGCTTTTTGTATGTCTTACCTGAAGTTCAACATATAAGCATTGGTCTAACACATAGCAAATGCCATTAATTAACAAGAGAAGAGGGTAAGTTCGGTTTTCGAGATAAATCGGTAAATTGTCTTTTGGTATAACCCTTCCCAAGGGCTAATTTTAGAACCAAGGAATATAATTCAGGACGGGCATACCATTCAGTAAGTGGATATTGATTAAATTTAATGTTATCAAGCAAACTTGAATGATCGAAATCCATTTTATTATTTGATGTCCCCAACGTATTACTAAGGAACTTGACAGATGCACTGCACTAATGAAGTACACAAATACACAAGGGAATTCCAGCATCGAATTTTACAGTCAACTGTATTATGCCACGGAAAATACCAAAAATAGTGCACCCAAATAGCAAGTCAAAGATTGAGACTTGAGAGGGCTCCATTGATTTTTTTATGTGGTACAGCAAAGAAACTTAGATGTGTTTGGTAAGGACGTAACATATATGAATATACAATACTAAACTATTACAGAGGTATGGTTAGATGGTTAGCAGACAAACCTGATATATCCCTAAGATTTTGGCCAGGCATGTCTGACTTCCCGAGTTTATGGAATAAGAAATGTGCTTAAAATAGTCTTGAGCAAATTTTATAAAGGAAACCATCTCAATTTTCTTTACTTCTTTAATGATAAATCTGTCATCCAACGTTTTTGCAAAAAAAGCTTTGCTTTTCCCACCTTGAGCATCCCAATTTATAGATCGGCTTAAGGAAGAAATGTACGTGGATTCAGAAAGACCGCACAATTTGCGAAGCTCCTTAAATTCTTTTGCATGCACAATAAAAACCGAACATTTATTATGTGTACGATCAATGGTAATTTCAGGGTCAGAAGCAATCAATCTATCAACAATATGCGAACTTTCAGAACTTGAGGATGACAGTTCATCAGAAGAAATTGATAGGCTGCTACTTCTTGATGGATGAATCCTATCAGCTTCTAAAGACTCGGTATATGACAAATCTGAAGAAATAAAACCATTCGATGAGTTATCGGATGATTCGATGGCCTCAGATTCTCCTTTTCTTTCTACATTATCATTTTTGTGTGTATTCTCCATAAAATTATATTGGTTTTCAGAAGTAGCAAGAGCACATGCAATGAAGCTTGATATGTCGTATTCATTTACAGTTACAGATATCACACTGTTATCAGCACTTATTCGGAAGTATGAAGTCTCCATTTCTTCGCGAGTTAAATCTATTGGTGGCACGTACTTCGGGATGTATGAATTAACAAAATCAAATTTATGCAATGAACCACCGTGTAGATCAGTTCTAAAATCTTCCAGCAGCTCAGATGCAGGCGTCCATACTAAAATTTTAGGGTCATTCAACTTTGAACTATGTGTTCTACCCCTGTCTCCTAGCGTAGTATTTTCCATCTGGGTCTGATCTGAAGTTGAAAACCGATCTGATTCGAAGTTTAGTTCGCTTACTGACTTATCTGCATTTTGAGAATCCGTAATTTTGTTAGAATCCTGAACAGACCTTTCCAAAGAAAAACCACAGTCGTCCGTACTTCTTTCCCCATCGATGTCACTACGCTGATGCAATTCATCAGCAGAAGCATTATTATCATTTTGTGTACATAGTAGAAGAGAACTCAAACGATGATCCCATATATATACCAACAGAAGTAACTCCTGATTCAACCAACTCAAACTATGAACTCTGTTTAAAGGGTAACCCATTTGCCTGCTAAAGTTGATAGCTTCCAGCAAAGAAGCCTGCTTGAGTAAGCATAACAAGAAGAGCAAATAAATGGCTTACATATAAGTATGATTCACTAAATTAACTTTTGGTTAGAACATTTCAATAGTTCATTCTAAGTTGCACTTTTAATGTCTACATTCTTATCCTCACAAAAATACCTCTGTAAACAAAATGCAATTTACTAAGTGACATCCTCAATGACTTGAAAATATCACTAGAGCAGTGAAGAGGGAACATCAATTTATCACTACTTCACTGCAGTTTTCAACTGTAACACTTAAGCAACTTTATTTGACATATGAACAGTACAAAGAAAACGGGAGGGTTTGAGAATTTTAAGTTAAATTTGATCATTAAAAGTTAATATTTGATCAAATTTAGTCGTCGATGTTGAAACAAGTAATTTTTTAGTTATGATGCCTTGTAAACATCTTTTTTTTAAGTGAAATTTTAAGATGTAGTAAAATACATCAAGTTACATAAAATAACTTATAATTATACCACTATATAAAAAGCTAATCTGAATACACTTTAAGAGGGCAAGACGGAACAGCTATTGTTATCACTACTTCAAAGTAGTATTTAGCTGTAACGTTTGACAATCTTATCTGAAATCTGAATAGTAAAAAGTAAAAGTCAGTTTTAAGTTAATGATTAAATTTAATCATCAAAGTTTAAACACAAAACAATTTTTTTTTTTTTTTTTTTTTATGATGCCTTGTTAACATCTATCTAAAAGTTGTTCACGGCTCAACCGCATCAAGTTGCATAAACAACTTTTGAAGTTTTGATTATTTTCTTTACTTCGAAGTTGATATTAAAGCGCACTTTAAGAGGCAAACCAAAAGATTTTATATGTTGATGGCCCCTTTTGCAATTTTTAGAAACTAAAGAATTGTTTTAGTCATAGTAAAACTGACCTCAAACTCAGACTTCTCATGAATCAGCATATCTTCAATTTCATACACATCTTTTATTGAGCCTATAGAATCCATGGTCTGTTTTCGAAATTGGCCAAATTCTCCATATTTCAGTTTCTCCACAAAATTAGCCACTCCAAAGAAAATTGCATCTCCTCTTTGAAGAACCTTGCAAAGAAAATAACTGTGTTTAACAACAAGAATGTGCTGCAAATGTTGCATTAAAAAGACTGCTTACTGATTTTGCTTCTTTCTTGATCCACTCTTGTCCGGTTCGACTGCAGAAGTTTAAGGTTGGTGGTGGTTTATGGGCAGTGTATATTTCAACAGGTGAGTATCTGAACATGGCAACTTTTGAGCCTAATCTGTGCATTGTTTTGTACGAAAATGGGTAAGTTTTCAAAATGGAAGCTAGGATTTAAGCTTACATAGCTCAATATGTGTAATTCCTATCCAGACTACCTAAATTGCGCAGAAACCCTCAGCTCATTTATGACAAATGACCCACTTTCACTGTAATCTATCACTTATTGCTTATGATGGTTTTCACTAATCCATTTTTCAAATTTAAATAAAGATTCTCTATACACCATGAAAATCACTGCTTTTAAAAGTACATAGGATTTTGGCAGATTGCTTGTAAGTTGAACTAGGTGGGATGTTATAATTCATTGTATGGTAAGGAAAATCAAAAGGATATATAAAAACGGGAAGAAGCAAAAGCATAACTGCATAAGGCATCCTATTTCCGGAATATGTGGCCTCGGGAAAACAATTTAAATAGTTGTTTGTTCCAAGAAACCATGACTGGAAGATCTACACATTGTTTAAAGTGGATATCAGGCTTGGTCCTTAAAACAAATTTAATATATAAAAACTCATTCCAAAAAAATGTACATTAGGTCTCTAGAATTTAATTACTGAATAATTGCACAAGATTATGTCATTATTCAGTGAATAATTGCGGACATTTACGTAAATATATCAAAAAATTGCATAAATGTGCAATTTTTCTGTGAAAATTGCGGACATTTCTGCAACTTTTCGGTGAATAATTGTTAAAAATCCGCAAATTTTCATTGAATAATTACGAAAATTTCCGCAATTTTCGAATATAATTGCATAAATGTCTGCAGCTCACTGGATAACTACATAAATTTATACAATTATTAGTTAACTAAATTCTAAGAACCTAATTTACATAACTTTTTTGACAAGGATGTTTTAATTATTATGGAATTTAATAAAAACTTTAGTCAAACTGCCCCTTATTTAAAATGTAAAACACCACAACACATACCCAAAAAAACGGAGACAATCCCTATGTAGTGAATGCCCACATTTTGAAGAAGCCCTACTAGCTGCAGAATGAGTTGAAAAGCCGAGCTCTAGAAATTTGCCAAATGAAAGACCACGGGCTTCATTTGACATTATAACTCTTTGGGTAGACCTTGGAATTCCATTTTCATGCTCGCACTTTAAGCACCTTGTCCACATCCATATTTTCCCTCCTGCTTCACCAGGTAAAGTGGATTTGCCATCAAGTTGACTGACTAAAACTGTCAAATTTCCATTTTGGTGGGTGTAACAGTATATGTGTGCCTCTGAAGGTTCGTTGCACGAAGAGCAAATATGATTCTGCCATTAATTAATGTGTTAGATCATTTCCTTGTCAGTGCAAATAGGAGCAAACGAACATAAAATTAAGAAGTTTTAGTTACATAATTTGGTATTATTTTTTTAAACCCTCCCTCGGTTTAGCCCAAAATCAACCAACCACTCTCCAAACTATTACCGGCGGATTTGTAGCATCTGCTCAAGCAATTTCAAACACGAGGGATTTGTTCAGTGGATGATGTGATAGATAACTGATGTCAATAGAGGGTATTAAACCGTCACCGAGAGCGTTTTGAGCAAGACAAATTTGCTGAAAATTGGGGGAAAACTCCTCTCTTTTTTTCCTTTTTTTTTCTTTCTTTCTTTCTTCTTTTTTTTTTTTTTTTTTTTTTTTTTTTTTTTTTGATTTGTCACAGCTCCAGCAGCACCTGTTTGACCATGGGAAAAAACAAAGTGGGAGTTTCACCCAATTTGTTTTCTGAGCTTGGGTACAATAGCAATTTTATAAAAGTGAAAATCTGGGAGGCACCCTTAAAATCAAACTTAATTGAAAGCGGATCCCTCCCTTAGTTTGATTGTAAAGTGGGTCCCTGTTTTACTGTAGCAACACTTTTGTTTTTTTTTTTTTTTTTTTTTTTGCATTGCTACTTAAAATAAATTCAAAAAATTATAAATATCAAAGGTAGATTAATGATTTAAAATGTTACACAAATGTCTGCACTTATTGTAAATAAGTGCAGATATATCTGCATATTGTATTGCAGGTAATAAAAAATGAAAAAACAAATTGTTAATGCAAACATATCTGCAATAATCCCTCAGTGTATCGCAGACATGTCTACAAATTTTTTGTACAGTTACGGTTATTTCTGCAATTTTACTGGAAGTGGTCTAGTTTTCATTTGTATGCAATGTACATCATTCTTTTGATAATTTTTCAGCAATAGTGTTATGTTTGAATAAGTTTAGGCATTGACTTTGAAATTTTGAAAAAATCAGCAAAAATTGCACAAAAGCATGCAACGTTTTGTTTTACTTGTGATGTCAGCAATTTTCCAAAAATTTCAGGATTTTGCTGAAACGTGAACCAAAAAAAAAAAAAAAACCATTTTTTGTACTTTTCTTACATGAATATGAAGATGATTATTTATTGAATTAAGCTTTAAAGTTTGGTAAAAAAATCATTTTTTTTTATGATTTTCAAAAAACAGGGACGTAATTTACAAAGTTTTAAAATAGAGAGTTTTTGTGTATTTTAAAACTTAACAAGGACCTTCGCCAAACTGTCTCTTTCTAAAAACCGTATGTGCCATGAACGGTTTTCAGAAAGTCATTCAAGGAAAAACTAGGTTTTCTGAAACCTATAACTCTATAAACGGTTATGAACTCCTTTCTCCTGAAAGTAATCACCCTCCTGGAGAGCTCTAGGCCACAAGAGGGGGATTTTCTACGGCTAATACTGAATACATCATACAGAAATAGGCAAATAAATTAACCTTATTGAGTAAAATCTCTTTAAGAAAATGTCCAAGAGTCACATCAGAATTTCCATAGTATTTGATACGAGAAAGCAAGCACTGATCACAAACAGCCCCTTTTTCCACATTTTGACTGGACTTTAGTACCAATATGCTCTCTGGATCCTTTAAATTCTCATCGTGATCACCGTTACAAACTTCTGATTTACTCTCATTGGATCCAGTTGAAATAGGTAGTGGTTCATCTTTTCCAACATTTGGATCTTCCTCATCTGATTTACCTTGATTGGAACCCTGATCTGCTTCTATCTTCTCATCTGGGTCTTCTATATAGCTAGCAGATAGTAATTCATTTACAGGAGGGAAGCTATCTGATAAATATCTTATAAGAGAAGAGGAGAAAGATGTCATAAATTTCCATGGATTGTCAGATAATTCATCATTTGCATGCCCATCATGGTTATTCTCATTAGACTCGATATCAGGATCAAGTTTCGGTATTTCATGCATATAATTTTCCGTAGATCCATTAGAAGTAATATCATGTGGTATGGCTGAGATATTTGCATTGGACATATATGTAGGACAAATCGAAGGTACTGTCTTCTTTTCTACACAGTTCACTCCTCTATCTGCATCAGAAAAAGAGGCTCTTTGGTCCACAAAAAATGATGTTTCAAGTATCAAGTGATATGCTGCAAAGACGGTGTAGTGCAGCACACGTTTAACCTTCTTCAGTTCAACAATGGGAGCACCTTTTAGTAATATCTGTCCGTAACGACATTAGCATTAGAGTTTATCATACCACCAAGAAATGACTGAGTACCGATGTCATGTTCCTTTAGCCCTTTTTTTCAGTACATGGTACACAGCTCAAAAACGACCACAACATATCATATTCTGCGATATGAACATCATGCAGAATCATGAAAGTTGGGATATTTTTTTTAAAAAAAAAGGAAAAGGGAGGAGAAAACAAAAAACTTACAGTACAGCCTAATGGCTTAATGAAACCCTCCATAAACATCAACGTTTTCGTTGACCTTTTTCCTCCTTCGTTGCAGTTATTATGTTCTTCGACAAATTTTTCAATATGGAAAGAGTCACAATGATTCACTTTCACATTTGTAAGACCATCTGGAAATGATATAACTGGGGAACCAGTACAGCGTGAAATTCTGTTTAAGCGTGTCAGTTTCATGTCATAAATTAAAGTCATGTTTTGCTCTAGAAGAAACTCTTGTATGTCACGAGACACCGATTTTTCCACCAATACAACATTAGGATGGCAATTCTCTATCATTCCATGGATGGACATTAAATGGTCATTTTCCTGTGCAATAAAGCAAATAAGATAAAGCATGTGTGTCTATGGATAAAATTGTCAAGTACAAGTCATACCTGATCCATGGAATCAAATGATGAAAGTCCACCTTCGCGGTGCCCAAGAACACCTGAAAGGAGTATGAGCCTAGGATTCTTCCAGCTAGTTGGCATGCGCTTGTGTGCAGTGTTTTTCTTAAACACTAATCCCCGAACCACTTCACTAGAAATTCAAATAAATTTAACATTAGCAAATAGAGTATGAGGCTTCATATGGAAAGGACATAACATAATTACTTCTCTACTTGAAAAAAAGACCATTGTAATCTGTGGGTTTTCCAAGGATCGGAATGCACTACAAAAATACAAGTTCTAAATTGCTATTCTATGTTCAAAAAATCATGTTGAATTTGAAAAAACTCATAAACCATATTAACCATCTATCGGAACAAATGTAGCGATTTTTTTATTTGGAAAAAAAAAAAAAAAAAAACAGAAAACCATTTGCATCCATGACAAGCTCCCCTTAAAACACTATACTTTCGGTAGAAACCTAAATAACATTATTAAAATATGACCTAACAAGTTAGTTCTTTATTCCAGTAAACCACCATGGGATATGCATCATTCTTAGATACTTCAATGGCTTCACCTTAAACCAAGGCTTCTTCATAGAAGTTGGAAAAACAGTTGATGAGTAAGAAGGTGCAGCAAACGGATATGTGGAACGAAACAAAAATACTGATTGGTTAAAGTGTAGATTTTTTAATTTACTTCAAATCAATTTCATGCTTTTAATCTTCATACTAAAAAAAAAAAAAAAAAAAGAAAAAAAAAAAAAGCAAAGACCGGATTTCATTTATCTTAATATTTGCACCCAAAAAATAGAAGTTATGAAACTTTGTATCATTTAAAACCATGGATTTTGTACCTTCATATGACATTAAGATCAATGCAGTTATAACTTTCCACTTTCCAATAATAACCTACCAAAGATCTTGATTGTGATATCTGTCACACAAAACAAAATAAATAAATAAATTACTAGTTCCATCTATTATATTCATTTTCTATTTTTATCTGAAGGTTTCAAATTCGGATTGAATTATTTTTACAAGTCGCATGTTCAGTTTTAACAAATTACCAATGTTTTTATTAGCTTATCCATGTGTTCATAATTTGTCATCGACAAGTTATTGATGCTCTGGAAATTTATATATGTCAGTTGTACTTTGATCATTTTAGAACTCCATATAAAAAATATCAAGAGAAAATAAGAACATTTAAGCGAACATTTTGCCAAGATGTTTTTTTTACTAATTTAGTAATTTAAGTTTCTTTGAGATAGAAGTACAAGCTGAAATTTGAAATTAAAATTTTAATACTACACATACATTCAAGTTACACTCGTCTCATTTAAGATCTCCACGAGAATGAAATATCACGTGAACGTCTAAATCGAACACGAGCCCAAGATCCGAAAACAAATCATTTACTTACATGTTTTACAGCAGATGGATTAAAATGAATATTCAATAACTAAACCTATGGATTTACGCAGCAAAAGAAGAAGGAAAAAGTGCACTAATATACGCAGACTCATATTGCTCTATGGGTTCCACATGGGCGCTATGAGCGAGGATATATATATATATATATATATATATATATATATATATATATATACACACACACACACACACTCACACACACACACATATACATATACATACATACATACATACATACATATATATATATATATATATATATATATATATATATAATTACCTTTGAGCACATGTTCCGCTTGCAACACATTTGACTTTAACATATGACCCAGGATCCATAGCTCTCCCCTCATTTGCCTCAGGTTTGATAAGCGATGCTGCTTCCCATGATAATGAAGCAATAATATCAAGCCACAGATCACCATGCTCAATTTTTTCCGATGCTAGAAATCGACTCACAAGTATCTTGAATTGGCCATTCATTGCTTCCATCATGGCCTTTTGCCTTTCTTGTCTAAACTTATTTCCATTGTCTTCATCAAAGCCATTAGACTGGACCCATTTTGTACCATCAATATATTCGTCGTCGTCGTCATTGAAAGCAACGCTGTCCATGTCATCTTCTTTGTCGACTGGTGGAGGTGGGTCCCAAATGTGAGCATCAAATTCAGTTGTAGATGTACATGGGATGATATCAATATCATTGCTTCCATTCTCGTCTCCATCTGACTCTTCTCCATTTATTATAGATCGAACGTCATCCAAGGTATTTTCAGTGCATTTCAAAGCATCCATGCTAATAAACTCCTCTGGATTGGTGTCCAAAGCACCGTTACCATTCTCCCTGCAGTATTGATGTGTATAAATTTTATTTAGCTTCAGGAATTATACAATTAGTTGTTATAGAAATAAAAAAGGTAAGTTTGTCTATCAAATTATGAAAACATAGGGGAGAAAATAATTAATACTCATGTGCGGCCATGGATGCAAAAGTTAAAGATGCTGAACAAACAGACTACCAGTCTGTAATCTGTATTAATTAACAATGCACTATATTCCAGCAAAATCGGATTGGTTAGAAAAACTGCCATGAAACATGAAATTTTTATTACAGAAGTATTTGTGCTCTAAATTTTATAAGTTACAATCATGTTTGAGAGGAATTTCACAGTTCTAACCATAAAAGGAAGAAAATATATGATAAAATCATCACAAAACTAGTATCTGGGATGAAAATACCTGGTTTTTGATTCCATAGCTCCAGAAAAAATGAAGAAAAAAACCGAAGGAATTAACTGAAACTAAAATTTTGTATCCAGAACTACACGCATAACATATCTCCTTCATCCAGTTGCAATATTTTTTGCTGAATATTACAGAACCAATCAACAATCAAACTTCAACAGCATATATGAATATATCAGCAAGACCCTCTGAGAAGTGAAAAAATTAATTGAATCAGCATCATATCAAACTTCAATGGCACAGTAACAGTATGAGCCTTGGAACGTATAAGATACTAAAATAGAATAAACTTCAACTCCTGGTCACTACCAATTTAGTGCCAGATCACCTGACAATTAAATTTGAACATGGGAAAAAAATTTGTTGCCCTGATCACCAAATTTGTTATTGTCAGGATGTCAATAAAACTACAAAGATGAGGACATATGGAAACCATGTGCTGCTAAGGATATTATAAATTTTTGGTGGTAGTAGGTTATGTTGGTCTATATTTCTCCATGTAGGGTTGACTTTGTTGTGCCGAAAAGTTATACCACTGTATAATATTGAACTTCATGGATGATTAACCATAAGTAGAATTAATTAATTAATACTGGTAAATGATGCTTCTCGATATATTATATAAATGGAGAAATATTTCATTATTGAAAAACAAGATCTAATGACTGATTTCACAAGCAAAGTGCAACAAGATAAAAGCTAAAATATAACTCTTACACCTGACAAAGCGAGCTGAGACATAACTATCACTGGCATACAAATTCTAAAACTCAAACAGACTGAATTCACCGTAAGTGAGCATTTTGAAAGCGCAAGAAAATATAGCTCCAAATTAGTCAAAGGAAGCAAAGAATCAAAAGTTGATATGCTTGAATTAATTCTTTTCCGTCTAACAAACAAAATATAGGAATAAAAATTTCTACTGAAAAACCAAAGATGGCAAGTACTAACCTGGGGAATTCCGAGCTCAATCTAATCCGAATTCCACTCTATCAATATATAACAATCTTATATCTGAAAAAAATGGGAACAAAGCAACAACATCGTGATCAGTCTCATCCTTGATCTGCAAATAAAAAATCCAAATATAAAAATATACTGAAAAAGCACACAAAAAAGTGAGCTTCACGGTGTTAGAAAGAAAACCTAGAAACTCATAAGCATAACGTCAGCCAAGCTCAATCAACAGAAACGGAGTACTAAATACTCAATCGGTCAGATTTGTGGTTTGCAAAAAAGGCTTGGGGAAAGATTTGAGTTTTGAACTTTATGAGCTCTTTTTTAATAAAAAACCATTACATGAATGAAAAGGCGGGACCCACGGGACAGCTATTTCTAACCAAATAAAATATTGATATGAAGTATGAACAACAAATTTTAGATCGGTAAAACATAAATGACAAAGCCGTCGTGCAGCACTTTGTCGGCGTTTTCAGAAATGACCGCGAATTTGACTATCATTATAAACTGAAAAGTTGCAGCATTGCCTAGCTCGTAGGTTGTTGGGGTCAAATCAAACTTGGTTGTTTCCAAGCAACTCCGTCAACGAGGAAATAAAAAAACCACCTTAGCCCACTTATTTTAATCTGTCTAAGAAAATAGGAAAAAAAATAAAAAGCCTCGTCAAACCATGCTGAAACAAATCAAGAAAAAATTATTTATTAACTGGTTTATTTAAAACTGACTAACCCTAGCTGGTTAAGGCTATTTCATAAGCGACCCCTCAATTGTCAAAGCAATCCAAAAGATTGCAGCTGACCCTATGTAAAAGGTCAGTTGCTTCCATACCAAATTTCGGTTGGAAATGTTCTAACGATCATTGAATAAATGGTGGGTGTGTGAAAAAAAAAAAAAAAAAGGAAATTCCAATACGTCTACTGAGTTCTCTCTTAAGCATGTTTGTGGTAAAAGAATGAAGGGACGTTTTTTTGAATGCCCTCAAAAAATTAAAAATTTACTTTTACACCATAAAAAAATCACAAAAAAATATCGTCGATGTTTTCAACGAAAATTGACATTTTAAATTGTATATATTTACAATTAAAACTATAAATATTTACATTTTATTATATAGATGTTTACTTTTTTAACTATGTATTTTTTTAAAATAAAATTTAGCAAAAATGTGAACTATTTACCAAACTTGTTTGCATTTTAACCATTAACACATGCGGTTCAATCGCAAATATGCGAAGCTCAAAATACATATTTTCGCCAATAATATTAACAAGGTTTTTACGTGTAACTTGTTTTTAGAAGAAGAAATAAGATGTTAAGTTTGAAAATAATTGGAGGGATCTTAATTTTCATGAAAATAAAAATAAAACACTTCAGACACTCACGAGATTAACCAAACATTATATTATTTACATGTTTTACCAAAAAAAAAAAATGATTTAAGTTACTTCATCGTTTGAACGGTTCCTTTTTGCACTTCTTTCAAGGTACGTCATTATTTCTATGTACGAATGTATCAAAAGAAAACATTGTTATGAAGGTTTGAATATTAGAAATTATGTTTCAAACTGATAAATATTATGAAAAACCGAAGTGTGGGTAAATTAGATTTGAGTTTCTGATTGTTCTCTAAGGTTTATATTAAACCAAAGAAATAACATTTGTTATTTTCTTATAAAGCAAAACAATAAAATAAAAGAGCGAGAGATGTTAATATATAAAGGTTGAAGAAGTGCTTTTATGTGGGTGAGAGAGAAACGTATATTGTAACACCATAAAGGTACAACCGTCTGAGTAAACTAGTTCTTGCAAAAAAAAAAAAAAATGCATTGAAGTATGGGTGGATGTGAAAATAGCATTTGTATCAGAACAATGGTGTTGAATGCACTTTATTTCTCCGTATAGCCAATTTAGGGTTACGTGGGATGCCCTTTTTATCAAGCAAGCATCTATAAGGGGATTTTTGATGGGGAATTCACGAGGAAAGATTGATGAAATGCGAATATGTTTTTTTGCTATGAACGTGACAATAAAAGATAATTATACACACACAGATACACACACACACACACATTTATATGGTAGCACTCTATTTGTACCTCATTTTAAACCACTCATTTATAATTAAATAACTTAGTAGGAACAGAGAGTGTGTTAGCAGAAGAGAGAGAAACATGAATACATGGGGAAAATCGGGCGGGGTTGTGAGGGCGTTGCATTGTTTGGGGTGCTCCTGATCTCATCTCATACACGCACGCACACGCGCGCGCGCGAACACACACACACATATGTGTGTGTGCGCGTGTCTATATATATATATATATATATATATATATATATATATATATATATATGTGTGTGTGTGTGTGTGTGTGTGTGCGCGCGCGCGCGCGTGTGCGTGTTTGTATGTATACATGTATAATGAATGGATGTGTGTGTGTGTTTCAAGTTGTTTTAATTATCTTTAAATAGATTTTATTAAGTGAAAATTTGGCATACGTCCTTATTTTTGTTCTAAATAAACGGCATCCTACCCAAACTTCTAATTGAAAGTGGATCCCTATTTTACCATTTACGTGTTTTCCAAAGAAATTTAGGCGCTGCTATGTAAAAAAAAAAAATCGCAAATATTTCCAGAAGCAACCTGATTTTTTTTTCCCATACATCTCTGCATTAATACTTAATATATGCATATATTCATCCAGGGTTTGTACTGAAAATCTGGATGAATATATGCATATATTGGTAATAGGTGCAGAGATGTATGCATATAAAGATGAACTATAATAACCTGCATTTTTGGAACCAATTTAAAATTTATTTTTAATTGATTTTAATGGATTTTAAATATTTAAAATGATTTATCTTGAGAGTTAAACATTTAAAATTTATTTAAATCGAAGTTTGAACGTATAAATATAAAATTTAATTAAAACGAACTCGAAACATCGCGGTAGTTTGAAAATTTAGTTTTAAACTTTAAATGATTATACAGAATGCAATATAAGTCGGATTTTGATGAAACAAGAATCGTTAGAATCTGTTTAACAATATATTTCTAACAAATGTGAAAATTTTAGATTTCATATTATAAATTGTAAGTTATGTCCAATTCAAAATTTAAAATAGTCGCTATGGAATATATGTATATATTATTTAAGCCCTTAAAAATGGTAATTTTGGAATCAATATGTAAGCGTGGTAAATTTAAACGCGTGTTGTAATTTCAGTTGTAATTTAATAAGCTAGTTAAAAGGTCATTTTTTAAACGGTCTCCAAATCGATGAAATTAATTTTGTTAGAACCGTATTTGTAAAACATTGCTAAATTTCATAATTTTTGGAGTCAGTATGTGGCCCCGGTAAATTAAAATGTATGTTGAAATTTAATATTGAACGTTATATTAATTTATATTTTAATTTTGATAAAAATTGATCGAAACAGTTGAATTGGCTTACGAAACATATCCAATTGTGTCCGGAATTAGGGTATTTGGTTAGGAGAAACTGTCATTGGAATTCGTTTGGAGTTCATAGCGTTAAACAAATAATTCATGAACCAAATATTATTAATATATATAACTTATTTTCCTTAAATGCTAATCATTCTATATGCAGCCACCTCCATGCATATTAATGGTTGGAATCGTTCGAATCTTCTTCCTCTTATATCTCGTCATCCACGCAATGATTTCAAAATCTTAATACACGAGAATCGAAGATCTAGGAGAGGTCTACGCATTCAAAGGCATCGGCTTTGAAGCCGATTTCAGGCCACCTGGGGAGCTCGAGTTGGCTGATGTCACTGGCGAAGGATGGCAACGTGGAGGGCATTCGAATGAAGATGGCTGATCATGGTCAGGTTCGTTAATGGGAGGTGCGATTTGGAGAGATGAAGTCGAAGTTGGGTTCGTAAATACCAGGAAGAAGATGAAGATGGAGGCCCGTGTTTTTCCTGTAGTCGATGAAAATTAACAAAGGTTTAGGGTTATTTAATTAGTTAATTATAAAGTTACTGATTTTTATTTTGTAATTAAAGTTTAAAATACTATAACTTGTTCATACGAAATCAGAATTCAATGAGCTTGGGCATGTTGGAATCCTCTCGACGAGCTCTACATTATAGAACTGACTGGAAGAGATATGTCGCATGTTGAATTTTGAGCTAAATTAACATCCATTTAATTTAGTTTAAAAATAAAAATCATCAATTAAAGATTGACGGAGTGGAAATTAAAGTGAAAACTCTCTCACTCAAATTATTTTTACAGTTATTATACCTGTGACTGAATGTAGATTAACTGTCTATGATTGCAATATTTATTTGGTGATTGACGAGTGTTTACAGTTTTAATATTAGTATCATTAAACTGTGAATATAAATGTTGTAAAATAAACATTTATATTATAAATTATTTTTTGATGACCATGTACCCACCCGTCTACCAAATATATAGGTATGTTCAGATGGATTGTGATGTAAATCCCACACGGGTGTTGGACAATAATTTTACACATCGCCTAAGTATACAAATAAGAATATTTGATTGATGGTTGAAAACCCCACACGGGTCTGGGGATGATAATTAATTAACATCTTCTTCGGATTTAATTGTATGTCAGTCGATTGATTGATAGACTGTTATAAGCGTTATTTAATTATTTAATGCTTATACAGTTCTAAATTGCACTCTGGATGTGAATTGAATGTTTAATGGTTATTTATCACTATGTTTGAATACATGCGATATATGGAATCCATATAAATAAAATTATATGGTAATTGATTGAGTTTGATTCCAATTTAGAAATAGCGAATATTTTAAAATAATATTCAGTGAAGAATCAAAATATGATTTTGATGTCCGATTTTGGATGGATACGAAAATATTGAAATATTCATAACTGAAATGAATAGGGAGCCGAGTTAAGTAGATATACGCCATTTTAACTTGAATGTAATTTTCCGTCGATTTTATTGATTTTATAATGAATAACGAAAAGATTTGATTTCAAAATATGATATTTTGAAAATATTATCATTTTAATACTATAATGATATGGAATATTCAATTTTGATTTAAAATTAAATTTGAAGTTGGAATCATTTTTAAAAACGAATTTATAAATGTTTTATAAAATAAGTTTAAATAGAAATCGACAAAATATTATATATATTATAATGGTTTGAATAGAAGGTTTCACGCAATGACCGCTCACGAAGTTCAATCATTGACTTTAAATTGACGTAACGGAAGATCCGACTGTCGGATTCTCCTTAAACCGGAGTCGTTGGGTTCGTATCAAAAAGAGATTTGGAATGATAATAAGAGATTTGAAATCTAACGGTTAGATATATTCAAATCAGTTTTGGAAAATGTCGCTATGGATGCAATTCGGTGGTTGATGTTGGAAGTCGACTGTAAGGGCCCTATTAAAATTATTGAAAATATGAATAAATTATGTAAAAACATAATAAATGATTTGAAATTATTTTGGACGAAATATTCGAAGTTTGTAAAGATAAAAGATATTTTTATCAGAATAAGTTGTTTACCAACTTGAGTAAAGAATTGAAATGGTTTTAATATAACCAGAATTTTTCCAATATATGAATTGGATTGAATTTGAATGGAAATAATCCTCGGAATATTTCGATATCGGATTCCGTGATTACAAGGATATCGCTGAGAAATTTGGAAGGTATAGATATCGTTATTCCCAATACGATATCTGTTGGTTTCAGAATTTGATATTAAATATAAGTCGATACGATTTCTACTCAAAGCCTTGTATTTAATATCAAATTGAATTTTGGGTTTGTCGTGAATAGTATCTTTAATAATACTATTCTTAAACCCAGTTGCAGATAGAATAAATCTTTTCATTAAGATTTAATGAAATTTTACAATTAATTAATATAATTGGAATTAAAGGAAAGTTGATTTTGGGTTCGTTATGAATGATGTTTTAAATAACGTTTGTTCTTTAACCCAATTAATAGTGAAGATATGATTTGGAATTTATGAATCTTTTAATTAAGATTTAAGGGAATTTTCTAAAGTTTTCCAATTTAGTACATGGAATTGAGTGGAATTCGACTTAGTGATAATCGAGATGAGCTTCCGTGAAGGAAGAGAATTACTATTTATGGAATTTAAAAGGCTTTGTCATTATTCCACTTATAGTATTAGTCTAATACGGAAATTTATATTGATAATATACTGTTGTGATTTCCATGAAATTCCATTTTGATGGAAGATGAATTTGGGTTTATCGTAAACTGTGTTTTAAATAATATTAGTTCTTTAACCCAGTTAAAGACAGGATTAATTTCCTAAGATTGAATATTCATTAAGTAATGATTCTTGAGATTAAAACTAGGTGGAGTTTTAATGAATTTTTAATTAGATTGAAATGTAAATAAGGTAATTAAATTTACCAAATTTAAGAAATGTTCAAGAATGGGGTACCACCAGTTTTACTCCATGCGATAGTTAAATCTTTAATTAGATTTGAACATTAAATGGTAATTAATTTTATCGATAACACAATGGGTGTTAGATATGAAGTACAACTAGTTTTTCTCCATGAGATGAATATGTTAGGATTGGGATATAATAAAATGAATGATTTCTTCGGTGAGGCTCGTTAATCCCGATTAGTTAATAAACCTTAATTTGGTTTAAATTGTGAAAAGATATTATAAAATCCTTTGCAATGGTTTTCAAAGAAAGAGTTAAACAAGTGGTTTAAATGAAATAAATCTTTGATAAGATTTGTGAAAATAATTCCCAGTGTAATGACTATTTGAATAAAAGAATATTCTAAATTGGAATGAGGTGTATGATGTGTTTTTATAACACTTGATTATAAGGTACTCGAGTTATTTGGAAAGACCAGGTTTAACCCATTCTAAATAACTGTTACGACAATTAAAAGTCGAAAATTCAAAGACGGTGGTTGAAGACCGGAGTTCTTCACATCGTTGGGATGATTACTGATGTCTTAATTGGGCTGTACACCCAAGACGAGGTAATAAGTGGTGATCGTCCAGATATACTTGGAGATCGACTGGATATGTGAGGGTCTTTCTCCTCTATTGGACATATGGGATAAGGAATAAGGTGCCTCCGGATTCGTTCAGACCTGGAATGAACTTGCAAATGGATTGTATGTCTGACATTGTATTTTGCGTTGTATTCATTGCTCTCTGATAAATATATATGTTTTCTGGCAGAGAATTTATTCTCTTGCTTAACACCCTTCTCTGAGACATACGAGCTTAGAGGTAATATATTGGTGGAAATCAATAGTACGGTATGGATTGACAATGTGGCATGTTGAGTTGCATGGATCAAAACTTTTGTTGAAAACCAGGGCTTTGTGGTTGATGATCAAAGCACAACTTTAAGTAGTGTCGTTTTGTACAGTATTATCACACCCTGGTACGGACCAAAAACGGGATGAAGGACAACAGGGAAATGAACATACATTGGTTTCTAGCTACGAGTGTTGTCATGGTATGGAGCCCAAACATTTAACTTATGTGGATGTTGGATTATGATGGATAGCGAGGTACCTTGGATGTGGCTAACTAAAAGGCCTTTGATGGTCGACATACTGACCAAGATGGTCGATGTACTGACCAGATTTTAGGTCCCATAGGACCGGCTAACGTGTAGTTTATGGTATTACGGACCAACGATGGCTGATCGGCTCTGCCGCTCCTAAGGGTCGATGTGCTCTGCTCCAGAAACATGGGCTAGACTGTCTCGAATTCGGCAAGGAAGATCCCTTCCTTGGTTCATAGATGGAAACCCAACTTCCAATACGTGACTTTCGATTTTAGTTGTAAACTTATATGGCGACATAATATTATGGTACATATGATGTCTATGATTGATACATTTATATTTGAAGATGCTTTCTGCACCAGTCCCATTACTGACTCGGAGTTCATTGCTTCCCACCTAAACTTTGGGTGCCCATATTTTCCACACGGGCAGCTAGTAGTTTTGGTTTGCAGATATTTCTTTTCATTGGATCCTAGATTACGGCTGGAGCAATACTATGGAATGCTTTGTTTCCGTGTATTTCCTTTAGTTGTGGTAGTTGTTGTTTTCCGTTGTGCATTATATATATGTATTGTAATTTAAATCTCTGATATTTTCCCCTATATATTATTTATTTGTACTATGATATCTTGTACTCTGATGTAAATTGTTGCAATAGCAATGAAATGTTCTCCTATTTGCGTTCTGATGTGTCGTGTTCTCATACAATCCGCGTTTTTCCGTCTCTTCAGAAATTGGGGAAATTTAGTGCGTAACATGAGTTAATCTGCATGGGCTACAAATTCTTGCAGAAATATATTCATTTATTCCGTATAAGTGCAGAATTATATGCAACAAAGTCAAAACGGATGAAGGCTTATGAATATATGCAAAAATGCATGCATTTATTACTTATAAGTGCAGAAATGTATGCAACAATGTTTAAAAATTGTGTATGCTTGAAAAACAAGCCAGGATTGAATTAATGCATCAAACAATGCATTTATTGTAGTATTAGTGCATACATTTTTGCATTTATACTGCAGTTTTATGCATACCTAAAATATACGTAGAAGTGTATGCAACTATTACAAATAAGTGCATCGTTTGATGCATAATACTGGTGATTCGTAGTTTTTTTGTTATATTGGTTTTAGGTTGTTTATTGGTAGTTTTAACACATGAATTTGATGATGATTAGTTGTTGTATTTAATTATGAATTTACGTGATTTTTTTTGATGATTTTCGAAAATAGGGATGTAATTTATAAAAAAATTAGGGGCGAATGTGACGTGAATTTTGAAACCTATTAGGGACCTGAGACAAACCGACCCTTTTATTAATTGATATAAATTTACCTAATTACAATAAAAATGCAAGAAACAAATTTACGTTGCGAAATAAATTATGTTACATTTCGTTTAAAAATACATCTAAAGATAATTGTACACCATATGTTTGGTTCTCTAAATTAATCGATAATCCAGTTAAATATACGACCGAAATCATTCTCATTATTCATTGCAGAATAAGCTATCTCACAAATCATAGACTCAACTATAACAATAAACTCTCACTCTGCATGATTGTCGAGTGGTGACCAAATTAAAAACAATGTTTGAACATGTCTAAATTCAAAACTTTGTCCCTTATGCCTTGCTCAAGATAATGAAGTCACTGAGTCAAAAGTATTGGACACGGATAAAAAGGCAAATTTCAAAATTTTAAAAAGTATTCATTATACACTGGATATTTTGTAATGCATCATGCTATCGACATTAAATCATTTTTAGTGATTTACTTGTTGTTTCGATTTAAATTTTAACTTATTTTACATTGATAACAAGAATGATATTATATTAAGTAAAGCATTTATTTTGATTCTTAGAATGTCGCACCATTTGACATTCGAGCTAGCTGTCCTTAATCCTTACTAGTAATAATGTTAATTTTATTTCCAATGTTACTATTTGTTTAAAGCATTTAGCAAAGCAATTCATTATCAAATTAAATAACGCGTTAAAGGTTAAATTTAATAATAAGTTAATTTTAGAGGTATTAATTTTGTATGAGTGTACATTGTTAGGTTTGGTGCAATGCCAAAAAATTCCCATCCTCTATTTCTCATTTAGGACAAGAAAATTAATACCATATTCATTTGTATGAATAGTTCAATGACATGTTATTATTCATACATTATCTGTTCATTATCAAGCTCGTGCTAAGAATGTCTGAGCAAAATTCATGTACACTCAACACTCTTTTGATGCTCTAAGAGGACAGGACATGAACGTTCATGTGTTTAGTCTGAACCGCCCGGTTAACATCCCTAATTAATTATATACATAGTGACACATACATACATACATACATACATACATACATACATACATACATACATATATATATATATGTGTGTGTGTGTGTGTGTGTGTGTATATATATATATACGCGCACACACACAAGTGTATGTGTGCATGTGTGTACCTTTATTATTGATAGTAAAATATTAATCAATAGGATTCACGTCGTGTCTTTTTTGGAATTACAAAGATAATATACCTTCATTACCAACCATCAACCAAATTTTATCATCTCTTTGTTGTCTCTACCCTACTACTTCCCCATTCTTGATGATAAATCAGCTGAATTTCACTATTGATTTTCATCCAATTTCACTTAAAAAACTGCCTGAAATAAGGGAGATTTGACCGCTATTTTTTTTGCATCCATTATACATGTTTGGTAATAAAATTTAGTAAATAGGAAGTAAATACATTTAGCTATTAAATGCAGACACGTATTATTTATTCTACATATACATAATTTACAATTAATATTTAAATGATAACAACTTAATAAATAATTTAATATGAATTCAGACAACAACTTTGAAATCCAATTCTTATTAAATTGGCCTTACAAATTTAAATGATTGTAATATATCTTAATTAAGTATCATACATTTATATCAAAGAGAAAAGTGTGATAATATGTTAGTTTTGATTAAAAAAAAGTTGATTAAAAGTTTGTAACACATTGTCAAATAATGTAAATGTGCATAGAATGTAGAAAGAACTTAAAGTTGTATGCAAAAATGAGTTCGTATGTGAAAGTTTACCACTTTGAGCATTCAAGGTTCACTTTATAATTTATAAATTTTAAGAATTTAAAAGAAAATTTTTCATTCTTCCACTCCAAGCCTAGCCACATAATTTGAAACTTTACCCAATTATTGGTGCCTCGATAGGTCGTCATGCCATGTCGCATTGATTATAACAACCCATACCCCCAGTGGGTTCGGTCTTTCGCAAAAAGCTAAAATTCAAGTACACTAAAGCATGAGTTGTGTTTGGTATCCTGCAAATAGGCAAAGATAAATATATCAGAGATTAGTAAAGGGAGAGGCTATTTAGACCCAAAATTAGACATAAGTTAGAGGACACACAATCTTAACCATTATATCATTTTGTTTTTATATGGGGGAGTGTAATTCATGGGGTGATCGAATGGTATAAATTCTTTGTGTTACCTATTGTTGCTAAATGTTTTGTCAAAAATGACTTTCCCTCAAGTAAATAACTCACAGCGGAAATAATTTAAAATATGATTATAACTACTCACCAAGGGTGTAACACCCCGTAATTTTAAAGGACACTATAAGGATAAATTAAAAGAATACTTAGTTAAATATTGGGAATTATGGGAAACATACTATATCATTGTGTTATTCTCAGAATTCTGCATGAGATAGACTCCGAGTTTGCGTAAAACGAACATTGTATGAAGAAGATATTAAGGTTTGAAGTTTGTATACATATAAGTAAAATATATATAAACAAAACCAGTCCAGAATTCAAAATAAATCCAAATCGAAGAGCAGGAAGGCACGCGGGAATTCGACCCATTGGGGGTCGATCCTCATAAGGGGATGTCGACCCTAAGGTCAACCCAGGGGTCGACCCACCCCAGATCCATCCAGTTTCGTACCTTGAACCTGGACTTGTTTCTGAACGAGATTCGTTGGCGGTAGGCTATAAATAGGACAACATTTCTATAGTTTTATTCATCCAAAACAATTGAGACAACGAGATGTTGCCCCAGCTTGGATTGAATTAGCCTATTCTTCTGCAACAACAATTTATACGTACACACGAATCTCTGCTATGACATCAATCTTTTCTCAGTTCCTTAGATCCAGTCTCTGTTAGTACATGTTGCTTTTAGACATAAATATTTAAGTAATCCCGACATGTTAATAAACCGGATCTAAACCTATGCATGTTAAGAAGTTAATTAATATTTAAACAGATCTGCTATAATGACATGAAATTTGTTGTACATCTATTTTGTTCAGTTAATTCTATATGCCTATTTCTATGCGTATTTCTATTATTTATGCCTATTTTTGTTTTTCTTCCTCTCTCATTCCTTTTTCTTTTTATAGCCAGGCTACCTTCGAGCCTAGGCCGATATCGCTGAAATATGCATAGGAACATAATTGGGAATGATTTGGAATGGTAATTTGGGGGAATAACCTGTACCATGAATATGACTAAAGTTGGGGCATAACTTATACTATGCAATATAACTCAAATATGGGATGTATGAATATGGAAACATGTAGGCTTAATACAAAGATTAAGGGAACATGTAAATGAAATTGTATGCCACCTATGTATTCTGTTTGATTTGTTGGGAGGGTTAAGTAAAACTGTAAATCTGGTGGGGTCGTAGGGACACTATTAACCCGTGTAAAACTTAACCTGTGCAAATCCTAGTTGATTGGGGACGCAAGTCTAGGGGTGCTTGTGTCAATTGTTGTGTGGGACTCATATTAGTCAGAAACTCGTTATGGTATTATAAGAGGACCCGCACTAGGTAGGGGTCAGGGTACGCTTACTGGGACTAATTATAAGAGTTTCATTTGGGATGGGGTGTTCTGTTGGCGTGTTCCAATGGGGCCATGTGCATGCATCGGTCTGATCTGTCTGGGAAAATAAGACGCCATAACACTTGTAAATAGGTTTGTTTCCTTCTGTGGTCGCCACCTTAGGAAGTAATACACCCTACTATGGGGCCGACACAGGGTATTTACGTGGTAGGGAGTCGATTGCAGGGGTAGTAATTAGGGTACATCTAGTTCTGTTTAGGCACCTGCTATTTCTGTTTGGGGGTAACACCCATTATATTCTGTAACGACCCGGTAGGGATTTCGATGCTCGAATTCTGACAATAATACATAAACCTTGTATTACTTGCCAAAACTCCAGTATCGAAACCCACCAGATAATTATTATAAAGAATTTAGAGGGTGAGATAAGAAAAGAAAGAAATTTTAGAAGAGAAGAAGAAGAAGATCCAACATGACACAGAGTCTCACATCGCAGTGGAACAAAATATAATATAGAAATAAATCATTATTGAGAGATTGAAAATATACTTACAATCATCAGAGTACATCACACCTCGGGACAGTTATAATAACCTGACCTTGTATACATCACACAGCGGAAAATAGTAGATAATATCATACATCTGGACTTCTCCAACACATCCTTGGACTTTAGAGCATTCTGTAACCTGAACCTGCAGATCCGGGCTAACCCGAGCATTACGAACACCGGGTCAGTCTGGTGAACCAGAGTGAGAAAAACCACTAAATTTAAAAGTATCACACAACTTGATTTTAACATTCAAATTCCCTTTTGAAAGAAAAGAATAATCGTAAGACCAAATCCACACATAAATACGGACGGTTTTTACCTTACGATAACCCAAAACAGTTTTTGAAAACCAATACTTCTATGATATTATAATAGTGTCTAAATACAAATAAATAGAATCTAGCAGAACGCTTGCATCTCACGCTCCGCATATATAATATACAAAAAAAGCCACGGGCACTTATTGGAGAATAGATTCCGACTATGACAAGGTATGGGACCACCTGCCGATCGTATATCTCTAGAGACGAATACACTGGGTTCAACAAGAACATCTTGCAACCCGACCCACACATGACTGACCACTCATTTCGCTTGAGTGTATCGAATGTATATCACAAACGGTTGGGCGCGACCCACCGTTTCCCGAAAAGGGACAGCATCGATAGATTAAAGAAGCAAAAAGAATTTCTCTAGATAGGTGATTATACACCCTAATGGGAGCGACCCACATAGCCATGCTGCCTGCCCGATTTTTGTCATTTCCCGGTTGATGAGGCTTGAGGTTTGAATTCCCTTTCAGAACATCTGGCCACTTTTCACTTTGAATGCCACATCGTCAGATCCATCAGATATCACTAATTGACGTCCACAAAAATACCCTAGTTGAGAGCTAACCAACTATGATACGTTTGAAGAAATCAACGTACGTGGTCTTCTGGAAATACTTTGTCAGACACTCATCCATACGAGTCATCTAGGAACAGGATGAACCGAAGGTACCCTCCTACCGCATCCTAGGAATCACCCTATGGATCAGTAGCGAGTAGTCCTTGCAATCCATAGATTTCAAACACGGCCGAATTACTATCAAAATTTCTCTGGTTGCAACATCAGAGAAATTTATCAAGTAGCCCTTCTGCTTATGAAGATCCACGGTCTTCAACTGCTCCATCTTCAACCAACATCCTTTCGTATTTGATGGTTCGGAATGGTTTTCGAATATAGATTCGATCCCGGACTTTCCGTACCAACAGCGTATTGGGCATGATTTTGATAGTCGGTTATTTAACTATCAAAATAAACAATCATAAAACAAAATAAATTCATTGGTTTATTCCACAACATCACTTGGCCATTAAAATAATATATCCATAGTAATACCAAAGATGATATATAAGTTATGATAAATATTCTCAAATCATTTTATTTAAAATACTTAAAAGTCCTGCCCAATTTCTCATTACTATCCTTCAAAAATATTTTCACCACATTACATATCATTCATACTGACGAGATTAATGCACTTACTAACGTAAACAATTGTTACAAAATCTCCTTTTATTTTGTTACCACGGAATTATCATTTCCTACTCTCACGCCCCGCTTTATTTCCTTTTATTTTGAAAACTCGTCATATATCGAAATTCTCCAAATAACGATTCACTATTATTTCCCAACACTAATCTGCTTTAACAACTCCACTATCACGATTCATACCATCCTTCGACAATCCTGAAGTCGTTCAAGTTGGGGTATTTAATTATCTCTCAGACCTTGATCAACAACGTTCTCATCTTAAGATAAATATGAATCGTAATTCAAAAACTCATATTCGTTTTGATATCACTCTACTATTGCACAAAAGTATGGTTTTTATAAAACCCTCTTGCCTTTTAAAATCTTCCCTTTTAACCACTTGGTTATTTTTGACACATTAGCTTTTCAACTTTAATCCCTTTTATTCGTTGGATTTTTATTTCAAATCCTAATACTAACCCTTTTACTAAATTAAATTTAGAAATCCTTTTTAAATCCTTTAAATCATTTCCTTTCTAAAATCTCATTTAGTTAAACAAATATTCACTAAATTATTTTATTTAAGCAAACGGCATATTCTAATTTAATCAATTTCTGATAAAACGGTTGGTTTGGTAAATCTTAAAACATGATTAACCATTAATCAACCTCAACTCGTCTTTTCATTTTGAATAAATAACTTTTATTAAATTCGAATGATCTTAATTACATCGATTACTATTATTTAAATAATAATCTATTTCTGAATAATCTCACTTTAATTGTTCTTAAAAACAATAAATCCTTGTTATTCATCATCAAGTTAAGTCCCGCCTACTTGGTTATCAACTTATTAATATAAGAATCCACTTTATAAAATTATTCAAGAATTATGATGAAGCACGTGCTTCGCATACAGTAGATCTTGATATAAAAATAGCGGTTAAAACAATGATATATATATATAGGTATAAATTTTATTTTCTTTTTAAAACTTTATTTAAAAATATTTTTTAAAATCTATACTCAGTTATAAACTGAATTTCATAACTTCATTCTTCGACCGCTTCACTTGACGGTAAAAAGAACTTTCTAAAACAGTTCGTAACTTGGCCATCTGCTATAAATTCTCAACCAATATCACCTATTGTTTAATAACCAATCAAATGTTGAATTGTGTTTAATAATCAATATCCAATTCAATAATCTCAACATAAGGTTTTCACAGTTTCACATACAGGTAAATAACCAGTTCTAATAGTGATCAACCAATAATTTCACATCCAATTTGATCTAAATACGTTTATATCATTATAAACGTAATCGACAAGGTAAGTTACCTTGTTTGGAAATTATCGTTAAAATAACGATGTCATTTTATTTAAATTAAACAACCGTTTAAATTAAATAATCGATATGAAAATACGCATCAAACAGCCATCAACCAACTAATAACTAACAGCCATAACAGACAAACGATAAACCCGACTTATAATCATTTATAAGTGGGAAACTGAGTGAGGTTAACTCACCTGGATTTGCGTTGTATACACAGCTCGTTTCAGATGAATTCCAACTTGCTCGATTCAGTTCCGTTTCGTACCGTCTTGCTTACGAATATAATACCAGTCTATTTTTGAATCGGCCACTTCGCTCGACTTTCTTTGTTCACCCCTTCATCTGTTCATGCGTTGTTCCAACTATAACCGATTATTTTCAGAACCCCGACCAAACTGTTTTAACCCTTTCCATTACTTCGTTTACACCTCTACAATCTTTGCAGGCCAATGTTTTCCTCAATTTGAAACAACTGATCCTCCTACACAATAAATCCAAAGCCGGCCCACCCCCAAAGCCCAGCCACGTGAGACCTTCTCTCATTAAAAGGATGCAGCTGCCTTCACTTTCTACCCCAACCCACTTCATCCCCTCTTGTCTAGAAAAGAACCGCAAGGGCCAAAAGCAATTCCAGCACCGCCTCTCTCCTCCGTCGGCCAGAGCTCCAGCGAATACCCCCACTTCCAGCGCTTTGGTCCGCTCCTCCTTCTGCTTGAACCGCACCGCCCCTAGTGCTTCCTTCCGATAGTAATTCGTCCACACAAGTTCTGCCTTTCAAGCTAGATCTGGCCTTCAACGTCACTCCGATTTCCACCAGAATAGGTTAGCGCATAGATCTTTTAAATTATTTTCTGTTTGTTGTTTAAAAATTGGTGATTTGGCGTTGATTTTTGGGGGAAGAAGGGTTCGAATTTGAACTGATTTGGTTTAGGGAAAACAGTGGTATTTATAAGGGGGGTAAACACGGTCATCACGGCTTAGATAGCTTGGCAATCATGGTTTTGATAGTTTGGGGTACGCGGCAAAGATTTGTAGGCCTATGATGTAGGAAAGCTGTAGCTGTTGATCTATTTTCTCAACTAGGCAGTATTGTTCTTTCATAGTCTGAACAGTGATTGATTTCGAATTCTATCGGTGGGCCTGTATGATGTGTTTCTAGGTCTGTAGCTCGTGTTCCTTTTGTACAGATAGCTGGTGGGTTTCATTATAGTGTTAAAGTTGTAATACGGCTTGTCAAGGCATTTGGTACAGGCACATAAACGGCCATCGAATAGGAAAAGTATTTGATGACTTTATGTATTCATATATGTGGGTATTTCATATCATAGACTGATTTCGTATGCAACATCCATATGGAATCAATATCTGAAAACGTTTGTAGACTGATCTAAAAGAGAGACAGTTCAAAGAAATGTTGGAGATTCTATAACGGTTAACTATTCACTGTAGATCCTTATTAGGGAACGATTGTGTTTAAATCATTGTATGTTCTTGTTTTATTTCTACCTGGTTGATTATGTATATCATAATGGTTAAAGTGAAAGTTAATAATTGCACTCTCGTTTCAACTACGTTTCAGCTATTTTTCTGCTGTGGAAATGGACCCATCCAAATATTTTAGCATTTAAAAGTACTGTATACTGGTAGGAAAATTTGATTATAATTAGAATATCAAGATATCTTACCATCATTAATTAAGTTGATACTTGGCATTTTTTCTTCTTTTAAGCGAGTACAGCTATGAGTCGTGCTGTTTAGAGGCAACCCTGAAATGAAATGCAAGTACTGTCATGATCTTACTGTATATCCTCTCTTTTACTTTTCTATTCTTATTTCCTAGGATTGTATGCATATAGGTCTGCGCATGTGAAGAGGGAGGTCTGTAGAAGGAACACTGAAATGAAATGGCAAATGAAATGGCAGTAGGCAAGAACTAAGGTAGGCAGCATAGCACGAGAAGAAATTATGTACTTTTTGCTTATTGGCTTGGCAAAAGATTTGTACAGAATTTTGTTTTCTTCTTTATTGGATTTGATACCTAGCTTAGTATTGAATAGTCCTTAGTTGTTCATCTGGCTGTATAAATGTAATGTATAAATATATACATATATTTGTTTTCTTAGCTGTGTCCCTTAGCTATCCCTACCCTGTATATTTAAATTAGCTGTTCTTCCTTTGTTTAATTTTTTTCTTTTCTCTTCCTATTTTACTTCTTTTCTTTTTGTATATTTGGTGGTTATCTTCAACTGTATTTGATGTGATTTTCATGCTTGTAGAATGGTTATAGATTTGTACATGAACGTATTTGAAATAAAATTGTTTGCTATTCACTGAGTTGTTCATATGCACGTGAAGAGCTAGTTCCTTCTTATTATATATTTTTGTTTTCTTTGTACTATTTGTTTCCTTCATTTGATCGTCAATTTCAATTACTTCCTTTTGCTTATGATGGCAATTATTTTTGTTAGTCCTCCGACTGCATTTTGCCGTGCTTGACAAGTCTTTACTACATTAGTTGTTATTCTAAATCTTTTGTTGTGTGGAATTTTTCCGAATTTTAAAGTTCAGTATGCATGTTTATATTGGTTATTGTCGTTCACTGGGTATACGACTGTACAATGCCATTATGTTCTACAATAATGGTGTAGTCGGCAAATATATAAATGACATTAAAAATAATATTGATAAATTTTTAAATAAAATTTCAAAACTATCAAATTCAAAATAAATAAATTATTATTGATGGATATGCCCGAGTATAACACTTCAGATTTAGTTAAGATCGAATTATAACTCTCCATCAAGTTCGAGTCAACCGATATCGAATTTAGATAGAAAACGTTATTAAATATATAAAATAAGCGTTATCGTTTATAAATGATTTCTATAACAACTATTTTAAATTTTGATTTGGTCATAACTAACAAACTATAACATAAAATCTGAATTTTTCTCTTTCATTAGAAAATTATGGTCAGACAGATTCAAACGTTTCTCGTTTCACGAAATTCCGACTTATATCGGACCCTGTATAATCAATTGAAGTTCAAATCGAAAATTTCGAACTACCGCGTCGTTTCAAGCTCGTTTATAATTAAATATAAATTATAACATTTTAAACTTCGAATTTAAATATTAAAATCAATACATAGCCTAATAAAATATTTAAACAAAATTAAATATTCAAATTAAAGTGGCCGAAAATCTGGGCCGTTACATTCTTTCCCCCTTAAAATAATTTCGTCCTCGAAATTGCTAAGGTAAGAAAAACGTCACATCCCATTATATTTTCTAAATCCAATTCATATTCATTATGCTGGGATTTTATTTCCAATCCATTCAGCTTTTTCATTAGGTTATTACTGAATTTATTTCAACCAGCCGTACATCCAAATAACAGCCAACACTTAACCAATTCAACCAACCATTCAATTTATATTAAATCCAATTAATACCCAACATTAATATTTAATTCACTAATTAAAGTCTTATTTCATATCTAGTTACTTAATTGATTTCATTTTATAATTCCAATATTGACTTTAATTCAAACACCGTTACTCTAATTTATTTGGTTTTAACTTATCTTAAGTTAAATTTCTAATTTCAAATTCCATACTAAAATTTTCGTTCACAATTATATATGTGAAATTTTGGCTATATAAACCATTCAAATTGATATTTTCATTTGAATTTCATTCAAGTAAATCAACCAAACCACAATATCTCGACACTTTAATTATTTCTTTTCTATAAAAATATAATCTTGGGTAAAATTATTTCATCTACCCTAGTTACAAAACAATATTGTGTACATCACCAGTCCAATGCTTTTCAACACTTGAACCGATCAACAACACAATACGAAACATTTTCATATAAAATCTACAAATGCGCTCTCATATATATACACTCAACTTGATCTAGGGTGTAACTAACCCCATCTCTACCGAGTCACGCCACAGAGCCAAGGTTATTACTAAACCAATAGCTCTGATACCACCATAACGACCCGGTAGGGATTTCGATGCCCGAACTCCGACAATAATACATAAACCTTGTATTACTTGCCAAAACTCCAGTATCGAAACCCACCAGATAATTATTAGAAAGAATTTAGAGGGTGAGATAAGAAAAGAAAGAAATTTTAGAAGAGAAGAAGAAGAAGATCCAACACGACACAGAGTCTCACATCGCAGCGGAACAAAATATAATATAGAAATAAATCTTTATTGAGAGCTTGAAAATATACTTACAATCATCATAGTACATCACACCTCGGGACAGTCATAATAATCTGTCCTTGTATACATCACACAACGGAAAATACTAGATAATATCATACATCTGGACTTCTCCAACACGTCCTTGGACTTCAGAGCATTCTATAACCTGAACCTGCAGACCCGGGCTAACCCGAGCGTTACAAACACCGGGTCAGTCTGATGAACCAGAGTGAGAAATCCCACTAAATTTAAAAGTATCACACAACTTGATTTTAACGTTCAAATTCCCTTTTGAAAGAAAAGAATAATCGTAAGACCAAATCTACATATAAATACAGGCAATTTTTACCTTACGATAACCCAAAACAGTTTTTGAAAACCAACACTTCTCTCATATTATAATAGTGTCTAAATACAAATAAATAGAATCTAGCAGAACGCTTGCATCTCACGCTCCGCATATATAATATACAAAAAAAAACCACGGGCACTTATTGGAGAATGGATTCCGACTATGACAAGGTATGGGACCACCTGCCGATCGTGTATCTCTAGAGACGAATACACTGGGTTCAACAAGAACATCTTGCAACCCGACCCACACATGACCGACCACTCATTCCGCTTGAGTGTATCGAATGTATATCACCAACGGTTGGGCGCGACCCACCGTTTCCCGAAAAGGGACAGCATCGATAGATTAAAGAAGCAAAAAGAATTTCTCTAGATAGGTGATTATACACCCTAATGGGAGCGACCCACATAGCCATGCTGCCTGCCCGATTTTTGTCATTTCCCGGTTTATGAGGCTTGAGGTTTGAATTCCCTTTCAGAACATCTGGCCACTTTTCACTTTGAATGCCACATCGTCAGATCCATCAGATATCACTAATTGACGTCCACAAAATTACCCTAGTTGGGAGCTAACCAAGTATGATATGTTTGAAGAAATCAACGTACGTGGTCTTCTGGAAATACTTTGTTGGACACTCGTCCATACAAGTCATCCAGGAACAGGATGAACCGAAGGTACCCTCCTACCGCATCCTAGGAATCACCCTATGGATCAGTAGCGAGTAGTCCTTGCAATCCATAGATTTCAAACACGACCGAATTAATATCAAAATATCTCTGGTTGCAACATCAGAGAAATTTATCAAGTAGCCCTTCCGGTTATGAAGATCCATGGTCTTCAACTGCTCCATCTTCAACCAGCATCCTTTCGTATTTGATGGTTCGGAATGGTTTTCGAATATAGATTCGATCCCGGACTTTCCGTACCAACAGCGTATTGGGCATGATTTTGATAGTCGGTTATTTAACTATCAAAATAAACAATCATAAAACAAAATAAATTCATTGGTTTATTCCACAACATCACCTGGTCATTAAAATAATATATCCATAGTAATACCAAAGATGATATATAAGTTATGATAAATATTCTCAAATCATTTTATTTAAAATACTTAAAAGAAATATCTTAAAGTCCTGCCCAATTTCTCATTACTATCCTTCAAAAATATTTTCACCACATTACCTATCATTCATACTGACGAGATTAATTCACTTACTAACGTAAACAATTGTTACAAAATCTCCTTTTATTTTGTTACCACGGAATTATCATTTCCTACTCTCATGCCCCGCTTTATTTCCTTTTATTTTGAAAACTCGTCATATATTGAAATTCTCCAAATAACGATTCACTATTATTTCCCAACACTAATCTGCTTTAACAACTCCACTATCACGATTCATACCATCCTTCGACAATCCTGAAGTCGTTCAAGTTGGGTTATTTAATTAGCTCTCAGACCTTGATCAACAACGTTCTCATCTTAAGATAAATATGAATCGTAATTCAAAAACTCATATTCGTTTTGATATCACTCTACTGTTGTACAAAAGTATGGTTTTTATAAAACCCTCTTGCCTTTTAAAATCTTCCCTTTTAACCACCTGGTTATTTTTGACAAATTAGCTTTTCAACTTTAATCCCTTTTATTCGTTGGATTTTTATTTCAAATCCTAATACTAACCCTTTTACTAAATTCAATTTAGAAATCCTTTTTAAATCCTTTAAATCATTTCCCTTTTAAAATCTCATTTAGTTAAACAAATATTCACTAAATTAGTTTATTTAAGCAAACGACATATTCTAATTTAATCAATTTCTGATAAAACGGTTGGTTTGGTAAATCTTAAAACATGATTAACCATTAATCAACCACAACTCGTCTTTTCATTTTGAATAAATGACTTTTATTAGATTCGAATGATCTTAATTACATCGATTACTATTAAATAAATAATAATCTATTTCTGAATAATCTCACTTTAATTGTTCTTTAAAACAATAAATCCTTGTTATTCATCATCAAGTTAAGTCCCGCCTACTTGGTTATCAACTTATTAATAAAAGAATCCACTTTATAAAATTATTCAAGAATTATGATGAAGCACATGCTTCGCATACAGTAGATCTTGATATAAAAATAGCGGTTAAAACAATGATATATATATAGGTATAAAATTTTATTTTCCTTTTAAAACTTTATTTAAAAATATTTTTTAAAATCTATACTCAGTTATAAACTGAATTTCATAACTTCATTCTTCGACCGCTTCACTTGACGGTAAAAAGAACTTTCTAAAACAGTTCGTAACTTGGCCATCTGCTATAAATTCTCAACCAATATCACCTATTGTTAAAAAACCAATCAAATGTCGAATTGTGTTTAATAATCAATATCCAATTCAATAATCCCAACATAAGGTTTTCACAGTTTCACATACAGGTAAATAATCAGTTTTAATAGTGGTCAACCAATAATTCAACATCCAATTTGATCTAAATATGTTTATATCATTATAAACGTAATCGACAAGGTAAGTTACCTTGTTTGGAAATCATCGTTAAAATAACGATGTCATTTTATTTAAATTAAAAAAATACGCATCAAACAGCCATCAACCAACTAATAACTTACAGCCATAACAGACAAACGATAAACCCGACTTATAATCATTTATAAGTGGGAAACTGAGTGAGGTTAACTCACCTGGATTTGCGTTGTATACACAGCTCGTTTCAGATGAATTCCAACCTCGTTCGATTCAGTTCCGTTTCGTACCGTCTTGCTTATGAATACGATACCAGCCTATTTTTGAATCAGCCACTTTGCTCGACTTTCTTTGTTCACCCCTTCATCTGTTCATGCGTTGTTCCAACTGTAACCGATTATTTTCAGAACCCCGACCAAACTATTTTAACCCTTTCCATTACTTCGTTTACACCTCTACAATCTTTGCAGGCCCATGTTTTCCTCAATTTGAAACAACTGATCCTCCTACACAATAAATCCAAAGCCGGCCCACCCCCAAAGCCCAACGACGTGAGACCTTCTCTCATTAAAAGGAAACAACCGCCTTCACTTTCTACCCCAACCCTCTTCATTCCCTCTTATCTAGAAAAGAACCGCAAGTGCCAGAAGCAATTTCAGCGCTGCCTCTCTCCTCTGTCGGCCAGAGCTCCAGCGAATACCCTCACTTCCAGCGCCTTGGTCCGCTCCTCCTTCTGCTTGAACCGCACTGCCCCTAGTGCTTCCTTCCGACAGTAATTCATCCACACAAGTTCTGCCTTTCAAGCTAGATCTGGCCTTCAACGTCACTCCGATTTCCACCAAAATAGGTTAGCGCATAGATCTTTTAAATTATTTTCTATTTGTTGTCTAAAAATTGGTGATTTGGCGTTGATTTTTGGGGAAAGTAGGGTCCGAATTTGAACTGATTTGGTTTGGGGAAAACAGTGGTATTTATAAGGGGGTAAATGCGGTCATCACGGCTTAGGTAGCTTGGCAATCACGGTTTTGATAGTTTGGGGTACACGGCAAAGATTTGTAGGCCTGTGATGTAGGAAAGTTGTAGCTGTTGATCTATTTTCTCATCTAGGTAGTGTTGTTCTTTCATAGTCTAAACAGTGATTGATTTCGAATTCTATCGGTGGGCCTGTATGATGTGTTTCTAGGTCTGCAGCTCGTGTTCCTTTTGTACAGATAACTGATGGGTTTCATTATAGTGTTAAAGTTGTAATACGGCTTGTCAAGGCATTTGGTACAGGCACATAAACGGCCATCGAATAGGAAAAGTATTTGATGACTTTATGTATTCATATACGTGGGTATTTCATATCATAGACTGATTTTGTATGCAACATCCATATGGAATCAATATCTGAAAACATTTGTAGACTGATCTAAAAGTGAGACAGTTCAAAGAAATGTTGGAGATTCTATAACGGTTAACTATTCACCGTAGATCCTTATTGGGGAACAATTGTGTTTAAATCATTGTATGTTCTTGTTTTATTTCTACCTGGTTGATTATGTATATCATAATGGTTAAAATGAAAGTTAATAATTGTACTCTCGTTTCAACTACGTTTCAACAATTTTTCTGCTGTGGAAATGGACCCATCCAAATATTTTAGCATTTAAAAGCACTGTATACTGGTAGGAAAATTTGATTATAATTAGAATATCAAGATATCTTACCATCATCAATTAAGTTGATACTTGGCATTTTTTCTTCTTTTAAGCGAGTACAGCTATGAGTCGTGCTGTTTAGAGGCAACCCTGAAATGAAATGCAAGTACTGTCATGATCTTACTGTATATCCTCTCTTTTACTTTTCTATTCTTATTTCCTAGGATTGTATGCATATAGGTCTGCGCATGTGAAGAGGGTGGTCTGTGGAAGGAACACTGAAATGAAATGGCAAATGAAATGGCAGTAGGCAAGAACTAAGGTAGGCAGCACAACACGAGAAGAAATTATGTACTTTTTGCTTATTGGCTTGGCAAAAGATTTGTACAGAATTTTGTTTTCTTCTTTATTGGATTTGATACCTAGCTTAGTATTGAATAGTCCTTAGTTGTTCATCTGGCTGTATAAATGTAATGTATAAATATATACATATATTTGTTTTCTTAGCTGTGTCCCTTATCTATCCCTACCCTGTATATTTATATTAGCTGTTCTTCCTTTGTTTAATTTTTTTTCTCTTCCTCTTTTACTTCTTTTCTTTTTGTGTATTTGGTGCTTATCCTCTACTGTATTTGATGTGATTTTCATGTTAGTAGAATGGTTATAGATTTGTACATGAATGTATTGGAAATAAAATTGTTTGCTATTCACTGAGTTGTTCATATACACGTGAAGAGCTAGTTCCTTCTTATTATATATATTTGTTTTCTTTGTACTATTTGTTTCCTTCATTTGATTGTCAATTTCAATTACTTCCTTTTGCTTATGATGGCAATTATTTTTGTTAGTCCTCTGACTGCATTTTGCCATGCTTGACAAGTCTTTACTACATTAGTTGTTATTCTAAATATTTTGTTGTGTGGAATTTTTCCGAATTTTAAAGTTCAGTATGCATGTTTATATTGGTTATTGTCGGTCATTGGGTATATGACTGTACAATGCGATTATGTTCTACAATAATGGTGTAGTCGGCAAATATATAAATCGCATTAAAAATAATATTGATAAATTTTTAAATAAAATTTCAAAACTATCAAATTCAAAATAAATAAATTATTATTGATGGATATGACCGAGTATAACACTTCAGATTTAGTTAAGATCGAATTATAACTCTGCATCAAGTTCGAGTCAACCGATATCGAATTTAGATAGAAAACATTATTAAATATATAAAATAAACGTTATTAAATATATAAAATAAACATTATCATTTATAAATAATTTCCATAGCGACTATTTTAAAATTTGATTTTGCCATAACTAACAAACTATAACACAAAATCTGAATTTTTCTCTTTCATTAGAAAATTATGGTCAGACAGATTCAAACGTTTCTCGTTTCACGAAATTCCGACTTATATCGGACCCTGTATAATCAATTGACGTTCAAATCAAAAATTTCGAACTACCGCGTCGTTTCAAGCTTGTTTATAATTAAATATAAATTATAACGTTTTTAACTTCGAATTTAAATATTAAAATCAATATATACCCCAATAAAATATTTAAACAAAATTAAATATTCTGTTTAGGTACTTGTTATTCTGCTGGGGGTAAAACCCGTTGCTAGAAGTACACCTAAGTCTACCATTTATGCTATGTTGGGACCATTATGTTTATGTTAAGTAAAACACTTAATGCGATGTATTAGTATTGGTGTAGAGAAAGTATTTGAGAAGCCTAATTCACCCTATTCATCCTGTTTATACATGTTATATATTGTTGTTATCTCTCATCCATTTTATTTACCATCTCATTGCTTTTATCTCTTTATATGCTAAAAGTCACTGGACTCGCTAGACTTTATGTCTGACCCATTTTATTTCCTTATCTCTCTCTCTCTCTTCCTTTTTCCCCCGGGTTCTCAGGATGGGAATACCCAGGCTTGATTAGGACTCTCTCCTGTCCTACTTAGAGTTGTATTTGCTTTTCTTTGCTAGGATGTATCGCTTTGACTACCTGTCTACCTTATTATGGATGTTTTTGGGGACTATGGATTTATATTTATGTACTCTGATGGTTTTAGTACAAGGCGGATGCTTTAATTTGATGTAATTAGTTTTCAGTATTTCAGACTTATGTTGTATCTAGATTTTTGGACCATGGTATTTTCTTTTGGAAAATAAAGTAATATATTTCCGTTGTTATTTTATATTTGTCTTGTGTAATTCTGTGTTTGTTTACCTATAACGCTTCACGAAACTTAATGCATTCTGATAAAGAGTGACATTAACGGATGTGGGGTGTCACAGTGGTATCAGAGCGAGGTTACAAGATTAGATAAAAGATTTTGAATATTGTTTTCAAAAGATTTCAAAAAGAAAGAGTTTTAAAAAGAAAAGTCTATTTTCGAAAAACATATTCCCTAAAGCCATATGAAATATCTTTATATCCTCTGTTTGAATCCCTTTTCCTTTTCTTTTCAGCATGTTTGGGGAACCGAATATTCCCAAGGGCGTTCAGATACTGGCTTGGTTTCGTAGATATCTCGAGGTTACGGCACCTGCCGGAGGCCAAGCAAACGTCCATTCCCTAGCTGCAGCCGTTGTTCCTCCTCCTCCGCGAGCGGATATTTTCTCTAAGATATGCAAGGACTTCTGTGTTATTCGTGGAAAACCATTCCGTAGAACTAAAAGCTTTGTGGAAGCTCGGAATTGGCTTTAAGAGACAGAGGACTTGTTTGGGATTATCGAGGTTGACGACCGTAGGAAGATTCAATTGGCCGCATGGCAGCTGAAAGAGGAGGCTTCATTCTGGTGGAAAGTGACGCAAGTAGGGTGTCCAGTAGATACTTGGGTTGATTTTCGTCAAAGGTTCGAGATGAAGTTTCTCTCTCGGGCAGAAGAGAGTATGCATATAGAGAGGTTTCTGGCACTTAAGCAAGGAAGCATGTAGGTCAAAGAGTATGTCAATAAGTTCAACCAGTTGGCAAGGTTTGGTTTGGAGCTAGTAAATACTCCACATAAGAAAGCTTTGAGGTTCGCAAGAGGAGTGAATGAACCCCTCCATGGACTAGCTATATCTCGTATTTCGATGGGAACAACTTTCGAGAAGCTCGTTGATATGGCATTGATGAACGAAGAAGAAACAGGCGAAAAGAAAGAGGCAAAGACTGATGAAACACAAAATAAGAAGATGCAGCCCAAGAAAGAATGGCAAAAGAAAGATGGAAAGAATGGCAAATCTCAGAATAAGAAGAAATGTCATGGTTGTGGAGGCTTGGGTCATGTGATCAAGAATTGCAGAAAGAGGAAGAATTCTTGTTACAACTGCGGTGAAACTGGACACCATAGTAGGGAATGCCCGGAGAAGCAAGGACATGGGCAAAGGGAAGGACCTGCTGGAGGGCAAGTGCATGCACTCGAGGCTAGCAGACCGAACAAAGGTAGGATAGTTTCCGTTGAAGGTTTGATTTCTCTTTCCGGTCATCCAGTCAGGACTCTTTTTTATTCTAACGCTTCTCACTCTTTTACATCTGATTCTGTGGTTGAGTCTCTGCACTTTAGTACTAGTATTGTTTCTAATCCCGTTGTTGTCTCAAACCCCATTGGTAGCACAGCTCATCTGTTTATGATTTGTCGGGGTTTGAGGATATATGTTTTAGGCGTCGAGTTTGAGTGCGACGCATTTGTGCTTAGTTTCATGGGCTACGGTTTGATTCTATGGATGGATTGGCTAGCCATGTATGGTGCCATTCTAGACTGTGAGAGGAGGGTCGTTAGACTTTTGACTTGCTATGGGAGGACTCCTGAGATTTCTTATGACCCTAAGGGGTTTGTCATGCTTAGTTTCCTAGAATCACTTGATGCTTCTATAGATGATTTGCGATCTGTACCGGTAGTCTATGAGTATCCTGATGTTTTGAGGAGGTTCGGGGCTTACCTTCGAGGTGTGAGATTGATTTCCGAATATATTTGGTGGACAATGCAAAACCAGTTGCATTGTCTGTGCACCACATGGCTCCTATGGAAAGGAGGGAGCTCAGCAAGAAAGTAGGGGAGAAACGTGGGAAGGGATTTATTAGGCGAAGCATATCGAAATGGGGTGCTCCAGTCGGTTTCGCAACTAAGGAGGATGGCTCGCTTTGCTTATGTGTATATTACAGGGAGTTGAACAAGCTCACTAAGAAGAATAGGCACCCACTCCCGAGGATTGATGATCTATTTGACTAGCCTGTTGGTGCATCTATTTTCTCACAGTTAGATTTGGCTATGGGATTTCATCAGTTGAGAGTGGTTGAGGACAATATAGATAAGACTGCTTTCAGAACTCCAGATGGTTTCTTTGAGTGGTTAGTGTTAGATCCAAAATTGGATCTAACATCCAAGTTGTTTTGATCTACGAAGAATTATAACTAAAATATGAAGAAAAAGCAGAAAAAACATGAGATTTATAGTGGTTCGGCGTTAACGAGCCTACGTCCACTTTATATGTAGTTGATTATATGTTGAACGCAAGTACAATCAATAGTTTCACTCGATCTCACTCTTACAATTATGATTCTCTAAATAATTTCAGGATAACTCTAAGTAAAAACAATGGAGATATGATAATGGTGGAGTCAGATCTCTCAATTGCCAAAAGATCCTGAAAAATGCCAAGTTCTGGGCTATTTATAGCTGATTTCTACAGACGGATCGCGGTCATACGTGGCACACATCCCGAGGATCTCGTACTGATTCGTAGCTTGATGAAGAAATTGTCAAATTAGCCGTTGTGGACAGGTGTCGCGAGATCCATGCATCTCAGATCGTGGGATGACTCGGTCTGTGGCCATCATTGTGCCTTCCGGGTTGGATCAGATCGTGGTAGCTGGTACGGTTCGCAGAGAGGGGGGCGATCGCGATCCGTATGGCTGGTGTGACCTGGATTTGATAACTTCGGTATTTGAGACCCGATGGAGCACATGTATCAATCTTGGTGGCTTGGTTCAAAAAGCTAGCCAACATTTTGCCCCCTCGAAGTGTGTTTTATCAAGGATGGAATATGCTTCGAAAGTTCTGAGTTGTCTTTTCACGAAGTGGCGCAAATCAGAGGTCGTGTCTGCCCATCTATATCGTCGCGTCGTTTTTAAAGAGTCGCATCCCTCGACTGGTATAAATATCCAGTAAAATCTTCAATCTTTTCTCCGTTTATAGGATAATTTCTATCTCTGGAATTTTTGGAAACTTCGTTGTCGAATTGACAGGTAAACTCCTGAACTTACACAAGTATTTCTGAGTTTTCACTTTTTTGACAATCGCTTGTCGGGTCGGATCGCCATAATACTTCACGGTCCATGATATGAGGCGCTCGTCTCGCTCCGACCTTCGGGTGGATCTTAAATATGATGGGCCAACCTTCGTTACGAGTCGATTCCAGGGATCGGCCTTCTTCTTCTTTGCTGGGCTCGATGGGCTTGACCCTGCGATCCACTGAAGCCCACGGTCCGAATAATACAAAAAAGGGGAGACTAACGGTCACGGGTTTGGCTATATAAACCCGAACCCTCCTCTTCTTTTTTCTTTCGTCGCCGCCGCTAGTTCCCTTAAACGAAACCCTACCTTTTAAACCTCAGATTATCTAATTATTTCATCATTTTCAGAAAGGTAATTATACTCGAAAAGTTTTCATGTGATTTCACTCTCGTTTATCTTGAATTTTCACTGGTTTGAGAGGAGAAAGTGGTGTAATTTGTGGTGCTCGAGGCTATATTGGCGACCGGATGATGGGTTCAGGCGTTTGCGTAATGGAGCTAGGAGGGATGATGAGGGAGAAACGAGGAAGAAGAGGAGCGGGTCAGGTCGGATCGTAGGTGAGGAGGAAAGATGAGAAAGATGAAGGAGAATGGCGAGGCAGTGGATCGTGGCGATGGCCAAGGAGCGGATCGTGGTGGGAGTAAACGGAAGGAGTAGGAGTTGGAGAGCGGATCAGATCGTGGTGGTAAGCTATGAATAGTAGGGAGTTACAGCGATTCGATCCGGTTCACGATCCGATGTGATGCACTTTCATGAGTTAACGCTTCTGCTGCAAATCGATGCATACTTCACGATCCACAGACATACCATGATCCAAACCCCACCACGCGATCCAGTGATCTACCACGACGATCCCATGAACTTGTTAAATAAACATTGCAGCTTAACTCTGATATATCAATGGGCAGTTAGGTTAGAGCCTTTAAGACGAACTTTCTGGACTGATCAGCAGCATAACTTAACAACGGACAACTACTAATATCTCGATGATCTTGTTAACTTTTATGCTTTCTTCCTATGCATGCACAAACACACACTTGCACTTGCACACATGGGGGACGGGTAATTATATTCTAATTTCTCATGTTTACTCGCCTAAACAGTAATGTCGGATAATCGTTCTCCTTCAAGATCTGAAACAGAGATGGACCCCGAGATGTCTGAGCGCTACAACCCCAAGGTTCTTCCAATTAATCCAGAGGGTGAGGACTATGAATCCGAATATGAGGCAGAGACAGAATCGGATTCATCTGAGAGTACCTCGCTTGATGAGGAGTCCGAAGTGGATGATCGAGCTCCCGATGAGATTCCTGGTGCACTAGAAACTGAGAAATTCAATGACTCTTTAGCTTCCAAACTAGACGACATAAAACTTAAGAAAATCTGCTTGAAACACGGGATCCCCTAGGATGATGTGAGAACACCTGGAAGCGAAGATAGACCTCATCTAGCTCCGGAAGGGTATATGACAGTCAGCCGACTCATGTGCAGAGTAGGCGTTATTCCTCCGTTTCCTCCAATCGTCATTGAAACCTTAAAATGATTGGGTATTGCTCCGATGCAGCTTCATCCCAATGCCTATGCAGCCCTATACACCTTATACATCGCATATGCGGAAATCCTGCAAACTAAGCTCACGTTTAAAGACTTGAAGTTTTATTACCTTTTCAAGCATCGTTCTACAACAACCCCAAATTTTTCTTTCTTCGAGTTGGTTGTCAATAGGAAGGTCTTGTCTGATGGTTACAGCAACGTAGGGGATCCCAAGGCCGATTGGTTCTATATAAAGCGACAGGCTGGGTGTGCGAGAAGATGTCTTAAATCAAGTAAATTTTAAACCTTTGGATGAATAACATGTTTAAGAAATCGAAGCGCTAACATGCTTCTTTTCTCTATGCAGATCACACCTTTCCAAAGACGGAAGGCTCGGTGTATAGTAATCGACTATCCCTTCTTCTCAAAAGCAAATCTGACTTCCTAAGGATCAAGAAATGTATTACTGACGAGAATCTTCACAGGCACCGCCTTCTGGATATAAGATTTGGACTTGGCGCGGGTGGTAAACCTTACAAATTTGTGCCCCCGGCCGAGGGAGAAGAAACGTCACAGGCAGCAGAGACAAATAAACTTCATAAGAGTCCTTCACCGATGATTAACCAGAACAATGAAGATTTAAATGTATATAGAGGAGATGAGGCCTGTGCTGACGAGCTTAAGGAAATCCCAGCCTCTCCGAGGGATTCCCCCTCATGGGCCTCTCCACCGGTTGAGCCTGTCGCTCCCGATGATTTAACAGAGGAGCAGTTATTTAAATAATTGAACAAGATTCCTATACCCGACGATGTATATACACAGGAAGATTTCGAAGGGGAGCCATTTTTTCCTATCTCTGAGGAAACAAATGCTCCAGTTAAAGAACGAGAAACCACCCAGACGAGCCTAACTTCGGGCCCTGGTCTGTTAGGGGGAATTATATGGGACGCACAAATCACATGCACTGTCTGACCCCACACTTTTATACCAAACAGTATTCAAGATTTTAATTTGTACTTGTTTCTCTTGCAGGAAAGATGACTCGCAAACGATCTTATTCTTATTGCTCCCTTCGTGAAGGCACACCTAGTCTTCATTCAAATCCAAATCCCGCTCGCAGTGATAGTCGGGGAAGGGATAGTTATCGGCCTCGCGACCCTCCTCAAACCTATTCTACACGATCCTGATCTCCTTCCAGGCATGGTTCCTGGAAACCTCACAGTCGTCCACTGCCACCGGCTGAGGGTAAGCAGCTTCCTAGGGACTTAACCCCTCCAAAAAGTACGCCTTCTCACGTCCAATCTTCCAAGAAACAACGCGAGTCAGAGGACAAAAATAAAGATGAGGGCAAGATCGTGAAGAAAGGAAAAGAAGCTCTGGTCTCCCCTAACGATCACGACCCCGACAGTCTCGTTGCACGAGATGCTATCCATGGCCCCGAAAATCAGGCTAAATTGGCGCGCTTGCGCAAGGAATTTCCCGATATTTTCTTTGAGAGGATGATGTTTGTACCGGATCTTGAGCCGATTCCCAGGGACTGGGATACTGAGGTGATAGGATATGTGTGCCATGTAGCCAGACAATACGAGGTAATGAAAAAGCACGCCGTTAACCTTTCAAATGCCATCCGTCGCCTAGAAACGGACGCGACCAGATCCAAGGTGAGAATTGGGAATAATGACAGGGCCAGGAGCAAAATGGAAAAAGACTTGGAAGATGCACAGGCCCGTCTGGCTTTTGCTCAGCGAGACGCAGAGAACTACAAGACAGAATTGGAGGAAGCTAGGAAGTGTTTTCGTAGCGAGCTAGATTCTAACAGCCAAGAACGATTATCTTTGAAAAAGGAAATAGAGGATCTTAGATTGGCCAATGCTGATTTGAGGATAGCGCAGAGTCATTTTGATGCTGAGAAGGCTGCTTGGGAGAAGGAGAGAGCGGGCTTGAAAAACAGTCTTGCGGCTGCCAAGAAAGAAAAGGAGGTCTTGAGTGACCAACTTGTTCAGGCTGAGGGGCGAGCGGTTCTTGCTGAGACTAATGCTAACAGCATTCTTGAATCGGCTTCCACCACCGCTGACAAGCTTGCCGAAGCTGAAAAAGAAATAGAAGGTTTTGAGGAGTTGATATTCGACTTCTTAGGCCAAGTCATCAAAACTCGAGAAATTTCTTGGATCCCAGACTATCACGTTATTCTTGCCAACATATGGGATGCAATTGTCGAGGATGAGAAGCAGCGATTGAAGGTCAATGAGATTGATGAAGGCCAGCTAATGCAGATACTCCTCAAAGGAAAAGAGCCCGAGGATTTGGAGGAGGGGAGACGCCTAATCCAAGAAGAGGTGGAAAGGGAGAAGACTAAGGCCAATGGCAAAAACAAACTTGACGAAGGCTCGAGCTCTGTGGCGGAACCCAAAGCCTCTGAAGTAGAGGAGTATAGTCCTGACGATCCGTTGATTCCTTTGCTCCCAACACCTCCGGCTGTCGGAGCTTCTACGGTAAACTTGGATGAAAAGTCAGCTGAAGGTATTTCCATATTTTCTCCGCAATTTGTCAAAGCAGTTATGACTTTTCGCCATTCTGCGGAGCAGCCCGTTAAGTTACTAACATGTGCCTCTTATAATACAGGTGACACATTGAACGAAAAAAGGGGAGAAAAGAAGGCGGAGGCAGAGAAAGTTGACATCCCCTCAGGCACGGATGCTGAAATTTCTGAGATTCCAATGCGAGCTGAGGGTGGTAACAAGGTCACCATGGCACCTGTGGTATCCAGTACCGATGTTCCTGCGGATGCCAAGGTTATTGCTGCTTTGAAGGACACTGATGGTGATCACGGGGATGAAGAGGATGACCTTATTATTACAGATGAAATCAAGGGTGGTGGTGAAACCTTGGCTGATAAACAGGCTAAGGAAGAGAAGCAGTTGCTTCTTATGAAAGGGGAACAGGACCCAGTATACGTGCCCCTATCTCTGAAATCTATCCCAAAACTGGGTTGGTCATAAGATTCTCCTCCCGATCAATAACTTCACAACTCACCTCTCAATCTTCTAGTTCTTCGCTAGAGCCTCTCGTTGATAAGAGGAAGAGGAAAAAGGGTGATCGTTCGGATGTTGACAAGGAGGAGTCGGGAAAGCAAAAGAAGAGCAAGAAGCCAAAATAGCCCCCCCAAGCATGAGTAGGATGCAGATGTTAGTTCATATTTTGTTCTTAGGATTTTTAGACTTTCCACTGGCAAGAAAATGTAATTGTGAGAATGGCCCTCACTTTTGTTTAGTTATCTTATCCTGCATCCCTGCATTTTAGTAAATGAAAATTGATTTTTTGTTGCCTTTAATTTAATATGCAATGCAGTGATTCCAAGTTCCTTGCATCTCTGTGCAACCTCCTGAGTAGCCAACATAACGACATGAGGGGATGATTCGTCTTGGTCGACCTTGACTTTTGTCCTTGTCGTGATACGAACAAGAGTTTCCCTTCAAGACAAATCAGTCACATAAAAAGGGGAACTAAACCTATGAACCTGCAATTTTAATTTATCGCATTAGCCACAAATATTTAAACCATAATTAATTGAAAATTAAATCATGAATCACATTAGCAAAATTTTAAAATTTCTGTGCAGAGATGTGATGTGTGTGTATATGCCCCCAATCAATCATTTAATATGATGCCTGGCTAGGGCTTATTAATGATTGATTAGAGTCATGTGTGTTGCCCCCTATTATGAAAGGTGGGGGAAAGGATCCTTTTAGCGCTAAATTTCTAACAATTTTATACTCTCCCTATCCTTCAGCGGGTTAGAGTTCGAGCTCGTTTCAGGTCTGCTCTCCGATCCTTCAGCGGGGCAGAAATTCTGGGGGCACTAAATCTCTGGCGCCTTTATACTCTCCTGATCCTTCAGCGCGTTAGAGTGGTGGCAAGGCGGTTTTATCATGGTGCACCTTCACGCCTTGCGGATGTCATCTTTGCGTCCTTTATACTCTCTCCTGATTCTGGGGAGTTAGAGTTTGATCGTGGGGTGATTTTCTTTGCCGCACCTTGTGGTCCTCGATTATGGTTCCTCTTTCACCTTGTGCCACAATGCATTGGAAGTTCCAATATTGCTGCATAATCTATGACAAACTCAAAAAACAACAATAATTTATATTAATCGAGATAAAGCAAATAGGTAATGGTGCAGTAAAGGTAAATGACACACGATATTTTTATAGTGGTTCGGTCGAATCATGACCTACGTCCACTTTATAATCTTTTGTTCAAGTAACCAGACTATTCTAGGCATGTCGTGCCTTTTTACATGGTCCTAAAAACAAAAGAATGAAACTGACGATTTCACGTCAGGTAAGGCCGCAAATGCTGGGCGTTCCACACTCTGGGGATTTCATCTCCATCTATGGTTGCTAGCTTGAAGGTTCCATTATCAAGTCTTCGCAGGATGGAATATGGTCCTTCCCATTTCGGACCCATATGCACTGAGTATGGGAAGACACGTTTTAGAACCAAGTCTCCAGGTTCAAAGGTTCATACTCGGACTTTCTTGTTGTAATATCGAGCTATCTTCTGCTTATGTCTTAAGGCACGTAAATCGGCTTCGTCCCTCTTCTCTTCGATCGTGTCCAAGGATTTAAGGAGCAACTCATTGTTGGTCATCGGGTCGTAATAGGTGACTCGGTGAGAAGGTACTTCTAACTCGGCCGGGATGACCGCTTCAGTTCCAAAGGCGAGAGAAAATGGTGTATGGCCCGTTGCTGATTTATAGGTCGTTCTATAGGCCCATAGTGCCAAGGGCAATTCATCGACCCACATGGCCTTGGCCCACTTCAATCTCTTCTTCAGGATGGATTTAATCACTTTATTTGTCACCTCCACTTGGTCGTTCACTTGCGGATGTGCCATAGACATGTACCTTTTCTCGATGTGGTATTTCCGACAAAAATCTCTGAACCCGGTGTTGCCAAACTGAGTTCCATTATCCGTTATGATGATTCTTGGGATCCCAAATCGGCATATGATGTTTCTAACAACGAAGCTGATTACTCGCTTGGTTGTTATTGTGGTTAATGGCTCTGCTTCTACCCATTTGGTAAAATAATCCACGGCTACGATAGCGAATTTTGCTCCTCCCTTTGCTATGGGGAGGCTTCCAATGATATCAATTCCCCACATAGCGAAGGGACACGGACTCATCACCATCTTCAACTGGCTTGATGGGGCCCTATGGATCTTAGAAAATCTCTGGCAGGCGTCACAATGTCGCGCGTATTTGGCCGCATCCTTATTTACAGTTGGCCCGAAATAACCATATCGTATTATTTTCTTCGCCAACGTTTGGCCTCCCGTGTGATCTCCACATTCGCCTTCATGTACTTCTTGCAATACGCGCTGAATATCGCTGTGGGCAATACACCGGAGGAGGGGCATTGAAAATCCTTGTCTATACAGGACTCCCCCTTGCAACACATACTGAGAGGCCTTCCGAATTATTGCACGCTTATCACTTTTTTTCGTAGGAAGCATTCCATACATTAGAAAATTCTTCAAAGGAGTCATCCACGACTCCCTTTCAGGTTCAACATCTAGTACCGGATCAACTTACATCTGATTTATACTAGGTGACTGTAAGACTTCCATCGGGACCAGTTCTATATTTTCAGGACTGTCAGAACTGGCCATTTTCGTTAATTTATCTGCTTTTTGGTTCTCTGCTCGAGGAATGTGGGATATGGTGTGATGGTCAAAACCATCCAGCAACTTTTCCACTTTTTCTAAATATGATATCAGCCTAGGACTTTTGGCCTGGGATTTTCCTATGACCTAGTTCACAACTATTTTGGAGTCGCAAAAGATGTCTAACTTCGCAATCTTTAACTCCTTTGCGAGTTTCAAACCAGCAATTAGGGCTTCGTATTCTGAGTCGTTGTTAGTGGTGCGGAACTCCAATCTAAGAGCATAGTATATCGGCGTTTTTCTGGAGTTTTGAGCACCACTCCGGCACCAGATCGTCTATCGTTCTTTGCTCCGTCAGTGAACAACTTCCAGGCACTGGGATCGAGGAGTAGCCTTGGCAGATCGACTTCTTTGCTTATTGTGTCATCTTCTGGGATGGTAAACTCTGCTATGAAGTCCGCCAACACTTGCCCCCTTATTGATCGCCGGGGTTGAAAATTCAAATCGAACTGACTTAGTTCAATGTTCCACTTAAGTAATCTTCCCGAAGCCTCTGGCCTTTGAAGAACTTGTTTTAATGGGTGATCAGTGTATATAGTAATCGGGTGAGCTTGAAAACAGTGGTGAAGCTTCCTTGATGCAATCAACAAATTGTATGCAAGCTTTTCTATCCTTGGATAATTTCGTTCAGCTGCCGCTAACTTCTTACTCACATAATATACTGGTCTTTGCACCTTATCTTCTTCTCTAACCAAAGTCGAACTGATCGCATTGGATGACACCGTTAAATATACGAATAATTCTTCATGATCTACGGGTTTAGACAAAATCGGCGGTTTTTCTAAATGATTCAAGAGATTCTGGAATGCTTCAATACAATCAGGGGTCCATTCGAAGTTGCGCTTTCCTCGCTTTATTAATTCGAAGAACGGGATACATTTATCTGTAGCTTTGGAGATAAATCTACTCAATGCCGCTACTTTCCCTGCGAGGCTTGCACATCTTTAATCTGTCTAGGTTTCTGAATATTCCAGATTGCTGCGATCTGGTCTGGATTAATCTCGATCCCACACGAATTGACGATAAATCCTAAAAAAAAATCCGATGCTACCCCAAATGAACATTTCAAAGGGTTCAATTTCATTCTTTCCGGAGAATTTCAAACATTTCTGCTAAACCGGCAGTATGGTCGGATGATTGTTTGGACTTCACTAATATGTCATCGACATACACCTCCATCGTCTTCCCAATCTGGTTGTAAAACATCCTATTGACCAATCGCTGATATGTAGCACCGACGTTCTTCAAGCCCAAAGGCATCACTAAATAGCAATACAATCCCAAATCTGTAATGAAGCTTGTGTGTTCTTGGTCTGGGACGTGCATAGGGATCTGATTGTACCCGAATAAGCATCCATGAAAGAGAGGAGTTCGTGGCCAGCTGTCGAATCCACCAGCTGGTCAATTCTTGGCAACGGAAAACTGTCCTTTGGGCAAGCTTTATTCAGGTCCGAGAAGTCAATACAGGTGCGCCACTTTCCATTGGCCTTTTTTACCAAGACCGGGTTGGAAATCCAATCTGGATATGTTGAGTCTCTAATGAACCCATTACTTCTCAATTTCTCAACTTCCTCTTTCAAAGCAGCTGACCTCTCCGGGCCAAGCATTCGCCTTTTCTGTTTGACAGGAGGATGCTTTGGGTTGATGCTTAGCGAATGACTCATGATCGAAGGAGATATCTCACACATATCCGAGTGGGTCCAAGCGAATACATCTAAATTGGCTTTCAAGAAATCCGTTAGCTCTCTGGCTCGAATAGGGTCTAACTGGGATCCAATCTTCAGGACCTTCTCTGGGTCTCCATCATCGATTGGAATATCCACAGTTGTTTATTGGGAGTCGCCATTCTGCCCCTAGGCTTTTCGTCCTCTTTGGGATCTATGTCCTCGGGCAGTTCTCTGGGCGACTCTCCCATAGTTATTTTCTTTAGTTGCTATAACGTTTCCTCCCTTGCCGGGGAGGAAGCGCCTTCGGTCTCTACATCTTTTCCTTTGTGGAGCATCTTCAACTCTGCAATGTAGCATGCTTGGGCCACGACTTGATCTCCTCTTATTATACCTATACCAGGTTCAGTCGGGAACTTCATTAATACACACCAAGGGGCTATACAAGCTCTGAACTTTGCTAGGGCCGGTCGGCCTAGAAATGCGTTGTATGGGGATTCGACGTGCAGAACCACAAAAGGAAGGATTCTTACTCTCTGGCGCTCCCCTTCCCCAAGGGTTACCGACAACTCTACATATCCCATTGGGGCAGTTGAGGCTCCATTGAATCCACGTATCCACCCTTCGCATGGTTTTAAATCCTTCGGCTTAAATTTCATTTGGTCGGACGTTTTTTTGAACAAAATGTTGACCGAGCTTCCGTTATCTACCAAAACTTTATGGAATATGGCAGGACCAATTGTGGCTGTGATTACCAAGGGATCCTTAGTTGGGGAGTGAACACCAATGCTATCTCTATTGTGAAAGATGATGTCATCAGTCATTGTCTTCCGTTGTTTGACTGGAGCAATGTCCTCAGGGTTACTACCTTTTCCTGCCATGAGGGGTTGTTTAGCTGCATTGACATACTGGTCCATTGCCCTAAAGCTATGCCCGGCCAGATGAAGCCCTCCTACTATGGTGTTAATGACGATGTTTTCCCTTTTTGCTGAGGGATCAGCCGGGGAGTAGGCTGGCTCTGATTCTGATTCTGGTTTGGGATCGATGCGGCTTGCCCTCTGTCTCTGGGAGTGACCCTGTACTCATCGAGTTTTCCTTCTCGGAGTAGCCTCTCGACCAAGTCTCTCAGGTGACAACATTCATTTGTGGAATGACCACGGATTTGGTGAAATAGACAGAACTTTCCAGTTTCGTGCTCTTTGTCTGTCGACTCTCTCGGGGGAGGCCTTTTGTATGGAAGGACATTATAGGTATCCATGAAGATATTCTCCAATGTAACATTTAATGGTGTGAAACTCTCAAATGGCCTGGGTCGAGATCTTCTTTGAGAATCATTTCCTCGGTTTCTCTTCCGATTATTGCTATTATTATTTCCCGGTTGGAGACCATTTCCTTGATTTTTATTCCCAACATTGACTTCAACCTTTCCTGAGCTATCTCTTATCTGCTTGATGGCCACATTGCTCTGGATATTTTCCTTATCAGTAGCCTTCCTTTTTCGATTAGCATATATTTCTTCCTGTCGTAAACGGACGTTAGCTTTTTTATAAAATATTTCTCTGGTTGGAGGTGGTTTGCCGGCCAGATATCTTCCAAACTCGGTATCCTTATCGACACCGTCAATTAAGGCCATCAACACAGTTTGCTCATGCGGATCTTTAACTTCTATGACTGCTAAATTAAAATGATCCAAATACGACCTTAAGTTTTCGTCCGGTCGCTGCTTAATAAGAGACAGCTCAATCACATTCTTAGATCTCTGAGCGTGAAGGCGGAATTGGTTCACGAACTTCTCACTCAATTCCCTGAAACTAGATATCGACCGAGCTGGCAAGCGGGTAAACCACACTAATGCCATATCTTCCAGAAATATAGGGAATGCCTTACAATTTATCTCGTCTGTAGCTGCGGAGGCATTCATGGACCAGGAAAATCGCACTAGATGCTGTATTGGGTCAGATTTGCCCGCATAGCGATTCATTGTCGGCATATTAAAACGTCTCGGGAATGTGACCTCCAATATATCATCGGTAAAAGGCGTATGACTACGATCTATGCCCCAATCTTCATCCCTATACCCTCAGCTAGCTATCATGTTTTCCCTGATCATTGCTTCAACATCTGCCCGGGTCAAGGTGGACTCAGGATCGACACTTCTTGCCCGATGGGCTTCTTCAGCATTTCTTTGATGTGCAGCTACAAAGTTTGGGATTCGGGCGGAGCTTCCTTGCCCCCTGTTACCGAGGTCAACTAAGCGACGAGCGGGGGGATTGGGTCGATTCTGAGCAGGGTCAACCACGTTTCCATTCCTCAGTGGTAAAGCAGGTTCATTAAAGTTATGATTGCTAGTTCCCTGGTTAATCACTTCCTCTTCCCGAGATCGAAGTTGCTCTATGTTCTCAGCTCTTTCTAGCGGGGGCCAACGTCGGTTTCTTCTGGGCTTCTCAGACGAGGATGTGTGTTCCGGGGAAGGAAGACGGGTTGGTGAGGAAACCCTCTGCCTTATGAGGTCGTCAATTCGCCTGTCCATAGCAGTCAGATTCTTTCGCAATACTGAACTCTCTTGCCGCTGAGCAGCTAACTCGTCAAATAATCTTTCCCACATGTCAATAATGCGAGAGAGATCCCCTTCAGTAGCTGGGGTAGAAGGGTCAATTGGTCGCCAACATTCTCTCTTATACGCAAAGAGCTTGAGCTAGGTCGAGCAGATGTACTAGCATGGGAGGATCGAGCTATAACCTCCTTTCCGGGTCAGGTCGTAGTCTGCTTGTGCTTTTGGATTGCAGGATCCTTACGTCGATGGCTCGGAGCGCCCCCCCGGGATCGGATCGTGGAAGTGTTATGGGGACGGTTCGCGACGAGGTCATGGGAGCGTGTGGCAACTTCTTCAGCTGGTTGGGTCGCGATCCCCTCAATGGATCGGTTCGCCCCCTCCTCTCGGCGATCCGTGACCTCCTCCTCGGGTTGCTCATGCACACTTTCTTCAATTGCTTCATTTTCAGCTTCGTTCGCCTGCGAAGCTCGTACTTCCTTAGACTTCTTTCTAGCCATGATATCTGAATTTCGCTGAAATCTTCAAAAACTGAAACAGTGGAGTTTTGGACTGTTTTCTTCGGACTTGAGTATCTAAACAACGGAACAACAATCCAGTGTACTAAAAATTCATTCTCAGTGAAAGAACCAAAATGATAGATACAAAATTGGATCTAACATCGAAGTTGTTCTGATCTACGAAGAATTATAACTAAAATATGAAGAAAAAGCAGAAAAAACATGAGATTTATAGTGGTTCGGCATTAACGAGCCTACGTCCACTTTATATGTAGTTGATTATATGCTGAACGCAAGTACAATTAATAGTTTCACTCGATCTCACTCTTACAATTATGATTCTCTCAATAATTTCAGGATAACTCTAAGTAGAAACAATGGAGATATGATAATGGTGGAGTCAGATCTCTCAATTGCCAAAAGATCCTGAAAAATGCCAAGTTCTGGGCTATTTATAGCTGATTTCTACAGACGGATCGCGGTCATACGTGGCACACATCCCGAGGATCTCGTACTGGTTCGTAGCTTGATGAAGAAATTGTCAAATTAGCCGTTGTGGACAGGTTTCGCGAGATCCATGCATCTCAGATCGTGGGATGACTCGGTCCGTGGCCATCATTGTGCCTTCCGGGTTGGATCGGATCATGGTAGCTGGTACGGTTCGCAGAGAGGGGGGCGATCACGATCTGTATGGCTGGTGTGACCTGGATTTGATAACTTCTGTATTTGAGACCCGATGGAGCACATGTATCAATCTTGGTGGCTTGGTTCAAAAAGCTAGCCAACAGTTAGTCATGCCTTTTGGGTTGACTAATGCACCCGCATATTTTGTGGATCTGATGAGTAGGGACTTCAGGGAGTTTCTAAATAAATTTGTTGCGGTCTTTGTTGATGACATCTTGATTTTCTCAAAGAATGAAGAAGAGCATGCCCTGCACTTAGGGAAGGTCTTAAGGACTCTCAGAACACACCAGTTTAAGGAAAAATTCTCCAAGTGCCACTTTTGGAGAAAGGAAGTAAGATTTTTAGGGCATGTGGTTTTCATGGAAGGGATAGCGGTGGATCCCGCAAAAGTTGTTGTAGTTCAAAATTGGAAAGCTCCAAAGAATGCAACAAAGGTGAGAAGATTTCTGGGTTTAGCGGGCTATATAGGAAGTTTATTAAAGACTTTGCAAGGATATTAGCCCCACTCGCCAAACTGACAAAGAAGATCTGACCTTTGCTTGGAACTTTTATTGTGAGGATGCTTTTCAGCGATTAAAGAGGGCTCTGAAAACAGCCCCATTTCTGACATTACCTGATGTGAGCAAGTTGTTCACAGTGTACATTGATGCATGTGGTACAAGACTTGGTGCCATTTTGATGCAAGAGGGAAGGGTAGTATGTTATGGGAGTAGACAGTTGAAAGTTCATAAGAAAAACTACCCCACTCATGATTTGGAATTGGCTGCTATAGTGTTCGCACTTAAGTCTTGGCGAAATTATCTACTTGGAGAGAGGTTCGAGTTATACACGGAGCATAAATCTCTCAAGTGTCTGTTCTCGTGGAAGGATCTCAATTTGAGACAGTAGAGATGGATGGATTTCCTAGCATCCCATGACTTCGAGATTGCTTATACCTCTGGCAAGGGTAATGTGGTGGCAGATGCATTGAGTAGGCAGAGGATGACTATGAGTCCTCTGTTCGTAGAGAGGCAGAGCTTGGAGTATATATCGACCTTCAATTTTAGGCCTTCTACGGATTTTACACCTAGTTTATTAGCATCGTTAGAGGTGCGACCTACTTTTTGGATTAGATAGAATCTTCGCAGCCAGAGGACCCACAGATAGTAGACATTTTGGATAGGCTCAATAGAGGAGAGACTTCTAGTCACCTTAGCAGATATTCCACGGATGATAAAGGGTGGCTACGAAGGGGTGGGAGGTTTTGTGTTCCCCGAGATGGGAGTCTGTTGAAGACAGTCCTTAAGGAAGCCCATCATTCTAGAATGACTATCCATCCGGGTGGCGATAAGATGTACAGAGATATGAAGAGGGTTTTCTTTTGGGCTGGGATGAAGAAAGATGTAGAAGAATTCATAGCTCAGTGTTTGATATGCCAGTAAGTTAAAGCTGAACAGAAAAAGCCTGGCGGGTTGTTGCACCCTTTGGAGGTCTCACAGTGGAAGTGGGAGAGCGTCTCTATGGATTTTATTGATGGTTTGCCTAGATCGAGGAAGGGCAATACCAGCATCTGGGTTATTGTAGATAGGCATACTAAGAGCACTCATTTCATTCCAATTAAGAGCAAGAGAATGGCAGCATGGTTGGCATCAGTTTATCTTCGTGAGATTGTCCGACTACATCAAGTACCGTCTAACATAGTGAGTGATCGTGATCCCATCTTTACCAATGAGTTCTAGCATAGCTTACAAGAGGCACTTGGTACGCATTTATGTTTTAGCACTGCATATCACCCTATGACAGGTAGGCAGACTGAGAGGGTGAATAGAGTTCTTAAGATCTTTTGAGGCTGTGTATCCTAGACTTTAGAGGGACTTGGAAAGAGCATCTTCCATTGGTGGAGTTCACCTAAAACAACTGTTACTAGGATAGTATTGGCATGGCACCCTTCGAGGCATTGTATGGACGACCCTGTAGATCACCAACTTGTTGGTGGGAGTCTACAGATAGACTTCTACTTGGACCTGAGACGATTAGAGAAACTTCAGAGAAGATTGACCTTATTTGCAAATGCATGAGGACAGCTCAGGACATGCAAAAGTCCTACGCAGATAGGAGAAGGACTTATATTGAGTTTGAGGTGGGATACATGGTTTTCATCAAGGTATCACCTTTGAGGAATTTGGTTCGCTTTGGATCAGTAGGGAAATTGGCGCCATGGTTTGTAGTGTCATTTCCCATAACAGAAACGATTGGTCAAATGGCCTATAGAGTAAAGCTACCAGAGAGACTGGCGGGTCTGCATGATGTTTTCCACATTTCTCATTTGTGAAAGTGTCTACATGATACGGCAAAAGTAGTTGAGTCGAGCATGCTTGAGGAGTAGAGGTAGAACAAAAGGCAACAATTAGACGAGTTCCTACCAGTATACTTGGATTAGAGGTTAAGAAGCTCCGCAATCGAGAGGTTAGGATGACGAAAGTTCAATGGGGAGAAAACAGCGAGGATGCGACTTGGGAGACTGAACACGAGATTCACACTCAGTACCTTTTTCTTTTCAAGGGTATGTTCTTATCTTCTTTTTCCAAACTTTTATCTGTACTTCTTTCTATCATTCGTATGTATCCTATTGATCGAATTTTCGACCTTTGGGTAGAAAACCAATGGGTGTAAACATGTGTTTGAAACATGTTATGTTCGATGGATGCAAGTGTTTGCCAGTGGTTCCCCGTGGATGCATATACACACACAATAGGCACTAGATCGGCTCAATCACTTACATACTGCATATGGATGTGTGTGCATTTAAAAAAAACGGATGAAAATAGGTGTATCATTATATGGATGTTGCATTTGGATGAATGATTGTGCACACATATAGAACTTACATGTTATACTAGGATTGTTTGCATACATTTTGTTTACATGGCATGAACATAAATTGCATTAAGGAGGTCAACTGAATCAGTAGACCACCTATTTTTTACATTAGTGTAAGGACATATACACACACTATTGCATATGTTCATATAAGAATTAGAAATCTTTTAAGGACAATGGATGCCCGTGATTGGTGATGAGTAGATGGTTGACGGATGTTAGCATGTACATTCTTCTTAACTTAAAGATTTCGGAGACAAAATCCTTTAAATAGGGGAGAATGTAACACCCGTAATTTTAAAGGACACTATAAGGATAAACTAAAAGAATACTTAACTAAATATTAGGAAATAAGGAAAAAAGAACTATACCATTGTGTTCATCTTGGAATTTTGCTTGAGATAGACCTCGAGTTTGCGTAAAACGAACATCGTATGAAGAAGATTTTAAGGTTTGAAATTTGCATACATATAAGTAAACAGAAGCAATCTAGAATTCAAAATAAATCAAAATCGAAGAGCGGGATGGCACACGGGAATTCGACCCATTGGGGGTCGAGCCATTCCCCATGGGGGTTGATCCTCACAAAGGGGTGTCGACCCACCCTAGATCCATCCAGGTTCATACCTTGAACCTGAACTTGTTTCTGAATGAGATTCGTTGGCAGTAGGCTATAAATAGGACAACATTTCTATTGTTTTATTCACCCAAAACAATGGAGACAATAAGATGTTGCCCCAGCTTGGATTGAATTGGCCTATTCTTCTGCAACAACAACTTATACGTACACAAGAATCTCTACTACGACATGAACATTCTTTTCTCTATTCCTCAGATCCAGTCTCTATGAGTTCATGTTGCTTTTAGATATAAATATTTAACAAGTAATCTTGACATGTTAATAAACCGGATCTAAACCTATGCGTGTTAAGAAGTTGATTAATATTTAAATGTATCTGCTATAATGACATGAAATTTTCTATACACCTATTTTGTTTAGTTAATTATGTATGCCTGTTTCTGTTCTTCTTCCTCTCTCATTCCTTTTTCTTTTCATAGCCAGGCTAAGCCTAGGCCAGTATCGTTGAAATATGTGTACGAACATAATTGGGAATGGTAATTTGGGGGCAAATCCTATACTATGAATATGACTAAAGTTTGAGGAATAACTTATATTATGCAATATAACTGAAATATGAGGTGTATGAATATGGAAACATGTAGGCTTAATATAAAGATTAATGGAACATGTAAATGAAACTGTATGTCACCTATGTATTCTGTTTGATCTATTGGGAGGGTTAAGTAAACTTGTTAATCTGGTAGGGTTGTAGGGACACTATTGACCCATGTAAAACTTAAACTGTGTAAAGCCTAGTTGATTGGGGACGCAAATCTAGGGGTGCTTGTGTCAGTTGTTGTGTGGAACCCATATTAGATAGTAGCCCATTATAGTATTAAAAGAGGACCCCACACATAGGTAGGGGTCACGGCACAATTATTGAGACTAATTATAAGAGGTTCATTTGGGTTGGGGTGTTCTAATGGCGCATTCCAACGGGGTCGTCTTCGTGCACGGGTCCGGTCTGTCTGGGAAAATAAGACGCCATAACACCTTTTAATAGGTCTGTGTCCTTCTGGTGGTTGCCACTTTAGGAAGTAATACACCCTACTATGGGGCCGACACGGGATATTTACGTGGTAGGGATTCGATCGGGGGGTAGTAATTAGGGTACATCTAGTTCTGTTTAGGTACATGTTATTTCTGTTTGGCGTAATACCCATTATATTCTACTTAGGTACCTATTATTCTGTTTGGGGTAAAACTCATTGCTAGAAGTACAACTAAGTCTACCATTTATGCTATGTTGGGATCATGTTGTTTATGTTAAGTAAAACACTTAATGCGATATACTAGTATTGGTGCAGAGAAAGTATTTGAGAAGCTAATTCACCCGGTTCATCCTGTTTATACCTGTTATGTACTGCTGTTATCTATCATCTAGTTTATTTACTGTCTTGTTACTTTTATCTCTTTATATGCTAAAAGTCACCGGACTCGCCAAACTTTATATTTGATCCGTTTTGTTTCCTTTTGTCTCTCTCTCTCCCCCCCCCCCCAAGGTTCTCAGGGTGGGAATACTCAGGCTTGAATCGGACTCTCTCTCATGTCGTTCTTGGAGTTGAATTTGCTTTGCTTTGATTAGATGTATCGCTTTGACTACCTGTCTACCTTATTATGGATGTTTTTGGGGACTATGGATTTATATTTATGTACTCTGATGGTTTTAATTTGATGTAATTGGTTTTCAGTATTTCAGACTTATGTTGTAACTGGATTTTTGGACCATGGTATTTAATTTTGGAAAATGAAGTATTATATTTCCGCTGCTATTTTATATCTGTCTTGTGTAATTTTGTGTCTGTTTACCTATAACACTTCATGAAACTTAAGGTATTCTGATAAAGAGTGATATTAATGGGCGTGGCGTGTCACAAATGGCATGACCTTTCTAGATTAAGTGTCTCTAAGCAGAGTAAAATTTGCCTTATATCTAACCTGTAGGTTGTTTTGAGGAGAGGGCCAGAACTAATGTTTCGGTGATTGGTAAATGATATACTTTTAAATACAATACTACATACACAAATTTATTTCATCTTTGTTATATTAGGTTTATCATGGCTATAAAATGTAGCACCCCATACTTTTCTAAGCTCGAATTGAAACACTCCACCTCCGTTAGGGTCACTCTCAAAGGGAATGCCCTAATTTTGGTGGAGGTTTATAAGTATAAGTCACAGATATACAAGACAGATATAAGAACACATATTTTTGAACAGCGGAAAACAACAACTTTTATTTCATTAAAATATGTGTTACACAAACCATGCCATAATTGTCTTACAATATTTCCAAAATCATAACTGTCTTGATTACATTATTTAAAGAAGCATAAAGAAAACATAAATAAACTGCAAAAGTCCCATAGTTGATGTCCAAAGCCATAGTCCAAAACGAAAAGATCCAAACAATACATTCTTTCTCTTCAAGCTGGATATGGGGGCTGGTCAAGCTGCGGTATTCCCTCCCTGTGGACCGGGGGGGGGGGGGGGAAGAAAAGAAGACGAAAGAAAAGTAGAGTCAGACATAAAGCCTGAGTAAGTCTAGGACTATTCAGTCTATGAATAAAGAACTGGGTATGATAAGTATAAGCTAGAAATGGGAAAGCACCATAAACTTAGTTAAGTTGTCTAGGGTCGAATATACTATCGTACCCCGTATTAATCTCTGTACCCATACAAACTAGTTCCCAACAGGCACCCCATAATTAGGGTGAAGTGATCCATTTTATGATGATCGGCTCCTACTCGCATAGTTACATGTGTCCTACGGCCCCCGATGTTGTAGTTACCTATGCTGGTCCCACCATGGGGTGTATCAAGTCCCATGGTGGCGGCCCGACACAATCCTAGAATGCACAGGTATGCTACTGGTGCCCAGTGCCTTATTTTTCTGCGCCGGAGTGTGTGCACGCCCGCACCCCGTTAGAACCTACACTGCTGCACCACCGCCGTCGATTTGACCTCTTACAATCAGCCCAGTAATCGTGCCCCACCCTGCCTAGTTTCAGGGTATCATGATACCTTGTAGGGTTACTGCGAAAAGGGTCCCTCGCTACTAGGTTTTCTATTTCTAGCCAACATGCTAAGTTGGTTAAGTGTTTTATAAACCTAACCCCCAATCAGTCTGTTTAGTTTAGCATGTTCCATTTTGATTAAGTATTAATATAATTTACTTAATCCTATCAATCCTGTCTCAGCCTTAATTGTCTTATTAAAGCCTTGACCTCTCACATTAGACAGGTATTGTTGTGGCTGCCTGTTGCCGGTTGGGTCCGGGCAGTCTTACGCCACAACTCAGTCTAACCTCGGGTCCTTATTGGGCTCCGTGTTTAACCACCCACATTGGATAGGTATTGTTGTGACTACTGGACAGCCGGGCGGTTCCGGGCAGGTTTACATCACAACTCAATCCAACCTCGGGTTAAACACATCGTATTTTTCTACATTTACATATTTTGTCTCTTTTCTTTTTATATGTAAATATTTGCGGCCCATTATTCAAATTCATCTTTATTGGTTAAATTTCATTTATGCCACTTAATTGTTCTTTCAAGGTTGTTGGCATGCGTTAAACATGCCAACACATATGTTCTATATTTTAGCCCAAACGTCATTACCCCCGTATTATACGTTCGCTCCAACGTAAGGTGTGTTGGGTTTAATACTTAAACCCAATTTAGCCAAATGAAAAGGGGAGGCTTATAACATGATGTTTATAAGATAACATGAAAAAAAGGGGAGTGTGAACGCATGAACTTGCAACGAACGATTCAATTAACATAAAATAGGCACATGTGAACTTGCAATTGTAACATCATATAATCATGGCATAACATGAATCATTTTATCCATATAATCATAGCATAAACAATACTTAAACATGAATCATTCTATTCGTATAATCATGGCATAAACAATACTTAAACATGAATCATTCTATTCATATGGTTAATGCATAGACAATACTTAAACATGAATCAATCTATTCATATGATTATGGCATAAACAGTACTTAAACATGAATCATTTATTCATATGACTATGGCATAAACAATACCTAAACATGAATTATTCTATTCATATGATTATGGCATAAACAATACCTAAGCGTGAATTATTCAATTCATATGATTATGGTATAAACAATACTTAAACATGAATCATTTATTCATATGACTATAGCATAAACAATACCTAAACATGAATTATTCGATTCATATGATTATGGCATAAACAATACTTAAACATGAATCATTTATTCATATGACTATGGCATAAACAATACCTAAACATGAATTATTCTATTCATATGATTATGGCATAAACAATACCTAAGCATGAATTATTCAATTCATATGATTATGGCATAAACAATACTTAAACATGAATCATAGGTTCAACTAACCATGTAAACTTGAAATTAAGAATCTAACTAAATTAGATATCATTATTATTGGCACATGGTCTTGACTAGAAATATAAGCCTATATTTTTATTTAGGCATAAACTAATCGCTTTCATAAAATCACTACATGTTAACAAAAGGGTACTTACTTTTGTCACTAATACAAAAGTATGGTTCAACTAGAATTATCCCAACCTAATTCTTATATGAATCATGGTTTTCATTCTATTCATAGAATTATAGCATAAACATATCTAAACTTACATCATGGTTTTTATTTTATCTAAGTAAACTTGCAAGAGGAATGTAATTCTAATGTAATTCTAATGTAATTCTAATGTAATTCTAATGTAACTTATGATAACAACATGAGCCTAAAAACATGTTTTTCAATTGGGCATAATAACGAACATAGTTTAGTCATGTTCATAAAATTAATACAAATTTACAAAGATGCGTGCTTTTGTCACTATCACAAAAATATGATTTTTATACTTGAACTAGGATGCCAATTTCAACATAACCTTCATATGAATCATAATACTTAAGTGGATCAAATTACACTAAAGATGACCATAGAATTATGCATCATGTTGTCATAACAATAGATCATAGACTAGCATGAATTTCAAAATAAACTATTACAACATATAGTTGTTGTTTCAACATGAATCTTATACTTGCATTTACCAAATGGGTGTTGTAAATAACTACCACAAACATGTAGTTTTCAATATGAATCATATGCTTGCATAAGTCCCAATCAAAATTCCACAACATGTGGTTGTCAACATAAGCCACATACTTGTATGAATCAAACCATAGCATTGCCAAATCACTTAGAATCAAAATAACATACAAATATAATTAATTATCGCCACAATTCCATTTCGTTTCCAACGCAAATCGCGTACTTGCAAATATCCAATCGTATACCATAATATTCCCAAATCGTTTTGCATCAAAGCAACATACAAATATAGATTATTATCGCCACAATTCCATTTCTTACATTACACAAATCAACACAATTATTTAATTCATATCGGAATAGCACTCTACTTACAGCGTATGGCGAATCTTCAATTCAGGAATCTGAATTCTGAATTTGGAGATGCTATCCTTTGTTGTAGGCGTTGCTTTGATTGATTTGACGTTGCTTTAAGCTTTTTGATTTATTCCTAATTGTCTCTCTATTTCTGACGGCTATCTTTAGTCTCTCCTCAGCAACATGACGGTCTCAGCTCCATTTTAGTTTGTGTGAATTAGGGTTAGTCTTAGGTCCTTTTTATAGAGTTTGTGAGTTGATTTAGACCGTCGATGAAGCTTGGTTCAATGATAGCCGTTCGTTTGAAGGAGAGACCAACCAGGAGCTGACACCTAGCCCTAGTGACAAGGCAAGGCTCAGAAAATCAACCAAACACAGACCTGGCCAGCCAGGGTGGGCTGGGTTCGACCTGGCTCAGGGGCCAGGTCGACAGCCCAGTCGACACCGTGTCGACTTGGCAGTCGACACGGGTTACCCAGGTCGACTGCCCAGTCGACCTGGTTAGCCCCAGGTCGACTGCCAAGTCGACCTGGGTGCTTTGGGCGGGAATTTTCCTGCCTTGGCCAATTGGGCCCGATTTTGAATTTTGAATTAGTTTTTCTGAGCTGTTTTCGTCTGTTCGAATTTTAAACCTAATTCTGAAACTTCCGGAGGCCATATCTTGGTCATACGGACTCCGATTTTCGAAAACTCGGACTCTATTTCGCGTATTTTTCCGAGACGAACGCAATGGCGTATCTCGTTTCCCTTAATTCTTTGATTTGAAATTAATTATACTTTAATTTAAGAATTTCACGGTTATAGAATACACGGGGTGTTACATTCTCCCCCACTTAAAAGGATTTCGTCCCCGAAATCTTCAAGTTAGGAAGAATGTATATCCTAACATCCAAACATCCATCTACTCATCCATCAAACACGAGCATCCAATGTCCTTAAAAGACTTCTAATGCTTCATGATCATATGCGAAGTGTGTGTGTTCATGTACTTATCTAATGCAAAATCAGGCGGTCTACTAATTCAGTTGACCTCCTTAATGCGAATTATGTAAGTGCTATGAATCCATTATGTATGCAAATCCTCCTATTCATGATTCTACATTAGTGCACAATCATTCATATAAATGCAACATCCATATGACAACACATTAAAGTTCAACCATATACGAATGCAAACATATATGCATATGCAATATGAAGTGACTGAGCCGATCTAAAACCTAGATTGTGTGTGTATATGCAACCACGAGCAACCACTAGCAATCACTTGAAACCACTTGCAACCATCATCCATAACATGTTTCAACTACATGTTTTCATCCAAAGAGTTTCTACCTAAAAGATAGGGTCGAGGATGAAACACCCCACCTCCGTTAGGGTCACTCTCAAAGGGAATGCCCTAATTTTGGTGGAGGTTTATAAGTATAAGTCACAGATATACAAGACAGATATAAGAACACATATTTGTAAACATCGGAAAAACAACAACTTTATTTTATAAAAGCAAATACGTGCTACAACAATATCACCATAATTGTCTTACATCTTTTCCAAAAACATAACACTTTCATAATCTGTCTTGATTACATTATTTAAAGAAGCATAAATAAAACATAGATAAACTGCAAAAGCCCCATAGTGGATTGTCCCAAGCCATAGTTCAAAACGGAAAGGTCCAAGCAATACATTTCTCTTCTTCAAGCTGGATGTTAAGGCTGGTCAAGCTGCTGTGTTCCCTCCCTGTGGACCTGGGGGGGGGGGGGGGAACGGAAGAAAAGAAGACGAAAGAAAAGTAGAGTCAGACATAAAGCCTGAGTAAGTCTAGTACTATTCTGTCTATGAATAAAGAACTGGGTATGATAAGTATAAACAAGAAGTGGGGCAAGCACTATAAACTTGGTTAAGTTGTCTAGGGTCGAGTATACTATCGTACCCCATGTTAATCTCTGAACCCATATAAACTAGTTTCCAACTGGCACCCCATAATCAGGGTGAAGTGATCCATTCTACGATGATCGGCTCCTACTCGCATAGTTACATGTGTCTTACGGCCCCCGATGTTGTAGTTACCTATGCTGGTCCCACCATGGGGTGTATCAAGTCCCGTGGTGGCGGCCCGACACAATCCTAGAATGCACAGGTATGCTACTGGTGTCCAGTGCCTTATTTTTCTGCGCCGGAGTGTGTGCACGCCCGCACCCCGTTAGAACCTACACTGCTACACCACCGCCGTCGATTTGACCTCTTACAATCAGCCCAGTAATTGTGCCCCACCCTGCCTAGTTTCAGGGTATCCTGATACACCTTCTAGGGTTACTGCTGAAAAGGGTCCCCCGTTACTAGGTTTTCTATCTCTAGCCAACATGCTAAGTTGGTTAAGTGTTTCTAACCTAACCCCCACCAATCCGTTTAGTTTAGCATGTTCCATTTTGATTAAGTTTTTAGTTCACTTAATCCTAACAATCCTGACTCAGCCTTAATTGTCTTATTAAAGCCTTGACCTCTCACATTAGACAGGTATTGTTGTGGCTGCCTGTTGCCGGTTGGTTCCGGGCAGTCTTACGCCACAACTCAGTCTAACCTCGGGTCCTTATTGGGCTCCATGTTTAACCTCCCACATTGGATACGTATTGTTGTGACTACTGGACAGCCGGACGGTTCCGGGCAGGTTTACATCACAACTCAATCCAACCTCGGGTTAAACACATCGTATGTTCTACATTTACATATTTTGTCTTTCTTCTTTATTTTCTTATATGTAAATATTTGCGGCCCATTATTAAGTTAATGGTGTAAAGGTTACACCAATCATGGGCCCAACCCATACTTGAATTTGGGCCCTTCTACTTTATATTTTCATTCATTAATAAATTTAACCCAACGTTATTTTCCCCCGTTTACACGTCCGTTTACTATATATATGTTGGGCTTAGCCTTTTTTAAGCCCAACTTAGCCATGAGGAAAAGGGGAGGCTTAAAGCGTGATTACATACACAAAAAGGGGAATGTGAACGCATGAACTTGCAAAGTGACGTTGGAACTACAAAACAGAAACTGGTGTACTTGCATAGTAGCATAAATGACATGAATCAAAGCATGTAAACTTGTAGTTAAGTTAAGAATATCACTATTGACACATAGGCCTAACTACAACATAAACCTATACTTTTATTCAGGCATAATGTCAAACATAAGCAAATCATGTTCATAAGATTACTACATGTTTACAAAGGTGCTTACTTTTGTTACTAACACAAAAGTATAGTTCAAACTAATCATGATTTTAAATCTATTCACATGGCATAAATATTTCTAACATGAAATCATGATTTTTACTTTAGTCATGCAAACTTGCAAAAGGGATTTTGAATCTAGCCTACATATGTCATCATAATTCTTGTTAACAATATTGACCTAACATGGATTTCAATTATGCAAATTATCAATCATAGCCTAGTCATATTCATAAGTTTGCATATAGGTTTTCTAGTACAAAAGCATGGCTTAATACATGATGCCCAATTTCAACATAATTTCATATGGATTATGATAACCCAAACTTATTCCAATTACTTCACAAAAATGATGTTTGTATAAAAATACACATTATGATGGCATAGTAGCAAAGCCCCAAACTTGCATGAATTTCAATCAACTACATACATGTAACTTCAACATGGATTACATAATTTGCGAATATTCCAAACGTATACTTGCATAAAACTACCGCATGTAGTTTTTCATAATTGAATAACACAATTCGCACAAATATGAATTACTTTATCGCCACAAATCAAGTATACAAACCAACACAATTATTTGTTCGTACCAAAATAATACTCTACTTACAATGGTGTGACGAATTCTCCAATTTAGGGATTTGGAGATGCGATTCCTAGTTGATTTGATTTGTTTAGGTTGCTTTATGCCTTAGAATTTGCCTCCTAATTCTCTCTCCAATTGGTGGCTACTCCTAGTCGTTCCTCAGCAACATGGCGGCTTTGTTCTTATTTTTGAATGAATGGATTAGGGTTAGGTCTAGGGTTGTTTTTATAGAGGTTATGAACTGATTAGGACCATTGATGTTGCCTGGATTGATCGTAGCCATTCATTCGGAAGAGAGACCAATTAGAGCCTGCCACCTAGCCCTAATGACAAAGCAGACCACAGAAAATCGACCAACATAGAATAGGCCAGCCAGGTTGGACTGGGCTCGACCTGGGTCTGGACCAGGTCGACATGCCTGTCGACAGCCCTGTCGACAGCCCTGTCGACCTGGCTAGACCAGGTCGACAGCCCAGTCGACCTGGGTGCGTTAGGCGGGTGTTTTTCCGCCCTGGCCCATTGGGCCCCATTTTCGAATTTTAAACTTAATTTAGAAACTTCCGAAGGCCATATCTTCTTCATACGGACTCCGTTTTTCGAAAACTCGGACTCTATTTCGCGTATTTTTCCGAGACGAACGCAATGGCGTATCCCGTTTCCCTTAGTTCTTTGATTTGAAATTAATTATACTTTAATTTGTGAATTTCATAGTTATAGAATTCGCGGGGTGTTACATTCTCCCCCACGTAAAAGGATTTCGTCCCCGAAATCTTCAAGTTAGGAGGAATGTATATCCTATCATCCAATCATCCATCTACTCATCCATCAAACACGAGCATCCATTGTCCTTAAAAGACTTCTAATGCTTCATGATCATATGCGAAGTGTGTGTGTGTACATGTACTTATCTAATGCAAAATCAGGCGGTCTACTGATTCAGTTGACCTCCTTAATGCGAATTATGTAAGTGCCATGAATCCATTATGTATGCAAATTTTCTCCTATTCATGATTCTACATGAGTGCACAATCATTCATTACAAATGCAACATCCATATGACAACACATTAAAGTTCAACCATATACGAATGCAAACATATATGCATATGCAATATGAAGTGACTGAGCCGATCTAAAACCTAGATTGTGTGCGTATATGCAACCACGAGAAACCACTAGCAATCACTTGCAACCACTTGCAACTATCATCCATAACATGTTTCAATTACATGTTTCCATCCAAAGATATCTACCTAAAAGATAAGGTCGAGGAAATATACCTAAAAAGATAGATAAAAGCGCAACTTAAGGAAAAGGAAAGATCAAGGATGTACCCTCGAACAGAAAAGGGTAGGCAGTGCGTATTCTAGCTTCAGTTTCCCAAGTCGCGTCTCCCTCGGCGTCGCTCCACTGAACTTTGACGAGCTTGACTTCGCGGTTGCGTAGCTTCTTCACTTCTGTTCCTAAGATGCGGGTTGGAACTTTTCTTATGGTTGCTTCGCGTTCCACTTCGGCCTCTTCGAGGATATTTGGCTCTACCACTTCAGCAGACTCATGTAGACATTTTCGGAGATGTGAAACGTGAAAAACGTTGTGGACTCCAGCCAACTTCTCGGGTAGCTCTAATCTATAGGCCATTTTTCCAATTTTCTCGACGATAGGGAATGGCCCTACGAACCTTGGTGCTAGTTTTCCTGTGGTTCCAAAACGAACAACGTTTCTTAGTGGTGATACCTTGAGAAAAACTCTGTCTCCAACCTCAAATTCAAGGTCGGTCCTTCTCTTGTCGGCATAGGACTTTTGTCTGTCTTGGGCCGTCTTCATCCTTCTTCGTATTAAGTCTACTTTCTCTGAAGTTGCTCGGATCATATCTGGTCCAAGTATGAGCTTATCAGTAGACTCCCACCAACAAGTGGGCGATCGGCACGGTCTTCCATATAAAGCTTCGAAGGGCGCCATTCCGATGGTTGCTTGATAGCTGTTGTTGTAGGCAAATTCCACCAAAGGAAGGTGGTCTTCCCATGTCCCTCCGAAGTCAAGGACGCATAGCCTTAAAAGGTCTTCCAAAACTCTGTTCACTCTCCCTGTTTGGCCGTCGGTTTGGGGATGATAGGCTGTGCTCAAGCATAACTGCGTTCCTACTGCTTCTTGCAGACTCCGCCAAAACTCACTGGTGAAGATGGGGTCTCGGTCACTAACAATGCTAGATGGTATTCCATGGAGTCGAACGATTTCCTTGAGGTAAAGTGATGCTAGGGATGAGGCAGTTCTTTTACTTTTGACAGGTAAAAAGTGGGCGCTTTTAGTAAGCCTATCCACTATTACCCAAATGCTAGTGTTGCCTCTCCTAGACCTAGGCAGCCCATCGATGAAGTCCATTGAGATGCTATCCCACTTCCACTGCGGGACCTCCAGAGGATGTAGTAGTCCGCCAGGCTTTTTCTGTTCCGCCTTAACCTATTGGCACACCATACACTTAGAAACGAACTCTGCCACGTCCTTTTTCATGCCGTTCCAGAAGAAAGTCCTTTTTATATCTTTGTACATTTTATCCCCGCCTGGGTGTATCGTCATCTTGGAGTGATGTGCTTCTTCGAGAACCTTCTTTATTAAATCTTTTGTCTGTGGGACGCATAGTCTTCCGTCTCGCCTTAGCAAACCCTTATCGTCGATGGAGTATCTGTTGAGGTGACTTGAAGTCTCACCCCTAATTAGCCTATCAATCGTTTCCACAAGCTGAGGGTCTTCGCGTTGTGCTGCCCCTACCGAATCCACTAAAGTTGGGCGCACTTCGAGAGATGCTAGCAAGCCTGGTACGAAATCGGAGGAGGGCCTAAAGTCGAAGCTGGCTATAAACTCTAGGCTTTGTCTTTCAACAAACAACGGGCTTAGGGTCAATTTCTTTCGGCTCAACGCATCTGCCACTACGTTGCCTTTGCCCGGAGTGTAGGAGATTTCGAAATCGTACGAGGCAAGAAACTCCATCCACCTTTGTTGCCTCAAGTTAAGATCTTTCTGCGAGAAAAGATATTTCAACGATTTATGGTCAGTGTAAAGTTCGAACTTCTCACCTAGGAGATAGTGTCGCCAAGACTTGAGTGCAAAGACGATGGCGGCTAACTCAAGATCGTGGGTTGGGTAGTTCTTTTCGTGCACTTTCAACTGCCTCCCGCCATAAGCTACTACCCTTCCTTCTTGCATTAAGACGGCGCCTAGCCCTGTCCCACATGCATCCGTATAAACAGTGAACATCTTGCTCCCATCTGGCAGCGTCAAAACTGGGGCTGTTGTAAGAGCCCTTTTCAGTCGTTGGAAAGCAAACTCGCAATCCAAATCCCAATTGAACTCTAGATTCTTCTTAGTCAATTTCGTGAGCGGAGCTGAGATTTTCGCAAAATCCCTTATGAATTTTCGATAGAAACCTGCTAGTCCTAGAAAGCTTCGAACCTCAGTCGCATTCCTTGGTGTCTTCCAATCCTGTACCGCCACTACCTTAGCAGGGTCCACTGCTAACCCTTGTTTGGATACTATGTGCCCAAGGAACCTCACCTCTTCTCTCCAAAAGTGGCATTTGGAGAATTTGGCTTTTAGTTGATGGACTCGCAAAGTTTCCATGATTGCCCTTAAGTGCTGATCATGTTCCTCTTCACTCTTTGAGAAGATAAGGATATCGTCTACGAAGACCACTACGAATTTGTTGAGGAAATCTCTGAATACCCTACTCATCAGGTCCACGAAGTAAGCAGGTGCATTTGTCAAGCCGAAAGGCATGACAAGCCATTCAAAGAAGCCGTCTGGGGTTCTGAATGCCGTTTTATCGATGCTATCTTCAGCCACCCTTAGCTGATGAAAACCGGTTGCTAAATCGAGTTGGGAGAAAACAGACGCTCCTACAAGCTGGTCAAATAAATCGTCAATTCTAGGGAGAGGGTGCCTATTCTTTTTCGTTAGCTTGTTGAGCTCCCTATAGTCAACACATAGACGGAGTGAACCATCCGCCTTTGTAGCGAACACCACTGGAGCGCCCCATTCTGAAATGCTCCTCCTAATGAACCCCTTTTCTAGAAGCTCTTTAATCTGTTTACTGAGCTCTTTCCTTTCTCGTGGAGCCATGTGTCTAACGGGCAACGCAACGGGCTTTGCATTATCTACAAGATATATGCGGAAATCTATTTCCCGCTTCGGAGGCAAGCCCTTCACCTCTTCGAAGACATCCGGATATTCCCGGACCACTCTAACTGATTGCAAATTTTCAACAGAGGCATCTAGCGATTCAAGATAACTAAGCATAACCGCATACGAGGGATTACAAGAAATTTCCAAAGTATTACCGAGCTGGGTTAGGAGCCTAACAACCCTTTTCTCACAATCAAGGATGGCCCCATTACTGGATAGCCAATCCATACCCAAAATCAAACCATAACCCGAAAAGCCCAAAACAAAGGCACTACATTGAAATTCTACACTTAGAATAGAAATTTTCAATCCCAAACAGATCATAGACAAATGAGCTGGGCCCCCAATTGGGTTTGAAACAATTAAGGGGTCCTCTACCATACTAGTTTTTAGGTGCAGAGATTCTACTAAAGCAGACGAGATAAAGGAGTGTGATGCGCCAGAATCAAATAAAGTGCGAACGGGGTGATCATAAAGATAAACTACACTTTCTACAGAAGTATTTATACCTCGCTGTTGCAGAGGTGGCGCTTCTAGCACATGAACCTGTGCCCCTGGGGTGGATCCAGCCCTCTGCCCCTGTCCTCGTTTCTTTGGGCAGTCCTTAGCCCTGTGGCCTGTCTCACCGCAAGAAAAGCACCCACCATTCTCCTTGGCCTTCTTTTTCCGGCAGTCCTTCACTAAGTGCCCCACTTTGCCACAGAAATTGCACTTCCTCTTCTCTTTGTTGCCTTTTCCGCCCTTCTTAAAGTCTGTCTTCTTAGGCTGCAAACCCTCTTTCTTCCCTTGAGAGCTTTCTGCCTTTGTCTCCTTCTTGGCCTTATCCTCTTCATCCAGCAATGCCATTTGCACCAATCTTTCATACGTGGCTCCTATGGGTATATGGGTCATGGCCAAACTGTGTAATGGCTCATTCAACCCTTTGACGAAACGGAGAGCCTTCTTGTGCGGGGTGTTGACTAGGTCAAGCCCAAACCTAGCCAGCTCGTCGAACTGATTCACATACTCTCTGACTGACTTGTCCCCTTGCTTAAGAAATAAGAACTTTTCCAACTGCAAACTTCTTTCCGCATCTGAGAGAAATTTAGTCTCAAACCTTGCCCTAAAGTCCTCCCATGTCTCCACTGGTCTTTCAGCATTAGTGACTTCCCACCAGTAGGAAGCCTCGCCCTTCAATAGCCACACTGCCAGTTGTACTTTTTGTCTATCTTCTACCTCAAAGATGATGAATAGGTCCTCCGTTTCTTTCAGCCAATTTCTAGCTGCCACGAAGGACTCAGTTCCATGGAAATCCCTTCCTCCCGTAGCTTTAAAATCTTTACATATCTTAGCAAAAGAGTTTCCCCGAGGAGGAGGTGGAGGAAAAGGTGCTGCTGCAGCTGGACGATTTCCTGCAGCTGGGGGAGGAGGAACGGTAGGACCTGGCTGAGTGGCCCTTGCTTCTAAGAACCGTATAAACCAACCAGGTATTGGCACCCCTTCTGGCAAGTTAAGATCTTCGGACATGCTGAAACAAAAAGGATAGATTCAAAACGAAGGATAAGAGATAGTACCTATGGCTTTGGGGAGCGGACTTTGCCTTTTTTTTAATAAAATAATATTTTCTTTTAAAAATGCTTCTTTAAATTTCCTTTTTGAAAATAATTTTTAGAACTTTTTATCCTATCTGGTAAACCTATGCTCTGATACCAAGTGAAACACCCCACCTCCGTTAGGGTCACTCTCAAAGGGAATGCCCTAATTTTGGTGGAGGTTTATAAGTATAAGTCACAGATATACAAGACAGATATAAGAACACATATTTGTAAACAGCGGAAAACAACAACTTTATTTTATAAAAGCAAATACGTGCTACAACAATATCACCATAATTGTCTTACATCTTTTCCAAAAACATAACACTTTCATAATCTGTCTTGATTACATTATTTAAAGAAGCATAAATAAAACATAGATAAACTGCAAAAGCCCCATAGTGGATTGTCCCAAGCCATAGTTCAAAACGGAAAGGTCCAAGCAATACATTTCTCTTCTTCAAGCTGGATGTTAAGGCTGGTCAAGCTGCTGTGTTCCCTCCCTGTGGACCTGGGGCGGGGAAACGGAAGAAAAGAAGACGAAAGAAAAGTAGAGTCAGACATAAAGCCTGAGTAAGTCTAGTACTATTCTGTCTATGAATAAAGAACTGGGTATGATAAGTATAAAAAAGAAGTGGGGCAAGCACTATAAACTTGGTTAAGTTGTCTAGGGTCGAGTATACTATCGTACCCCATGTTAATCTCTGAACCCATATAAACTAGTTTCCAACTGGCACCCCATAATCAGGGTGAAGTGATCCATTCTACGATGATCGGCTCCTACTCGCATAGTTACATGTGTCTTACGGCCCCCGATGTTGTAGTTACCTATGCTGGTCCCACCATGGGGTGTATCAAGTCCCGTGGTGGCGGCCCGACACAATCCTAGAATGCACAGGTATGCTACTGGTGTCCAGTGCCTTATTTTTCTGCGCCGGAGTGTGTGCACGCCCGCACCCCGTTAGAACCTACACTGCTACACCACCGCCGTCGATTTGACCTCTTACAATCAGCCCAGTAATCGTGCCCCACCCTGCCTAGTTTCAGGGTATCCTGATACACCTTCTAGGGTTACTGCTGAAAAGGGTCCCCCGTTACTAGGTTTTCTATCTCTAGCCAACATGCTAAGTTGGTTAAGTGTTTTCTAACCTAACCCCCACCAATCCGTTTAGTTTAGCATGTTCCATTTTGATTAAGTTTTTAGTTCACGTAATCCTAACAATCCTGACTCAGCCTTAATTGTCTTATTAAAGCCTTGACCTCTCACATTAGACATGTATTGTTGTGGCTGCCTGTTGCCGGTTGGTTCCGGGCAGTCTTACGCCACAACTCAGTCTAACCTCGGGTCCTTATTGGGCTCCATGTTTAACCTCCCACATTGGATAGGTATTGTTGTGACTACTGGACAGCCGGACGGTTCCGGGCAGGTTTACATCACAACTCAATCCAACCTCGGGTTAAACACATCGTATGTTCTACATTTACATATTTTGTCTTTCTTCTTTATTTTCTTATATGTAAATATTTGCGGCCCATTATTAAGTTAATGGTGTAAAGGTTACACCAATCATGGGCCCAACCCATACTTGAATTTGGGCCCTTCTACTTTATATTTTCATTCATTAATAAATTTAACCCAACGTTATTTTCCCCCGTTTACACGTCCGTTTACTATATATATGTTGGGCTTAGCCTTTTTTAAGCCCAACTTAGCCATGAGGAAAAGGGGAGGCTTAAAGCGTGATTACATACATAAAAAGGGGAATGTGAACGCATGAACTTGCAAAGTGACGTTGGAACTACAAAACAGAAACTGGTGTACTTGCATAGTAACATAAATGACATGAATCAAAGCATGTAAACTTGTAGTTAAGTTAAGAATATCACTATTGATACATAGGCCTAACTACAACATAAACCTATACTTTTATTCAGGCATAATGTCAAACATAAGCAAATCATGTTCATAAGATTACTACATGTTTACAAAGGTGCTTACTTTTGTTACTAACACAAAAGTATAGTTCAAACTAATCATGATTTTAAATCTATTCACATGGCATAAATATTTCTAACATGAAATCATGATTTTTTACTTTAGTCATGCAAACTTGCAAAAGGGATTTTGAATCTAGCCTACATATGTCATCATAATTCTTGTTAACAATATTGACCTAACATGGATTTCAATTATGCAAATTATCAATCATAGCCTAGTCATATTCATAAGTTTGCAAATAGGTTTTCTAGTACAAAAGCATGGCTTAATACATGATGCCCAATTTCAACATAATTTCATATGGATTATGATAACCCAAACTTATTCCAATTACTTCACAAAAATGATGTTTGTATAAAAATACACATTATGATGGCATAGTAGCAAAGCCCCAAACTTGCATGAATTTCAATCAACTACATACATGTAACTTCAACATGGATTACATAATTTGCGAATATTCCAAATGTATACTTGCATAAAACTACCGCATGTAGTTTTTCATAATTGAATAACACAATTCGCACAAATATGAATTACTTTATCGCCACAAATCAAGTATACAAACCAACACAATTATTTGTTCATACCAAAATAATACTCTACTTACAATGGTGTGACGAATTCTCCAATTTAGGGATTTGGAGATGCGATTCCTAGTTGATTTGATTTGTTTAGGTTGCTTTATGCCTTAGAATTTGCCTCCTAATTCTCTCTCCAATTGGTGGCTACTCCTAGTCGTTCCTCAGTAACATGGCGGCTTTGTTCTTATTTTTGAAAGAATGGATTAGGGTTAGGTCTAGGGTTGTTTTTATAGAGGTTATGAACTGATTAGGACCATTGATGTTGCCTGGATTGATCGTAGCCATTCATTCGGAAGAGAGACCAATTAGAGCCTGCCACCTAGCCCTAATGACAAAGCAGACCACAGAAAATCGACCAACATAGAATAGGCCAGCCAGGTTGGACTGGGCTCGACCTGGGTCTGGACCAGGTCGACATGCCTGTCGACAGCCCTGTCGACAGCCCTGTCGACCTGGCTAGACCAGGTCGACAGCCCAGTCGACCTGGGTGCGTTAGGTGGGTGTTTTTCCGCCCTGGCCCATTGGGCCCCATTTTCGAATTTTAAACTTAATTTAGAAACTTCCGAAGGCCATATCTTCTTCATACGGACTCCGTTTTTCGAAAACTCGGACTCTATTTCGCGTATTTTTCCGAGACGAACGCAATGGCGTATCCCGTTTCCCTTAGTTCTTTGATTTGAAATTAATTATACTTTAATTTGTGAATTTCATAGTTATAGAATTCGCGGGGTGTTACAGAGGAGATATACCTAAAAAAAAAAGATAGATAAAAGCGCAACTTAAGGAAAAGGAAGGATCAAAGATGTACCCTCGAAAAGAAAAGGGTAGGCAGCACGTATTCTAGCTTCAGTTTCCCAAGTTGCATCTTCCTCGGCGTCGCTCCACTGAACTTTGACGAGCTTGACTTCGCGGTTGCGTAACTTCTTCACTTCTGTTCCTAATATGCGGGTTGGAACTTTCCTTATGGTTGCTTCGCATTCCACTTCAGCTTCTTCTAGGATATTTGGCTCTACCACTTCAGCAGACTCATGTAGACATTTTCGGAGATGTGAAACGTGAAAGACGTTGTGAACTCCGGCCAATATTTTTCGGGTAGCTCTAATCTATAGGCCATTTTCCCAATTTTCCCAATAATAGGAAATGGTCCTACCTAAAGGTATAGTCGAATGATAGAAGCAAGTAAAAACTTTGTGCCCATTAGGCAATGTCAAAACTGGAAATCTATGCCACATATGTATTGATTAGGAGAAGAACTCTCTAAGCATCAACCCCGAAGACCGAAATCAACATCAGACTGACACCCAAAGAATTACTCAACCCAACCACTATATATGATTCTAGGAAACTAAGCATGATGGACTCATTTTAGGTCACAAGGGAGTCCCTCCCTAAGACCAACCCGTATCCTATAAAACCCAAAAAGTTTAGTCAAACCAACGAACACCCTCCAGCCCCAACATGTGTTACTAACAGATGAGTCATACTCCCTATGGGGTTTGCAACAGAAATTGGATTGAGAATGGGACCGAGAGGATATACGGAAAAGATAGCATGCAAGTAAGCTCTACAGGAAGAGAGGGATCAAGGATATATTCTTAAGAAGAGATATGATGCACGAATCTAGTCTTCAATCTTCTAAGTCGCATTCCTTGAGCTTAACTCCATTATGCTTTGTCCGTCTTTAACTTCACAATTTCTTAGCTTCTTAATTCTTGTTTCCAAAATATGAGTTGGAACCTATTTCACTGTTGCCTCTCGTTCCACTTTCACTTATTCTCCTTCTAGTATACTTGGCTCAAGCATAATTGCGTACTCATGGTTCCATGCAAGCTTTCCAAAATTCACTAGTGAATCTTGGATCTTGTTCACTTACTAGAAGGTATTCCACATAGATGAATTATCTCTTGAAAATAAACAAATGTCAACTATGTTGCCAAATGTACTTACTAAGGTGATTCTTTACGACTTATGCATAAGCGAAATGAACCTTCTGCCTTAGTGGCGAACACTACTGGAGCGCCCCATTCTGAAATGCTCCTTCTAATGAACCCCTTCTCTAGAAGCTCTTTAATCTGTTTACTGAGCTCTTTCCTTTCCCGTGGAGCCAAGTGTCTAACGGGCGACGCAACGGGCTTTGCATTATCTACAAGATGTATACGGAAGTCTATCTCCCGCTTCGGAGGTAAGCCCTTCACCTCTTCGAAGACATCCGGATATTCCCGGACCACTCTAATCGATTGCAAATTTTCAACGGAGGCATCTAGCGATTCAAGATAACTAAGCATAACCGCATACGAGAGATTACAAGAAATTTCCAAAGTATTACCGAGCTGGGTTAGGAGCCTAACAACCCTTTTCTCACAATCAAGGATGGCCCCATTACTGGATAGCCAATCCATGCCCAAAATCAAACCATATCCCGAAAAGCCCAAAACAAAGGCACTACATTGAAATTCTACGCTTAGAATAGAAATTTTCAATCCCAAACAGATCATAGACAAATGAGCTGGGCCCCCAATTGGGTTTGAAACAATTAAGGGGTCCTCTACCATACTAGTTTTTAGGTGCAGAGATTCTACTAAAGCAAACGAGATAAAGGAGTGTGATGCGCCAGAATCAAATAAAGTGCGAACGGGGTGATCATAAAGATAAACTACACTTTCTACAGAAGTATTTATACCTCGCTGTTGCAGAGGTGGCGCTTCTAGCACATGAACTTGTGCCCCTGAGGTGGATCCAACCCTCTGCCCCTGTCCTCGTTTCTTTGGGCGGTCCTTAGCCCTGTGGCCTGTCTCACCGCAAGAAAAGCACCCACCATTTATCTTGGCCTTCTTTTTCCGACAATCCTTCACTAAGTGCCCTACTTTGCCACAGAATTTACACTCCCTCTTCTCTCGGGACTTGTTGTCTTTCCCGTCCGTCTCAAAGTCTGTCTTCTCAGGGCAGTCTTTGTTGATGTGTCCAGTCTCCCCACAATGAAAACATTCTCCTTGCTTTCTTTTCCTTTTTCTTCAATCCTTGGCTATGTGCCCTTCCGTACCACAAAAATTGCATTTCCTTTTTTTCCTTTTTCTTATTATTACTGTTACGATCCTTTCTTGTTTGACTATTATTTGTCTTCCTACTCTGGGACTCTTCCGCTTGCTGGTTCACGTGGAGGAGGAGGAGTGAAAGCGTTAGCAGCTGGGGAGTAAGGTCTCCAGACATGCTGAAACAGAAAGGATAGATTCAAAACGAAGGATAAGAGATAGTACCTATGGCTTTGGGGGGACTTTGCCTTTTAAAACAAAATAATATTTTATCTTTTTAAAAATGCTTCTTTAAATTTCTTTTTTTTTTTGAAAATAAATTTTCAAAACTTTTTATCTTATCTGGTAAACCTATGCTCTGATACCAAGTGAAACACCCCACCTCCGTTAGGGTCACTCTCAAAGGGAATGCCCTAATTTTGGTGGAGGTTTATAAGTATAAGTCACAGATATACAAGACAGATATAAGAACACATATTTTTGAACAGCGGAAAACAACAACTTTTATTTCATCAAAATATGTGTTACACAAACCATGCCATAATTGTCTTACAATATTTCCAAAATCATAACTGTCTTGATTACATTATTTAAAGAAGCATAAAGAAAACATAAATAAACTTCAAAAGTCCCATAGTTGCTGTCCAAAGCCATAGTCCAAAACGAAAAGATCCAAGCAATACATTCTTTCTCTTCAAGCTGGATAAGGGGGCTGGTCAAGCCGCGGTATTCCCTCCCTGTGGACCTGGGGGGGGGGGGGAGGAAACGGAAGAAAAGAAGACGAAAGAAAAGTAGAGTCAGACATAAAGCCTGAGTAAGTCTAGGACTATTCAGTCTATGAATAAAGAACTGGGTATGATAAGTATAAGCTAGAAATGGGAAAGCACCATAAACTTAGTTAAGTTGTCTAGGGTCGAATATACTATCGTACCCCGTATTAATCTCTGTACCCATACAAACTAGTTCCCAACAGGCACCCCATAATTAGGGTGAAGTGATCCATTTTATGATGATCGGCTCCTACTCGCATAGTTACATATGTCCTACGGTCCCCGATGTTGTAGTTACCTATGCTGGTCCCACCATGGGGTGTATCAAGTCCCATGGAGGCGGCCCGATACAATCCTAGAATGCACTGGTATGCTACTGGTGCCCAGTGCCTTATTTTTCTGCGCTGGAGTGTGTGCACGCCCGCACCCCGTTAGAACCTACACTGCTGCACCACCGCCGTCGATTTGACCTCGTACAATCAGCCCAGTAATCGTGCCCCACCCTGCCTAGTTTCAGGGTATCATGATACCTTGTAGGGTTACTGCGAAAAGGGTCCCTCGCTACTAGGTTTTCTATTTCTAGCCAACATGCTAAGTTGGTTAAGTGTTTTATAAACCTAACCCCCAATCAGTCTGTTTAGTTTAGCATGTTCCATTTTGATTAAGTATTAATATAATTTACTTAATCCTATCAATCCTGTCTCAGCCTTAATTGTCTTATTAAAGCCTTGACCTCTCACATTAGACAGGTATTGTTGTGGCTGCCTGTTGCCGGTTGGGTCCGGGCAGTCTTACGCCACAACTCAGTCTAACCTCGGGTCCTTATTGGGCTCCGTGTTTAACCACCCACATTGGATAGGTATTGTTGTGACTACTGGACAGCCGGGCGGTTCCGGGCAGGTTTACATCACAACTCAATCCAACCTCGGGTTAAACACATCGTATTTTTCTACATCTACATATTTTGTCTCTTTTCTTTTTATATGTAAATATTTGCGGCCCATTATTCAAATTCATCTTTATTGGTTAAATTTCATTTATGCCACTTAATTGTTCTTTCAAGGTTGTTGGCATGCGTTAAACATGCCAACACATATGTTCTATATTTTAGCCCAAACGTCATTACCCCCGTATTATACGTTCGCTCCAACGTAAGGTGTGTTGGGTTTAATACTTAAACCCAATTTAGCCAAATGAAAAGGGGAGGCTTATAACATGACGTTTATAAGATAACATGAAAAAAAGGGGAGTGTGAACGCATGAACTTGCAACGAACGATTCAATTAACATAAAATAGGCACATGTGAACTTGCAATTGTAACATCATATAATCATGGCATAACATGAATCATTTTATCCATATAATCATAGCATAAACAATACTTAAACATGAATCATTCTATTCGTATAATCATGGCATAAACAATACTTAAACATGAATCATTCTATTCATATGGTTAATGCATAGACAATACTTAAACATGAATCAATCTATTCATATGATTATGGCATAAACATTACTTAAACATGAATCATTTATTCATATGACTATGGCATAAACAATACCTAAACATGAATTATTCTATTCATATGATTATGGCATAAACAATACCTAAGCGTGAATTATTCAATTCATATGATTATGGTATAAACAATACTTAAACATGAATCATTTATTCATATGACTATGGCATAAACAATACCTAAACATGAATTATTCGATTCATATGATTATGGCATAAACAATACTTAAACATGAATCATTTATTCATATGACTATGGCATAAACAATACCTAAACATGAATTATTCTATTCATATGATTATGGCATAAACAATACCTAAGCATGAATTATTCAATTCATATGATTATGGCATAAACAATACTTAAACATGAATCATAGGTTCAACTAACCATGTAAACTTGAAATTAAGAATCTAACTAAATTAGATATCATTATTATTGGCACATGGTCTTGACTAGAAATATAAGCCTATATTTTTATTTAGGCATAAACTAATCGCTTTCATAAAATCACTACATGTTAACAAAAGGGTACTTACTTTTGTCACTAATACAAAAGTATGGTTCAACTAGAATTATCCCAACCTAATTCTTATATGAATCATGGTTTTCATTCTATTCATAGAATTATAGCATAAACATATCTAAACTTACATCATGGTTTTTATTTTATCTAAGTAAACTTGCAAGAGGAATGTAATTCTAATGTAATTCTAATGTAATTCTAATGTAACTTATGATAACAACATGAGCCTAAAAACATGTTTTTCAATTGGGCATAATAACGAACATAGTTTAGTCATGTTCATAAAATTAATACAAATTTACAAAGATGCGTGCTTTTGTCACTATCACAAAAATATGATTTTTATACTTGAACTAGGATGCCAATTTCAACATAACCTTCATATGAATCATAATACTTAAGTGGATAAAATTACACTAAAGATGACCATAGAATTATGCATCATGTTGTCATAACAATAGATCATAGACTTGCATGAATTTCAAAATAAACTATTACAACATATAGTTGTTGTTTCAACATGAATCTTATACTTGCATTTACCAAATGGGTGTTGTAAATAACTACCACAAACATGTAGTTTTCAATATGAATCATATGCTTGCATAAGTCCCAATCAAAATTCCACAACATGTGGTTGTCAACATAAGCCACATACTTGTATGAATCAAACCATAGCATTGCCAAATCGTTTAGAATCAAAATAACATACAAATATAATTCATTATCGCCACAATTCCATTTCGTTTCCAACGCAAATCGCGTACTTGCAAATATCCAATCGTATACCATAATATTCCCAAATCGTTTTGCATCAAAGCAACATACAAATATAGATTATTATCGCCACAATTCCATTTCTTACATTACACAAATCAACACAATTATTTAATTCATATCGGAATAGCACTCTACTTACAGCGTATGGCGAATCTTCAATTCAGGAATCTGAATTCTGAATTTGGAGATGCTATCCTTTGTTGTAGGCGTTGCTTTGATTGATTTGACGTTGCTTTAAGCTTTTTGATTTATTCCTTATTGTCTCTCTATTTCTGACGGCTATCTTTAGTCTCTCCTCAGCAACATGACGGTCTCAGCTCCATTATAGTTTGTGTGAATTAGGGTTAGTCTTAGGTCCTTTTTATAGAGTTTGTGAGTTGATTTAGACCGTCGATGAAGCTTGGTTCAATGATAGCCGTTCGTTTGAAGGAGAGACCAACCAGGAGCTGACACCTAGCCCTAGTGACAAGGCAAGGCTCAGAAAATCGACCAAACACAGACCTGGCCAGCCAGGGTGGGCTGGGTTCGACCTGGCTCAGGGGCCAGGTCGACAGCCCAGTCGACACCGTGTCGACTTGGCAGTCGACACGGATTACCCAGGTCGACTGCCCAGTCGACCTGGTTAGCCCCAGTCGACCTGGGTGCTTTGGGTGGGAATTTTCCCGCCTTGGCCAATTGGGCCCGATTTTGAATTTTGAATTAGTTTTTCTGAGCTGTTTTCGTCTGTTCAAATTTTAAACCTAATTCTGAAACTTCCGGAGGCCATATCTTGGTCATACGGACTCCGATTTTCGAAAACTCGGACTCTATTTCGCGTATTTTTCCGAGACGAACGCAATGGCATATCCCATTTCCCTTAATTCTTTGATTTGAAATTAATTATACTTTAATTTAAGAATTTCACGGTTATAGAATACACGGTGTGTTACACGAATTTTGACAAAAAATGAAACTCAAGCCCATTCAAGCATGAAGAGTATAAATTTGGTACCTCCAAATAATAAGCATGAGCATAATCATAGTACAATAAAACTAACTCGCAATGGAAATAAGATAGAATAACAAGTATCGACTAAGGCAACTATCTTAAAAATGAATTGCTACATCAATATCTAGAATGAGAGAATAAGAATAGAAAAATAATCTTGAATACTTGCAAAGACATGTCTTCCCAAAAACAAACCTGACCGTTGTTATACGAGGGTGCCTGAATAAATTGTCTTATTAAGTAGAAAGTGTATAACACTGTCAACAATATACAAATGCTTCCCGTGTTTAACAAGGCTTGTAATTTTAAAATAACCTTGCAAAGATTACGCATGACGATTAACTACTATCGTACTCGTGGTAGCACATCCCAAAGAAGACTTATTGTAATACCCGTGGTAGCACTTCCTAAAGATAACTTATCGTAATACACTAAGATAGAACTTTTGCGCATAAGTATGAAGCCTTTGAACGCGATACCAAGCCAAGAGGCAAGCTTTCTAACTACTTAATACCCTACTAATAAAGGAGGCAGATTATATTGCTACTTATGGCCCCACTCACAATATAATATATGAAGTGGATTCCTATGATCACTTGAAGCCTCAGGCAGATCCATTGATCATTTAATACCTTACTAAGTGGTTTGCAACACGCTGTTATAAATTAGAGGACGCAAGCTACTAATTCCTACTAATTTAAGGCTTCCATAATTTGCACATATTCTTAACCCTACATAATGCGAGAGATAGTAATCAATCATTTATTACCAACATGATAGGTAAATGACTAATTGTCATTCACAACTTTCTCCTGGGGAATCCCTGTGTTACTATCTAATTGACCCTATTATATAGTCCTCAAGTCACTTTGTACTTCTCTTAGGATATGCAAACCTATGGTAATTCGTGATGATTATTTAATAACATATCATAAGGTAGACTCTAACCCAGTCACTTACTACCTAGAGGAAATGGACTATCGCGGAGATTACTGATCTCACACTTAATTAGCCATTTAATGCTTCTTATTCATATAGAGGTGAGATATCTAATCATTTAATACCTATTAGGGGAGGATCCTATGAATCTACCTTTATGGGGAAGGGTGAATCCAATCACTTAATACCCAATAGGCAGATCCCACTACTTAACACCTCTAATCCCAGAGTAGGCTACACTATGAATTATTCCTTTTTGGTTTCTTCTTTTGAAAGGGGCGAGGTCCCTATAGTCACTTAATATCTCAACATCTAAAGCAAACCTTTTAGAACAAATTCACGTTACAAAAATAATTATCGCCACTGATTCCTATGGTCAACGATATCTCACATCAGTTGTACATATATCCGACCGTTGGAAAGTGCAGACTTCTGTCGGATAACACAACTTACTTCGCATCACTAACCTACTAAGTCCAATCCTTACTTTAATTAAAGATATTATTCTGGAAATTAATCTAGAAATAAGATAAGGGTGATTTCCTAAGATTCACAACTCCAGGATATTTATCAGTTTATTTCTTTATTGGACTTAGTATTTACCACGACCAATAATACTCAAATTTCCATTAATCTCCTTTAATTCAATTAGTTATTATAACGATCACATGTCATTAATGACCATAATGATCGTACTTCCTAAGGTAATGGACCCCCAATCAACCCAATTACACATTTGTCATATGCCATTAGTGACCATAACGGTCATTTTTCCTAAGGTAATGGACAACCACTAAATGTCATTTATATCATTTTAATTTATCACATTAGTTCTATTTATTGCAACTTCCATAATTTTACTATAGTTATTTGCTTTTTATTGAGTTGTATACATATAAGTTCATTATATTAATTTCCCTAATTGGAGTGTTACATTTATTCTTATTTATTATGAATTGTAACCATTTGACATTTATTCATTCATTTATTTCCCTGCAATATTCATAGTCACAATATTAATCCCTTTCTTAATTTATCTATAACCTTTTGAATTATAGAAACTAATTAACATTTATTGCTGGTAAACATAACAGTTATAAATATTTATCTCCATTCGTTATGGGAAATATTACTATACACCCGGCATAATGGAAACTATTCAAATTCAAACATACAACATACGTTTACTTAATAATATTATTAATAACGTTGTTAACGTAAATTTTTGGATGGATAAAGTTATAATATAATTATTATTGTATATATTTTTTATTTATTTTTAGCGCGATATTTACGTAGTGACTACTTATTTTAATTATTGTTACCTCGCATTTTAGTCCAAACTAACAACTAGAACAATCCTTTTGTAGTTAGTCTTGTTAAGATTTGATATCTTGTAAAAAGATTATTTACTATAATTGTAACAACCCGGCCTTATGTGATTATTGATTAATTTATAGTAATGAATAATAAAGAGGATGTAAATTGTAAATCAAGAGTTAATTGATTATTTGGGTGGTAATTTAATAAAATAAATATTCCTTCAATATATAAGATTAAAAATGTGATTTGTGGGAATCATTGTTGAATGGAAATTCTAGCTTATACAAATAAGCTTAACCTTGTGTTAGAATTAAACTGGGTATGAATTTGAGTTAAAATGTAATTTAAATATTAAGTTCGCAATCTTGTGTATTTATGGTTTGGAAAATAATAATGATAGTAGAATATCGCTTTTGAAACAATAAAAGTGTCAAGGTATTAATAAATAAGGAATTGTAATACTTCTAAAGGCTTATTGCTTGAAAATTTCAATGAATCTATTATAGGGTAATTTTGTGTAAAACTATGTTTGTTTAAAATGAAGTTTATGTGAATAAATATTAAGGACTTGTTAAAATTTGTGTAAAGTATTTGTAAAAGTGTTAATAATAATATTTTTGAGTTTAAGAATCCATTTGGGCTAAGATTCTATGTTATAAACAATAAAATTTCTTAACATTGTTCATTTTATGTAAATTAAGTCCAAAATGCTTATTTTGTGTAAAATGTAAATTATTTGTAAATCGAGTGAAAATATTGTTAAAATGAATAAAAACGTGTTGAAACATATATTTATATTCTTAGTTGTGGCCTTATGTTAATTTTATAAATTGTAGTATTAAACATAAGTAAATCTGCGAAGAAAATATGTAGATACTTGTGTAATTAAGGCTTTCTAACCCCTAATATCTTGCCTAAGCTAATCCTTGGGCTAATAGTTTAATTAGCATCTTGATGAGCTTGATTAGTGGAGAAAGGTGAGGAGTTCTCTGGACAATGTATGTACTTTCATTTTCTTGGGAAACTAGACATTTTCTTCTTTATCCAGTAAAACATCCATGACTATTTCGTTTTAAAAATTCGGTTTTTGGAACTCTAAATCAAAGCCGGAAGGAAAATTATTGCCTTAAACTAAATCTACAGCAGGTAATCCACGTTGTGGTTGTATTTCATCTCAAATTTATCCATATTGTTCCAGGTTGAGAAATTTATCCTTGTTCTTTGTTGCATGCTATTGTAGATTAACCTATAGTTACTCCAGCTTAGAGAGGAGTAAAAAAGTTCAAACTATGATCAATTTTGAAGCTTTTTTCTTCAAATCCTTGCTGCAAATCAAAAGTGAGCGAAGGCTCACACTTCTAACTTGTTCCAGCAAAAGTATATATATGAATCTGAGCCTAAACCTGTAAGTTTCATTCAATATCTTGTTGTTGTTTCTAAAGCCAAAACATGGCACAGGTCTATCTTTGAGGTGAATATCTCTTTCATTTCTTTACAAAATATTTTTATTTTTCTCCCATGTATTCTTGATTGTTTCTAGTCTTAGATGTCGAATTTTAGGAGAGTCGAAATAGTTTTGATTGCCTGAATTTTGCTAAATAGTTGCCTATTCGTTGTTATTCAGGTCAGGATACATTCCCGTGCCCAGGTCAACCCAAGATAGAGCTAGGTCGACCTAAGATAGAGCTGCGTCGACACATGGGTCGACCTATGCACAAAGTAGGCCAACACATGTGTCGACCTATGCATATATTGAATTTGCTATTACTTTTGCCTGATTTTCACTTGTGTTAAGTTAATTTTTATGAGTACGTTTTGATGCTAATCTAATGCTATTACAAGAGATTTCTAGTTGTTTTTTTAACTTTCCATGATTTCTTACAAAAATATGTGGTTTGTTCAGTAGTAATAAAGCACTATTACAAGAGATTTCCAGTTGTTTTTAAACTTTGCGAGTATGCTTTTCTTGTGATACTTTCTTGCGTTTCAATGACATATGCATGGATTTTATAAAATTTGAACAAAAAATGTGAGCGCACACACATACACACACACATATATATACATATACATACATATATATATAATACATATATATGTATATATGTATATATAAACATCTAGTCTACAATAACTGCCAACAAGTTTGGTAGATAATAGTACATAATAGACATAGACTATGATCATATGTATATGAATGTAGATAGATGAACTCCAGATAAACCACCGCCCATCATACTTCAAAATCGAGTTCTGACAAGGCCACCACCCGATAATGAAGTATATCTACTCCTACACAATAAAATAGTCTCTCCAATATAATACTATAACAACAAAAAATACATATGAATAAATAACATCCCAATAATAGAAAAGACTCTCTAGATCAGCTCTCAAATAATCTCCATAACATAACTCAAAAAACCTGTAACCTGTACAAGACTAAACAAAAATAAGCTACCAACCACATATATAAGGTATATGTCTATATATATATATATATATATATATATATATATATATATATATATATATATATATATAAGAAATATATATTGTGTTGGCCCACCCAGAACCAGCCAAAATTTCCCTGAAATGGGTTATGAGGTCATCTATTAATTACCCTACTAAACCTGCTTAAGCAGTTTTTCACCTTTCAAACCTTGTTTCAGCCATATCTCCCAAACGGTAAGTCCGTTTGACAAATGTGACCACTCTACGAAAAGGTAAACCATCATTTGAATCCAATGGAAGTGGTTTCAGGTCAAAACTTCTTACCAATCAAAAGTTATAGGTGAAACAAGATTCGCTAGGGGCAAAACGGTCTTTTAAGATTCAACAAAAATTGTGAACATGGGAAATGACCCCAATAGTCCTTCCCCAAAGTTACACGACCATACGAATTCATATAAAAATAAAATAAATATTCTACGATCCTTCGATACGTAAAATGCGGGTCGTTACACTCTCATCCCCTTAAGAAATTTCGCCTCTAAAATTCCTTAACTAAGAAAAACAAACAATGGTGTCCCGCATGCCTATCAACCATTTACAAACAATCAAACATACATAAGAACACACAACAAGTTTATCCTAGCATGCAGTTTACTAATAAGGGAGTAACTATATCATGATTTAAAATCCTACCAGGCAAAGAGTTCTGGATATAACTTCCTTATGCTCTCCTCTATTTCCCACGTACATTCATTCTCATTATCGCCCCACTGGACCTTGACCAGTTCCACCATCTTCCTTCGAAGTTGTTTTGTATCATGTCCGGTAATACGAATCATCCTACGACTCCCAACTACCTCGGATTCTACCTTGATATCGTCCAACTGATCTGGTGAAATAGTCATATCAGAATCGTGCACAAACTTCCTTAATTGGGAAACATGAAATATGTTGTGAACTCATGCCTTCTTGTCAGGCAATCCAATATTATATGCTAAATTCCCAACTTGCTCGAGGATTGGAAATGGACCAACAAACCTTGGCGCCAACTTTCCCCTTCTACCAAATCGAATCACACTCTTCAACGGAGAAATCTTAACGAACACTAAGTCACCAACGGAGAATTTCAGATCTCTTCGTCTTTTATCAGAATAACTCTTCTGCCTATCTTGGGCAGCCTTCATTCATTGTTGAATAACCTTGATCTTGTATGAAGTTTCTCTTATTATATCTGGCCCAAGTATAAATTTCTCACCGGTTTCCAGCCATCATGATGGTGAGTTGCACGGTCTTTCGTACAAATCTTCAAATGGAGCCATACCAATACTGAATTGATAACTATTATTATATGCAAATTCAACCAAATGTAAATGATCATCCCATGATCCACCAAAATCCAATATACAGGCTCTCAAGAGATCTTTTAATACACGATTCACCCTGTTTGTTTGACCGTCGGTTTGAGGATGGTACGCGGTACTAAGATGTAATTCTGATCCTAACGCCTCTTGTAAGCTCTTCCAAAACCCACTAGTAAAAAGGGATCTCAGTCAATAACAATACCTTTGGGTACTCCATGAAATCTTACTATCCATTTTATATACAGTTCTGCTAACTTAGCTATTGTTCTGTTTGATTTGACTAGTATCTACCTTGCGCTTTTGGTCAGTCGATCCACAACCACCCAAATACTATCATGACCCGATCTAGTCCTTGGCAAACCGTCAATGAAATCCATTGAGACTTGTTCCCATTTCTATTCGGGAGTTTCTAGTGGTTGTAACAAACCACTAGGCTTTTTTTGCTTAGGTTTAACTAGCGGGCAGTTCATGTACTTGGATGTAAACCTTCCAACGTCTCTCTTCATCCCTTCCCGGTAGTAAGTCTGCTTCATGTCTCGATACATTTTGTTACCACCGGGATGTATAGTCAGTTTTGAGTGATGACACTCTCTGAGTACTTCATCTCTCAATCCATTAACATTGGGTACGACCAGTTTCCCATTCTTTCGAAGCCATCCTTCTTGATCAAGACCATACTTGTTCATTTCCTCACCGTCTATACCCATCTCTACTTTGGAGATGATTTCCAATAGATTAGGATCGTCCCTCTGCCTGAAGCCGATCTGATCAATCAAAGTCGGTATGCTCGTCAAACTTGCTAACATCTCTGGATCTAATTCACACTTAGGTCTGAAATCATATCCTGTGATATACTCCAGTTGCTTCCATTCCAGAAACATAGCCCTTAAACTGGCATGTCTCCTACTCAATGCATCAGCCACCGTATTACCCTGGTGTATATGCGATATTGAAATCATACAAAGCCAAGAACTCTAACCATCTCTACTGACGGAGATTTAGATCCTTCTGAGAGAAAAGATACTTTAACGACTTATGATCGGTAAACAAATCAAATCTTTCTCCCAAGAGATAATGTCTCCACATCTTCAATGCGAACACGATCGCTGCTAATTCCAAATCATCGATAGGATATCTTTTCTCATGCGGTTTCAGTTGTTGGCTTGCATAAGCTACAACCCTACCTCTTTGCATTAATATAACACCTAGTCCGGTACCACATGCATCCGTGTATACCGTCATCTCTTCGCTCCCTTTTGGAATAATTAACACTGGGGCACATGTTAACCTTTCCTTTAGACTCTTAAATGCATTCTCACACCTTTCGTCTCAGACGAAAGCTTGATTCTTTTTAGTCTACTGAGTAACGGTGCCGCTATCTTTGAGAAGTCTTGGATAAACTTACGATAATATCTAGCAAACCCCAAGAAACTTCTTTCGTCTGTTGCATTCTTGGGCGTATACTAGTCTTGTACCATAGCCACCTTCGCAGGATCCACGGCAATACCATTCTCTGAAACAACATGGACCAAGAATCTCACTTCCCTCCTCCAGAAGTGACACTTTGAAAATTCTTCTTTTAATTGGTGTTTCCTCAACACTTCCATCACTGTCCTCAAATGTTCCTTGTGTTCTTCCTCTGTCCTCGAGTAAACCAAGATATCATCCACGAACACAAGAACAAACTTATTTAATTGATCCCTGAATGCCCTACTCATGACATCCACAAAATATGTTGGTGCATTGGTCAACCCGAATGGCATGACCAACCACTCATAAAATCCAGACGGCGTCCGAAATGTCGTTTTAGGAATACTCTCGGCTGCTACTCGGAGCTGATGAAATCCTGTCGCAAGATCTAACTGGGGGAACACTCTCGCTTATTTAACTGATCAAACAAATCATCTATCCGTGGAAGAGGATACTTATTCTTCCTCGTCACTTTATTCAACTCGTGGTAGTCCACACATAAGCGAAGGGAACCATCTACCTTAGTAGCAAATACAACTGGTGCTCCCCACTCGGAAACACTTCTTCGGATAAATCCCTTCTTCAAAAGATCGCTTACTTGAATCTCGAGCTCTCGATGCTCCCTTGTCGCCATACGACAAAGTGGCATCACTATAGGTCTGGCATCTTTCACTAAATCAATCTGAAACTCGATCTCTCGGTGTGGTGGAAGTCCGATCACTTACCCAAAGATGTCCGGATACTCGCCAGCAATAGGCACATCTGACAACTCATCATGCGGGATATCGAGGGAATTTAGAAAACTAGCCATCACCCCATCACTAGGCAGGCAATCGAACAATACCCTCCGCCCATCATCCACTCTAATAGTCACCGAAGACCCCTCACAGTCTACCACCAACCCATACCTTTGGAGCCAATCGACTCCCAAAATAATTCCAAAGCCAGTAAAGCCCAAAACAAAGCAATCACAAGAAAATATACATCCATGACTCGATAGGACCAAATTACGACAAATCATACTTAGGCTAGTCGAATCGCCGATCGGGTTCGTCACAACTAAAGGTCTATCGACAATCTCGGGTTCCAATCCCAACCTATCTACCAGGTCATTAGATATGAAGGAATGGGAACAGTGGGTATAGCATATGCTTTCACAATCTGCTTCCCTTTAGGGGGTTGTGGACATTTATCCTTGTGATGTCCCACTTGGCCGCAATTGAAGCACTTCTTGTCCGCTGGCTTTGCTCGACAATCTTTAGCATAATGACCCTTCTTGCCACAGCTATAACACTCAACATCTTTCTTATTCTTCTTCTGACCATCCTTAGCTTGGTTCTGTTTCCTCTTATTCTGCGAATTATTCTTGCCTCCACCGCTTGCCTGCGAATTTGGCTCCCCTGTAGATGTAATAGCAACCTCGGTCTTTGACTTGGGGGTAAAGGCTCTCTGATCTCAACGCTTTTCCCACAATAGATTCAAAATTCTCATTGATATGGTTTATGAGTCTTTCCCCCAAGTACTCATCTAGGCCAGTTATGAACTTCTCGTTCTTCTTCTAGGCAGTATCGATGGGAGATAATCCATACTTCGATAAAGTATCGAACTCAGCAATATATTCCGAGACTACCCTACCATTCTGCTTAAGCTCTAAAAACTTCCTAAACAATTCTGATTTCTGAGCAGCTGGGATAAACTTGTCAATGAAGCGAGTCGTAAACTGATTCCAAGTAACTTGATCCTCAGAAGTAGCTGCTTTAATAGCATTCCACTATTTCATAGCCCATCCTTGAAGTTGACGCAATGCTAACTTTCTCTTCATCGCATCGTCGATTCCCAAATCCTCAGAGATGCACTCACAACTATCAAGCCAATTTTGAACATCCGTATCCGATTCCGTTTCGTGGAATGGCTTCCCACGAAGACTAGTATAATCCTTGTTAAGCTTGGCGAAATCGGCCCTAGTCGCCTGCGCTACTACACCACCACCGTTAGCAGCATTAGGAACTGCTCGCTGAACATCCCTAAGAATCTCTCTCATGAAGGTAGTAAACATCGTTTTCATATCAAGGACATTCCCATTGTTGGCCCCTGAACCCGCACTCCTCATATATCGGCTCATCGTTCAGTCTGTAAAGAGAAAACATTAACCATCTCCATAGTGGTGCCAGTGTAGTGCCACTTCATCCTTAGATATACTAATTGTATACATATAATATATATATATATATATAAATAGTTTTTTTGAAAACCAAAATATCACAAATACACGCTCTCATCTACGTATACTATCTCTCCATGATGTCTTCCCCTAGGTTAAACTACGCAACCTGGGGCTAAGATACCAAGTGTGACGGCCCACCCCGAACCAGCCGAAATTTCACCGAAATGGGTTATGGGCCCATCTATTAATTACCCTATTAAGCCCGCTTAAGCAGTTTTTCACCTTCCAAACCTATTTCAGCCATATCTCCCAAACGGCAAGTCCGTTTGACAAATGTGACCACTCTACGGAAAGGTTAACCATCATCTGAATCCAATGGAAGTAGTTTTAGGTCAAAAATCCTTACCAATCAAAAGTTATAGGAGAAACAAGATTCGCTAGGGACAAAAGAGTCTTTTAAGATTCGGCAAAAATCGTGAACGTGGGAAATGACCTCAATAGTCATTCCCCAAAGTTACACGACCATACGACTTCGTATGAAAATAAAATAAATATTCTACGATCCTTCGATACGTAGAATGCGGGTCATTACATATATATATATATTCATATATATATATATGTATAAAATAATGCTAAAGAAAAAAAACATCTAAAAAATCCATTAAAAACAGAATTCAATAACCAATGCAAATTCTATTAAAACTAAAATAATTGTTAATTCTAATAAACAAACTCAAATTATTTTGAACTATAACTAGAAATTTTACAAATATAGGATTCCTGATTAATTTATACTATGGGCTAGACATCCAATCCATACTAAAAGTTATTATCTTAATAATTAAACTATTTATGGTAATAGAGTTAGAATGAAACATTTTATGATTGCTCTCGAACCAAATACACCAACTAACAATAGTCACTAATGTATATAGAATATATCTATATTTAAAATTAAATTCAAATCTAAAATTGTTCCACTAACATTCACAATTCCTAAAAATATTGGAATAGTTAAAAACAAAAATACTTAGAACCATTTTTAATATATAGAAAGATATAGAATAAAAGAAAAATAAATGATCCACACTCTCAAAAATATATTATAGAAACAACATTTAGAATCAAAAATAATATTTTTCTTACTTAAATGCTCTACAGTATTCAGTTTCTTATGGATAATAAGCCATATGTGGAATTTGGCTTTAAGGGGAAGTAATAGCCTTCCAACTAAACTTGAATATTAAAAGCGAAATACCTATAAAATTAAGGAACTTGTACATTGATTTGGAAGTGTATTTTAAACTCTTATCAAAACCCCAATAAATGTTACCACCGTTGTTATCTAAATGAGACATAGACAGTTTAGCTCTTAATAAGGCAAATTGCCTGAATACTGTGTCGTCGAGAATATTTTCAAATTAAAATTCCCAAGGGGATATAAAATATCTCTATATACTTCCTTAATCAAAGCATTCTTAAAGAAGCTGTTATCATAAAGCTCTTTAAATTCAAATTTAAGGGGATCTTGAGTAATCCATGAGTCGTGCCCAAAAATTGTAGTATATCTAGAATAGACAATCAGCATATAACCTAATTTAAGGAAACCAAAACATTTCAATGCAGAATTCTAAAAATAAGATAATCTATTATTCCAATTATAACTAGTATCAAAAATAATTTTATCCCTATTATAATAAAATTTAGAAATTATTAACTTCCAAGCTGCCGTTATTTATGGATTTTTTGCGCATCAATGACATGTGCACGGGTTTTGTAAATTGTTCTCGAAAGATTTTGAATATGAAAAATACATTTTTGAAATAAAACATTGTTTTAACAAGATTTATAGGTAATTTCATTTATACAAGGATTCTTCAAACTTAACGATTTTCAATTTTTTATATTAGAAAATATGTTTTTCAAACTAATTTCTTAAGTATAAATTTTTGGTATATAAACTACACGTATTTGCACCCTTCGAGAAGGCTTGTCAGTGATTAAATGATATTGTATATCCTGCGGTATGGGACGTGACGTGACAACATATGGTATCGCTTAATCCTATATCCATTCGATCGAGGTAGTAATCCTCGGTGATTCTCCGTGATTCTCTGTTGTTCTCGGTGATTATCTGTGTTTCTTATGATTTCTTCTGTTTTCCAACGTGAAGCTGATTTATAGTACATAACCATTAAGTGAGAAGGTGTGGTATGGGACGCACGACTACCACTTTTCGGGTTACTATCTGGGGTCCGTGACACATTCATGTTGTTTATGCTAGTACTAGACCTTCAGGTCAATCATGTTGTAGAGTGGACCTTCGGGTCAGTAATGTTGTATAGTGAACCTTTGGGTCAATCATGTTATATGCAACCTTCGGGTCGATCATGTTGTTATGCAACCTTCAGGTTGATTATGTTGGATAGGGTGCCCTTCGTGCTGTTGTAAGTATTGGCTATAGTCTTGAGCAATCATGTTGTTAGCACGCGCAGACATGGCTTTAGCTTGCTAATCATGTTGTTGGATCCAGATCATTTTTTTAGTGTTTTATGATTTGTTGTTGATTTCACCACTGTGACCATTATTATTATTGGTGATTTCATTAGTGGTTTTAAACTCTTAACAGAGTTCAGTGATTCTGTGATTTAGTTATTCATCGGTTTATGAGATTTTATGATTTCATCTTATGGATTTTAATGATATTTCTAAAGTTATTTTGTGGGTTGAAACCTTATTGAATATTGTGACATCTAATTCCTTTACGACTTAAAGGAATGTTCCCATAGAGAATTATTTCATTATCCCACTTATGCTAATTAACTTATTCAAGTTAGACTAATCCATGTTTTCATTACTCGGGACAGACCGAGTCACGTGTTTGGATCTTTGTCTCATGCTTAGTTGTTCACCCTAGATATCATGCTCTACTTTTGGGATAACTTGGTTTTTGTTTCCATTTTTTGTAGTTCAACGTGGACATGACGATGTATATTCTTTTTGCAGGGGTTATGATTCATATATTTATGTAGTGACCTACTTGACTACAAATGTTGTATTATGTATTATACGTGATGTATTCGTGTGTATATATATATTTGTGTTTTCTACCCTATAATTTATGTATATCAATTTGTTGTGTTTTGTTCTGAATAGATCCTGAAGTCGTCGTAGTAATGTATTAGATAAGTATTAAGTATGTCGATTTGTGGCTAGAAAAAAATATTTGATACATTTAATAATTATTAGATGTAATATTAAGGATGGTTGCTCCTAATAAGCCTTATTCTCCGTACTAACAGAATGTTCTACTAGGTAGTATTTTTTTAGTATGGATCTCGTGGTGGGACGTCAAGCTTGGTATCAGAGCAGTGTTCAGAACAAAATGTGGTATAAATATAGAACATTTTTCATATCACGATACATCGATGTATAATACTAATACAAACATCATAACTCAACTAAAGTGATCATTGTCATGTCTTTAACTTTCCTTACATCTGATTGAATTGTTTAGGTAGGATACATATGGGAATGTTAATTTCAAATTTTGTAGTATTCCTTTCATGCTTAACTCCGTTGGTAATATCTTATCCAATTGAATAATCCTATATTATCTCAACTTTTCAACGTATGCCTGGCTATGGTAGCGGACATATTTTAGGAGTTGCACTGTCCAATGGCCCACACCCCGATTAGAGTGACATAACTCCTAGTGATTCTTGACTCGTAGAAGTTTACATGTCTATAGATTTGATTCTTAAGACTATCACGAGCACTCAGCTTCCTGCCCCTCCTTGATATTCTCCTCTATGCAAATTTGCATTTGCATATATGTGTAGGGACTTCACTCATCTCAGTGGGAAGCCATTCAAAGACACAAAGACTATTCTAGAAATATAGGTTTGGCTTCGTACTTGGCAGCGTGTTTATATTTGCATGGACATTTCTGACTTTAATCGAGTATGTTGCAAGAGCGTGCTCTCGATTGGTATGAGATATTTGTTGCTGGGATTGATGAATCCACCCTAGACCAGAAGAAATTTGTAGAGAGATTTGAGCTTAAATTTGTACCCGATTTGGAGAAGGAGATTCTTGCTCGATCACTTCTCCGAGCTTTAGCAAAGGAAGTCAACCGCTTCTGAACATTTCACATCTTTTGAGGCTTTGTCTAAGTATGGCATAGAGCATGTTTCCACCTTTTATAAGAAGAATCCTAAGTTCGTGAGTGGACATAAGAAATATCTTAAGAAGCCTTTTACGTTGCAGCTAAAGTTGACCTTCGAAGAGCTTGTTGATGCAGCTCTCCATCTCAATGTAGTCGATAAGGAGAAAAATAGTGATGATGAGGCTTTTGTTTGGGGCAATCCGAATAAGAAACACTTTCCATTTTCCAAGTCCAAGTCTTATCATCAAAATGAGAAAAAGAAGCTCGGTGGTTCCAGTTCTTAGCCCCATATAACAGCTCCTTTGGCTTCAGCGAAGGGATGTTATAATTGTGGGTCATTTGATCATTTTGCTCTAGCATGTCCTAAGCCTCACATGTGCAGATATTGTAAGAAAGAGGGTCAAGAGTTCTTCTCTTGTCCTAGGAGGCAAAAGGGGATTAACTCTGGTAATCTTAATGTGGCGAGAGATTCTAGTGGCCCTTCTTAGGTTATACGTACGCCTTCCATTCTCAAGGGCTCATTATTATTTAAAGATCATTATATTTGGGTTTTATTCGATACGGGTGCATCACATTCATTCATATCGAAGGAACTTGTTGAATTTTCATCCGTCGATGTTGTATGCTTGTTGACTTCTCTTTAGATTGCAGATCCTTTTAGGGATCCTTAGTGCTTAGTTTGATGTGTGTTGAAGTGGAATTATTTTCTATATGGCTTTTCTTTCGGTGTTAAACTACACGTAATATATTCTCTGGGTTTCGATATCATTTTTGGTATGGACTGGCTCATGCAATACGAGGCCAGAGTTCTTTGTGTTGAGCGAATCTTATATCTTAGACATCCCGGCCAGCTCGATCAGTTATCTCATGTTCTTCAAGATGTCGATCTTGAGCTAGAGGCATCCTTATTTTCTGTTGACTATCGAGACCACGATGATGAGAGCGATGTGTCTCATATTCCTATAGTGTGTGACTTTGGTGGTTTGTTTGAGCCAGTTTCAAGTTTTCCACCCAAACAAGCTATTGAGTTTCGTATTGATTATGTTCTTGGTGCCCAATCGGTGAGTCGGCCTCCAACTAGGATATCGATTAGAGAGACCGAGAGCTTAAAAACCAACTTCTCGAGCTTGAAGCTAAGCATTTTATTCGATCTAGCTCTTTACCGTTGGGCTCCACGGTCGTATTCGTGAGGAAGTCTGATGGGACTCTTATGTTATGTGCCAATAATCGCAAGCTTAATGAGTTAACCATTAAGAACCTTTATCCATTGCTTAGGATCCACGATATGTTCGATTAATTAAGTGGAGCTAAGATATATTCCCAACTTGATTTATACATAGGATTTCATTAACTTCGAGTTGTGGAGGACAACATTCCTCTCACTGCATTTCGCTCTTGATATGGTTCTTACGAGTAGTTCGTCATGCCATTCAGTTTGACGAACGCTGCTACATACTTTGTTGATCTCGCGAATCGAGTGTTCAGGGAATATCTCGATAAATTTGTGCTTGTATTCATTGATGATATTCTTGTGAGTTCCAAGTCAAAATCTAAACATTCTAATCACTTAAGAATTATCTTGAGCACTCTTCGATAACATCACCTTAAAACCAACTTTTCTAAGTGTCGTTTCTAGGAGAAGCAAGCAAAGTTCTTAGGTCACATTTTATCTTCTGATGGCATATCTGTTGATCCTTCTATAATTTAACCATTCAGAATTGGAAGAGGCCCGAGAATGTTTCTGAGATCCGTAGCTTCTTCCATTTAGCGGGCTATTATCATCGTTTCATTCGAGATTTTTCTTGCATTGTGCTACCGCTTACCCATCTTACGCGCAAATGTGTTTGATTCATCTAGTTTGGTCTTTGTGAAGCTTCCTTCCAGCAGTTTAAAGAGATTCTTACTCATGCACTTATTCTAGTGGTTCCCAAAGGGAACCAAGATCTTATGGTTTAAACTGATGCGAGCCACAGTGGTCTTGGGGTTGTTTTAATGCAGTATAATCGTGTGGTTGCCTATGCTTCTAGGTAGCTACGTCCTAATGAGGTCCTTTATGCCACTCATGATCTTAAGCTTACCGCCATCGCCATCTCATTGAAGAATTGGCACCACTATATTTTAGGAGAGCATTTCATTCTTTATACTAACCATACATCACTCAAATATCTTTTTTCTCAAAAGGAACTCAATATGCATCAACAACGGTGGCTTGAGTTCCTTTCATCGTATGACTTTGATATCCAGTATAACTCAGGAAAGGGTATCGTGCAGCTGATGCTTTGAGCTGTAAGCAAGCGGATGTCATTTCCATGATGCTAACTAGGTGGAAAGATTTAGAGCTTCTATCTTCATGCAATATCCGTGATCGTGCTATTTCTTCTGATTCTCCTATTATGTTGTGTAATTTATTAGGTTTTCACGATATAATAGGAAACCAGATTTTATACTTTTAACAATCTATAAAACTAGATCTATGTGAAAAATTAGTAAATCGAAAATTCGTACCATTTTAAGGTTTGTAGTAACTTCGAAATTGAGGAATAGCCAAATTTGTTCGAATTTGGAATGGTACTGGTGGTGGCATCTTTATTAGTGTCCACGCGAACATCCTTCAACATCGTTTGCACGAAGTCGAAGAAAAAGAGGGAGTTATTAGCCTCGGCCACCATTAATTTTCTTCGATCCCCTTTTGGTTAATTTTTCTGTATATCTTAAAAGGAAGGTATATTTCCTTTTAAAACAAACGAAAGGATAAATAGGATTGAATAATAATAGTCGGTCATACCATTTCAATATATATAAAATATCAACTGTTTGGTATGTATTCAAAGAATGATTCTCCCCTTTTAACGTTCTAATTCTGTGACCCTATAGGTTATTATAACATTGACAATAATTTAAAATCATACTTAAAATTATAAACGGTAAGCGACATCTAGTAACACATCACTACTACCTAAGTTATAATAAAATCAATGAATCGATACAAACTTTTTCGTGACTAGTGTTTCAACGTAATTTAATCCTTTTAACTAATATATCCAAGATTAAACTTGATTCATGGAATGTATCATCCTCTTTATAATTTATCATTTTATCTTGATTAGATTATATAAAATAAATCAATATTTGAGCACAATCATGCATTTTGTAATCATACACAATCAAGAGGCCAACTGTAATAGCCCATTTTTCGATCGCTTCAAGCTGGTAATAAAACCAACTCAAGTCGTTCGAAAGAGCAAATTGTTTTAATAATGGGGTTTAATCAATCAAATCACAGAATCACACAGAAAAGTAGAATATCTCGCAACGGAATAAATAAAATACAATAGTGGTTCATGAAGCTACTAAATAGAAATCAAAACTTATACATAAAACCAGAGTTATAGAATCGAACAAAGCGTAAGTCTAAATACAAAAATTTCTAATACAAAAGAGAAATAACCAGACCAATAGATAAAGAAGACGTCTTCAACAGTCTCCAGCTTCGAAAGGTGAAATCTCAATACTACAATACTCAATCTGACCCGAGCAATAATGCAAAATAAAATAACTCGGATCCAGACTAACATTCGTATATAAGTGAATCAACGCAAGTGAAATATTCAATGAAACATATAAATAACTTAAAGAGTGTTCGGGATTTCCATCCTTTAAGGATCCGTCAAACTAGATATCATAAAATACAATACACTATTATAATAGTGTCTATGGTTAAATATACTATTGAAAATAGCATAAGCGGGATTACCATTATTACCCTTACACCGTTTATAATACCGTAGTCTATCCAGATACCGTAAAGTCCACCGTAAACTAGTGGCTATCATAGGGCACTCCATGTGTATGGCACAAACAAAAATCGTAGGGGGCTCGATCATGAAAATATGAGAAGGTACACGAGGAATACCCATGGTAGGATTCTACTGCTGCACGCCCGGACCGGTGGTAACGCATAGTCGCAGCCACCACCGACCTCGAACAACACTCCCATAATCATGGGTGGCCACCAATCAAATCACAAAGTAAAAGATATGGTTCGAAGAAGTGCGTCTTATAGGAGGTGCGACTTCACTCAATCATGGTATAACACATGTTTAATCATTTTAATGATGACCCGAAGGTCAAGAACATCCATTAACGTTCTCTTACTTCATTCTAGTAGCGTTAGCCAAACCAACCTACTTCATTCTGGATTCTCCACTACATACACAGTCGTTAAAGCAGTTTTCGGTATTGGCAGAGAGTATGATAATATCCGATCCCGGTCTCTTTAACAACCAAACGTTTACATTTTCCACACATTGGTCATTTATATTTGAAATCATATTTTAAAATATCATGAATTAGTTAACCACAAATATTGGTTTTATATAAAATTAAGTTTAAATATTCAAACGTCATAAGTAGTATTTCAATCCATTCATTATTTTATTTCATTCAAGACTTTAGATTTCATAATTACAAATGATTCGTTAACGAGAGTTATATTTGATTTCATATTCTATCTCAATTATCGTTATTCACAAATCTTTATACTAAACATTTCAAATGTAATAGCTTGGATAGAAAATAGACTTTTATTTAAAATTGTTAATATAATATAATATAGTTTAATTTAAAATATATATGTTTACATAAAATAGTTTAAATGTATATATATAATAGTTAAATATTTGAACAAAATAATTATAAGATGTTTAATAGTTAAGTTAAATATAAATAGTTGCAAAATAATAAAAATAGTCTATAGTAGTTTTTTGTAAAATAATATCAGTTTAAAATCTGGTTTAAATAATAATCCAATCCAAACCATATATCCATATATTCAATTTCAACTTATAATCAATTAAATTATCAAAAATTCACTTCAAATTCCTTCCAGCTTAACAATATAATCAAAATCCATTATACTACGGGTATTATTCAATTTTGGTTCAAAATTTATTACTTGGATTAAATTCTTAAAATTTCAAGTTTACTTTACATCTCAATTTAACAAATTCAAGCTAATTTAATTTAATTTCAAAGTTGAATCGATTTTAATTATTTAACTTCAAGTATATTTATATTCAAAACTATTCATTATCTTCTAAATCACATTATAACATTAATTTAACTACATTCGATAATTCCATTTCAATTGGGTCATTAACAAATTAAGTTATAGTTAAATTAAAAATCTCACTTTAAAATCTCTCATTATTTAAAGTATTAAGAAAAATATATGTTTATATTTTTATAAAAATATATATTTGTATATTAATTTTAAATTTTTAATAATATTAAACTATATTAAAATATTTACGAAATTACCTAAAATAATATAAATTATTTAAATTTTAAAAATATATTACAATTAAAATATATTTAAAATAGATTTGTTAAGTCAAAATATTTTAAACTTGGATAAACATTTTCAAAATAGGCCAATAGTGTCCATATATAATTTTCTACCTAGGCCAAGTGATATGGATATATATCATTTCAATCCGAAATTCAAAATTCGAATTTCGGGTATTTATCATTTCAACCCGCATCCCAAATCGATTCAATTCATTTCCTCATTGTATGGTATTACACGACCTGTCGTAGCGGCTGGTCAGTGTAGACTTTGATTGGACGGGATTGAAAGTATGGTCGTAGCTTCCAGGAAGAGATCAACAGGTAGTAAGTATGCTTTTAAATTTTGGATAATTCTTTTCTACACTTACCAACCTCTTATTGATGTAGTAAACGGGCCGTTGAACACGATCTCCTTCGCGCACTAGCATCAAGCTAATTGCCTGCATAGAAATAGCCAAATAGATGTATAACTCTTTGTGATCTACGAGTTTTGACAAGATAGATAGTCGCTCTAAGTGTTTCAGGAGTTCCTAGAATGCAATAATGCACTCCGGTGTCCATGTGAAGTTGTGCTTCCCTATTCTAAGCAAGTCAAAAATGGGAATGCATTTGTCAGTAGCTTTTGAGATAAATCTACTTAGGGTGACCACTTTCCTATTTAAGCTTTGAACACTTTGATGCTCCGAGGGGATCGAATATCCCAAATAGCTTTGATTTTTTTGTATTCGCTTCGATGCCTCGTGAATTGACAATGAAATTCTGGAATTTTCCCGATGCAACGCCAAAATAGCATTACAAGGGATTGAGTTTTATGTTATATTTACGAAGGACATTGAACATTTATGTGAGGTCATTGATGTGGTCGTTCGACACCCTCGATTTCACGAGTATATCATCCACGTAGACCTTCATGGATCTCCTAATCTGGTCTTTAAACATGCAGTTGACCTATTGCTGGATGAAGTTGTCATCTTATCTTCAAGATCCTTGTCGGATCGGTGGGATTGATTGTTATGTCGATAGTTGGTTCGACTGGGGTATCCCTCTCGAAATCGGGCTCTTGGATCGAGATCGTCAAAAAGATGGCAGTGACGTATGAGCCAGGAACCAAACTCCAGTGGTTACTATGCGCTGGTGGTTTTGGCATAGAGGGGCGGCTCTAAACTCTTGCCTTTCTCCTTTGTGGTTGTGTCCTTCCATTCGGCGAGGTAGCAAGTTGTCGTGGCTTAGTCGGCCTTGATGGTTCTGATCCCGGTCTTGGTCAGAAATTTCATGAGAAGGGACCAAGGTGGCATGCAGACTATGAACTCTGCAAGGAAAGGGTGTTTGAGAAAGATGTTGTATAGGGAGATGAGATCAATGGCAACAAACATGAGGATCCGAACTCTGCCTTGATCCCTGATATACACGTAAATGTGTATATTTTATCCGCTTATTTATCTTATTTTCCCTTTAAAATAATTGATACTTTGTATGTATAGCTGTATTTTCAGATTGTTGACAAGAAGCATGGTTTAGAGCATTTGATGGATAAAGCATGAAGAATTTGCTTAAAAAGAGTGAAGTTTAAAATTGCTAAATCTTGAAGAGTCTAAAGCTTGAAGAACGGTTGCAATTATATTTCAGTTAAGAAGATTTGGCTCAATAAAGACTCAAACTGCATTCACATTAGCTCATTAGGAAGGCCTCTTACTCATGTTGCGTTCACACTAGCCTATTTGCTAAACCACTCACTCTAAAGCTGCGTTCACACTGGCTTAAGTGTTATTTGGGTTATTTCTTTAGTCCCACATTATGTAATTAGCTAGCTAGCCTTTGTCATATCAGCTATAAATACCTTGTATCTCATTCATTGTAAAACACATTAGGTTTTATTCTGTAATTCTCTTCTTGGAATAAAATCATTCTCTCCCTTTCTTTTTACTTTTTGTTTATTTTATTTATGTTCATGTTATTTATTTTCGTTTTCTCTTCTTCTTTAGCTATGTCTAGCTAATCCCCTTTGATTAGGGGGTGATGACGCTGATAGTATGATTCAATATGAATCACATAGCCAAAAGATGAGGACTGTATACATGTAGATCTGGATCTGAATTAAGGGTTACATCTGAACCTTCATATTTTGTGTCGTTTAAGAGCTATGCTCCTTCACAGGATATATTCGTGTTCGATCTAACGTTTATCAGATCTAGATCTAATTTTAGGGTTTTAGAAATTAATTAGTGAATCTGTCCTGATAGTCTATGGTTGTAGAGCTGAGCTCCTGCATAGGCTATGCTTGTCGTTATTTACATATTTGTTTCTAAAAACCTATTATCGTTGATTCATGTTTGTGACAGAAACATGTATTAGATCTGGTTAATCTTTTGGCTATTGATGATTATGAATCTGATCTATGTCATTATCCCCTAATTGCTTTCACCTATTGTTAAAACTCTCTTTTTATTTAATTTCTGCTATTTTCTTTATTTTCAACCAATCAAAAGTTAGGGATAACTTGATTGGATTTATTAATAAAATAATTTGGTCCCAGAGTTCGACACCCTCTACAACGATCCTTGTTGTTTAGGAAAGCCGAACGAATTTTACAGTTGTTTACAATTGTATAATTTGTTCGCAAACAAATTTTGGCGCCGTTGCCGGGGACCAAATTTTTTTTTTTTTTAAATCCTTCGAGTTATAATTTTCTAATTTTATTTTTTTTATTTTTCTTCATATAAAAAATAACAAAAAAAAAATATATTTTTATTTTATTTTGTTCCCTTTTGTTTTCTAGCATCTATAGCAGAAAATTTCTTCTTGATCGATTTGGTATTAAATCATTGATATTGAAATCTCCAAGATAAGAAAAAAAAAAAACTTGCCAAATTTTATTGATTTATTTCCTTTTCCTTTTTACATCATTTCTTCCTCTACAATTCTATAAAAAAAACAAATATACAAGTTTCCTTTTCTCTGATTTCTTTTCTTCTTTCTCTGCTGTAACATCTCCAAACAGTTCATGGCATAATCCCATAAAACCATCTACGTCCGGTTCACATCAGCCCTCCTACCGAAAACTCCATCAACCATCGTCCTCCCTACTGCAATCTAAACAGACCACAACAGCAAACCCGAGCCTCAATCATTCACTACTTTGATTTCCGCAATTTGTAATACCTCATTTTTGCAGCAATAAATAAATTCAGCAGCAATTCGACTTCACCCTGAACTGCTAACACCTCATACTCATACAAACCAACATCAACATTTCATCTCCTCTATACCATCAACGATTAGCACCATCATCCTAACACCAGAGCCCAACTCTGCGAGCAAAACCATCTACTCCTCCTTCAACACTACAAACCAGAACCGTCCAAACACCTCTCCCCGTACCATCATCCGTACCATAACCCACGTTTGCCACGTTCAAACTCCACTTCCTGATCAACAAATCCGCAACTTCACTCCAGTTCCCTCTAGGAACCCCCAACCAGAAACCGCAAGCTTCAGCAATCAACCACAACGAACCCTATTCCCAATCGAAATCGCTAGATCCAAAATACGAAGCTGATTCACAGGCTAGCAACCTCCAATTTGAATTTGAATCGCAAATTGCTTCGAACAACATAAAAAAAAAGAGGCGTGGTTGATTAGGGTTAAGAACACAAATTTTGTAATTTTGTGGATCAATTATTTTGAGTTTGAGCTTTGTGTTGCTGGAGTTTATAATCTGATTTTTGCGAGATTTGTTTCCAGAAGAGAGGCCTGATTTCTTTCCTGATTTGTTGTTGGTTTTGATTTCTTTTTCAATAAGAAAAGAAGGCGTGACTTTTTCTGTTTGACCGCTTCTTTGTGGTTGTGAAGTAAACAACGACGTGATTTTGTTTTGGGTGTGTAAGTTGGTGCGTCAGTTTTCCATTTAATCAGGGCGTGTGTTGTTTCTACAAACGTGCGGCGCACTTCTTGATTTTAATTTGCTTGGCTTTTTCTTTTCTTTTTTTGTTTAACTGTCTAGTTTCTTTTCTTTTTTGTTTGCCATTCTTATTTTCTTTTTAGTTTGGCGTTTGTTTAATTTTGTCGAGTTTAGTTGTTTCAAGTTGTTCATTTCTTTCAAAAAAAAAAAGATCAAATATCAAAGAACCAAAGTGAAGAAACAATTCAAGCAACGAATCAAGAAATCCAACGGTCAAGCAATTTGAAATTTGCAGAATTTGAATTATTAGGAGCGGTTGCACACCAAGTGGGGTGTGAACGCGCTAGCGCTACCCAATTGCACTGGACGGACTGCCGATCAAGGTGAGTATTTTCTATCTCTACAGGGACCGCTGCTGCAAATAAAAAAAATATATAGACATTGCTTGTAAAACTCTTCTGCAGGGCATCGGCTTGCTTGTAAAAAAAAAGTTTTTTTATTTATCTTTGCAATTGCCTGTTCTGTGACTGTTCTGAGACTGTTCATTTTGTGACTGATTAAAAAAAATTGCATTCATCTTAGTTTTGTTTTTATTTTCTAAAGACTTCATTATATTTTGACAATTAGGTTTAGTTCTAACGGATTATTTCTCGGTGTCTAGACTACGGCAGAGTAATAACTGTTTATAAATATTACGGTGATTCGTAAATATTATATCGGTTGTTCCTCTGAAGGTACTTAAACCTTCGGCTGCATTGCTAGGGTGATTCCTGGTGCACCGATAACTCCTGTCCGTTAACTGGCTGAGAAATCTTTTGTTGAAATAAATCAAACCGTCATTATATAATTCTAGAAATTGTAAATTGCATTAGGTTCATATTTTTTTTTAAAAAAAAATCTTTTGTGTCTAATTCTTTTTCTCTAAAAAAAAAAAAATTCGCTTCTTAAATTTGTTTTTTTTCCCTCATCTTCCCTTATTCTTCTCGCTAGTGCATGCGTCATTGGACTCGTGATCCTTCAGATAATCGTCTAGTTCGAACAAACACCCCTTTCACCATGGCCGAAGAAACTCCCCCTCGAACTCTTATGGATAGATACTTTCCCGAGCGGGTTACTATTCCTTCTTGCATCATATTGCCCGCCCCAATGGGTAATCACTTTGAAATTCATTCGAATCACATAAATACTCTTCCAAAGTTCGACAATTTAGAATGTAATGATCCTTATATCTTCTTGACCAAATTTGAACAAATTTGTGCAACAATGAAATTTCAACAATTAAGTGACGATGGAATCAAACTTAGGTTAATCCCATTTGCACTTACCGATTATGCTGAGAAATGGTTGTATAGCTTGCCTTCAAATACGATTGGAACTTGGGGTGAATTTGTAAACATTTTTCTAAAGAAATTTTACCCTCTGGAAAAAACATCTAAAATTCGAAATGAAATCGTCAATTTTCGTCAATTTGGGGGTGAATCCTTTGCAAAATATTTTGAAAGATTCAAAGAGCTTCTAGTCAAATGTCCACATCATAATTTCGAAAAATGGACTCTTTGTCAAATTTTATACGATGGACTAGAAAATAACTCTCGAACTATGCTCGAATCAATGTGCCAAGGAAATTTTCTAGCCCAACATCACGATGCCGCTTGGAAATTTCTCGAAGATTTGGCCGAAAAATCAGCTCAATGGGAAAGATCTAATGAGAAATCAATTTGTTCCCGATCAAACGCTCATTCGGTAGGATCATCAGTAGCCTTAGAAGCAAAAATAGACGCGATGATATCCAAATTCGATAACGTCCTTTCATCAACTCAAATAAATCAAGCTCAAGCGTCTCAGACCTCATGTTACAAATGTAACGATCCTAACCACATAGCTGATCAATGCCCACATTCATTGGAACAACTCAACGCTTTTAACAAAGCTAGAAACGACCCATTCTCCCCAACGTACAATCCAGGTTGGAGAAACCATCCTAATTTCTCTTGGGCCCAAAACAATGCAAATTCGAATTCGGGCCGACCTCCTTTTCAATCATTTTCGAATAATCCTTCAAATCCTCCCTTTTAACAAAATCAATTCCAGAATCTTGCGCCACCTTCTCAAAATCAAGCGCAACCATCTTTTGTTCCCCAAGATGATAAACGATTGACATCACTTGAGAAAACTCTCGAAGAATTGACTAAAGCGACGACCCAAAATCTCCAATCAAATACCAATCTTCAAAATTTATTGACTTCGCACATGCAAAACACGAGTCAATCGATTGCTAAACTTGAAATGCAAATGAGTCAGTTAGCCACTTCCGTAAGCGAACGGGAAAGAGGCACTTTCCCGAGTCAACCCATTCCAAACCCCAACCGTCAAAATCCTAACTCCAACCAAATTCACGTCATTCAAGATTCAAACGTGAGTCACTTGAATGCGGTCACGACTCTTAGATCCGGCAAAAAGATTGACAACCATGTGGTCAACCCAAATGCTTTACCGGACGATCTTCCAAACCCTATCGAAAATTCGACCAACTCAGATCAAAACATTGAGCCAATTTCTGACAAGGACCATCCTCAAACTCAAGTAGCCCAACCTACTGAGTTGTCTGCTCCATTTCCTCATAGACTCCGACCTAGGAAAAAGACGGATCAACTAGAAAAAATCCTTGAAATATTTAAGCAAGTTAAAGTGAACATTCCTCTTTTAGATATTATACAACAAGTACCACAATACGCAAAAATTCTAAAAGATATGTGCACTCAAAAACGTCATACACATGTACCTAAGAAAGTGTTTCTAGCGGCAACTCTAAGCGAAGTCTTGTCCCAATCAATGCCAGTGAAATACAAAGATCCTGGCTGCCCCACAATATCATGTACTATTGGGGACAAGAAAATCGATAGATGCCTGCTAGACTTAGGTGCTAGTGTTAACTTGCTTCCATATTCCGTCTATCGCCAATTAGGGCTAGGAGAATTGAAACCCACCAAGGTTACCCTTCAGCTTGCTGACCGTTGAATTAAGAAACCTGTGGGCGAAATCGAGGATGTGTTGATCAAAATTGGCGAATTCATCTTTCCAGTTGATTTTATTGTCTTAGAAACTCAACAGGTTAGCAATCCTGCAAACCAAATCCCTTTGATTCTAGGACGACCCTTCTTAGCAACCTCTAATGCTCTCATCAACTGTAGAAATGGGTCTATGAAACTTTCTTTTGGTAACATGACTGTCGAGCTAAACATCTTCAGAACTGAAAACTCTTCTAACTCTTATGTGGACCAGTTTTCTGAAATCCATGCTATCCACGATAATAAATCTGAGCTCGACCATCTGAATAACGAAATTGAATCAGATTACGAAACTTTGTTTCAAGATACTCCCGAAAATGTCTCTGATTCGATTCCTGTCGAGCCTCTCACAAATGAGTCTATTCCTCAACCAATTTCTTCGGTTGAGTCGCCCCCAAAATCTGAACTCAAAGTGCTGCCCAGTCATCTTAAGTACGCTTACTTAGGAGACAATGAAACTTTTCATGTCATTATCGCTTCTGACCTTACTTTAGAGCAGGAACAATTGCTCCTTCCCATCCTTAAGAAAAATAAGGAAGCAATTGGTTGGTCCATGACTGATATTAAGGGGATTAGTCCTTTGATTGTCCAACATCGAATCCACCTTATAGATGATGCCAAACCCACTCGGGATCCCCAGCGTTGACTAAACCCCATCATGAAAGAAGCAGTTCGTGCTGAAATCCTTAAATGTCTTGAAAATGGAATCATCTACCCGATTTCCGATAGTCAATGGGTTAGTCCGATTCATGTTGTACCTAAGAAATCAGGGATTACCGTGGTTCAAAATGAAGCTAACGAGCTTATCCCAACCCGCACCCAGACCGGTTGGCGTGTTTGCATTGACTATAGGAAACTTAACGCTGCAACACGTAAGGATCATTTCCCTCTGCCATTTATCGATCAAATGTTAGAACGACTAGCTGGTCATGAGTACTACTGTTTTCTTGATGGGTACTCGGGCTATAATCAAATCCCTATCGCTCCTGAGGACCAAGAGAAAACCACTTTCACTTGTCCGTTTGGTACATTTGCGTACCGACGTATGCCTTTTGGTCTCTGTAATGCACCTGCAACCTTTCAGAGGTGCATGATTAGCATTTTTTCTGATATGATCGAGCGATTTTTGGAAGTGTTCATGGATGATTTTTCCATATTTGGTGATTCTTACTCTGAATGTTTACATCATCTCGATCTTGTTCTTAATCGCTGTAAAGAGAAACACTTAACGCTTAATTGGGAAAAGTGTCACTTCATGGTTAAACATGGCATTGTTTTGGGACATGTCATCTCTAACAAAGGAATTGAAGTAGACAAAGCCAAAATCGAAGTTATTTCAAATCTTCCCATTCCCAAATCAGTTAAGGACATCCGATCCTTTTTAGGTCACGCTGGCTTCTATCGTCGCTTTATAAAGGATTTCAGCAAAATTACTCGACCTTTGACTAACCTTCTTGTTAAGGATGTTCCTTTCGACTTCAATTCTGATTGCATTTCATCTTTTGAGCATCTTAAAAATGAACTTGTCTCTGCCCCGATCATTTGCTCTCCTAATTGGAAGCTGCCTTTTGAAATCATGTGTGATGCCTCGAATTTTGCTGTTTGCGCTGTCTTAGGACAACGTATCGATAAAATTCTTCATGTCATTTACTATGCGAGTAAGACTCTGAACGACGCTCAAATCAATTATACGACCACCGAAAAGGAACTCTTGGCAGTCGTTTTCGCTTTAGAAAAATTCAGGCCTTATCTAGTTGGCTCACACATCACGGTTTATACCGATCATTCCGCACTTAGATACCTTTTCTCTAAAAAGGATGCTAAGGCTCGTCTCATTCGTTGGATCCTTCTACTTCAAGAATTTGACCTTACCATTAAGGATAAAAAAGGATCCGACAACGTTATTGCGGACCACTTGTCTCGTCTTCCAAATGCCCCGTCTTCTTCTCTTCCGATCAACGAGAATTTCCCCGATGAACAGCTGTTTTCTCTATCCACTGATCCTTGGTTTGCTGACATTGTCAACTACTTAGTCACCAAGCAGATCCCTTCTTTTTGGTCTAAGCAGGATAAACACAAATTCTTTTCCCAAGTGAAACATTTTTATTGGGACGACCCCTATCTTTTCAAGTATTGTCCCGATCAAATCATTCGAAGGTGTGTTCCCGACACTGAAACTCACAGTGTCCTCTCTTTCTGTCATGACCAAGCCTGTGGTGGTCACTTCGGTCCCAAAAAGACAGCCGAAAAGGTTCTCCAATCAGGTTTCTACTGGCCCAACCTTTTCAAAGACGCGTACGAATATTGCAAAACTTGTGATCGATGTCAATTCTTAGGGAAAATTTCTAAACGGAATATGATGCCCCTAAACCCCATTCTAGAGGTCGAAATTTTTGATGTGTGGGGTATAGACTTCATGGGACCCTTCCCTAATTCTTTTGGGAACATTTACATTCTCTTGGCCGTTGACTATGTTTCTAAATGGGTCGAAGCTATTCCATGCAAAACGAACGACAATAAGGTTGTTGTGCGCTTCTTAAAAGAAAACATCTTTTCTAGGTTTGGCACACCTCGCACAATAATCAGCGACAACGGGACACATTTCTGTAATCGTTCTTTTGAAGCTCTCATGAGAAAGTATTCGATAACCCACAAGTTATCCACTCCTTATCACCCTCAAACTTGTGGGCAAGTTGAAGTATCGAATAGGCAGATTAAACAAATCCTTGAGAAAACCGTGAATCGAAATCGTAAAGATTGGTCCCAAAAGTTAACTTGGGTATGTCCCCTTATCGATTGATTTTTGGTAAGCCATGTCACTTGCCAGTTGAACTAGAACATAGGGCGTTATGGGCAATAAAAACTTTGAATCTTGATTTAGAGCAAGCAGATGAACATAGAAAGCTTCAACTCAATGAACTTGATGAAATTCGAAATGATGCCTATGAAAATGAACGAATTTACAAGGACAGAACAAAAGTTTTTCATGATAAATCGATTTTACGTAAAACTTTCATGCAAGGACAAAAAGTTCTCTTGTATGACTCAAAACTGCATCTATTTCCGGGTAAGCTAAAATCTAGATGGACAGGACCTTACACTGTACGGACTGTTTTTCCGTATGGTGCGGTGGAAATTGAGAATCCAACTGATGGATCATCCTTTAAGGTCAATGGTCAACGCCTTAAACCTTACTTGGAACCAATACCCAACCAAGAGGAGGAGCTCATGGTCCTCCATGAGCCACATTACATTCGGTAAGACGCACTAACCCTCTTTTGTACATATGTAAATATTCTCTTATTTATTTTTCCCTTTCACTAAGATATGTCTGATTAAGACCGTGAGGACACAGTCACACTCAAGTGTGGGGGGAATTTACATTACATCAGCAATCAAATTTTATGAAGTAGGTCATTCATTGAACAAGGATTAACTTAAATTCATAAATAACACCTTGGTTCTTGTTTGATAAGTTGAATTGTTGGGTGATGAGAATGAACATTATTCATTGAGTCGTAATGTGTCTTTTTAAGATGCTAGCTTGAGACTGTGCAGACGTTAGTCGTGTTCTGGAGTAAGCGTGTCAACCTTTGTTATACATGTTAGAATGTGCAAGTAAAAATAATTAAAAAAAAATCATGAAATAAAAGGATTTTGCACCTACATTTGTTGGATTTTCCGAGTTAGTTTTCATGCATAATATTTTCTTTTCCACTCAAATTTTCAAAATCGTAAGTTCTAAAATCCACTTGGCCCAATTAAGGAGAAATGACTCATTGTAGCATTCTTCTTCGATACCCCACATTATTCAAACCCAAGTTTTAGTCAATTTACATCCATGTTTCGACAAGTTTATCTTATATTGGTATACTCAAGAACCTTGTTTAAAGATCAAAAACGTCACTTTTTATACCAATATTACACCACCCACTCCGTACTTGTTTTAAGGTAGGATAACCATATACCACATCTTATTTTATATGGGTTATCTATCTTACGAAAATTTGCTTATCATTCCTTTCAGCTTTTTATATAACATCAATCCAGACTTGTGTGTTGAATTAAGGTTATAGAAGTAGAGTAACTAGGGCACAAAACTTTCCTTTCATGAAGTGTTGGTAGTAGAAGAGGAATCAAATGAAATATTACGGTGTCATTCCATTCCATTTCCGCTCATCATTCATCATGCAAATATGGAAATAAAAAGTGAAAAAAAAGAAGAAAAAAGAAAGAAAAGAAAAAAAAATGAAATAAAGAGAGAGTCTCTCTGAATAAAATAGTCTTCATCATTCTTGACCATGAAGCATCCATTTCCATTCCATCCACATCCATCATACCGTACTTAGAAGCAAGGATTGTAGTTGAGAAAATGAAAGGAAACAAAATGTCCATATGTGCCTTAGTATTACTTTATCTTTTGTAATTTGAAGTTCAACTAATACACTTGCCCTCTTATCTATAATATTTTTAGAACTTACAAATTTCTCCTTCATCTATGCATAACTCATATCCAATACATTACAGTTACGTTGGTGCAAAATCATTCAAAAACAAAAAGAAAAAAAGAAAAAAAAAAGAATAAAAGAAATGATTGGGTGCACATTGTCGATGTGTAGAACTTTGGTTGACACCACGCTCTTAACCTTCAAGACAATTACAGTGTTATCAAGGAATTACGATTCAGCTTGAAAAATTTTGTTCATTTTCGCACTAATTATGGGATGGACAATTTGGGGCTAAACCGTTATTATTGAAGTTAGGTGAAATCCTTGGAATGTGAAAGACCTAAAATATATTGTTTGATTAATCCGCGTACATAAGACGCTTTGGATTTTGTGGGTAGTATCCGCTGAAAACCCTCACGAGACAACACTCGTCCTACTGGGGACACCCAGAGGTTTAACGGCTTGTTGCATACGCTAAATGCAATCGTGTTTCCTACGAAAGTGTGACATATCTTAGTTTAGTTTATTCGAGGACGAATAAAAAGATAAGTGTGGGGGTATTTGATATACACGTAAATGTGTATATTTTATCCGCTAATTTATCTTATTTTCCCTTTAAAATAATTGATACTTTGTATGTATAGCTGTATTTTCAGATTGTTGACAAGAAGCATGGTTTAGAGCATTTGATGGATAAAGCATGAAGAATTTGCTTAAAAAGAGTGAAGTTTAAAATTGCTAAAGCTTGAAGAGTCTAAAGCTTGAAGAACGGTTGCAATTATATTTCAGTTAAGAAGATTTGGCTCAATAAAGACTCAAACTGCATTCACATTAGCTCATTAGGAAGGCCTCTTACTCATGTTGCGTTCACACTAGCCTATTTGCTAAACCACTCACTCTAAAGCTGCGTTCACACTGGCTTATGTGTTATTTGGGTTATTTCTTTAGTCCCGCATTATGTAATTAGCTAGCTAGCCTTTGTCATATCAGCTATAAATACCTTGTATCTCATTCATTGTAAAACACATTAGGTTTTATTCTGTAATTCTCTTCTTGGAATAAAATCATTCTCTCCCTTTCTTTTTACTTTTTGTTTATTTTATTTATGTTCATGTTATTTATTTTCGTTTTCTCTTCTTCTTTAGCTATGTCTAGCTAATCCCCTTTGATTAGGGGGTGATGACGCTGATAGTATGATTCAATATGAATCACATAGCCAAAAGATGAGGACTGTATACATGTAGATCTGGATCTGAATTAAGGGTTAGATCTGAACCTTCATATTTTGTGTCGTTTAAGAGCTATGCTCCTTCACAGGATATATTCGTGTTCGATCTAACGTTTATCAGATCTAGATCTAATTTTAGGGTTTTAGAAATTAATTAGTGAATCTGTCCTGATAGTCTATGGTTGTAGAGCTGAGCTCCTGCATAGGCTATGCTTGTCGTTATTTACATATTTGTTTCTAAAAACCTATTATCGTTGATTCATGTTTGTGACAGAAACATGTATTAGATCTGGTTAATCTTTTGGCTATTGATGATTATGAATCTGATCTATGTCATTATCCCCTAATTGCTTTCACCTATTGTTAAAACTCTCTTTTTATTTAATTTCTGCTATTTTCTTTGTTTTCAACCAATCAAAAGTTAGGGATAACTTGATTGGATTTATTAATAAAATAATTTGGTCCCAGAGTTCGACACCCTCTACAACGATCCTTGTTGTTTAGGAAAGCCGAACGAATTTTACAGTTGTTTACAATTGTATAATTTGTTCGCAAACAATCCCCATCTCCGATTTTAACCGTCACGTCTACCATTCCTACCGGTTGTTTGGAGGAACTATTGAAGCCATAAATAGTGGCATGGCAAGGATTCAAGTCTTTGGCCTCAAGTTCCATTTGGTTTTAGGCAACTTGAAGAATATGTTAACAGAGTTTCCCGAATCGATGAGGATTCTTCAGACATAGGCTGGAACTATGTGTTCAGAAATAACAAGAAGGTCTAGGGTTGGGATCTCAATTCCCGTAGACTCTCCCTGTGGAAAATAATATCATTCCACATCGTCTTCTGAATCTTGGCGGGGATAGATTCGTCCAAGGTGGAGCATGCATCGTAGATGGCATGCTTGATAGAATTGGTTTATTCCTTTATACACCGAAAGCTCTCATCTGCGGGGTAAGGCACACCGTGATGGTTTTCATCACGATTCCACGTGTTATCTGATTGGACGACCGTGGGGCCGTATTGGCTGGAAGAAGCATGGGCATTTAAGGGCCCGCGGTTGCTTCTGGAGGAGAAGGATCCTGAACATACTACTCCAAGCATTTCTTTCATATAAACTTCTCTATAGCATCCTTGAGGTGGCATCAGTCGTTCTTGTTATTGCCGAACATGTCATGGGATCTGTAGTATTTTCTAGAGTTCTTCTCATGATCGATAGATTCTCTCATGTTCAGTTTCTTGTACTGGATGGTATTACTGGTCTCAAGATAGATTGCCTCCACCTCTCGGTTGAGTGGAGGTAGTTCCTGTAAGTGGGGTAGCGGTCGTTCTTCTTCAGAATTCCAGGTTCGTGGTTGTTGCGACTGCCTTGGTTGTAATTGTTCGACCTGGGCTCGAATGGGATCACCCCTTTACCCTTGTCGAAAGATTCTCCGACTTGTTTCCCCTTGACATTGTTGATGACAGTGCCCGAGTGTGGGTTTTTTGGATGACCGCATTGAGCGGCCCTATTTCATCGTGCTTCTTTTGGCAAAAAAAACTGATTGGCATTCTCGTAGAAATCTTTTGAGGTCTTGGGTTGTTATTCATCGATCCATGCTCCAAATTCAGAGTTAGGCAGGATGCCCTCAGCAGTTGGGCCAATATTGTGCATGGCTCTGGCTCGTCAATCTCAGCGAGAGTGTGCTAAAGCGTTCGAGGTAACTTTTGAGAGACTCCCCATGCTCTGGTAGAGGTATGACTAAGTAAGAGCATCCTTCTGCCTCGTGATATGCATTCTGAATTGCTTAACCATTTCCGAAGTGAGTTGGTCGAAGGTATAGATGGATCGAGCTGGAAGTTGAGTAAACCAAGGTATAGCTTTGTCTTCTAAGAAAACCGGGAAGCACTTGCATTTAACGACTTCAGTGGATTGAATGGAGTCCATATTCCATTCATAATGGTTTAGAAATTTGCAGAGACTGGTCTTCCCCAAGTAAGCAGTAAGTTGGGGGAAATTCAAACATCGAGGCAATTCCGCCTTGTGAACAACCCGAGCAAAGGGGTTACGCCTCAAAATGTCAGTGGAGTTTCCCAGCATCTCTCTCACAATCCTTTGGATCATGTCAGTGAGATATGCAGGTTGAACCTTCGCTGGATTCCAAAGGTCGTGGTTCGACTTTAGAGTTCGGGGTCGTGGACGTCTTCGAGGATGGACGTCGAGATCATCATCCTTGTCATCAACCTCGTGCACTTGATTTTGGTAAGGTCCATGAGGCTGGGCCTATTGAGTCTGATTATGTTGAACTTTGGCATGTTGGGCTGTTGGACACGTAGGCACCAGTTTAGAGCGGCGACACTTGGGTTCTATCTTGGAAGGGATCGGTTGTTAGACCTGGTTCATTGTAAATAACTAGACGGGAACGGTCGCATTGACGCATTCCCTCACTGAAAGTTACGGTAGTTCCATTGTCGTTTCCATTGTTGTTGTCGTTGCAATTGACACTAGTATTGGCGAGGGCATTGGCGTTAGCAGTAGTCCTCCTCATTTGGCTTCGGTCCCCAAGGAGAGTGCAAGAAGAAGAACTTTCCAAGGCTTTGACCAGAGTACGGAGCATTGTTCTAGTTGAGTTGAAAATGAGAGACGTAGTGTTGACTGCCCTGGAGTCTCTGCATCAGCTCAATGTTTGTCTTGAAAGCGTCGTTGAGCTCATGAAATCTCTCCTGCAATTTTTTGTTAAGCTCGAAGAAATGAGCTTGGGTTGCTAGAGAATCGGGATCATAAGGAGGAAGTGTTTCCATGTCGGCCAAATTTTTTGAGGTTATGGGCTGAGAGAAGTACAGTGTTAACCGCAGAGGAAGTTTCGGCCATTGGATTCTTTCCTTTTTTAGCCATCGTAAGTAGACTTGAAGTGTCAGTCGAGAAAACCTGAGTAGCACTTAGAAGTCGAGATAAATATCAGATGGAAAGAAGCAAGCAAAGCTCTCAATGAAAGCACCAAAATGTTGATGGCTAAAATTGTTGTCACATCCAAGGATTCTCGATTACTCGAGAATAATTTTTTGTGTACGTAAAAATAAAAGTGCAATAAGAAAAGAAACAAAGAATTATCGTGGTTCGGTTTGGATTGAACCTACGTCCTCTTTGAAGCGTTAGAAAATTTTATTGACTACTGAAGGTAACAAGTATTAGGCATCAACATACAAATTTTGGCTAAGTTTTCGGGAGTTATATTTTGAATATGTAAAGTCTTAGGAGAAAATATATGTTCTTCTTCCTCCTCAAGTCTTAGGAAGCCATTAATGATGTCCTAAGCCCTTGTAGAGCACTCAAATCATGCAAATGCCAAATCTTTGGAAGTATGAGGAAGGTGGTATTTTTAGGTAGTGGACTAGTTGAGAGTAGGTGAGATTTGTGACCACAAAAGCATATTTCGCATCTCGAACAGGTGGTTCCAGAATTTCGCATCCTAGTGTTTTGTATCAGGGAATTACGTACCCCCCGGGGGATATGAAGATCTTGTATTCCTCGGAATATGAAATCTCGTATCCCCATGGGATACGAAACGCGTGTCCTTGTTATACAAAAATTCGTATCCCAAGGGGTACAAATTTTGTATCCCATGGGATATGAAATGAGAGTGAACTATGTGGGATGCGGGGATGCAAAATACAGTGGGATGCGGGGATGCGAAATACAGTGGGAGGCAGTGTCCGGGTGATGCGGAATCATGGATGCGTGGCGATCTAGATGCGAGAAGAGGTAGTTGAATGCCTGGGGATGCGAAGGATCAGGGATGCGAAGAATAGGATTCCGAATGAGGGAGACGAATTTATGAAGCAGACTATACTTTGGGGATACAAAATAGAGATTGTGAGGTGTTGTGAGGCCTACGCTCACACGATTACTTCCAAGCCTGAATCCTGGGTGTTTTGGCAACATTTCGCACTCTGGTGCTACGCGATGAGCCGAGTCGAGTGAGCCTGGTATGCTTTTGGGAACCAGATCAAAAGGCCGATTAACAGTTGTAGCTCTCTATGAAAAGTTTATTGGTCAATATAAGTCATTGCAAACCTACCTAGAAGAGATATCTCTTCGATGAAGAGAGGTGTCTTTTAAGGATTTCCAAAATATGGAAGTTGCACTGCATTTTGTTGGCTACAAATATATCGAGTCCATTAAAATTAAAAAATTCAAATCAAAAAAAGAAATTGTTCAAAATAACCCAAATTCAGTCGACTGACCATCTTGATTCAATTGACTGACCATCTTGATTCATTCGACTGAATCATAGTTTAGTCAATGGTTCAAGAACTTTAGTTGACTGAATCTTGGTTTGTAGGAAAGGATGTGCATGTGCATAGGTTCAATCAATTTGGGGTAAGGATTCAGTCGACTGGATCTGATACATTATTATTTTCTGATTTGACACTTTGAAAATGAGTGTCATACGTGCATCGTGTATGGATACTTTGAGGGTGGATTTTAACAAAATGAACGCAGTAGTATTAAATTCTAAACATGTCATACTTGAGCTTGAGTCCTTCCATATAGTTTGATTTATGAGATTTGTCGTTGAGTACTTCATCATCATTGATTTGCACATACAACTTGTCATTCATAAGATCCCAAAATTCAACACCATTTTGTTCAAACAATAGCTTGATGCACTAGTAATGGAACTAATTTTCAAATAACATTTCATTCAAATAGGTTTAGATTTCCTCGCTTAGTTTAGATCAAATAATCATCATTAACAACTTCATTAGGGTTTTTAGGTTCTATATCTGGAATAAATGTGACATGGCACATTTGATTTAACTAGTTTTTGATTCTTAAATTAAATTTACTTCTTCGATAACATTCTCTATAGGATGATTTCTTAATATTTTGGGAGATGGACGTACATCATTTTTAGATGGCGAGTTATATTTAATAGATGCACAATCTTTATCTGAATTATTTTGATTTTTGTTAGATTCTTCGTCATCATAATCTCTTAGTTTTAATTTTGAATTTTCATCAAAGAATACATGTAAAGTTTCTTCAATTACTATAGTTCGCTTACTATAGATTTAATATGATTTATTCCTTTCTGGATATCCAATAAATACCCCTTCATAGAATTTTGGATCAAATTTACGAAGCTAATCTTTGGTATTTAATAAAAGAATTTTGAACCAAATACTTTAAAATAATACATACCTAGTTTCTTCCTAATAAATAATTCATGTTGTGTATGTTACGTTAGATATCGAATAGTAACATAATTCATAACATAGCACGTGATTCCTACTGCTTCAACCCAAAATTGCTTTGACAAACCACCTCCATTCGTAGAGTTCTAGGGCACTCATGTAGCATGCAATTCTTTCATTCTACAACTCCATTTTGTCATGGAGTTCTAAGAAATGAAAATTTATGATAATTTTATTATTTATTATAGCAGTTTCCAAATAAAATATTATTAGATTCACCATCATGATCACTTATAATATTTTAAATTTTTGGACTTTTAATATTTTGAATTCTTTTTGCGAATATTATAAACTTTTAAAATGTGTCACTTTTATGTTTTAAGAAAATTGCCCATGTGTATCCTGAAAAATCATCTCCTGTTATAAATACATATTTACTTTAATTTGTTGATTTAACTTATGCAAGACCAAAAAGATCTAAATGTTAATCATTCATGTGGTTGTAATGTTGATATTACATTCCTAGACTCGAAAGATGATTTATTTAACTTCCTAAGTTGACATGCATAACAAATGTTATTTAATTTATAATTCGTTTCAGGTAAACCTTTTAGTAAATTATTTTTGGATGGCTTATTTACATATTTGAAATTTATATGGCAAAATATTTTATATCATAACCAATGATTATTTTCTTTGGTTACTAAGCACACATTTATTTTATTATTTAAAATATAGATATTCCTTTTTCTGCTTCCCTCAAAAATAAATTTTTATTTTGATCATATATATTACATTTATCTTTTTAAAATGATATTGTAACACCTTTATCATATAACTTTCAAATACTTAATAAATTATGTTTTAAATTTTGAATCAGGTTAACATTAGTAATAAGAGGAGTTTTGTATGTACCGTCATTGGCCATATCGTCTTTTCCAATGACATATCCTTTTGAATTGTCACCAAAAGTTGTTGTACCCCCATTTGAGTTGATAGTATTCGTCAGGATATCTTCATTTTCTGCTATATATTCATAACCACCACTGTCTAACATTCGCTTTCTCTATTTTGGGCAGGTGCCTATAAAAAATATTAAAAGATATTAAGTGCCCACTTCCTTTGTCAGAGTCCTAAAAGTTCGGTTTTAGGAAACTGTAAGGACCCGTAACTTCCCCGGTAAGGAAAGAACGGATTGCCTTGAGGACAAGACGAATCAGAACACAGACAGAAGAACATTTCATTTCTTATTACAACAATTTCACCAGATTACAAGAATATACAGAGTATGAATAAATATTACACATCATAAAATATCAGAGATTTAAATTACATTACTGCAGCGGAAAAAGAATACAAAACACAACTAGAAGTAATATACGGATATAGAGCTTTCCGAATATCGCTCCAGCTGTAAATCAGGATCCTGTGAATATAAATCTGCAAAACCAAAACTACTAGTTGCCCGTGCGGAAAATAGGGGCACCCAGAGTTTAGGTTAAAACAATAAACTCTAGGTCAATCATGTGACTGGTGTGAGAACTAAAACAGTTATTTAAAACTTTACTTTAAATCAGATATATCAAGGGACCACGCCGTATAACACGGAATGGGTTTCCTCCCAAGAATACCAGTGTATATATCAAAACAGCGCAATGATTTTTGGAAAAATGAAGCTATTATAAGACCCAGATCCCATCACACAATGCAGCACAAGCCGGAGGATAGGGTTTTCCCTTATAATAGCCAAACATGCTTGGTACGTTAAAAACAAATCATTTGATACTATTATAAGTTCATAGTGTATAAAACAACTTCAAATATAAATGTATCAATCCTAGACGGCATGGATACCATATATCATGTCGCTAATACTAGGCTCTACAATCAAAACTGCAAATGTCATGTATCAGAAGTTGGATTTCCATCTGTGAACCGATGCAAGGGATCATCCTCACCGAATTCGAGACTCTCTAGCCCGAGCCTCAGGTAAGTGCTCAGTCAGGCCTTGGATCGTCAGGGCCGGTCCACCGATGTGGATTAAAATGCCTAACTACTGCGTTTCCCCGCCCTTTGGGGCGTAAATGAGCCAAATGACTCCATCGGCTCCACAAAGTCACCGATATATCTGAGGCGCCTCGCAATCCAACAACCACACAGGTGAAAATAATATAAATGTCAGGGCTGGTAGGTCACTGACACCACCCTATCTAGAAGGAAACGCATGCCCTCCCTGATGTCCTCTCCCGTTTCTGGTTCACAACCAGGGTGTGAGGCTCGCGAATTAACACTACACAAAGCTATGCCACACAGGCGGTGCTTTGATCATCAACCATAAGACTCTGCTTTTCAATAGAAGCCTTGATCATTTGCATCTTAGCATGCCACACAGGCAAACCACTCCATGCAACCGATATCCATCAATCACACAGAAAGATATCCAATGTCAGACACATAGTCCATTTACAAGTCCGTTCTAGGTCTGAACGAAACCGGAGGCACCTTGTACCTCGCATATCCATTGATCTCCAAGTACGTCTAGACGATCACCAACTGATTCCCTCCTCTTGGGTGTACAGCCCAATCAAGATCATCAGTAATTATCCAAACGATGTGAAGACTTCCGGTCTTCGACCACTGTCTTCATCCTCGACACATCGTTGAATCAGTTATTCAGAATGGGATAACCCGGTCTTTCTGAATAACTCGCGTATATAATAAACAATGTTACACAAACACAACATATGCCTCATTCCAATTCAGAATATTCTTTTATTCAAATATTCTTATACTTTGGGAAAGGTTCCCATTAATTTTATCAAAGATAAATTCCTTAAATTTATTCTTTAATCATCCTTTGAATATCAATTCAAACCAAATTATGGTTTATCCAAACTAGTCAGGATTAACGAACCTTACTGAAGTAATCATTTGTTTTAATTTCCCAATCCCAACCTATTCATCCCATGAAGTGAAACTGGTAATATTTCATATCTAACACCACGGTGTTATCGGTAAATTCAATTACCATTTCACATTCAAATCTAATTAAAGATTTTACTATCGCCTGGAGCAAAACTGGTGATACTCCATTCTCGGTCATTTCAATCTAATTAAAGATTCATTAAAACTCCACTTGGTTTTAATCTTCTCGAAAATCAATATCAATGATTATTTAACTTGAGAAATCATATCCGGTCTTTAACTTGGTTAAAGAACCAATGTCATTTAAAACACGATTCACGATAAACCCAAAATCACATTCCATTTACAATGGAATATTCACGGAAAAAAAATCGATATATATAATCGATATAAACTTCCATATCCGACTAATAATATAAATGGAATAACGGGAAAGCCTTTTAAATTCCAGATATTTTAGTTGTCTTCCTCCACAGAAATTCACATCGATTATTACCAAATCGAATTCCATTCCATTCCAAATTATTTTATTAAATTGGAAAACTTTACTTCGGAAAATCTCCTTTACATCTTAACAAAAGATTTATAAATTCCAAATCATATTTCATTGTAAATCAGGTTAAAAAACGAATGCCGTTAAAACACAGTTCACGATAATCCCAATTCACATTCCATTAATTATCGGGTTAAAGAACAAGTGTTATTTAAAACACCATTCGCGATAAACCCAAAAATCAATTCCAATTCAATTCCAATTAAATATCATTTAATTGGTATACTTCATTAAATCTAAATAAAAAGATTTAATCTTTTTCTCAACTGGGTTTAAGAACAGTGTTAATGAAGACACCATTCACGACAAACCCAAATCCCATTTGATATTAAATACAAGGCTCTGAATAGAAAATATATCGGCTTATATTCAATATCAAATTCTACGACCAACAAATATCGTATTGGAAATAACGATATAAATATATCTTTCAAATTTCCATAATAATATCTGTATAATCACGAAATCCAACATCGAAATATTCCAAAGAAAATTTCGATTCAAATCCATTCCAATTCAATTATTGGAAATTCTGGTTACTTTTAAAATACTTTCAAATCAAATTTATTTATTTCAAAAATAAATGGATTATAATTCTAGTTCAAAACTAGTTCATTTCGATAAAAATCTATTTTTATCTTTTCAAATATGAACTTTTTCTTCCCAATTCTTTCTAAATCATTTCTTATGATTTTACACAAATTATTACTATTTTTTATAATTTTATTAAGGCCCGTACAGTCGATTTCCATAAACGACCATCGAACTGCACTTACAGCGACCTTTTCTAAATTTGATTTGGACATAATTCCAAATCCAACCGTTAGATTTCAAATCTCTAATATTCGTTAGAAAGCTCTTTTCGATACGAACCCAACGGTTCTGGTTTTAGGAGAATCCGACGGCCGGATCTCCCGTAATGTCCATTCGAAGTCAATGGTCGAAATTTGCGAACGGCCGCTGCACGGCGCGTTCTATTCAGGCCATTATATATATATATATATAATATATATATATATATTATATATTTCGTCGATTTCCTTTCAAAATGTATTTTATAAATCGTTTTAAATTCGTTTTCAAAACTATTTCAACTTCATATTCAATTTTAAATCAAAATTGAATATTCCATGTCATTAATGTATAAATGATAATATTTTCAAAATATTAGATTTTGAAATCATTTCCTTTTCTATATTCATTATAAAAATGAATATAATCAATATAAATATCGTTCGCGTCAAAATGGCGCATATCTAATCAACACGCCTTTATATATATTTCAATAACTTCGTTATTCTATTCAACAAATGAATATTTTCTTCAACACATGAATATATATTTTATTCAACACATGAATATTTATTAATTCTTACTTACAATAAAAATGTGAATTCTATTGTATAAAATATTTTGTTCAACACATGAATATTTTCAACACATGAATATCCTCAACACATGAGTTTTCTTTTATTCAACACATGAATTTTCTTTTATTCAACACATGAATTTTTATTTTATTCAACACATGAATTTTCATTTTATAATACTCTTTATTTTCCAAATTGGAATGAGGCCCAACCAATTACCATATAATGTTAATTATATGGATTCTATACAACACATGTATATAATAGCACCGATAAATAATCAACCATCATCCAGAGTGCGCCACACAACTGCATAAGCATTAAATATAAATAATTAACGCTTACATAGTCTGTCAACCAATCGATCGATATACAACTAAATAGTTGGGATTAGTGTACGCCAAATATCATCCCAACACCCGTGTGGGGTTTCAATCCACAAACACTGAATATTATTTGTGCTATTGGGCGACGTGTAAAATTTATCGTCCCAATCAATATCCTTCAAATGGGTGTACATAAACAAAACGTTCGATTTGTAAATGAATATTCATTTTATATGCACGTTTAAAAATTATATTTTTAACTATAAAATATTTATTCGGTTCATTTACACAATAAAAATGATATTTTTATTTTTCTAATATATTTTAGAAAATTTCGACGGCATAACGGCGCGATACTAGAAACGGGATAAGGCCCAGCCTTATCCGCGGTCTAATAACGGCCCACGCCGTACACATACCAATTCTATTCAATTCCACATTCACACCACAAACTAACATTCAACTAAACACATCAATCGATCACAAACAACCAAACAAGTCGTCCATGGTCTTTGGACGACGGGGAACAGTTCATATATGCAGTTACATAATAAATAACTGTATAAAGAAAATTAAAGTGAGGAGTTCTCACTGAGGGATCCACTCCGCCATCATCTATTTCTGAACGGTTCGGATATGCCCAAAATTCCAATGCAACCTTTTCCCGCTGTTCACATTAAAAATCACATTTTTACAATGGCATTTCATATATGAAAATCATATATTTTTATCGCTTCTTCATATATAAAAATTGAGTTTTTACTACTCTACATAAATAAAAATCATATTTTTATATCTTCTATATAATAAAAATTATATTTTTATTATCTCTAAAATATAAAAATCATATCTTTCTAGCGAAGTTCATATCATTTAAATCATGTCTTTTCTGTTAATATATATATATATATATATAATCTTTTCTTATGTAAAAATATAATCTTTTCTTATGTAAAAATATAGACTTTTCTTATGTAAAAATATAAACTTTTCTATAAAATAAAAATCGGTTTTTATAACTAAATAAAATCAGTTTTTCTATACTAATAAAATTAAAAACTCACTGGTTTTCTAAGGAGGGGAGTCACTGGTGCACTACAGGAACGGAGGTGGCGCGGTGGAATGGCGCAGGCGATGGGGGTTCGTTCTGGTGGTTGCGGCTTTGGGCTACGGGATCTGGACAGGGGGATTCGGGTTTACTGAGAGATGAGAGCAAGAGTAGGAGGGGTGACGCCTCTATCGTGGGCGGTGCCAGAGGCGCGGTGGCCCAGGTGGCCATGGCGGCGGCCATCCCCCCTCCATCGCGGTTTCTTTCTTCCCCTTTTTTTATTTTAAAAATCGATTTGATTTTGAAGAACGGGGGGCATGGGGGAGGGGGTGAACGGTATAAGGAGGAGAGAGGGAGGGGGTTTATTATTTTATTTATTTTATATTCAATTACCCCCAAAAAGCAACTTTTTATTTCAACCTCCAAACGAGACCCACCGACTGTCGTCCATAACTAATTACCCCCATTCCAAACACAATGGGATATGTATCGTAAGCTGATTCGATCGTTTCGATCAGTTTCTATCAATATCAAAATATAAATCTATATATTGAATTTGAACGCGCATTTCAATTTACTGGGCTCATATACAGACTCTAAAAATTTCCGAAAATTATTTTCTAGCTTCGTATTGACGATACGATTCTAACAAAACTAATTTTATCAAATTCTGAGATCGTTTGAAAAATGGCCCTTTTCTGGTCGATCGAAATTGACTGAAACTATTAAAACACGTTTTCTTTTGCCATGCTCACATATTGATTCAGAAAATTACGAATTTTGGAATCTAGAAATAACTAGACATCCCGGATCCATCAAAAGTGGTTTCGTCGAAAACCGAGGTCCTTTGCAAAATTTCCATTTTTAAGGGCCAGAATTCCATAGCGACTATTCTGAATTTTCAACTGGGCATAACTTTTTATTCCCGCTATGAAATTTTGATTTTTTGGATTCGTTGGAAAGATATTTTCAAATTAGATTCTAATATTTTTCATTTCGCCAAAATCCGGTTTATTTTGAATCATATACATTCATTTGAAATTTGAAATCGAATTTTCAAACTACCGCGCCATTTTCAATTCCTTTTATAATTAAAAATAATTATTTATATTCTAATGACGATTCAAATAAGTATATACGTTCTAATTCAATTCAAAATAAATTTCTCATCGTTATTATTTAAAATAAACAATTTTAAATATTACAAATTCACTAAAATTGCCAAAATAAATTTTTTAAATTGGCTTGGATTTCCGGGTTATTACAATCTCCCCCACTTAAAACTTTCCGTCCCCGAAAAGGAACGAAGCTGAAAGTTGTTTAACTAGTCAACTCAACTTTCATTATTTTCATTACGGCTTAAGTTCTTCAACTTTTCAGTTTCTAAGAACTTTTCAAAATTTTCAAAAATTTGGCTAACACTCTAAATTTTTGAAAAATTTCTCCATAACCTCCCCTGCACGGGAGCACCGGGAAAATCCTGAAATTGCCATACAGGCCTCTCCAATCCAAAAAAAAAAAGAAACAGCCAAGTGGCTAGCCAATCGGCTCATAAAATCATCGAATACCCTAAGAAATACAATAAACATGCACCTATTTGTTGGGCAAACAATTTTATTCCTCTTCTCTAGCCTCCTTGCTATGACCTGTTCAATGTATATACATGTATATATATGCATTTCCAAATAATTTTCAATACAATTCAATATTTGGTACAATTTGGCTAAATGGTTCAAATTTTAATTAATCAACCAATAATCAAACAACATAACCATCAATCAATTAGTTGATTATCTTTTCACATTCATAACTTTGATGTATATACAGAAAATCATGTTTTTGATGCCAAGTCACAACAATATATTCTAACTATATTTTGGTTCTCACACCGGTCAATTGGAAATATATAGAAATCCCACTTTCGAAACTTGAACATAAACACTGATGATGAGATCTCAATCATCAGTTTCTTCTTCGGACAACTAGAGTGTGATACTATATCTATCCAATATATTAAAACTTCAAATACATGCGGATCAGACGTATATGCAAAATCTTTACATACTTGATTGTCCAAATCAATTTAAAATAAATATTCAAATACGAATAATTGGTTCAAATTTTCAGAACAAAAATTGTTTTCATTTTAAAAATATACTCTTCACACTCATTCTAGGATACTACTGATCCTCTCTCTAACGAGTCATTCTTATTGGATATTACTAATCCAATCTCTGATGAATTCTTTCGTTCGGTTCTAATATGTCCTGTTCTCGAGCTCTGTAAACCAAAGCTCTAGTACCACTGTAAGGACCCGTAACTTCCCCGGTAAGGAAAGAACGGATTGCCTTGAGGACAAGACGAATCAGAACACAGATAGAAGAACATTTCATTTCTTATTACAACAATTTCATCAGATTACAAGAATATACAGAGTATGAATAAATATTACACATCATAAAATATCAGAGATTTAAATTACATTACTGCAGCGGAAAAAGAATACAAAACACAACTAGAAGTAATATACGGATATAGAGCTTTCCGAATATCGCTCCAGCTGTAAATCAGGATCCTGTGAATATAAATCTGCAAAACCAAAACTACTAGCTGCCCGTGCGGAAAATAGAGGCACCCAAAGTTTAGGTTAAAACAATAAACTCTAGGTCAATCATGTGACTGGTGTGAGAACTAAAACAGTTATTTAAAACTTTACTTTAAATCAGATATATCAAGGGACCACGCCGTATAACACGGAACAAGTTTCCTCCCAAGAATACCAGTGCATATATCAAAACAGCGCAATGATTTTTGGAAAAATGAAGCTATTATAAGACCCAGATCCCATCACACAATGCAACACAAGCCGGAGGATAGGGTTTTCCCTTATAATAGCCAAACATGCTTGGTACGTTAAAAACAAATCATTTGATACTATTATAAGTGCATAGTGTATAAAACAACTTCAAATATAAATGTATCAATCCTAGACGGCATGGGTACCATATATCATGTCGCTAATACTAGGCTCTACAATCAAAACTGCAAAGGTCATGTATCGGAAGTTGGATTTCCAACTATGAACCGAGGCAAGGGATCGTCCTCACCGAATTCGAGACTCTCTAGCCTGAGCCTCTGGCAAGTGCTCAGTCAAGCCTTGGATCGTCAGGGCCGGTCCACCGATGTGGATTAAAATGTCTGACTACTGCGTTTCCACGCCCTTTGGGGCGTAAATGAGCCAAATGACTCCATCGGCTCCACATAGTCACCGATATATCTGAGGCGCCTCGCAATCCAACAAACACACAGGTGAAAATAATATAAATGTCAGGGCTGTTAGGTCACTGACACCACCCTAGCTAGAAGGAAACGCATGCCCTTCCTGATGTACTCTCCCGTTTCTGGTTCACAACCAGGGTGTGAGGCTCGCGAATTAATGCTACGCAAAGCTATGCCACACAGGCGGTGCTTTGATCATCAACCACAAGACTCTGCTTTTCAATGGAAGCCTTGATCATTTGCATCTTAGCATGCCACACAGGAAAACCACTCCATGCAACCGATATCCATCAATCACACAGAAAGATATCCAATGTCAGACACATAGTCCATTTACAAGTCCGTTCTAGGTCTGAACGAAACCGGAGGCACCTTGTACCTCGCATATCCATTGATCTCCAAGTACGTCTAGACGATCACCAACTGATTCCCTCCTCTTGGGTGTACAACCCAATCAAGATCATCAGTAATCATCCAAACGATGTGAATACCTCCGGTCTTCGACCACCGTCTTCATCCTCGACACATCGTCGAATCAGTTATTCAGAATGGGATAACCCGGTCTTTCTGAATAACTCACGTATATAATAAACAATGTTACACAAACACAACATATGCCTCATTCCAATTCAAAATATTCTTTTATTCAAATATTCTTATACTTTGGGAAAGGTTCCCATTAATTTTATCAAAGATAAATTCCTTAAATTTATTCTTTAATCTTCCTTTGAATATCAATTCAAACCAAATTATGGTTTATCCAAACTAGTCAGGATTAGCGAACCTTACCGAAGTAATCATTTGTTTTAATTTCCCAATCCCAACCTATTCATCCCATGAAGTGAAACTGGTAATACTTCATATCTAACACCAAGGTGTTATCGGTAAATTCAATTACCATTTCACATTCAAATCTAATTTAAGATTTTACTATCGCCTGGAGCAAAACCGGTGATACTCCATTCTCGGTCATTTCAATCTAATTAAAGATTCATTAAAAGTCCACTTGGTTTTAATCTTCTCGAAAATCAATATCAATGATTATTTAACTTGAGAAATCATATCCAGTCTTTAACTTGGTTAAAGAACCAATGTCATTTAAAACACGGTTTACGATAAACCCAAAATCACATTCCATTTACAATGGAATATTCACGGAAAACAAATCGATATATATAATCGATATAAACTTCCATATCTGACTAATAATATAAATGGAATAACGGGAAAGCCTTTTAAATTCCAGATATATTAGTTGTCTTCCTCCACAAAAATTCACTTCGATTATTACCAAATGAATTCCATTCCATTCCAATTTATTTTATTAAATTGGAAAACTTTACTTTGGAAAATCTCCTTTAAATCTTAACAAAAGATTTATAAATTCCAAATCACATTCACTGTAAATCGGGTTAAAGAACGAATGTCGTTAAAACACAGTTCACGATAAACCCAATTCACATTCCATTAATTATCGGGTTAAAGAACAAGTGTTATTTAAAACACCGTTCGCGATAAACCCAAAAATCAATTCCAATTAAATATCATTTAATTGGTATACTTCATTAAATCTAAATAAAAAGATTTATTCTTTTACTCAACTAGGTTTAAGAACAGTGTTAATGAAGACACCATTCACGACAAACCCAAATCCCATTTGATATTAAATACAAGGCTCTAAATAGAAAATATATCGGCTTATATTCAATATCAAATTCTACGACCAACAAATATCGTATTGGAAATAACGATATAAATATATCTTTCAAATTTCCATAACAATATACTTATAATCATGAAATCCAATATCGAAATATTCCAAAGACAATTTCGATTCAAATCCATTCCAATTCAATTATTGGAAATTCTGGTTACTTTTAAAATCCTTTCAAATCCAATTTATTTATTTCAAAAATAAATGGATTATAATTCTAGTTCAAAACTAGTTCATTTCGATAAAAATCTATTTTTATCTTTTCAAATATGGAATTTTTCATCCCAATTCTTTCTAACATAATTCCAAATCCAACCGTTAGATTTCAAATCTCTAATATTCATTAGAAAGCTCTTTTCGATACAAACCCAAGGTTCCGGTTTTAGGAGAATCCGACGGTCGGATCTCCCGTAATGTCCATTCGAAGTCAATGGTCAAAATTCGCGAACTGCCGCTGCGCGGCGCGGTCTATTCAGGCCATTATATATAATATATATATATATATTATATATTTCGTCGATTTCCTTTCAAAACGTATTTTATAAATCGTTTTAAATTCGTTTTCAAAACCATTTCAACTTCATATTCAATTATAAATCAGAATTGAATATTCCATATCATTAATATATAAATGATAATATTTTCAAAATATTAGATTTTGAAATCACTTCCTTTTCTATATTCATTAAAAAAATGAATATAATCGATATAAATATCGTTCACGTCAAAATGGCGCATATCTAATCAACACGCCTTTATATATATTTCAATAACTTCGTTATTCTATTCAACAAATGAATATTTTCTTCAACACATGAATAAATATTTTATTCAACACATGAATATTTATTAATTCTTACTTACAATAAAAATGTGAATTCTATTGTATAAGATATTTCGTTCAACACATGAATATTTTCAACACATGAATATCCTCAACACATGAATTTTCTTTAATTCAACGTGTGAATTTTCTTTTATTCAACACATGAATTTTTATTCTATTCAACATGTGAATTTTCATTTTATAATACTCTTTATTTTCCAAATTGGAATGAGGCCTAATCAATTACCATATAATGTTAATTATATGGATTCTATACAACACATGTATATAATAGCAACGATAAATAATCAACCATCATCCAGAGTGCACCACACAACTGCATAAGCATTAAATATAAATAATTAACACTTATACAGTCTGTCAACCAATCGATCGACATACAACTAAATAATTGGGATTAGTGTATGCCAAATATCATCCCAACACCCGTGTGGTGTTTCTATCCACAAACACTGAATATTATTTGTGCTATTGGGCGACATGTAAAATTTATCGTCCCAATCAATATCCTTCAAATGGGTGTACATAAACAAATCGTTCGATTTGTAAATGAATATTCATTTTATATACATGTTTAAAAATTATATTTTTAACTATAAAATTTTTATTCGGTTCATTTACACAATAAAAATGATATTTTTATTTTTCTAATATATTTTAGAAAATTTCGGCGGCATAACGGCGCGATACTAGAAACGGGATAAGGCCCAGCCTTATCCCCGGTCTAATAACGGCCCACGCCATACACAAACCAATTCTATCCAATTCCACATTCACACCACAAACTAATATTCAACCAAACACATCAATCAGTCACAAACAACCAAGTAAGTCATCCATGGTCTGTGGACGACGAGGAACAGTTCATATATGCAGTTACATAATAAATAACTGTATAAATAAAATCAAAGTGAGGAGTTCTCACCGAGGGATCCAGTCCGCCATCATCTATTTCTGAACGGTTCGAATATGCCCAAAATTCCAATGCGACCTTTTCCCGCTGTTCACATTAAAAATCACATTTTTACAATTGCATTTCATATATAAAAATCATATATTTTTATCGCTTCTTCATATATAAAAATCATATTTTTATATCTTCTATATAATAAAAATTATATTTTTATTATCTCTAAAATATAAAAATCAAATCTTTCTAGCGAGGTTCATATCATTTAAATCATGTCTTTTATGTTAATATATATATATAATCTTTTCTTATGTAAAAATATAAACTTCTCTTATGTAAAAATATAAACTTTTCTTATGTAAAAACATAAACTTTTCTATAAAATAAAAATCAGTTTTTATAATTAAATAAAATCAATTTTTCTATACTAATAAAATTAAAAACTCATTGGTTTTCTAAGGAGGGGAGTCGCTGGTGCACTGTAGGACCCGAGGTGGCGCGGTGGAATGGCGCAGGCGATGGGGGTTCGTTCTGGTGGTGGCGGCTTGGGGTACGGGATCTGGACGGGGGGCTTCAGGTTTACTGAGAGAGGAGAGCAAGAGTAGGAGGGGTGGCGGCTCTGGCGTGGGCGCCGCCGGAGGTGCGGTGGCCCAGGTGGCCACGGCGGCTGCCATCCCCCCTCTATCGCGGTTTCTTTCTACCCCTTTTTTTATTTTAAAAATCGATTTGATTTTGAAGAACGGGGGGAGGGGGGCTGAACGGTATAAGGAGGAGAGAGGGAGGGGGTTTATTATTTTATTTATTTTATATTTAATTACCCCAAAAAGCAACTTTTTATTTCGACCTCCAAACGAGACCCACCGACTGTTGTCCATAACTTATTACCCCCATTCCGAACACAATGGGATATGTATCGTAAGCTGATTCGTTTGTTTCGATTAGTTTATGTCAATATCAAAATATAAATCTCCATATTGAATCTGAACGCGCATTTCAATTTACTGGGCCCACATACGGACTCTAAAAACTCCCCAAAAATATTTTCTACCTTCGTATTGACGATATGGTTCTAAAAAAACTAATTTCATCAAATTCTGAGATCATTTGAAAAATGGCCCTTTTCTGGTCGATCGAAATTGACTGAAACTATTAAAACACGTTTTCTTTTGCCACGCTCACATATTGATTCAGAAAATTATGAATTTTGGAATCTAGCAATAACTAGACATCCCGGATCCAACAAAAGTGGTTTCGTCGAAAACCGAGGTCATTTGCAAAATTTCCATTTTTAAGGGCCAGAATTCCATAACGACTATTCTGAATTTTCAACTGAGCATATTCCCGCTATGAAATTTTGAATTTTCAGATTTGTTGGAAAGATATTTTCAAATAGATTCTAATATTTTTTGTTTCGCCAAAATCTGGTTTAATTTGATTCCTGTACATTCATTTGAAATTTGAAATCGAATTTTCAAACTAGCGCGCCATTTTCAATTCCTTTTATAATTAAAAATAATTATTTATATTCTAACGATGATTCAAATAAATATATACGTTCTAATTCAATTCAAAATAAATTTCTCGTCGTTATTATTATAATAAACCATTTTAAATATTCAAAATTCACTAAAACTGCCAAAATAAAAAATTTAAATTGGCTCGGATTTCCGGGTTATTACAGAAACGATACCCATAATGGTTTGGTATATCATTTGAAAATAAAATTTAAATTTTTGTGACTAGTCGCTATGAATGTTTCTGTATACTTATTATTTATTTGAACATTATTACTTTTTAGAACCTAAATTTCAATAGATTTTAATGGTTTATTTTGACAAACAGCTCTCTTTTTTAGATTGGTATATAATGAACCATATTTTTTTAGAAGTAGCTAACTTTTCGTTTGATTTTCTATATCCTAACCCCTTTCTATTAAAATAAAATTGAATTTTATTTAACTTTCAGAAGGTTTTCTCTTTCTTTTTTAAAATTGAAAAAATTTCGTGTAATATTTTCAGATTTATCTTTATGTCCATTTATTTCTAATTCTGAACATTTTATGTTTATATTTCATTGGTAAGCATAATGAATTTATATGACATATTAACATATGAATTTTGTGGTTCAATTAGTTTTTCTTCTAAATTTTCTTTTCATATCTTAACATGTCAATTTCGAGTTCATTTCTATTTAATTTTCATGCAACATCTTCATATTTTCTTTTAGTATATTTTAGTTTATCCAATAGTTTAGAAATAATTTTCAATAAGTCATCAAAAGATAAATTACTTTCATCGTTGTCCATACTCAAAAAACAGACATTTGCTTATTTAGTATCATTTTCACTATAAGAATATGAAGAACATGAGTCTGAATTTGTATAATCCTAAGTGATTGAAAAAGCTTGCTTTTTGAAAATAATACCGTTCTTATTCATAAAGCTAATTTTCATGGTTTCTGGTTTATGTGACCATTTTTGTCACACTCGTAGCATTTCAGCAAAGAGGTTAACAGATGGTCTGAGCTTTTTTTATTTTTGAATTTTTATTATTCTTTCTAAATTTCCTGAATTTTTTGAAATTTTTAGCAATAAAAGCCATATCATCTGAATCTTCATTTTCTGTCTGAATTTTGATTTCTGTTCTATCTTGAGCTTAATCTGATTTTTTTCTGCATGTTAACTTCGTATGACATTAGATTTCCTATCGACCCTTTCAGTTTTATAGTTGAAATGTCATTTGCTACTTCGATAGCCCATAATTTTCACCCTCATTCACTAGTTAAAGAGCTTAGGATTTTTGGTACAATATCAAAATCATTGTACTTTTCTCATAGTGTAAGAAGTTAGTAAAATATATTTTGAAATCTTGAATACATCTCATTTATAGTCTTATCCTATTTCATTTTGAAAATTTTAAATTGATTTATAAGCGTGAATGCCTTGCCTTGCTAAACCTTATTAGTTCCTTTATCTATGACTTTTTAAATACGTTAAATATTAAGTGTGGTTTTACATATGCTAACTCTATTAAACTTATTTTCCCCTAATTCCCAAAAATAAAATATTCATGGTTTTTGCTTTAGTAGTGGTATCATGTCCTTGTATGTTATACCATTGTGCATAATCAGTATTGGGTATTATATTTTCTTATTGGTTGGTAATCCAGAGTTCAAATATCCTCATTCCAGTAGACCAGTAACTATATGTAACAAACTAGATTTTTGGTCGTTCAAATCAACAAAAATCCACAAATGTTGACTTAAACGAAACCAAAGATACAGATGGTTATTGGGATTAATATAAGAAAAAGAAGAAATAAGTAAAACAGTCACAAAATCTCGTAGCGAAAGAACAAAATATAGTAAGTAAATAACATTTCATGAAGATGTTAAACATACATTCGATTATACTGTACAACAATTATCGGAGTTAACTATCATACAACATACCGATATGTGCAATGGAATAATACTATAATATGTCTGTCACGGTCCATTTTCATCATCATAACACTGTCTTCGATAATTGAAAAACGCCGGCAGACCCGAGTATAAATGAAAAGTGAGACGACCCGAACTTCCCCGTAAAGCCCGGATTGAATTGAGAACACAATAAATCAGAACACAAATAGAAGAACATTTCATTGCTTATTACAACAATTTCATCAGAATACAATAATATACAGAGTATGAACAAATAATATACATTTTATAAATATGAGAGATTTACAAATTACAATGCAGCGGAAAATAATACAAAACACAATTGAAAGGAATATACAGATACAGAGCTTTCCAAATATCACTCCAGCTGTAAAAGCAGGATCCTGTGAATATAAATCTGCATAGCTGCCCATGTGGAAAATAGGGGCACCTAGAGTTTAGGTTAAAACAATAAACTCCAGGTCAGTCATATGACTGGTGTGAGAACTAAAACAGTTATTATCTTGGTTTTAAAGTAAGGTAACTCAAGGGACCACGCCGTATAACATGGAACGAGTTTCCTCCTAAGAATACCAATGCATAAAAACAACAGCGCAATGCCAAATAAAGAACAATGAAGCTATTATAAGACTTATGTCCCATCACACAATGCAACGCAAGCCGGAGGATAGAGTTTTTACCATATAATAGCCAAAAATGCTTGGTACGTGAAATTTCATATTTTACTATTACTATAAGTGTATAGTGTCAAAACAATTTCGAATATAAATGTATCAATCATAGACGGCATGAGTGCCCCATCCCACTATCTCGCCATACTAGGCTCTACAATCAAAACCGCAAAATGTCATATTGGAAGTTGGATTTCCATCTGTGAACCAGGGCAAGGGATCGTCCTTACCGCTTCGAGACAATCTACCCCATGTCTCAGGCAAGCGCGTAGACAAGCCTTGGATCGTCAGGGCCGGTCCACTCGATGTGGATTAAAATGCCTAAACACTACGTTTCCTCGCTTTATGGGGCATAAAATTGGTCTGTATAAAGATCATACCATGCATCAGCTCTGCAGAGACTGATATAACCGAGGCGCCTCGCTATCCATCATCCACATAAGTAAAAAATCCGGGCGTGCAAAACTTAGACACCACTCCTAGCTAGAAGGAAACGCATGCCCTCCCTGAGGTCCTTTCCTGTTTCTGGTTCACACCGGGGTGCGAGGCTCGCGAATTAACGCTACACAAAGCTATGCTATATTAAAGCCGTGCTTTGATCATCTATCACAAGACTCTGCTTTTCAACAGAAGCCTTGATCATTTGCATCTCAGCATGCCACACAAGCAATTCACGCTATGCAACCGATGTATATCAATCACACGGAATGAAATCTAATGTTAGACACACATCCATTTACAAGTTCGTTCTGGGTCTGAAAGAAACCGAAGGCACCTTATTCCTCGTCCCATATGTCCAATACAGGAGAGAGGTCCTCGCATATCTGGTTGATCTCTAAGTACGTCTGGAACGATCACCACTTATTACCTTGTCTTGGGTGTACAACCCAATCAAGACATCAGTAATCATCCAAACGATGTGAAGACCTCCGGTTTTCAACCACTATCTTCATCCTCAACATATTGTCCAATCAGTTATTCAGAATGGGATAAACCTGGTCTTTCTGAATAACTCGCATATATAATAAACAAGTGCTATAAAAACATAGCATACGCCTCATTCCAATTCAGAATATTACTTTATTCAAATATTCTTATACTTTGGGGAAGGTTCTTGTTAATCAATTTAAACCAGATTATGGTTTATCCAAACTAGTCGGGATTAGCGAACCATACCAAAGTTATCATTTGTTTAATCTCCCAATCACAACCTATTCATCCCATGGAGCAAAACTGGTAACACTCCATATCTAATACCACAGTGTTGTCGGTAAATTCAATTACCATTTCACGTTCAAATCTAATTAAAGATTTAACTATCGCCTGGAGTAAAACTGGTGGTACTTAATTTTCGATCATTTCTCGAATTTGATAATTTAAATTATCACATTCCCATTTCAATCTAATTAAAGATTCATTAAAAATCCGATTCAGTTTTAATCTCGAAAATCATTACTTAATGATTATTCCAAGTTAAGAAATTAATCTTACCTTTAACCGGGTTAAAGAACTATTGTCATTTAAAACACAGCTCACGATAAACCCAAAATCATACTCCATTAACAATGGAATCTTCACGGAATACAGATCAATATATATAATCGATGTGAACTTCCATATCCAACCGATAATATAAATGGAATAGCGACAAAGCCTCTTAAATTCCATATATAGTAACAGTCCTCTTCCATAGAAGTTCACTTCGATTATTTCCGAATCAAATTCCATTCCTTTCCAATTTATTTTATTAAACTGGGAAACTTTATTTTGGAAAATCTCCTTTAAATCTTAACAAATGAATTATAATTCCAAATCAAATTTCATTGTAAATCGGGTTAAAGAACGAATGTCGTTAAAATGCAGTTCACGATAAACCCAATTCACATTCCATCAGTCTCTAACCGTAAATTAATAAGAGAACAATTCCCTAAGTATTAATCCCGAAGGCCGAAACCAACATCAGATCAATACCCAGGAAACCATTCAAGTTAGCTAATCTCTAGTTAGTTTCTAATTTTCTTAACTCCATTGGGTTTGAGACAAACCCAAAGTTCAATTCAATTCAACTCCTATTAAATATTAATTAATTGGTAAACTTCATTAAATCTTAATAAAAAGATTTAATCTTTTCTCAACTGGGTTTGAGAATAGTGTTAGTGAAGACACCGTTCACGACAAACCCAAAATTCCATTTGATATTAAATACAACGCTCTGAAGAAAATATATCGGCTTATATTAAATATCAAATTCTGAAATCAACAAATACTATTGGAATAACGATATATATATATCTTTCAAATTCCTCCACAATGTCCGCTTAATCACGGAATCCAATATCGAAATATTCCGAAGATAATTTCGATTCAAATCCATTCCAATTCATATATTGGAAATTCCAATTATTTTTAAAACCATTTGAAATCCAATTTATTTGTTCAAAAATATTGGATTTTAATTCTATTTCATAGCTAGTTTATTTCGATAAAAATATTTTTTATCTTTTCAAATATGGAATTTTTCATCCCAATTCTTTCCAATTTATTCCCTATGATTTTACACTAATTATTGATGTTTTTAATAATTTTATCAAGGCCCGTACAGTCGATTTCCATAAACGGCTTTCGAACTGCACATATAGCGACCTTTTCAAAATTTGATTATGGTCGAAATTCGCGAACTGCCGCGGCGCGTTCTATTTAGGCCATTATATTATATAGATATATAATATATATTTCATCGATTTCCATTTAAAACGTATTTTATAAATCATTTTAAATTTATTTTCAAAACGATTTCAACTTCATATTCAATTTTAAATCAAAATTGAATATTCCATATCATTAATATATAAATGATAATATTTTCAAAACATTAGATTTTGAAATCATTTCCTTTTCGATATTCATTACAAAAATAAATAAAATCGATATAAATATCGCGCACGTCAAAATGGCGTTAATCTAATCAACACGGTTTTATATATTTAAATATTTTCGTGTCCATCCCAAATCGGACATCAAAACCATATTTTGATTCTTTTCTAAATATTATTTTAAAATATTCATTATTTGAAAATATTCGTTATTTTAAAATATTCATTCTTTCTGAACTAGAATCAGACACAGTCAATTACCATATAATGTTATTATATTGATTTCATACAACACATGTATACAACAGCCATGATAAACAATCAACCATAATCCAGAGTGCATTCTACACTGTATAGGCATTAAGTATAAATATTTAACGCTTACTATAGTCTGTCAACCTATCGATTGACATACAACTAAACAGTTGGGATAAGTGTATGTCAAATATCATCCCAACACCTGTGTGGGGTTTCAACCAACAAATACTGAAAATAATTTGTGCAGTTGGGCGATGTGTAAAATTTTATCGTCTCAATCCATATCAGTCAAATGGGTGTACATAAACAAATCATCTGATTTGTAAATGAGTATTCATTTTATTCATATACATGTTAAAAATTATATTTTTAACAATAAAATATTTATTCGGTTCATTTACACAATAAAAATGATATTTTTATTGTTCTAATATATTTAGAAGATTTTGGCGGCATAACGGCGCGATACTATAACCGGGATAAGGTCTAGACCTATCCCTCACCCAATAATGGCTCGTGCCATACACAAACCGAATCATATCTATTCATTTCACATCCCAAACCAATCCACACCAATAAATCAAACAAACCAAACAATCAAACAAGTCGTCTATGGTTTGTGGACGACGGGGAGCAGTTCATATATGCAGTTATAAAATAAACAACTGTAAAAGAAATTATAGTCAGGAGTTCTCACCTTTCGGTTCCACTCTGTCATCCTTTAGCGGACGATGGTTTGGATTTACTCGACATTCCAACGCAGCCTGTTTCATGAAATTTATATAAAAAATCACATTTCTAAACAATGATGTTTATAAATAAAAATCACATATGTATATTCATGAAAACCACGTCTTTATATTTATAAAAATCGTATCTTTTTATTTCTAAAAATATAATCTTTTCAGTTTTAATTCATATATAAAATCAGAAAACCTCACCGATTCTCGATCATCGAAGAATACCCATATCGGTAAAGCAAAGAGCATCAGCATCTAGCAACAGAGAGAAACCCAATGCTAGTCTCCTTCCACGACTCGCGCACTAATGCCGAGGCCACCTGGAGGTGATCATCGGCTTCAAATTGTCAAAGGAAAACTCGGGGAAGGGGCTAAAACAGGTCGGGGACGGTTATTGGCGCGGAGTAAATAAAAATCGGATTTTTAATGTCGGGGGAGAGGGGCACTGGCGGCGCTGAGGGGCTAGGAAGGGGCGGCTGACGTTTGGGCGCGGGTTTTCAATTTAAAGAGGAGGAAGGGAAGAGGGGGGGATGGCCGTGGTGGGTGGCGACACGTTCGCCTGAGGCGGCGGTGGGAGGTCCGGTGGCGGGAGGGGCTGTGGGCTACGGGTTTTTTGATCGGAACGTGGGGGCGCGGGTTTTGACTAGGGGGTATTAGGGTTAGGTTCACTTTATATAGGTTTATATTTAATTATTTTAATTTTTTCAAAGAGTTGTTTTTTAATCTCAAACCTCGTTTCAAACCCAACGACTGTCGCCCCTAGCGTAATACCCCCATTCCGAACACAATGAGATATGTTTCGTAAGCCATCTCGGCTGTTACGATTAGTTTTCATTCAAATTTAATCTATAATCATTTAATGTTCAATTTGAACGTACATTTTAATTTACCGGGACCATATACTGACTCTAAAAATTCCCGAAAAATTATTTCTAGCTTCGTATTGATGATACAGTCCTAACAAAACTAATTTCGTCAAATTTGAAGACCGTTTGAAAAATGGCCATTTTCTGGTCGATCCAAATTGATTGAAACTGACAAAACACGTTTTCTTTTGCCACGTTCACATATTGATTTCAAAAACTATAAAAATTGGAATCTAGCAATAACTTGACATCTCAGATCCAACAAAAGTGGTTTCATCGAAAATGGAGGTCGTTTGCAAAATGGCTATTTTTAAGGGCTATATTTTCCACAACGACTATTCTGAAATTTCAACTGGGCATAACTTTTTATTCCCACTATGAAATTACAATTTTTTGGATTCGTTGGGAAAGTATTTTCGAATAGATTCTAATATTTTTGGTTTTGCTAAAATCCGGTTTATTTTGAATCATGTACATTCATTCGAAATTTGAAATCAAATTTTCGTACTACCGCGCCATTTCCAATTCCTTTTATAATTAAAATAAATATTTATATTTTAACTTCGATTCAAATAAATATATACGTTCTAATTCTGTTCAAAATAAATTTCTTGTCGTTATTATTTAAAATAAATCATTTTAAATATTCAAAATTCATTAAAATAGCCAAAATAAAATTTTTGAATTAGTTCTGATTTTCTGGGTTGTTACAATCACCCCCACTTAAAATCTTTTCGTCCTCGAAAAGGAACAGAGCCAAAAGTTGTTTAACTAACCATATCAATTTTCATTCTGGCTTTCATTCTTCAACTTTTCAGTCTCTAAGAATTTTCTAATTCTTTAAAAACTTGGCCAACCCCCTAAATTTTCGAAAAAAAAATCGCCATAACCTCCTTTGTACGGGTAGTACTGGGAAAATCACCAAACCTCCACACAAGCCCTCTGATCTCAAAAAGAAAAAGAAAAAGCCAAGCGGCTCATAAAATCATCGAAACCTAAGAAATATAGTAAATATATACCTATTTGTCGGGCATACAATTTTATTCCTCTTCTCTAGCCTCCTTGCTATGACCTGTTCAATATATATGCTTGTATATGTATGCAATTTCAAACAATTTTCAATATTTGATACAATTTGGTTATATGTACCATTCTTTCACATAATGGTTTCATTAGATAATAAATAGTCATATAACACAACCATCAATCAATTAGTGAATTAACGTTTCAAATTCATAATTTTGACATATATATAGAAAATCATGTTTTTGATGCCAATTTACAACAATAACCCTATCTAGTTTTGGTTCTCACACCAGTCAAATGGAGATATATGGATATCCCACCTTTAAAACTCGAACAACAATTCTGATGATGTAGCTACAATCATCAGAATCATCTCTGGGCAACTAGAGTGTGATTCTATATCTATCAATTATATATAAAAACTTCAAATACATGTGGATCAGACGTATACACAAAATCTATATATACATGATTGTCCAACTCAATATAAAAATAATATTCAAATACGAATAATTGATTTAAATTTTGAAAACAAAAATTGTTTTCATCTTTATTTGAAAACAACTCTCTTTCGACTCATTCTAGGATGCTACTGATCCCATCTCTAACGAGTCATTCTCATTGGATATTACTAATCCAATGTCTGATGAATTCTTTCGTTTGATTCTAACATGTCTTGTTCTCCGAGCTCTGTAAACCAATGTTATGATATGAAATGAGGCAACCCGAATTTCCCCATAAAGGAAAGCACGGATTGAATTGAGAACATGACAAATCAGAACACAAACAGAAGAACATTTCAATGCTTATTACAACAATTTCATCGAAATACAAGACTATACAGAGTATGAACAAATAATATACATTTGATAAATATCAAAGACTTACAAATTACAATGTAGTGGAAAATAATACAAAACACAACTGAAAGGAATATGTAACGCTACACCTCCGTTAAGGTCACTCACAAAGGGAGTGCATTAACATCAGTGGAGCGTCATAAGTGTATAGAACAGATAAATTACAAACAGACAAAATTTAAACAGCGGAAAATAAATAAAACTTTACTTCATTGATAAAAACAGCAGCTTGGTAAAACAACTTGTATAAAGATTGTTTTCCAACACCAAAACACCCATACCCATTAGAACAAAACATTTGTCTTGTTTAACAAAATAAAGAAGCATAAAATGACAATGATATTCCCCAATAAAGCATGACCCAGCCATAGCAGTGGAAAAGAGAGTCCAAAGCAATACATCGACTATCTTCGAGCTTGGAAAGAAAACTAAGCTAAGTGGTAATGTTCCCTTCCCTATGAACCGGGGGAGGGGGGATGGAAGAAAAGAGAGCGAAAAAAAACGGGACAGACATAAGTCTGGTAAGTCCAGCGACTATTCAGCATGTAAACGGGTAAAAGGATCATAACATGAATAAACTGAATATCAGACATAACCATGATAATAAGCATAACAAGACAACAAATGATGATCGTTAGATATGACAAGGTACACAAGATGAACAAGATATTATGATTGTGCTCCTGATTATTAAGATATTTCCTACACCGCACTGTTTACTAAGACATCTTGGTTAAGAGAGTAACTCCCTGAGTATCAACCTCGAAGACCGAAATCAACATCAGATTGACCCCCAAGGAATTACCCAACTCAAACGACTTTATGTTACTGCATTATTACAAGATTACACCGCACCATTTGATATGACAAGGCAAGATACACTGAATGCGCTTCGGTTCTTTCTCTTGATTTCATATTTTCTTTGCACCACCCAACTAGCATCCTAACTAGTGTCTTTTATAGAACGATTTGTATTCCCTACTAGTGTCCCAACTAGTGTCCTATGAAAAAGGATCCATATCCCCTACTAGTGTCCCAACTAGTATCCTGTGTTATAAAATAAGGTGATCCCAACCCCGCAATTGTGGTAGCCTTCTGGTGTACATCTAGTATGAGGATCTTACCTCAATCAGCCTAATTGCCATAAAGATGTTAGATGTACCCTTACTACCCTATTGATCGGCTCCCTAACTTGCATGTATGTATTACTTGTGTCATTTGACCTCGCTTGTATGCATTCATTACTTGTGTCATTCGGCCCCGCCTGTATGTAGATACTTGTGCTGGCCCCATCATGGGGTGTATCAATTCCCATGATGGCTACCCGACACAAATTAAGATGCACAGTGTATACTACTGATGCCCAGTGCCTGCTTTTCCACTCCGGAGCACGTGCACGCCCATACTCCATCGGTACTACACTGCTGCACCACCCACCGCTATTTTGACTGCTTATAATCAACCCAGTAATCGTGCCCCACCCTGCGTAGTTTTAGGGTACCATGATACATCTATGTGGGTTACTACTGAAATGGGTCCCCGTTACTATGGTTTTCTAGGGTCTATTCGTATACCCCACAAATTGGCTAAGTGTTATCCATCCATTCAAGTTAACTTAACCCATCCACACGCCATGTCATGTTGGTTAAGTGTTTCTTATTAACTTAACCCTTCTCATTCATCATGTTGTAATTGATTAAGTGTTTTCTATTAACTTAACCATGTTCATTCATCATATTATATTGGTTAAGTGTTTCCCATTTACTTAACCCTACTCATTCACCATGTTATATTGGTTAAGTGTTTCCCATTAACTTAACCCCACTCGTTCATCATGTTATATTGGTTGAGTGTCATCAATCCAGTTGAGTTAACTTAACCCATCACACATCATGTTATATTGGTTAAGTGTTGCCCTCTTGTGTTAACTTAACCCTACCACTTGTCATGTTACATTGGTAAAATATTGCCTTCTTGTGTTAACTTAACCCTATCATTTGTCATGTTACATTGGTTAAGTGTTGCCCTCTGGTGTTAACTTAACCCTACCATTCTTAGCTTGTCTGTTTCTTAGATTTAATTCATTCATTACCCAACCTCTCATATTAGATCTATATTGTTGCGGTCGCTGGATGTGCCGGGCAGTTCCGGGCAGGTTTACACCGCAACTCAATCTAACCTCGGGGTTTTGGGCTTAATGCGCTAACCTCTCACATTAGCTCTATATTGTTACGGTTGCTGGATGTGCCGGGCGGTTCCAGGCAGTCTTACACCGTAACTCAATCTAACCTCGGGTTAGGCATATTCATTTTTTAATTAATTTACATATTTACAATTTATGTTCATATGTAAATTATCCACAAGTGTTGTCAATTCAAGTCATACCCCATTTACCCTCTAAATTACGTCCATAATTCTAGGTATACAAATTCTACCATTTCATGCAACTAATTATTTACATGATTATGAGCCAATCAATGCCAATAGCATGTAGTTTAATATTTTTCCCCAACGTCTCGCCTGTTATTCGTTCGCATAATTCACATAGGACGTTAGGCTCGCAAATTAGCCTAACTTATAAAAAAAAGGGAAAAGAAAGGGACATGTAACATTCCAACAGGCATAAACAATACAGATCAACATGCGTAGTATAAATTTGGGATAGAATGACATAAACTTAATTAAGCACATGAACATGATCTTACATTTAAATTAGATCCAATTAACATGCAAACTATCATAGATCTAATTATATAAGCATGAACTTATATAGATCTTAAACATGGGTACTAGATTGGATCTAAACATGTAAGCATATATGAACATAACTTATCATGTAATTTGCATATACATCATGGTAGGTTCAATTGTGTTAGTCCAATAGTCTCATAGGCATAGGATGTACAACATGATAAATCAATCACAATAGTTCCATAGGCATGATAGGTTCCATTTTGTCAATCCAACAATCTCATAGACATGTTAGGTTTCATTATGTCAATCACAATAGTCTCATAGGCAGAATAGGTGTCATTACATCAGTCACAATAGTCTCATAGGCATAGGCAATTCAGAATTGACAAAAGGATAGCCACGAATAGAATTAGGCATAGTTCTAGATCCAGTTATTACTTTCATGATTTCTTATTAGGTGTTCACATCTAAACAATAACTGTACTTACAGAAAAAGGACGATCTTGATTTCTGGGATCTGATTTCTGAATTTGAAAAGTTATCCTTTGATGTAGACGTTTGATTCTCTAGTTCTTCTAATTGATTCCTAGTTTGAATTTGGTTCTCTAGTTTGGGGTAGATGAATGGAGGCTAGGCCAGTTTGTAGACGAACAACATGACGGCTTCATAAAATGAGTTATAGGGTTGAGGTTTGGGGTGATTATATAGAAGTCTTGGTTCAATTCTTGCCTTTAGATTAGTCTAGGAGAAACCAGAGCCATCAAACCAAAAAGATGTGTCATCCAACCAACCGTAGCATGACACATATACCCTAATACCTCAGAAATCAGTCATTGGTCAATCAAAGAAGGCCACATCAGCACAGGGCTGTAAAAATTCGTCATAGGAGCTGGATCTGGGAGGGGCCGACTCCCTACAGGGGAGGTCGACACCTATGTCAACTCCCCCATGGGGGGAGGGGGTCGACACCCCTGAGCGGAAAATTTCCCACTCAGCCCGCTCTTGCCAGATTTTTAAATTTGAACTGTTTTTTGATTCAATTTATTATTATATTTAATTGCTATATAAACTTGAAAACTTCTGAACTCCATAACTTCTTCATACGGAGTCCGATTCATGCAAACTCAGACTCTATCTCAAGCAGAATTCCAAGACAAACGCAATGGTGCAATCCGTTTTACTCAATTCCCAGTTTAAAATTAAGTGTTCTTAGATTTGTTAATTTTCATATTCACAGAAAATACGGGGTGTTACATTCTCCCCTTCTTAAAGGATTTCATCCCCGAAATCTCTATGTTAAGAAGAATGTATCCTAACATCCAACATCCATCTACTCAAACATCACTCACAGACATCCATTGTCCTTAAAAGACTTCTAATGCTTTCATGATCATATGCATAGTGTGTGTATATGTCCTTATCTAATGCAAAATCAGGTGGTCTACTGATTCAGCTGACCTTGTTGATGCGAATCATGTCATTGCTATGAGTCCATCATGTATGCAATTATTCCTAATTGTATTTTGTAACTTCTACATGAGTGCACAATCATTCGTACAAATGCCACATCCCCATGATAACACATCAAGTTTCAATCCATATATAAATTCATATATGCATATGCAATATTAAAGTGACTGAGCCGATCTAGTACCTAGTGTGTGTGTATATGCATCCACCAGTAACCACTAGCAAACACTTGCATCCACCAAACATAACATGTCTCAAACACATATTTACATCCATTGGCTTCTGCGTAAGGATCGAGGATAGGACCGAGAGGATATACTTAAAAGATAAAGACTAGCATGCAAAAAAAACTTTACAAAAAAAGAGAGATCAAGGATATAACCTAAAAAGGGTATGATGCGCATATCTAGTCTTCAGCCTTCTAAGTCGCATCTTCTTGAGCTTCACCCCATTGTGCTCTGACTGTCTTAACTTCACGATTTCTTAGATTCTTAGTTTCTATTTCCAAAATGTGAGTTGGAACCCATTACCTTTTCTCCTTCTAGTGTACACGGGACTACAACTTATGTTGTGTCATGCTAACATTTCCTCAAAGGGTCTTCAAAATTCACTAGAGGGTATTCCATGTGGAAGAACTATCTCTTGAAAAAAAAGATGCTAACCATGTTTCCAAGTGTAGTTATTAAGGTGATTAGAGGTCTCTTCTCTAATTAACTTACCTATTGCGTCAAATATCTGAGAGTCTGTTCTTTGTGAAGTCCCTATTTGATCCAAAAGCATAGGTCTACTCCTAGCGATGCCAACTACTAACTTAACCGAAGGTTTTAAAATCAAAGGTTGATGTGTATTCTGAACTTTTCCTTTTCATACAAAGAGGACTTGAAGTCAATCTTTTTCTTCTTAAGGCATCCGCTACGACCTTACCTTCCTTTTCACATCAAAATGGCGCCTAGTCCCGTGCTGCATGCATCCGTGTATACCGTAAGCCTTTTACTACTGTAAGGTAAAAGTCAAAACTGGGGCCGTTGTAAGAGCCCTCTTTGATCATTGGAAAGAGACATCACAGTCAATATCCCGAGCAAAGGTTAGATTCTTCTTTGTTAATCCAGTAAGTGGGGCTAATACCTTCGCAAAGTTCTTAGTGAACTTCCTATATTGGCCCGCTAGTCCAATAAAACTTCTTACTTCTGTTGCATTCCTTGGGACCTTACAGTCTTGTACCGCAACTACTTTTGCGGGATCTACTGCTAACCCTTCTTTGGATGCCACATGTCCTAGAAACCTTACTTCTTTTCTCCAAAAATGGCATTTGGAGAATTTTGTTTTCAGCTGATGTGCACGAAGAGTATCCGTAACTTCCCTTAGATACAAAGCATGTTCTTCTCCACTCTTAGAGAAAACCAAAATATCATCTATGCACAAGCAATGTGAACCTTCCGCCTTTGTAGAGAAAACAACTGGAGTACCCCCATTCAGAAATATTTTGCCTTATGAACCTTTTCTCAAGTAACTCTTTTACTTGTTTACTGAGCTTTTTCCTTTCCCTTGGAGCTATGTGTCTAACGGGTAAAGCAAAAGGTTTTGCGTTATCAACAAGGTATATGTGGAAGTCTATCTCTCGCTTTGGAGGTAAGCCTTTCACCTCTTCAAAGACATCCGCGTATTCAAGGACTACTCTAATAGATTGCAAGCTTTCAACAGACGCATCAAGAGATTCTAGGTAACTAAGCATGACGGAATTCATCGGATTACAAGAGATTTCGAGAGTGTTACCGAGGCGAGTCATTAGTCTAACCACTCTCCTTTCAAAATCGAGGATGACACCATTACTAGATAACCAATCCATCCCTAGAATCAACTCATAGCCCATGAAATCAGAAACATAAGCATTACATCTAAACTCAATGCTTAGTATAGATATTCCCAAATCCAAACAAATCATAGATAAATGAGCTGAACCACCAATTGGATTTGAAATAATAATGGGATCTTCTATTATACAAGTACTAAGGTGCAGAGACTCAACAATAGAAGCAGGTAGAAAAGAATGTGAAGCGCCAAAATCAAACAAAGTTCTAACAGGATGATTGAAAAGAAAAACTAAACTCTCAACAGAAACGTTCCTACCTCTCTTTGGTACACTAACAGTGAGAGCATGCAATTGCCCTCTAGAAGTGTATGTCCTTTGCCCTTGTCCTTGTCCTTGTCCTTAGGAAATCCTTGATAAGATGCCCTGCTTCACCATACTGAAAAAAACCACCTGTCTTCTTCTTCCTACAATTAAATGACCCTCTATACCACAGAAAAGACACTTCCTCTTGTCGCAGGATCTATTATTTCTTCCACCCTTCTTATATTCCAATCCCTTTCTTGTGATTCTTCCACTTTGGCCTCTTTCTTTTCACCTTACTCCTTCTGCGTGGATTAAGCCATATCAACAAGCTTCTTATCCTTGGGCTTGTGCTCCTTAGTCCAAACTCCCTTATTCTTATCCTTACTATCCTTGTGTAGCTTGTTGACAAGTTTCTCAAGACTACCTCCATCGCACGGTAACCTACAAAGCTTGAAAGAAGATTAGCCGCAGGTGAAACTACTGCGACCACAGATGGAGGTTGGGCACTACTTCGCCCTTGACATGTGTCGTATGCCTACGAAACTATGGCGAAAAGAAAGGAAGAAGAGATTCAAATAGAGAATCGAAAGGTAGTGCATATGGATTTGGGGAATATGCCTTTTAAAAACAATACTTTTCACTTGGAAAATGCTTCTTTAAAACATGTTTTTGAAAATACTTCTTTATAAAAATGCTTTTGAAAATGGGTTTCATAATCCTTTATCTGTTCTGGTAACCTAGCTCTGATACCACGTGTAACACCACACCTCCGTTAAGGTCACTCACAAAGGGAATGCATTAAATTTAGTGGAGCGTCATAAGCGTATAGAACAGATAAATTACAAACAAACAAAATTTATACAGCGGAAAATAAATAAAAATTTACTTCATTGATAAAAACAGCTGCTTGTTAAAACAACTTGTACAAAGATTGTTTTCCAACACCAAAACACCAATACCCATTACAACAAAGCATCTGTCTTGTTTAACAAAATAAAGAAGCATAAAATGACAATGATATTCCCCAATAAAGCATGAGCCAGCCATAGCAGTGAAAAGGAGATTCCAAAGCAATACATCAACTATCTTCGAGCTTGGAAAGAAAACTGAGCTAAGTGGTAATGTTCCCTTCCCTATAAATCGGGGGGGGGGGGGGATAGAAGAAAAGAGAGCGAAATAAAACGGGACAGACATAAGTCTGGTAAGTCCAGCGACTATTCAGCATGTAAACGGGTAAAAGGATCATAACATGAATAAACTGAATATCAGACATAACCATGATAATAAGCATAACAAGACAACAAATGATGATCGTTAGATATGACAAGGTACACAAGATGAACAAGATATTATGATTGTGCTCCTGATTATTAAGATATTTCCTACACCGCACTGTTTACTAAGACATCTTGGTTAAGAGAGTAACTCCCTGAGTATCAACCTCGAAGACCGAAATCAACATCAAATTGACCCCCAAGGAATTACCCAACTCAACCGACCTTATGTTACCGCACAATTACAAGATTACACTGCACCATTCGATATGACAAGGCAGGATACACTGAATGATCTTGGGTTCTTTCTCTTGATTTCCTATTTTCTCTACACCACCACACTATCATCCTAACTAGTGTCTTTTATAGAACGATTCGTTTTCCCTACTAGTGTCCCAACTAGTATCCTGTGAAAAAGGATCTGTATCCACTACTAGTGTCCCAACTAGTATCCTGTGTTATAAAATAAGGTGATCCTAACCCCGTAATTGTGGTAGCCATTAGGTGTACATCTAGTATGAGGATCTTACCTCAATCAGCCTAATTGCCATGAAGATGTTGGATGTACCCTTACTACCCTATTGATCGACTCCCTAACTCGCATGTATGTATTACTTGTTTCATTTGACCTCGCTTGTATGCATTCATTACTTGTGTCATTCGGCCCCGCCTGTATGTAGATACTTGTGCTGGCCCCATCATGGGGTGTATCAATTCCCATGATGGCTACCCGACACAAATCAAGATGCACAGTGTATACTACTGATGCCCAGTGCCTGCTTTTCCACTCCGGAGCACGTGCACGCCCATACTCCATCGGTACTACACTGCTGCACCACCCACCGCTATTTTGACTGCTTATAATCAACCCAGTAATCGTGCCTCACCCGACCTAGTTTCAGGGTACCATGATACATCTATGTGGGTTACTACTGAAATGGGTCCCCGTTACTAGGGTTTTCTTGGGTTTATTCGTATGCCCCCCAAATTGGCTAAGTGTTATCCATCTATTCAAGTTAACTTAACCCATCCTCATGCCATGTCATGTTGGTTAAGTGTTTCTTATTAAGTTAACCCTTCTCATTCATCATGTTGTAATTGATTAAGTGTTTTCTATTAACTTAACCCTGTTCATTCATTATATTATATTGGTTAAGTATTTCCCATTTACTTAACCCCACTCATTCATCATGTTATATTGGTTAAGTGTTTCCCATTAACTTAACCCCACTTGTTCATCATGTTATATTGGTTAAGTGTCATCAATCCGGTCGAGTTAACTTAACCCATCACACATCATGTTATATTGGTTAAGTGTTGCCCTCTTGTGTTAACTTAACCCTACCACTTGTCATGTTACATTGGTTAAGTGTTGACCTCTGTTGTTAACTTAACCCTACCATTCTTAGCCTGTCCGTTTCTTAGCTTTAATTCATTCATTAAAGCACCAACCTCTCACACTAGATCTATATTGTTGCAGTCGCTGGATGTGCCGGGCGGTTCCGGGCAGTCTTACATCGCAAATCAATCTAACCTCGGGATTTTGGGCTTAATGCGCTAACCTCTCACATTAGATCTATATTGTTACGGTTGCTGGATGTGCCGGGCGGTTCCGGGCAGTCTTACACAGTAACTCAATCTAACCTCGGGTTAGGCATTTTCATTTTTTGATTAATTTACATAATTTTAATTTATGTTCATATGTAAATTATCCACAAGTGTTGTCAATTAAAGTCATGCCCCATTTACCCTCTAAATTATGTCCATAATTCTAGGTATACAAATTCTACCATTTCATGCTACTAATTATTTACATGATTATGAGCCAATTTATGCCAATAGCATGTAGTTTAATATTTTTCTCCAACATCTCCCCCGTTATTCGTTCGCATAATTCACATTGAACGTTAGGCTCGCAAATTAGCTAACTTATAAACAAAAGGAAAAAGAAAGGGACATGTAACATTCCAACAGGCATAAATAATATAGATCAACAAGCGTAGTATAAATTTAGGATAGAACGACATAAACTTAATTAAGCACATGAACATGATCTTACATTTAAATTAGATCCAATTAACATGCAAACTAGCATAGATCTAATTGTATAAGCATGAACTTATATAGATCTTAAACATGGGTACTAGCTTGGATCTAAACATGTAAGCATGTATGCACATAACTTATCATGTAATTTGCATATACAGCATGGTAGGTTCAATTGTATCGGTCCAATAGTCTCATAGACATAGGATGTACAACATGATAAATCAATCACAACAGCTCCATATTCATGATAGGTTCCATTTTGTCAATCCAATAGTCTCATAGGCATGTTAGGTTTCATTATGTCAATCATAATAGTCTCATAGGCACGATAGCTGTTATAACATGAACCACAATAGTATCATAGGCATAGGCAATTCAGAATTGACAAAAGGATAGGCACGAATAGAATTAGGCATAGTTCTAAATCCAGTTGTTACTTTCATGATTTCTTATTAGGTGTTCACATCTAAACAATAACTGTACTTACTAGAAAAAGGATGGATTTTGATTTCTGGGATCTGATTTCTGAATTTGAAAAGCTATCCTTTGATGTAGACATTTGATTCTCTAATTCTTCTAATTGATTCCTAGTTTGAATTTGTTTCTCTAGTTTGGGATAGATGAATGGAGGCTAGGCCAGTATGTAGACGAACATCATAACGGCTTCATAGAATGAGTTCTAAGGTTGAGGTTTGGGGTGATTATACAGAAGTCTAGGTTCAATTCTTGCCTTTAGATTAGTCTAGGAGAAATCAGAGCCATCAAACCAAGGAGATGTGTCATCCAGCCAACCGTAGCATGACGCATATGCCCTAATACCTCAGATATCAGTCATTGGCCAACCAGAGAAGGCCACATCAGCACAGGGCTGTAAAAATTCGTCACAGGAGCTGGATCTGGGAGGGGTCGACTCCCTACAGGGGGGTAGACACCTATGTCGACTCCCCCTGGGGGTTGGCACCCATGAGCGGGAAATTTCTCGCTCAGGCCGCTCTTGCCAGATTTTGAAATTTGAATTATTTTCTGATTTAATTTATTATTATATTTAATTACTGTTTAAACTTGAAAACTTCTGAACTCCATAACTTCTTCATACGGAGTCCGATTCACGCAAACTCGGACTCTGTCTCAAGCAAAATTCCGAGACGAACGTAATGGAGCAACCCGTTTTACTCAATTCTCACATTTAAAATTAAGTGTTCTTAGATTTGTTAAATTTTATTTTCATAGAAAATACGGGGTGTCACAGAATATACGGATACATAGCTTTCCGAATATCACTCTAGTTGTAAAACCAGGATTCTGTGAATATAAATCTGCAAAACCAAAACTACTAGCTGCCCATGTGGAAAATAGGGGCACCCAGAGTTTAAGTTAAAACAATAAACTCCACGTCAGTCATATGACTGGCGTGAGAACTAAAACAGTTATTATCTTGGTTTTAAAGGTAACTCAAGGGACCACACCATATAACACGGAATGGGTTTCCTCCCAAGAACAACAGTGCATAAAAACAACAGCGCAATGCCAAATAAAAAACAATGAAGCTATTATAAGACTCAGATGCCATCACACAATGCAATGCAAGCCGGAGGATAGAGTTTTTACCTTATAATAGCCAAAAATGCTTGGTACGTGAAATTTCATATTTTACTATTACTATAAGTGTATAGCGTCAAACAATTTCGAATATAAATGTATCAATCATAGACGACATGAGTGCCCCATCCCACTATGTCGCCATACTAGGCTCTATAATCAAAACCACAAAATGTCATATTGGAAGTTGGATTTCCATCTGTGAACCAAGGCAAGGGATCGTCCTTACCGCTTCGAGACAATCTTGCCCATGTCTCAGGCAAGCGCGCAAACAAGCCTAGGATCGTCAGGGCCGGTCCACTTGATGTGGATTAAAATGCCTGAACACTACGTTTCCCCGCCCTATGGGGCGTAAAATTGGTCTGTATAAAGACCATACCATCCATCGGCTCCGCAGAGGCCGATATAACCGAGGTGCCCCTCTATCCATCATCCACATAAGTAAAACACCTGGGCGTGCAAAACCCAGACACCACTCCTAGCTAGAAGGAAACGCATGCCCTCCCTGAGGTCCTCTCCCGTTTCTGGTTCACACCGGGGTGCGAGGCTCGCGAATTAACGCTACACAAAATTATGCTATATTAAAGCCGTGCTTTGATCATCTACCACAAGACTCTGCTTTTCAACAGAAGCCTTGATCATTTGCATCTCAGCATGCCACATAGGCAATTCACGCTATGCAATCGATTTGTTTCAATCACACAAAATGAAATCCGATGTCAGGCATACATCTATTTACAAGTTCGTTCTAGGTCTGAACGAAACCGAAGGCACCTTATTCCTCGTCCCATATGTCCAATACAGAAGAGAGGTCCTCGCATATCCGGTCGATCTCCAAGTATGTCTGGAACGATCACCACTTATTACCTTGTCTTAGGTGTACAGCCCAATCAAGACATCCGTAGTCATCCAAACGATGTGAAGACCTCCGGTCTTCAACCACTGTCTTCATCCTCGACATATCGTCGAATCAGTTATTCAGAATGGGATAAACCCGGTCTTTCTGAATAACTCACGTACATAATAAACAAGTGTTATAAAAACATAACATATGCCTTATTCCAATCCAGAATATTTCTTTATTCAAATATTCTTATACTTTGGGAAAGGTTCCCATTGATTTTATCAAAGATAAATTCTTTAAATTTATTCTTTAATCATCCTTTGGATATCATTTTAAACCAAATTATGGTTTATCCAAACTAGTCGGGATTAGCGAACCTTACCAAAGTAATCATTTGTTTAATCTCTCAATCCCAACCTATTCATCCCATGGAGCAAAACAGGTAATACTCCATATCTAACACCACAGTGTTATCGGTAAATTCAATTACCATTTCAGTTCAAATCTAATTAAAGATTTAACTATTGCCTGGAGTAAAACAGGCGGTACTCCATTTTCGATCATTTCTCGAATTTGATAATTTAAATTATCACAGTACCATTTCAATCTAATTAAAGATTCATTAAAGCTCCAATTCAATTTTAATCTCGAAAATCATTACTTAATGATTATTCCAAGTTAAAAAATTAATCTTATCTTTAACTGGGTTAAAGAACTAATGTCATTTAAAACACAGCTCACGATAAACCCAAAATCATATTCCACTAACAATGGAATCTTCACGGAATAAAGATCAATATATATAATCGATGTGAACTTCCATATCCCACCGATAATATAAATGGAATAACGGTAAAGCCTCTTAAATTCCTTATATAATAACAGTCCTCTTCCACAGAAGTCCACTTCGATTATTTCCGAATCGAATTCCATACCATTCCAATTTATTTTATTAAATTGGAAAACTTTATTTTGTAAAATCTCCTTTAAATCTTAACAAAAGATTTATAAATTCCAAATCACATTCCACTGTAAATAGGGTTAAAGAACGAATGTCATTAAAACACAGTTCATGATAAACCCAATTCACATTCCATCAGTCTCTAACCGTAAATTAGTAAGAGAACAATTCCCTAAGTATTAATACCAAAGGTCGAAACCAACATCAGATCAATACCCAGGAAACCATTCAACTTAGCTAATCTCTAGTTAGTTTCTAATTTTCTTAACTCCATTTAGTTTAAGACAAACCCAAAGTTCAATTCAATTCAACTCCAAATAAATAATAATTAATTGGTAAACTTCATTAAATCTTAATAAAAAGATTTAATCTTTCCTCAACTGGGTTTAAGAACAGTGTTCGTGAAGACACCGTTCATGACAAACCCAAAATCCCATTTGATATTAAATACAAGGCTCTGAATAGAAAATATATCGGCTTATATTCAATATCAAATTCTGAAATCAACAAATATCATATTGGAATAACGATATATATATATATATCTTTCGAATTCCTTCACAATGTCCGTATAATAACGGAATCCAATAACGAAATATTCCGAAGATAATTTCGATTCAAATCCATTCCAATTCATATATTGGAAATTCCGGTTATTTTTAAAACCATTTTAAATCCAATTTATTTGTTTAGAAATATTGGATTTTAATTCTAGTTCATAACTAGTTTATTTTGATAAAAATAAATTTTTATCTTTTCAAATACGGCCCAATTCTTTCCAAATCATTTCTTACTATTTTACACTAATTATTGATATTTTTGATAATTTTATCAAGGCCCGTACAGTCGATTTCCATAAACGGCCATCGAACTGCAATTACAACGACCTTTTCCAAATTTGATTTGGACATAATTCATCTAACCATTAGATTTCAAATCTCTAATATTCGTTAGAAAGCTCTTTTTGATTCGAACCCAACGGTTCTGATTTTAGGAGAATCCGACGGTTGGATCTCCCGTAATGCCCGTTCGAAGTCAATGGTCGAAATTCGTGATCTACCGTGGCGCGGTGCGTTCTATTCAGGCCATTATATTATATATATAATATATATTTCGTCGATTTCTATTTAAAACGTATTTTATAAATTGTTTTAAATTCGTTTACAAAACGATTTCAACTTCATATTCAATTTCAAATCAAAATTGAATATTCCATATCCCTAATATATGAATGATAATATTTTCAAAACATTAGATTTTGAAATCATTTCCTTTTCGATATTCATTATAAAAAAAGAATAAAATTGATATAAATATCTTGCACGTCAAAATGGCGTCAATCTAATCAACACGGCTTTATATATTTAAATATTTTCGTGTCCATCCCAAATCGGACATCAAAATCATATTTTGATTCTTTTCTGAATATTATTTTAAAATATTCATTATTTGAAAATATTCGTTATTTTAAAATATTCATTCTTTCTGAACTGGAATCAGACACAGCCAATTACCATATATTATATGGATTTCATACAACACATGTATGACAAACAATCAACTATAATCCAGAGTGCATTCTACACTGTGTAGGCATTGAATATAAATATTTAATGCTTACTACAGTCTGTCAACCTATCGATTGACATACAACTAAATAGTTGGGATTAGTGTATGTCAAATACCATCCCAACACCCGTGTGGGGTTTCAACCAACAAATACTGAATATTATTTGTGTAGTTGGGCAATGTGTAAAAATTTATCGTCCCAATCCATATCAGTCAAATTGGTGTACATAAATAAATCGTCTAATTTGTAAATGAATATTCATTTTATTCATATACATGTTAAAAATTATATTTTTAACGATAAAATATTTATTCATTTCATTTACACAATAAAAATGATATTTTTATTGTTCTAACATATTTAGAAGATTAAGGCAGCATAACGGCGCGATACTAGAACCAGGACAAGGTCTAGCCTTATCCCTCGCCTAATAATGGCTCGCGCCATACACAAACCAAATCATATCAATTCATTTCGCATCCCAAACCAATCCACACCAATAAATCAAACAAACCAAACAATTAAACAAGTCGTCCATGGTTTGTGGACGACGGGGAGCAGTTCATATACGCAGTTATAAAATAAATAACTGTAAAAGAAATTATAGTGCGAGTTCTCACCTTTGGGTTCCACTCCGTCATCCTTTAGCGGGTGATGGTTTGGATTTACCCGACATTCCAACGCAGTCTGTTTCACGAAATTTATATTAAAAACCACAACTTTATATTCATGAAAGCCACGTCTTTATATTTATAAAAATCGTATCTTTTTATTTCTAAAAATATAATCTTTTCAGTTTTAATTCATATGTTAAATCAGAAAACCTCACTGATTCTCGATCATCGAAGAAAACCCATATTGGTGAAGCAAATAACATCAGCAATCCAGCATCAGAGAGAAACCCAACGCTAGTCTCCTTCCATGACTCGTGCACTAACACCGAGGCTAGCTGGAGGTGATCATCAGTTTCAAATTGGCCAAGGGAGACTCGGGAAAGGGGCTAAAACAGGTCGGGGACGGTTATTGGCGCGGAGTAAATAAAAATGGGATTTTTAATGTGGGGGAGGGGGCACTGGCGGTGCTAAGGGGCAAGGTAGGGGCGACTGACGTCTGGGCGGAGGCGGAGGGGGTATAGCGGTAGCGGCAGGCCATCAGTTGGTCGGAGGAAGTGATGGGTGCAGATTGGGCGTAGGGGTTTCAATTTAAAGAGGAGGAAGGAGAGAGGGGGGAAGGGATGGCCGCGGTGGGAGTCCGGTGGCAGGAGGGGCTGTAAGCGATGGGTTTGTGGTTCAGAACGAGGGGGGGGGGGAGGTTGACTATGGGGGCATTAGGGTTAGGTTCACTTTATATAGGTTTATATTTAATTATTTTAATTTTTTCAAAGATTTGACTTTTAATCTCGAACTCCATTTCAAACCCAGCGACTATCATCCCTGGCGTAATACCCCCATTGCGAACACAATGGGATATGTTTCGTGAGCCATCTCGGCTGTTACGATCAGTTTTCATTCAAATTTAATCTATAGTCATTTAATATTCAATTTGAACGTACATTTTAATTTACCGGGACTACATACTGACTCTAAATATTCTCTAAGAATTATTTCTAGCTTTGTATTGAAGATACGGTCCTAACAAAACTAATTTCGTCAAATTTGAAGACCGTTTGAAAAATGACCATTTTCTGGTCGATCCAAATTGACTGAAACCGACAAAACACGTTTTCTTTTGCCACGTTCACATATTGATTTCAAAAATTATGAAAATTGGAATCTAGCAGTAACTTGACATCTTGGATCCAACAAAAGTGGTTTCGTTGAAAACGGAGGTCGCTTGCAAAATGGCTATATTTTCCATAGCGACTATTCTGACATTTCAACTGGGCATAACTTTTTATTCCCACTATGAAATTTCAATTTTTCGGCTTCGTTGGAAAGGTATTTTCAAATAGATTCTAATATTTTTGGTTTCACTAAAATCCGGTTTATTTTGAATCCTGTACATTCGTTCGAAATTTGAAATCGAATTTTCAAACTGCCGCGCCATTTCCAATTCCTTTTATAATTAAAATAAATATTTATATTCTAACTTCGATTCAAATAAATATATACGTTTCTAATTCTGTTCAAAATAAATTTCTTGTAGTTATTATTTAAAATAAATCATTTTAAATATTCAAAATTCATTAAAATAGCCAAAATAAAAATTTTAAATTAGTTCTGATTTTCCGGGTTGTTACAATCTCCCCCACTTAAAATCTTTTCGTCCTCGAAAAGGAACGGAGCTGAAAGTTGTTTAACTAACCAAATCAACTTTCATTTTGGCTTTCATTCTTCAACTTTTCAGTTTCTAAGAATTTTCTAATTCTTCAAAAATTTGGCTAACACCCTAAATTTTTGAAAAAAAATTCGCCATAACCTCCTTTGTACGGGGAGTACTGGGAAAATCCCCAAACCGCTACACAGGCCCTCTCATCTCAAAAAGAAAAAGCCAAGCGGCTAGCCAATCGGCTCACAAAATCATCCACACCCAAGAAATATAGTAAACATGTACCTATTTGTTGGGCATACAATTTTATTCCTCTTCTCTAGCCTCCTTGCTATGACCTATTCAATATATAAGCATGTATATGTATGCAATTTCAAACAATTTTAAATATTTGATACAATTTGGTTATATGTACCATTCTTTCACATAATGGTTTTATTAGATAATAAATAATCATACAACACAACCATCAATCAATTAGTGAATTAACATTTCAAATTCATAATTTTGACATATATACAGAAAATCATGTTTTTGATGCCAATTTACAACAATAACCCTATATAGTTTTGGTTCTCATACCAGTCAAATGAAAATATATAGATATCCCACCTTCGAAACTCGAACAAAAATTCTAACGATGTAGCTACAATCATCAGAATCATCTCCGGGAGACTAGAGTGTGATTCTATATCTATCCAGTATATTAAAACTTCAAATACACGTGGATCATACATATAGTCAAAATCTTTATATACTTGATTGTCCAACTCAATATATAAATAATATTCAAATATGAATAGTTGATTTAAATTTTCAAAACAAAAATTGTTTTCAACTTTATTTGAAAACAACTATCTTCCGACTCATTCTGGAATGCTACTAATCCCATCTGTAAAAGAGTTATTCTCATTGGATATTGCTAATCCAATCTCTGATGATTTCTTTCGTTTGGTTCTAACATGTCTTTTTCTCCGAGCTCTGTAAACCAAAGCTCTGATACCAAATGAGACGACCCGAACTTCCCCGTAAAGGAAAGCCCAGATTGAATTGAGAACACGACAAATCAGAACACAAACAGAAGAACATTTCATTGCTTATTACAACAATTTCGTCAGAATACAAGAATATACAGAATATTAACAAATAATATACATTTGATAAATATCATAGATTTATAAATTTCAATGCAGCGGAAAATAAAACAAAACACAACTGATAGGAATACACGGATACAGAGCTTTCCGAATATCACTCCAGCTGTAAAACTAGGATCCTGTGAATATAAATCTGAAAATCAAAACTACTAGCTGCCCATGTGGAAAATAGAGGCACACAGAGTTTAGGTTAAAACAATAAACTCCAGGTCTGTCATATGACTGGTGTGAGAACTAAAACAGTTATTATCTTGGTTTTAAAGTAAGGTAACTCAAGGGACCACGCCGTATAACATGGAACGAGTTTCCTCCTAAGAATTCCAATGCATAAAAACAACAACGCAATGCTAAATAAAGAACAATAAAGCTATTATAAGACTCTGGTCCCATCACACAATGCAACGCAAGCTGGAGGATAGAGTTTTTACCTTATAGTAGCCAAAAATGCTTGGTATGTGAAATTTCATATTCTACTATTACTATAATTGTATAGTGTCAAAACAATTTCAAATATGAATGTATCAATCATAGACGGCAAGAGTGCCTCATCACACTATGTCACCGTAATCGGATCTACAATCAAAACCACTAAATGTCGTATTGGAAGTTGGATTTCCATCTGTGAACCAAGGCAAGGGATCGTCCTTACTTCTTCGAGACAATCTAGCCCAAGTCTCAGGCAAGCGCGCAAACAAGCCTTGGATCGTCAAGGCTGGTCCACTCGATGTGGATTAAAATGCCTGAACACTACGTTTCACCGCCTTATGGGGCGTAAAATTGGCCTGTATAAAGACCATACCATCCATCGGCTCCGCAGAGACCGATATAACTGAGGCGCCTCGCTATCCACATCTGGGCGTGCAAAACCCAGACACCACCCCTAGCTAGAAGGAAACGCATGTCATCCATGAGGCCCTCTCCCATTTTTGGTTCACACCGGGGTGCGAGCCTCGCAAATTAACGCTACACAAAGCTATGCTATATTAAAGCCGTGCTTTGATCATCTAGCACAAGACTCTGCTTTTCAACATAAGCCTTGATCAATTGCATCTCAGCATGCCACATAGGCAATTCATGCTATGCAACCGATGTATATCAATAACACAGAATGAAATCCGATGTCAGACACACATCCATTTACAAGTTTGTTCTGGGTCTGAACGAAACCGAAGGCACCTTATTCCTCATCCCATATGCCCAATACAGGATAGAGGTCCTCGCATATCCGGTCGATCTCCAAGTATGTCTGGAACAATCACCACTTATTACCTTGTCTTAGGTGTACAACCCAATCAAGAAATCAGCAATCATCCAAACGATGTGAAGATCTCTGATCCTCAACCCCCGTCTCCATCCTCGACATATCGTCGAATCAGTTATTCAGAATGGGATAAGCCCGGTCTTTTTGAATAACTCGCGTATATAATAAACAAGTGCTACAAAAACATAACATATGCCTCATTCCAATCCAGAATATTCCTTTATTCAAATATTCTTATACTTTGGGAAAGGTTCCCATTAATTTTATCAGAGATAGATTCTTTAAATTTATTCTTTAATCTTCCTTTGGATATTAATTTTAAACCAAATTATGGTCTATCCAAACAAGTCGGGATTAGAGAACCTTACCGAAGTAATCATTTGTTTAATCTTATAATTCCAACTTATTCATCCCATGGAGAAAAACTGGTAATACTCCATATCTAACACCACGGTGTTATCGGTAGATTCAATTATCATTTCACGTTCGAATCTAATTAAAGATTTAACTATCGCCTGGAGTAAAACCGGTGATACTCCATTTTCGATCATTTCTCGAATTTGATAATTTAAATTATCACATTCCCATTTCAATCTAAATAAAGATTCATTTAAACTCCAATTCAGTTTTAATCTCGAAAATCATTACTTAATGATTATTCCAAGTTAAGAAATTATTCTTATCTTTAACTGGGTTAAAGAACTAATGTCATCTAAAACACAGCATATGATAAACCCAAAATCATATTCCATTAACAATGGAATCTTCACGGAATATAGATCAATATATATAATCGATGTGAACTTCGATATCCAATCAATAATATAAATGAAATAACAGCAAAGCCTCTTAAATTCCATATATAGTAACAGTCGTCTTCCACAGAAGTTCACTTCGATTATTTCCGAATCGAATTCCATTCCATTCCAATTTATTTTATTAAACTGGAAAACTTTATTTTGGAAAATCTCCTTTAAATCTTAACAAAAGATTTATAAATTCCAAATCACATTTCACTGTAAATCGGGTTAAAGAACGAATGTCGTTAAAACACAGTTCACGATAAACCCAATTCACATTCCATCAGCCTCTAACCGTAAATTAGTAAGAGAACAATTCCCTAAGTATTAATCCCGAAGGCTGAAACTAACATCAGATCAATACCCAGGAAACTATTCAACTTATCTAATCTCTAGTTAGTTTCTAATTTTCTTAACTCCATTAGGTTTAAGACAAACCCAAAGTTCAATTCAATTCAACTCCAATTAAATATTAATTAATTGGTAAACTTCATTAAATCATAATAAAAAGATTTAATCTTTTCTCAACTGGGTTTAAGAATAGTGTTAGTGAAGATACTGCTCACGAAAAACCCAAAATCCCAATTAATATTAAATACAAGGCTTTGAATAGAAAATATATCGGCTTATATTCAATATCAAATTCTTAAATCGACATATATCGTATTGGAATAATGATATATATATATATATATATATATATCTTCCAAATTCCTCCACAATGTCCCTATAATCACAGAATCCAATATCGAAACATTTCGAAGATAATTTCAATTCAAATCCATTCCAATTCATATATTGAAAATTCCAAGTTATTTTTAAAACCATTTTAAATCCAATTTATTTATTTGAAAATATTGGATTTTAATTCTAGTTCATAATTAGTATTTCGATAAAAATATATTTTTATCTTTTCAAATATGGAATTTTTCATCCCAATTCTTTCCAAATCATTTCTTATGATTTTACACTAATTTTTTATATTTTTAATAATTTTATCAAGGCCCGTATAGTGGATTTCCATAAACGGCCATCGAACTGCACTTACAACGACCTTTTCCAAATTTGATTTGGACATAATTCCAAATCCAACCATTAGATTTCAAATTTATAATATTCATTAGAAAGATCTTTTCAATACAAACCCAATGGTTCCGATTTTGGGAGAATCCAATGGTCAGATCTCCCGTAATGTCCATTCGAAATTAATGGCTGAAATTCGCGAACTGGCGCGGTGTGGCGCGTTCTATTCAGGCCATTATATTATATATATAATATATATTTCATCGATTTCCATTTAAAACGTATTTTGTAAATTGTTTTAAATTCTTTTTCAAAACGATTTCAACTTCATATTCAATTTCAAATCAAAATTGAATATTCCATATCATTAATATATAAATGATAATCTTTTCAAAACATTAGATTTTGAAATCATTTCCTTTTCAACATTCATTATAAAAATGGATAAAATCGATATAAATATCGCGCACGTCAAAATGGCGTTAATCTAATCAACACGACTTTATATTGTTGTATATAACGGTGTTGTATACACAATTATATGATTTTTGTTTGATGACGACAACCAAATATATTTGTTATAAATGTGTTTGTTATTGTACTATTCTATATATACACAGGAATATAATGTTTATATTTAAATAGAATACGGTTGTACAGACATTCATATATTCATACAGTGTTTTATTTAAATTAAATATTATATTTCAAACATTCAAACAATACAACTATCTATAACTCCACTATTTAAACACTGCACAGATATTTGTACTTGTAAATAAACTGAATAAAATAGACAAGTTTGTTTGACAACAATAAAATAATATTTTATTTCAAGCAAATTTGTTTATTAAATATCAGTACAATTCGCACATTCTCATACACAACTCTCTGTCACTACAGTACATTCATAGTCACTCTGTCTATATAAATCATATATACATACTTTTTGACTTTCACATATAGACACATTCACTGACACTGTTTCATTCACTGTCTTCAGTCTTTTGTCTTCACAACGTCCTTCTGTCAGTCCAATCATCTACACCTGTCATACAGAAACACACACACAGTATATAGAACAAAAGTAATTCCATATTCTAGCAGATATAATTTTTATTTTTAAAATTTTATTTGCCTCAGATTTCTAGTTTGTTTCTCATCTTTTTTCATGAGCAGATCTGATTTATCAATTAATCTGACTGTGTCTAGATAGCTTGTGATATTTTCAGTGATACACTGTAAATACCATAAGGCAGTCAGTGTATATACAAAATATTTCAGTGCAGGGGCAAGAATTTTTTTGATGGCTGCATATACACACGTGTATAGATATACATGTGTGCACTGCCGCGCCAATCAGTATGCAACCTAGGAGTAGCCACGTGGACCATCTCGACTCAGTGCAACCATAATCAATGTGGTCGAGCACAGGTTAGACACAGTGCAACATGGTCAACACATACAAAATAGAGTCGAGCCATGGCAAGGTTAAACAAGAAACAAGTTCAGCTACAAGTATGGCATAAGTGAAAATGTGGTCGAGGCAGCTCAACACAATTGGTCGAGCCATGCTAAGCATAACATAGCATAAGTCAATGATCAACAAATGCATGAATCAAAACAGCAACAACAAGCCAGGATATATGCAGCAGTCTTTCAAATGGACAAGAGCAAGTGCAAAATTTGTAGATGTAGGCAAATAAGTGATCCATTTTAATGTCAATGTGTTTAATATGATGCAGCAACTTCATGGCATGGTCATTGATGCAGCATGGTATAACACTAGCAGTATGTACAAGTGGTGCATGCCCAGCAAGAAATGGTCAAGCAATATATATACAACATTGTGATCGGGCATGCAAACAGGGTAGTACAAGTTGCATACACATGGTGCAGTCAGCATACAAATGGCTAAACAAGCTCGAGGATATATAACAATGCAAGAGACAGGTGAACACTCATGTGATACAAGTGTAGCAAATTTTATATTGGTGCATAACTCAGCATTTTCAAGCAATGTGGTCGAGCCACTGTGTTGTGCAGATAAAGATTAAACAGTGAACAGATGACTCAAATAGTACAAGACATGGCAGATCAAAGGTTAGCAAAATAGCGTGAACAGCAAATGAATGGTGCAGTAATACAATAACTAATACAGGTTAAACATGCATGTCATGTTTCTGAAGCTCAGCATGGTTCAGCAATGGATGCTACATACAAATCAGTTCAGTATACATGGTTATTTTAACCCAGAGCATGGATAATGGAGCAACACTTTAATGGAAGTGAGAAAACATGCATGGATGTATGTAAGCATAGAATATGTGCTAGTACACAAACCAAGCATAAATGGACATGGGCTCAACCACAAAGACTGGAGAAAATGCTACATGCAAATGATCACAAGAGACAATGTTACATATTAATGATCACTTGAATGCATATGTGAATATACAATGAATAAATGTTTTCAATCAACAGAGCATATATGGGGTGCAAATCTGTTTCAGGAATGTAGTAGCATACTTGGCAACCGCTTTTAATCAAGCAAATCAGGGAGCAATATTTGGCAAGACAATAAATTTATTTCTGGACAATTCAATTCGTGAATTTATAGAATAGCAAAAGGGAAATGTTTTAATTTTGGAAAATATCTATTAAGTCAAGTTATGGTGGCCAAAAATCCTGTGTGGTTTATTAAATCAAGGTCAGATTCATCCTAATCAGAGAAACCAAAAGTGGCAACACAAAAATTAGCCAAAAGTCACAGCAATGTCACAAGAACAAATTCATGGAAAGAAACCAAGCATGGGTTCGATCTCGCATTTTCATATCAAGGCAACAAATAATTTCCAGATTCCTTTAGTTGACCAAATTCATTAAAGGGGACAAAATCTTGTCTAAATTCATTTCAGGAAATCACGCAAGAAAAAGAGGAAAAAACACGCAAACCAGGTCAAGCCAATAATCGAAATCAGAGAGCTATTATAGTATTACTAAAATCCTATATAAACACCACCATCATCACAGGCTTCAACATCGAAAAACGCAGCCCAAAATTCAAGAAGAAAACTGGACAAATCATATCATAAAATTCTCACCAAGTTTTCGATCATAACCACATCCAAATCGAAGTACAAAAGCCATGCATAATTTTGAAGCAGTAGAGATTTAATTCCAGATGCATATGTTTGAGATTTGGAGTATAGAAACCCTAACTCCCAAATCAGAGAAAGCCAAAGTGAAGAATTACATAGCTACAAAGATGTGAGCCTCGGTTTCATAAATTCCAGAAGCCATCGAATCGATTTGGGGGAGTTTTCAGAAACCCTAGTTCAAATCGTCGACCGCCATTTTCAAGTAGAGAGACAAGGGTTTGCAAGGAGTTAACTAATGGGCAGACCAAGTTTAAACAAAAGGGCATAGTTTGTTTTTTAAATTAAAAAGAGGATGACGTTTTTAATTTAACTCCTAGAGTTTCGTTGTTTTTATTTTTATTTTGTATTGTTTTTATTTTCTGTTGTAAATCGTCTGAACAGTTTTCTAGGTTTATAAAATCTGGGGGGGGGGGGGGAATCAGTTAGGGATTAACTGACAGTTTGCTAGTGTTTTTAAAACTAAGGGAAATTTTGGTCTAGTGGATATAGACCAGTCTAGGGTTTTGAGCGTTGGGTTAGTACATGAGCAGAGAATGCGAGTTTACATGGTCTTGTAAGCGGGATCTGCTTTATAACCTAGTAGAAACCTAAGGAATGCAGCAGTAGGCAGGGTTTTGCCGAAGCTGGGTATCTCTGTGTGTTATTTTCTTCCTTTTTTTATTTCTGCTGCATTCTGTGATCTATTTATTATCTAATATCCCGTTAGATTTTTAACTCAGCGAAAAACTGTGATAAACCCTATTCACCCCCCTCTAGGGTTAATCTAGATCAAACAAGTGGTATCAGAGCTGGTATTTCTCTAACTCTAGAGTCATGGGTAATCCTAGTCGTCAGTCTAGTGAGAGTCAGTCCAGTTCATCTCCAACTATTTTCACTAGAACAAATTTTTTAAACTAGAAATCGAAAATGGAATTTTATTTAAAATCCGTTAATATTAAATGTTGGGATGTTGTTATCAATGGGTATGATATGGTAGATAAAGTTTTTAATTCTTGTGCTACACATATTCTGTATTCTTATCTTGATGATGATCAATACATTCTGATCTTCCATTGTTTAACGGTCCAGGAAATCTGGACAGCTCTCAATACGAAGTATGGACAAATTGACAACAGCTGCTCAAAACCCCAAAGTACCTGCTCAGATTCATATTTTTACTTAACAAGATTTACAAATGAAAATTTAGATGAATCAATCGATGGAGATTCAACAGATGACGAAACAGGAAATTTCTCATACGAAGATCTGGTTATATGTGTACTGACTTGACTAAATTTGTTGATAAACTCCAACGGAAAAATAAAATTCTGAAATCTAAGAACTCTGAGTTGCAATGCAAAATTGATGATTTGGAATTAAGGCTTAAAAATGCAAAGAATTTTGAAAATTTGGATTGCAAAAATTGTTCGGTTTTGGAAAATATATTAGTTCATCTAAATGATAATATTCAAAAAGTAGAAAAGGAAATTTTTCAAAAAGTAGAAAAGGAAATTTCTGTTTTAAAAGAAAACGAGATTGAACTAAAAAGCAAAAACAATTTTTTGCAAGAAGAATTAGAGAAATTTAAGAGAGTTAAAAATTCCAAACATAAATTTTCTGAGAAAGAAATGCTGAAAACAAAATTGTTTTTGAATTAAAAAGATTGATTTTGAAAAAGAAGTCAAGAAATTTGAAAAACTTGAGTTTGAAAAACAAAAACGATTTGAATCTGAGATCTCAGAATCCCAAGCCAAAATTAAATTACTTGAGTTTGAAAATTTGGTTTTGAAACAATCTGATGCTGAAAAGAAGATCACTATAAAATGTTGTTCAGATTTAATAAAGGAGAACGGTGATCTTAAATTCAAAATTCAACAGCTAGAATCAATAAATTTTCGAATGAAGAAAAATCTTTGAATATGTTGTTGAAAAACCACTTTTTTGTTGGAAATAAATGTGGTCTTGGTTTTGGGAATACAAATGATTTTGAAAAGCTAAATTGTTATGATTTTAAAAATTCCTTAAATTACTTCAACAAGAATTGTCTTGAAAATCTGAACTTTGAAGTTTCCAAAGGATTTTTGAAACATAAACAAAATAAAAATTAGTTTGATAACAATCCACTCAAACCATTTTGGACCCCAAAAAGAAATAAGGTGAAATCGTCTAAATTCAAACAGATATGGGTTCCAAAAGGTACAAAGATAGATTCGAATGGGTTGTTATACAAACAAGTTTGGGTACCTAAAGTTGTAAACACATTTCAGAGTGGTTTTACAAATTTTGTTAGACCACTCGATCCTTTAAACTGTTAAGTACCAGAGGAGACCGAGGAACTACTTTGCAAAATAGAAACTGAATTCAAATTGCTTCATATCATCAGATTGTTCCCAGTTCCTTAGTCAAGTTTTGATGAGTTAGAGATACTAGTTTACATCGATTTCAGGTAGGACCTCTAAACTCATCTTTGTAAATATTTTATTTTCTTTTTTTATTCCTTCTTCTACCCCATCTATTTTCTATTTGATTTGTCACTATCATATCACTGTAACTTTATTCGGCTTCATTAACTTCAAATTGCAGAATTCATATTTTTCTGGAAACATTTAAATAGAACTCTAATGTTTTAATCTTTTTCCAGATCTTGAATTTAAATTTGTAATTATCTGCAATTGTTTTGAAGTTTATTTCCTGTTTTCTAAATTCATAATAGTGTTGATGTATTCTTGTCATATCTTGAACACTGTTAATTAGAATTCTAAATTTTTGATGATCTAAATAATTATGGAATTTCACACATCTCTGCTGTTTTGAGTTTCTTCTAATTCAGTTTGGAAAGTCTTGAAAATTACAACATTATGTTATTTATCAGTTGTGTTAATTTCATTGATTTTTAGATTGGCTTGGATATTTTGGTTGGTCTTAATTCATTGTTTACATCTTGAAATTCACTGATGATCATCTTGTTTAGATTTTTGTTTGTTTGAGATCATTTGAGATTTCTAATATTTTGAATCTAAAACACCTTTCAGATCTGAAATTATCATTCATGTGTGATTGATTCATTGTATCTCATGATTTACATTTGTTCAAGTGATTTCGAATAAACCATTAATTTTGGATCATGAATTATTACTCAATCTTGATGTAATTATTCTGAAAAAATTCTTGTGTGATTGTCAGAAAAAATTGTGAAAAATTCTTTTGAAAATTTATCATTAAAACTCACTGCTATTTCATGATGATTTGTAACACCCCATATTTTTTGTAAACGTCAAAGTAACAAATTAAAGTATAATTAATTTTTAAGAGAAGAATAAAGGGAAACGGGATGCGCCATTGCGTTCGTCTCGGAATTCTGCTTGAGATAGAGTCCGAGTTTGCGTAAATCGGACTCCGTATGAAGAAGTTATAACACTTAAAAGTTTCACGAATTTAAAATAAAAACCAGTCCGAATTCAAATTTAAAGTTTCAAAATTCAAATCACACACCCGGGCTGGGCGGGAAATTTCCCGCCCAGGACCCAGGTCGACCAGGGGGTTGACCTGGGTAGAATAGGTCAACCATGGGGTCGACCTGGGGGTCACTTCCCCCTTTTTCCAGATCCGTGGACAGATTCGTTTTTCTGCATTTAGACGCTCGGTCTGACCAGATTCGTTGCTCCTAAGCTATTTACACAACCTCAAACCTCACTTTCTCTCCACGCAATTTCATTATGCCTCTACTCTACCCTAATTTATATCAAAATAAATCAAAGACGGGGTTATGCTGCTCAAGTAGAACCAAGTTAGAATTCAAGTAGAGATTCAAAGGCTAATTCAACGACTTCAACAACTATTTCTAAGAATCAAATCAAATCTTAATTAGTCTACTTCAAGGGAAAGCTATTCAGTTTCAGAATACAGATCCCAGAATTCAAGACCCTTCTGTAATTTGTAAGTTCACATTACTTTCAGAAACAAAAGTTAATTGTGATTCTGACATTGTAATAAATCTGGATCTGAGATTATGCCTGTCTTTCTATATCCTTTGGATCTATTTCATTGATAATATTATGTCCATTCTTCGTCTCTTCTTTCCTTCTTCCCTTTTTGTTTTATTGCCAGGCTACTGCGAGCCTGAGCCAGATCTCATAAGAAATGAACGTACGTTGAAAATAAAATTGGGCATAATTGAGTTGTACTGATTTGAGGACATAACACATGTTGTATTCAAAATATAAAGTGTATCGAACATATGACTTGAGATTTGAGGCATAGAGTATTGGACATATGACTTGAGATTCGAGACATAAATTATTGGACATATGACTTGAGATTTGAGGCATAAAATATTGGACATACGACCTGAGATTTGAGGCATAAAGTATTGGACATATGACTTGGGATTTAGGGCGTAAATTGAACTGTAAATATAAGTCATAGTACATGTTGTGGTCTAAGATCTAAAATTGGTATATATATATATATATATGATAATTTATGATTTGGAAGAAGAAGATTAGGGTGTATAGTGATGTATGGCTTAGGCATGAAAACAAGATTTGCCTTTGTTTTGTAAGTCGGTTACTTTTTAGATTTGAGCACCTAAATCTAATTGTGACATGTAATAAAATGGATATGAGAATATGCCTGATGTAAGCTATCCTTTCATTGAAATCTGCGCTTGAGTATATTTATCTTTGGGAGCCATTTTTGACTATGAAACTGGTCCAATCATATCTATCCTTGTTGTATATCAGAATTGTAATCCTTTTTAAGTTCATGATATAATTCTTATCATATCTATATGTCAGCGATGTATTCCTTGCAAAACTTGTCTTTTTTTAGTACATCAAGTTTATTGGACCAGTAGTTCTTATCATCATATGACTATGCCTATTCTTACGATGTTCCATCTTGTTTCTCCCCTTATATTATGAATCTTGAGTTGAATCTCGAAATACGTACGTTATGAATGAGGGGGAAATTGGGTATAACATGAAATTGACATTATTTGGCATAATTTGGAACATGTAATATGGCATAACTGTTAAGATGCAATTTAGGATAATTTGTCATGAATTATGGAATATGTAATTTGACATATTGAACCTAGAATTAGCATGAACGACAAAGTAGGAAGTTGGCATATAAATCAAGTTTTTAGGCAAAATTGTTATTGTTGCGAATTTGGAGTAACTTGAGCATTAAATCTAGATTGGGTGTAAAATGTAACATGACTAGTTTTGGTGAATCTAGTAATTAGCATGTAAAAATCTAGATTTGGGTATATAGGGTAAATGTGTAGATTAAAGATAAACATGCCTAACCCGAGGTTAGATTGAGCTGTGGTGTAAAACTACCCGTAACCGCCCGACACATCCAGTAACCACAACAACACCTATCTAATGTGAGAGGTTAGTGCATCATGCCCAAGGTTAGACTGAGTTGTGGTGTACAACAGCCCGGAACTGCCCGGCACATCCAGTAACCGCAACAACACATATCTAATGTGAGAGGTTGGTGCATTAATAAATCGATTAATGCTAATGAACAAGATGATTGACTAGGGTTAAGTTCATAGGAACACTTAACCAATATAACATGAACGGCTAGGGTTAAGTTAATAGGAAAACACTTAACCATTATAGCATAATGAAGGGGTAGGGTTAAGTAATAAGAAACACTTAACCAATATAACTTGATTTGTGGTAAGGTTAAGTTGAAACAAGAGGGCAATACTTAACCAATATAACTTTATTTGTGGTAGGGTTAAGTTAACACAAGAAGGCAACACTTAACCAAAGCAGTATGACAAGTAGGTGAGTTAAGTTAACTTGAATTGATTGAAGATACTTAACCAATACAACATGATGAACACGTGGGGTTAAGTAACAAGAAACACTTGACCAATATAACTTGATGAACGAACAGGGTTAAGTTAATAGGAAACACTTAACCAACATGACACGATTAATGGGTGGGTTAAGTTAACATGAATGGACAACACTTAACCAATATGACATAATGTGCGGGAGGGTTAAGTACTTATCGGGTTGGTGGGTAATATTAATAAATATAGGCCCACAAACTTAACCGTCAAATAAACATGCTTGAATCGATGGAAGGGTTAAGTGCATCTCGCGTAGGTGGGTAATATTAATACATATAGGCCCACAAACTTAACCGTTAAGAAAACATGCTAGAATCGGTGGGAGGGTTAAGTACATCTCGTGAAGGTGGGTAATATTTGTATATATAGGCCCACAAACTTAACCAACAGGAAACCCTAGTAACGGGGACCCATTTCAGCAGTAACCTACATAGATGTATCATGGTACCCTGAGACTAGGCAGGGTGGGGCACGATTACTGGGCTGATTATAAGCGGTCAAAACAACGGCAGGGGGTACGTCAGTGTAGGTTCCGGCAGTTTATGGGCGTGCACGTACTCCAGAGTGGGAAAAAGCAGGCACTGGGTACCAATAGTTATACACTGTGCATCTTGAATCGTGTCGGGTCGCTATCATAAGGATTGATACACCTTATGGTGGGACCAGCATAGGGTATCTACACGCAAGAAAGGGCCAACTGACACAGATACAAGAGAAATTAATACAAGTAGGGAGCCGATCGATAGGGTAGTAAGGGTACATCTAACATGTTCATTGCAATTTGGCAGATTGAGGTGGAATCCTCACGATAGATGTACACATGAAGGCTCCCACAATTACGAGGATTGGGATCACGTTATCATTTCATACAGATTACTAGTTGGGACACTAGTTAGGTGGTGCAAAGATAGATATAGAAATAAGAATAACAAAGTAATGGCGAAGCAGAGAAAGAGGAGAAGCGCATTCAGTTTATCTTGCCTTATAATACCTTATGCATATCCTATGTTATCAGTTATCCTTGTTCTCACGGTATTGTCTTATATTCAGTTTATTCATGTCATGATACTTTTGCCTGTTTATATGCTGAAAGTCACTGGACTTACCAAACTTATGTCTGACCTAGTTTTGTTTTGTCTCTTTTCTTCCGCCCCCCTCCAGGTTCACAGGGAGGAAACGCTATCACTTAGCTCAATTTTCTTTCCAAGCTCGAAGATAGTCGATGTATTTCTTTAGACTCTCTCTTCCACTGCTATGGTTGGTTCACGCTTTATTGGGGAATAACACTGTTATTTTTTATGCTTCTTTTATACTTGGAAGTTTTTGAATCAAGACAGAATTTCTATGCATTACTTTTTAAGTATGTTTGAGACAATTGTTGTAAAAGCTTGACTAAATTAAGTTGTTTATAAAATGACTTTATTTCCGCTGCCTTATTTGTCTGTCTTGTAATTTATCTGCATCTTTTACCTATAATGCTCCACCAAAGTTAAGGCATTCCCTTTGAGAGAGACCTTAACGGAGGTGGGGTGTTTCATGATTTGAGTTGAATATCTGTTTGTTTAAAATCATTTGAAATTATTGATTTACTGAATCACACACATATCTTGGATCTAAAATTGATAATCTGGTGTGATTGATTCATTGAATCGTGAGCTTTTCATATTTCCTCAAATGATTTCAAATAAACGGTATTTTTAATCTTGGATCATGAATCATATTCTATGACCATTAGAAATGTCTTGACAAGTGTGCTTTGAAACTAGTTTTGTGCTGCTCTAATACTATTGTGAAAATGCTTTAAATGACTGCTTGTTTTGAGAAGAACTGTTTTCTACTCTGATAAAAGTGCATGATTTATTAGTCTTGTCTATTTGGGCTTTATGGTTAAAATTCTGTTGTCTGAATTATTATTATTTTGTCTCCAGTGTCATTTTATAATCCTCACTAATAGAGACATCAAGTGGTATCAGTTTAGAAGTGCTGAGTGTTTTTCTGTATATATTTTTTTAATCCCTCTTGTCTTGTATAGATCTGCATATTCCTCTTGTAATTGATTTTTAGTTTTAAGATTATTTATTGATTATTCATTCAGAAATTGAAATCAATATCCAAATTGGACTGTACTTATAATTCATCAAAATTATTACCAGATTTTGAAAGTGTGATGAACTGTGACTGTAGTATATTTCACAACAAGAGGAGTTTTTATTTAAAATTTTCATTATGGTTGAACATTTATTATAATATCTTTGAATTGGCAATTATTTCACGACCATCCCCTTTATCTATCATCATTCCGCCATGCATGATAATTTTATATTAATGTGGAGAGTTAATATGTGTTAAAATCTTTTTTGAATAAACAGTGGAAATATTTATGATAGAAATGGGACTATGTTATATTTCAAAATTAGTGACAATTGAAAATTTTCAATGATCTCGGTACAGTTGATCATATTTCATAATATGATTAATTTAGAAATTTATTTCACAAACCATTTCTGTACCACCACATTTCTATCATCCATATTGGTTTTATATACTAAGGAGTTTTTCATTTTGAAACTTCAAATAATAAAAATATAATTAATTCATAAGTGTGTCTCCAATCTCATTTAAAAATCCAAGCTCTGGTCATGAATGGTTAAGAGACAACTTATAATTTAAGCTGCGAATGACCTCATTTAAAAATGCAAGCTCTGGTTATGCGTGGTCAGTATGCTCTTAAATAAAATAAAAAGAAAAAGGAAAATTTCTGCTAAATTGAAATTAATATGAAATTCTCCTTGGTGTGTAAAAACCAGCCTATCAATCCATATTCTAACTTGTGAAATGTGTTGAAATCTTATGACGTATTATGATTTGTTGATTGATAGGTATTGGGATTTGAGATTATACGATGTTGTCACTTAAATTGAATTATTGATTATAGTCCAAATCCATCAATGTTTTTGTGCCTTTTTTAAAAAAAATGTTTTGGAAAATAATTGTAACTCATTTTTTTAACTCTCTCCATTTTTATAAAATTCATCGTAAATATGTCATTTTCTACAATGTGAAATATACCACATGTTCTTAGTTTATTATGATTTTTGTTTGACTGATTGAGATTTATGACGATCGTTCTTCCTCTTAAGCTGAAATTATATTTTTAGCCAATTTTCGTCTATATTTTAATTTCTGAATCCTTTTGATGATAACAAAAGGAGGAGAATGGGTTGAGATTTTGATTTATGAGTGAATATTTTATAAATATTTTTAATTTTGAAAATTCATTATTATTCATTTCATTTCACTCATGCACAGTTATAGGGGAAGTTTTCTGTTGTTTGTTGTGGGGGAGCAAATAAACAAGGAGAGGTCAATATTCACTGTCAAACACATTTTTATTGTGCTCAAAATATTTTATTTGTTTGTCATCATCAAAAGGGGGAGATTGTTGTATATAACGGTGTTGTATACATAATTATATGATTTTCGCTTGATGACGACAACCAAATATATTTGTTATAAATGTGTTTGTTACTGTACTATTCTATATACACATGAATATAATATTTATATTTAAATAGAATACGGTTGTGCAGACATTCATATATTCATATAGTATTTTATTTAAATTAAATATTCTATTTCAAACATTCAAATAGTACAACTATCTATAAATCCACTATTTAAACACTTCACAGATATTTATACTTGTAAATAAACTGAATAAAATAGACAAGTTTGTTTGACAACAATAAAATAATATTTTATTTCAAGTAAATTTGTTTATTACAAATATCAGTACAATTCTCACATTCTTATACAAAACACTCACTACAACTCTCTGTCACTACAGTACATTCATAGTCACTCTGTCTATACAAATCATATATACATACTTTTTGACTTTCATATACAGACACATTCACTGACACTGCTTCATTCACTGTCTTCAGTCTTCTATCTTCACAGCGTCCTTCTGTCAGTCCAGTCATCTACACCTATCAAACAGAAACACACACAGAGTATCTAGAACAAAAATAATTTCATATTCTGGCAGATATAATTTTTATTTTAAAATTTTATTTGCCTCAGATTTCTGGTGTGTTTCTCATCATTTTTCATGACCTGATCTGATTTATCAATTAATCTGACTGTGTCTAGACAACTTGTGATATTTTCAGTGATACACTGTAAATACCATAAGGCAGTCGGTGTGTATACAAAATACTTCAGTGTAGGGACAAGAATTTTTTTGATGGCTGCATATACACACGTGTATGGATATACACGTGTGCATTGTCGCGCCAATTAGTGTGCAACCGAGGAGTAGCCACGCGGACCATCTCGACTCAGTGCAACCATAATCAACGTGGTCGAGCACATGTCAGACACAGTGCAACATGGTCAACACATACAAAATAGAGTCGAGCCATGGCAAGGTTAAACAAGAAACAAGTTTAGCTACAAGTATGGCACAAGTGAAAATGTGGTCGAGACAACTCAACACAATTGGTCAAGCCATGCTAAGCATAACACAGCATAAATCAATGATCAACAAATGCATGAATCAAAATAGCAACAACAACCAGGATATATGCAGCAGTCTTTCAAATGGAGAAGTGCAAAATTTGCTGATGTAGGCAAGCAAGTGATCCATGTAAATGTCAATGTGTTTAGTATGATGCAGCAACTTCATGGCATGGTCATTGATGCAGCATGGTATAACACTAGCAGTATGTACAAGTGGTGCATGCCCAACAAGAAATGGTCAAGCAATATATATATACAACATTGTGATCAGGCATGTAAACAGGGTAGTACAAGTTGCATACACATGGTACAGTCAGCATTCAAATGGCTAAACAAGCTCAAGGATATATAATAATGCAAGAGACAGGTAAACATTCATGTGATACAAGAGCAACAAGTGTAGCGAGTTTTATATTGGTGCATAACTCAGCATTTTCATGCAATGTGGTCGAGCCACTGTGTTGTGCAGATAAAGATTAAACAGTGAACAGATGACTCAAACATTTCAAGACATGGCAGATCAAAGGGTAGCAAAATAGAGTGAACATCAAATGAATGGTGCAGCAATACAATAACTAATACAGGTTAAACATGCATGTCATGTTTCTGAAGCTCAACATGGTTCAGCAATGGATGCAACATACAAATCAGTTCAGTACACATGGTTCTTTCAACCCAGAGCATGGATAAAGGAGCAATAGTTTAATGGAAATGAGACAACATGCATGGATGTATGTAAGCATAGAATATGTGCAAGTACACAAACCAAGCATAAATGGACATGGGCTCAACCATAAAGACTAGAGAAAATGCTACATGCAAACGCTCACAAGAGACGATGTTACATATTAATGATCACATGAATGCATATGTGAATATACAGTGGATAAATGTTTTCAATCAACAGAGCATCTATGGGGTGCAAATAAATAAATGGCAAGAGTGTTTACGGTCCTAAAACTAATTTTCAGTTTTTTTTCACAAATGGAGTTATGCAAATCTATTTCAGGAATGTAGTAGCATACTTGGCAACTGCTTTTAATCAAGCAAATCAAGGAGCAATATTTGGCAAGACAATCAAATTTAATTTTGGATAGTTCATTTCGTGAATTCACAGAATAGCAAAAGGGAAATGTTTTAATTTTGGCAAATATCTATTAAGTCGGGTTATGGTTGCCAAAAATACTGTGTGGTTTAGTAAATCATGGTCAGATTCATCCCAATCATAGAAACCAAAAGAGGCAACACATAAATCAGCCAAAAGTCACAGCAATGTCACAAGAACAAATTCATGGAAAGAAACCATGCATGGGTTCAATCTCACATTTTCGTATCAAGGCAACAAATAATTTCCAAATTCTTTTAGTTGACCAGATTCGTTGAAGGGGACAAAATCTTGTATAAATTCATTTTCAGGAAATCACACAAGAAAAAGAGGAAAAACACGCAAACCATTTCAAGCCAATAATCGAAATCAGAGAGCTAATGTAGGATTACTAAAATCCTATATAAACACCACTATCATCACATGCTTCAACATCGAAAAACGCAGCCAAAAATTCAAGGAGAAAATCGGACAAATCATATCATAAAATACTCACCAAGTTTTCGATCATAACCATATCCAGATCGACGTACAAAAGCCATGCATAGTTTCGAAGCAGCAGAGAATTAATTCCAGAAGCATACGCTTGAGATTTGGAGTGTAGAAAACCCTAACTCCCAAATCAGAGAAAGCCAAAGTGGAGAATCACATAGCCATAAAGACACGATCCTCAGTTTCATAAATTCCATAAGCCATCGAATCGATTTGGGGAAGTTTTCAGAAACCCTAGTTCAAAGTGTCGCCGCCATTTTCAAGTAGAGAGACAAGGGTTTGCAAGGAGTTAACTAATGGGCTGGCAAAGTTCAAACAAAAGGGCATAGTTTGTTTTTTAAATTAAAAAAGGGATGACCTTTTTACTTTAACTCCTAGGATTTCTTTTATTTTTATTTTTTTTGTATTGTTTTTATTTTCTGTTTTAAATCGTCTGAACAATTTTCTAGGTCCGTAAAATCTAGAAGGGAATCAGTTAGGGATTAACTGACAGTTTACTAGTGTATGTAAAACTAGGGGAAAATCTGGTCTAGTGGATATAGACCAGTCTAGTGTTTTGAGCGTAGGGTTAGTACAGGAGCAGAGAGTGCGAGTTTACATGGTCTTGTAAGCGAGATCTGTTCTATCACCTAGTAGAAACCATAGGAATGCAGCAGTAGGCGGGGTTTTGCCGAAGCTGGGTATCTGTAACACCCAGCATTTTCTGTAAATGTTAAAATAACGAATTAAAAGATACTTAATTTTAAAAGTGGGAATTTAGGGAAATGGGTTATGCCATTGCGTTCGTCTCGGAATTCTGCTTGAGATAGAGTCCGAGTTTGCGTGAATCGGACTCTGTATGAAGAAGTTATGGAGTTTATAAGATTTCAAGTTTGTACAGAAAATATAAATAATAATTAAAAATCTCAAACCAATTCAAAATTCGAAATTCCAGCAGAATAGGCTGAGCGGGAAAATTCCCGCTCAGGGTGTCGACCACCCAAGGTGGAGTCGACATAGGTGTCGACCTCTCTATAGGGGAGTCGACATAGGTGTCGACCCCTTGTAGGGAGTCGACCCCTTTTCAATCTGGTTCCTGTGACGATTTTTTTGAGCCCTGAGCTTATGTGGCCTTCATTGTTTGGCCTGATGGTCAATTTCTGAGTCATTAGGGCATATGTGCGGACTTCCGGTTGGCTCTATTTGGTCTGGATGGCTATGATTACTCCTAGGATGATCTAACGGCTCTCATTAATCTAAACTTCTATATAAACAACCCCAACCCTCGACCCTAAAACCTCATAACCTTGCTCTCTGAAGTCGTCATGCTGTCCATGGCCGAACTAGCGTAGCCTCCATTTTTCTTTAAACTAGTAATCGATTAGAAGAACTTCAAATCAAACGTCTACATCAAAGGATACCTTTTCAAATTCAGAAATCAGATCCTAGAATACAAGAATTATTCTTTTTCTGTAAGTTCAGTTATTATTCAGATTTAAACACTTTTCTTAATAGAAATCATGACTATGATGAATCAGATCTAGAACTATGCCTAATTGTAAGATAATCAATTCTGATTCATGCTTATCCTTTTGACAAAACTGAAAATACATATGCTTATGAGATTATTGTGTTTAATACAATTAAGCCTATTATGTTGTACATCAAATTGGTAACACTTTTATGTTAAATTCTATCAAATCTATATGCCTATGATGTAACTTACCAGTTTGTTCATATTTGCGGTCAATATACAACAAATCTATTTGAAACCATGATCCTTATGTTGATATACCTTTACATGGTTATGTCAATTCTTGTGTCCCTTCTCTTTTACCCTTTTAGCTTATATTATGAATACTAGGTTCATTCGGAACCTAGATGGAATCTTATTATACGTGCGATTGGAATGCGGGGATATTGGGAATAATCTATTTGGTAATAGTGGAACATAATTTGTAACTTGTGATTTGGGGGCATAATTGTTATTGTTGCGAACTTAGGGAAAATTGAAATATTAAATCTAGATTGGGCATAAACTGTAAATTGGAATACTAAATCTAGATTGGGCATAACTATCGGTTGGGACACCAAACATAATGTATATTGTGATTTTAGGGCATGACTATTATTGCAAATTTGGGAAGATTGGGTGTAACCTATTTTGGTTGACAACTTGTAATTGATTTTGCGGGGCCTAACTTGCAATTGGCTTTGTTGGGCATAACTTGAGAATTGGAACATGACTAGTTTGGTGAATTTAGGATAATTAGTATACAAAAATCTAGGTTTGGGCATATTTGACAAATATGTAAGTTGACTAAAAGGTGAACATGCCTAACCCGAGGTTCGATTGAGTTGCGGTTAAAACTGCCCGGAACCTCCCGGCACATCCAGTAACCGCAACAACATAGATCTAATGTGAGAGGTTAGCGCACTTAGCCCAAAACCCGAGGTTAGAATGAGTTTGCGGTAGAAGTCTTCCCGGAACCGCCCGACATATCTAGCAACCGCAAACAACAGTTCTAATGTGAGTGGTTAAGGCATAAATGAATTAATGCTAATGAACAGACATGCTAAGAATGGTACGGTTAAATTAAAACAAGATGGCAACACTTAACCAGTATAACATGACGTGTGGTAGGCTTAAGTTAAAACAAGAGGGCAACACTTAACCAGTATAACATGACGTGTGGTAGGGTTAAGTAACATAAGAAGGCAACACTTAACCAGTATAACATGACGTGTGGTAGGGTTAAGTAACACAAGAAGGCAACACTTGACCAATGTAACATGACAAGTGGGTGGGTTAAGTTAATAAGAAACACTTAACCAATATAACATGATGAACGAGTGGGGTTAAGTTAATGGGAAACACTTAACCAATATAACATGGTGAATGAACATGGTTGAGTTAATAGGAAACACTTAACCAATACAACATGATGAATGAGAAGGGTTAAGTTAATAAGAAACACTTAACCAACATGACATGATGAGTGGGTGGGTTGAGTTAACATGAATGGACAACACTTAACCAATGTTACATGAGCAAAGGTGATAAGGTTAAGACAAGCTTACCCAATAATATGTATTGACTTGAAAAGTGGAAAGGGGTTAAGTACATCTCGTGTAGGTGGGTAATATTAGTATATATAGGCTCACAAACTTAACCGTTAAATAAACTTGTTTGAATCAGTGGGAGGGTTAAGTACATCTCGTATAGGTGGGTAATATTTGTATATATAAGCCCACAAACTTAACCAGTAGGAAACCCTGGTAACGGAGACCTGTTTCAGCAGTAACCCACATAGATGTATCATGGGGCACGATTACTGGGCTGATTATAAGCGGTTAAAATAGCGACAGGGTGTACGTCAGTGTAGGTTCCGATGGATTACAGGCGTGCACATACTCCGAAGTGGAAAAAGCAGGCACTGGGTACTAGTAGTTATACACTATGCATCTTGAATCGTGTCGGGTTACTATCATAGGGATTGATACATCTTATGGTGGGACCAGCACAGGATATCTACATGCAAGAGAGGGCCGATTGACACAGACACAAGGAACATTAATACAAGTAGGGAGCCGATCGATAGGATGGTAAGGGTACATCTAACATATTCATGGCAATTAGGCAGATTGAGGTGGAATCCTCATAATAGATGTACACCTGAAGGCTACCACAATTTCGAGGATTGGGATCACATTATCATACAATCATTTTATATTGATTACTAGTTGCGACACTAGTTAGGTGGTGCAGAGATATAGAAATCATAATAACAGGGTAACAACGAAGCAGAGAAAGAGTAGAACTACATTCAGTTTACCTAGCCTTATCATATCTTATGCTTATCTTAGGTTATCTTGCTACTATGGTATTGTCCTATATTCAGTTTATTCATGTCATGATCCTTTTTCCTGTTTACATGCTAGTAATCACTGAGCTTACCAGACTTATGTCTGACCTAGTTTTTTCCCCTCTTTTCTTCCATTCCCCCAAGGTAGTCAGGGAGGGAAGAGCTCAGCTTAGTCTGGATCGTTTCTCTTTCCAAGCTTGAAGATTAGTCGATGTACTGCTTTGAACTCTCTTTTCCACTGCTATGGCTGGCTCATGCTTTATTAGGGAATATCAGTATCAATTTATGCTTCTTTATTTTGTTAAACAAGACAGATGCTTTGTTGTAATGGGTATTGGTGTTTTGGTGATGAAAAACAATCTTTGTACAAGTTGTTTTACCAAGCTGTTGTTTTATCAATAAAGTAAAGTTTTATTTATTTCTCCGCTGCTTTATTTGTCTGTCTTGTAATTTATCTGCATCTTTTACCTAAAACTCCACCGAAGTTAAGGCACTCCCTTTGTGAGTGAGCTTAATGGACGTGGGGGGGGGGGGGGGTTACACTTGGTATCAGAGCTGAAGGTTACCAGATCAGATAGAAGATTTGAAAAATTGTTTTCAAAATGGTTTTAAAAGAAGCATTTTCAAAAGAAAGGTTTTGTTTTAGAGGCATATTCCCCTAAATCCATATGCACTATCTTTTGATCCTCTGTTTGAATCCTTGTTTCCTTATTTCTTGGGTCTTCAGGGCTCCTGGCTTTCTGGGAGGTAACTTCATCGCGACATGGTTCCATAGGCTTGATGAGACTACGACACCTGTCAAAGGGCGAAGAAGTGCCCAACTTCCATATATAGCCATAGTAGTTTCACCTGCGGCTAATTTTCTTTCAATCTTTGTAGGGTTTTTTTCCGTCGATGAAGGCAGCTTTCAAGAGACTTGTCATCTAGTTACACAAAGATGGCAAAGATGAGAATGAGGGAGTTTGGCTAAGGAGCACAACCCAAGGATGATAAACTCATGGATATGTACTTGTTTCACAAAGGAAGAAAGAATAGAAAAAGAGGATGTGTCGTTATTATGGTAAAACGGGTCATATAATTAAGGACAAGGGCAAGAACAAAGGACATGATTTTCAGGAGGGCAAGTGCATGCTCTCACCGCCAGCGTACCTGAGAAAGAGGTAGTAAAGTTTCTGTTGAAAAAGTTTAGTTTTCTTTTGATCATCCTGTTAGTACTCTTTTGATTTTAGCGCTTCACATTCGTTTATATCTACTTCCATAGTTGAGTCTCTGCACCTTAGTACTTGTATAGTAGAAGATCCCATTATTGTCTCAAATCCAATTGGTAGTTCGACTCATTTATCTTTGATTTGTAAGGATTTGAGAATAGCTATATTAAGTATTGAGTTTAAGTGTAATGCTTATGTTTTTGGTTTCATGGGCTATGGGTTGATTCTAGGCATGGATTGGTTAGCTAGTAAGTGTGATAGTTAGACTTTTGACTTGCCTCGGGAATACCCTTGAGATTTCATGCGATCCTAAGGGATTAGTTAGGCTTAGCTATCTAGAATCACTTGATGCATCTATCGACGATTTGCGACCCGTTAGAATAGTCCATGAGTACGCAGATGTTTTTGATTAGGTTAGGGGTTTGCCCCCTAAAATGCGAGATAGACTTCCGCATATATCTAGTTGACAATGCAAAGCCAGATGCATTACCTGTGCGACGCATGACTCCATGGGAAAGGAAGGGCTCAGTAAACAAGTAAAAGAGTTACTTGAGAAAAGGTTCATAAGGCGAAGTATTTCTGAATGGGGTGCTCCAGTTGTTTTCTCTACAAAGGCGGATGGTTCGCTTCGCTTGTGCATAAATGATATTTTGGTTTTATCTAAGAGTGAGGAAAACATGCTTTGCATCTAAGGGAAGTCTCGGATACCCTCCAAGCGCATCAGCTTAAGGCTAGGTTCTCCAAATATCATTTTGGAGAGAAGAAGTAAGGTTTCTAAGACATGTGATATCCAAGGAAGGGATAACAGTAGATCCCGCAAAAGTAGTTGCGTGCAAGATTAGAAGGTCCCAAGGAATGCAATGGGAGTAAGAAATTTTCTTGGATTAGCAGGCTAGTATAGGAAGTTAATTAAGGACTTTGTGAAGGTATCAACCCCACTTACTAAATTGACGAAGAAGAATCTAACTTTTTCTTGGAATTTGATTTGTGATGTTGCTTTCCAACGACTGAAGAGAACCTTGACAACAACCCCAGTCTTGACATTACCCGAAGGGAAAAAGCTGACCTTAAGTCCTCTCTTTGTGGAAAGGCAAAACTTGGAGAACATAGAAACCTTTGACTTTAGACCCTATTTTGAGTTTGTACCTGGTTTGTTAGCAACGCTGGAGGTGGGGCCTACGCTTTTGGACTCAATAGGAACAGCGTAACAAGAAGACCCTCAAATTTGTGACATGATGGATAAGCCAAGTAGAGGAGAGACCTCTAATCATCTTAGTATATACACTTGGCATCATGGTTAACATATGTTTATCTTGGAAAGATAGTTCGACTACATGGGATACCCTCTAGCATAGTAAGTGATTGAGATCCTATCTTTACTAGTGAGTTTTGGAAATGGAGGTCAAGAAGATTCGTAATCGTGAAGTCAAAGTAGTTAAGGTACAGTGGAGTGAAGCTCAAGAAGACGCGACGTGGGAGACTGAAGATAAGACACGCGCGTCATACCCTTTTTTCTTGAGTGTATATCCTTGATCTCTTTTTAGGAATTTTATGCATACTTGTTTCTATCTTTTTAGGTATACCCTCTAGGTCATATCTTCGATCCTTAGGTAAAAGCCAATGTATGTAAACATATGTTTTAAACATGTTATGGTTGATGGCTGCAAGTGGTTGCAAGTGGTCACTAGTGGTTGCTCGTGGATGCATATACACACACATTAGACACTAGATCGGCTCAGTCACTTTCATATTGCATATGCATATGAATGTATGTATTTGTATATGGATTGAAACTTGATGTGTTATCATATGGATATTGCATTTGTATGAATGATTGTGCACTCATGTAGAAGTTATAAAGTACGATTAGGAATAATTGCATACATAATGGACTCATGCCACTATCATGATTTGCATTAAGGAGGTCAACTGAATTAGTAGACCGCCTGATTTTGCATTAGATAAGGACATATACACACACTATGCATATAGTCCTGAAAGCATTAGAAATCTTTTTAAGGATAATGGATGCTTGTGTTTGATGGTTGAGTAGATGGACGATTGGATGGTAAGATATACGTTCTTCTTAACTTGAAGATTTCGGGGACGAAATCCTTTAAGGAGGGGAGAATGTAACACCCCGCATTTTCTATGAATATTAAAATAACGAATTACAGGATTCTTAATTTTAAAAGTGGGAATTAAGGGAAACGGGTTATGCCATTGTGTTCATCTCAGAATTTTGCTTGAGATAGAGTCCGAGTTTGCGTGAATCGGACTTCGTATGAAGAAGTTATGGAGTTTAGAAGATTTCAGGTTTATATAGAAAATATAAATAATAATTAAAAATCTAAAACCAAGTTCAAAATTCGAAATTCCAGCAGAATAGGCTGAGCGGGAAAATTCCCGCTCAGGGTGTTGACCCCCCGGGGGAGTTGACACAAATGTCGACCCCCCTATAGGGGAGTCGACATAGGTGTCGACCCCCTGTAGGGAGTCAACCCCTTTTTGATCCGGTTCCTATAATGATTTTTTTGAGCCCTGAGCTGATGTTGCCTTCACTGTTTGGCCTAATGGTCGATTTCTGAGTCATTAGGGCATATGTGGCGACTTCCGGTTGGCTCTACTTGGTCTGAATGGCTCTGATTACTCCTAGGATGATCTAACGGCTCTCATTAATCTAAACTTCTATATAAACAACCCCAACCCTCAATCCTAAAACCTCATAACCCTGCTCTCTAAAGCCGTCATGCTGTCCATGGCCAAACTAGCGTAGCCTCCATTTTTCTCTAAACTAGTAATCGATTAGAAGAACTTCAAATCAAACGTCTACATCAAAGGATAGCTTTTCAAATTCAGAAATCAGATCCCAGAATACATGAATTATTCTTTTTCTTCAAGTTCATTTATTATTCAGATTAAACACTTTTCTTAATAGAAATCATGAATGTGATGAATCGGATCTAGAACTATGCATAATTGTAGGATAATCAATTTTGATTCATGCTTATCCTTTTGACAAAACTGAAAATACCTATGCGTATGAGATTATTGTGTTTGATACAATTAAGCCTATCATGTTGTACATCAAATTGGTAACATTTTTATGTTAAATTCTATCGAATCTATATGCCTATGATGTAACTTACCAGTGTGTTCATATTTGCGGTCAATGTACAACAAATCTATTTGAAACCATGATCCTTATGTTGATATACCTTTACATGGTTATGTCAATTCTTGTGTCCCTTCTCTTTTACCCTTTTAGCTTATATTATGAATACTAGGTTCATTCGGAACCTAGATGGAATCTTATTATACGTGCGATTGGAATGCGGGGATATTGGGGAATAATCTATTTGGTAATAGTGGAACATAATTTGTAACTTGTGATTTGGGGGCATAATTGTTATTGTTGCGAACTTAGGGAAAATTGAAATATTAAATCTAGATTGGGCATAAACTGTAAATTGGAATACTAAATCTAGATTGGGCATAACTATCGGTTGGGACACCAAACATAATGTATATTGTGATTTTAGGGCATGACTATTATTGCAAATTTGAGAAGATTGGGTGTAACCTATTTTGGGTGACAACTTGTAATTGATTTTGCGGGGCCTAACTTGCAATTGGCTTTGTTGGGCATAACTTGAGAATTGGAACATAACTAGTCTGGTGAATTTGGGAGAATTAGTATACAAAAATCTAGGTTTGGGCATATTTGACAAATATGTAAGTTGACTAAAAGATGAACATGCCTACCCCGAGGTTAGATTGAGTTGCGGTGTAAAACTACCCAGAACCGCCCGGCACATCCAATAACTGCAATAACATAGATCTAATGTGAGTGGTTAGCGTACTTAGCCCAAAACCCAAGGTTAGAATGAGTTTGCGGTAGAAGTCTGCCCGGAACCGCCCGGCACATCCAGCAACCGCAAACAACAGTTCTAATGTGATAGGTTAAGGCATAAATGAATTAATGCTAACGAATAGACATGCTAAGAACGGTAGGGTTAAGTTAAAACAAGAGGGCAACACTTAACCAGTATAACATGACGTGTGGTAGGGTCAAGTTAAATTAAGAGGGCAACACTTAACCAATATAACATGATGTGTGGTAGGGTTAAGTAACACAAGAAGGCAACACTTAACCAGTATAACATGACGTATGGTAGGGTTAAGTAACACAAGAAGGCAACACTTAACCAATGTAACATGACAAGTGGGTGGGTTAAGTTAATAAGAAACACTTAACCAATATAACATGATGAACGAGTGGGGTTAAGTTAATGGGAAACACTTAACCAATATAACATGGTGAATGAACAAGATTAAGTTAATAGGAAACACTTAACCAATACAACATAATGAATGAGAAAGGTTAAGTTAATAAGAAACACTTAACCAACATGACATGATGAGTGGGTGGGTTGAGTTAATATGATTGGACATCACTTAACCAATATTAGATGAGCAAAGTGGATAGGGTTAAGACAACCTTAACCAATAATATGTATTGACTTGAAAAGTGGAAAGGGGTTAAGTACATCTCGTGTAGATGGGTAATATTAGTATATATAGGCCCACAAACTTAACCGTTAAATAAACATGTTTGAATTAGTGGGAGGGTTAAGTACATCTCGTATAGGTGGGTAATATTTGTATATATAGGCCCACAAACTTAACCAGTAGGAAACCCTAGTAACGGGGACCCGTTTCAGCAGTAATCCACATAGATGTATCATGGTATCCTGAACTAGGCAGGGTAGGGCACGATTACTGGGCTGATTATAAGTGGTCAAAATAGCGGTAGGAGGTACATCAGTGTAGGTTCCGACAGATTCCGGGCGTGCACATACGTCGGAGTGGAAAAAGCAGGCACTGGGTACCAGTAGTTATACACTGTGCATCTTGAATCGTGTCGGGTTGCTATCATAGGGATTGATACACCTTATGGTGGGACTAGCACAGGGTATCTACACGCAAGAGAGGGCTGATTGACACGGATACAAGGAACATTAATACAAGTAGGAAGCGATCGATAGGGTGGTACGGGTACATCTAACATATTCATGGAAATTAGGCAGATTGAGGTGGAATCCTCATAACAGATGTGCACCTGAAGGCTACCACAATTGCGGGGATTGGGATCACATTATCATATGATCATTTTATACAGATTATTAGTTTGGACACTAGTTAGGTGGTGCAGAGATAAAGAAATCAGAATAACAAGGTAATAACGAAGCAGAGAGAGAGTAGAAGCGCATTCAATTTACCTTGCCTTATCATATCTTATGCTTATCCTAGGTTATCTTGCTACTATGGTATTGTTCTATATTCAGTTTATTCATGTCATGATCCTTTTTCCTGTTTACATGCTAGTAATCACTGAGCTTACCAGACTTATGTTTGACCTAGTTTGTTTCGCCTCTTTTCTTCCGTTTCCCCCCGATAGTCAGGGAGGGAATACCTCAGCTTAGTCTGGACCGTTTTTCTTTCCAAGTTTGAAGATTAGTCTATGTACTGCTTTGAACTCTCTTTTCCACTGTTATGGCTAGCTCATGCTTTATTGGGGAATATCAGTATAAGTTTATGCTTCTTTATTTTGTTAAACAAGACGTATGCTTTGTTGTAATGGGTATCGGTGTTTTAGTGACGAAAAACAATCTTTGTACAAGCTGTTTTACCAAGCTGTTGTTTTATCAATAAAGTAAAGTTTTATTTATTTCTCCGCTGCTTTATTTGTCTGTCTTATAATTTATCTACATCTTTTACCTAAAACGCTCCACCGAAGTTAAGGCACTCATTTTGTGAGTGACCTTGATAGACGTGGGGTGTTACAGGATTTCTGTGTGTTATTTCCTTTCTGCTTTTTATTTTTACTGCATTCCGTGATCTGTTTAATATTTAATATCCCATCAGGTTTTTAACTCAGCGAAAAACTGTGATAAACCCTATTCACCCCCCTCTAGGGTTAATCTAGATCCAACATATATAATTAAATATTTTTGTGTCCATCCCAAATCGGACATCAAAATCATATTTTGATTCTTTTATGAATATTATTTTAAAATATTCATTATTTGAAAATATTAGTTATTTTAAAATATTCATTCTTTCTGAACTGGAATCAGACACAACCAATTACCGTATAATGTTATTATATGGATTCCATACAACACATGTATACAATAACCATGATAAACAATTAACCATAATCCAGAGTGCATTCTACACTGTATAGGCATTTAAATACAAATATTTAACGCTTAGTACAGTCTGTCAACCTATCTATTGACATACAACTAAACAGTTGAGATTAGTGTACGTCAAATATCATCCAAACACCCGTGCGGGGTTTCAACCAACAAATACTGAATGTTATTTGTGCAGTTGGGCAATGTGTAAAATTTTATCGTCCCAATCCATATCAGTCAAATGGGTGTACATAAACAAATCGTCTGATTTGTAAATGAATATTCATTTTATTCATATACACATTAAAAATTATATTTTTAATAATAAAATATTTATTTGGTTCATTTACATATTAAAAATGATATTTTTATTGTTCTAACATATTTAGAAGATTTTGGCGGCATAACGGCACGATACTAGAACTGGGATAAGGTCTAGCCTTATCCCTCGCCCAACAATGGCTCACGCCATACACAAACCAAATCATATCAATTCATTTCACATCCCAAACCAATCCACACCAATAAATCAAACAAACAAAACAATCAAACAAGTTGTCCATGGTTTGTGGACGATAGGGAACAGTTCATATACGAAGTTATAAAATAAATAACTGTAAAAGAAATTACAGTGAGGAGTTCTCACCTTTGGGTTCCACTCCGTCATCCTTTAGTGGACGATGGTTTTGATTTACCCGACATTCCAATGCAGTCTACTTCACGAAATTTTTATTAAAAATCACATTTCTAAACAATGATGTTTATAAATAAAAATCACATCTTTATATTCATGAAAACCACATCTTTATATTTCTAAAAATCGTATCTTTTTTTCTAAAAATATCATCTTTTCAGTTTTAATTCATAAATAAAATCAGAAAACCTCACCGATTCTCTATCATCGAAGAAAACCCATATTGGTGAAGCAAAGAGCATCAGCAATCGAGCATCGGAGAGAAACCCAACGCTAGTCTCCTTCCATGACTCGCACACTAATGCTGAGGCCGCCTGGAGGTGAACATCGGCTTCAAATTGGCCGAGGGAGACTCAGGGAAGGGGCTAAAACAGGTCGGGGACGGTTATTGGCGCATAGAGTAAATAAAAATGGGATTTTTAATATCGGGGGGGGGGGGGCACTAGCGATGCCGATGGACTAGGTAGGGCCGGCTAACGTCTAGGTAGAGGCGGAGGGGGTATAGCGACAGTGATAGGCCCTCAGTTGGTCGGAGGCGGTGATGGGTGCGGGTTTTGGGGCTATTGGGCGCGGGGTTTCTATTTATAGAGGAGAGAGGAGAGAGGGGGGAAGGGATGGCCGTGGTGGGTGGCAACGCGTTCGCCTGAGGCAGCGGTGGGAGGTCCGGTAGCGGGAGGGGCCGTGGGTGATGGGTTTCTGGATCAGAACGTGGGGGCACGGGTTTTGACTAGGGTGTAGTAGGGTTAGGTTCACTTTATATAGGTTTATATTTAATTATTTTAATTTTTTCAAAGAGTAGACTTTTTATCTCGAACTCCGTTTCAAACCCAACAACTGTCGCCCCTAGCGTAATACCCCCATTCCGAACATAATGGGATATGTTTCGTAAGCCATCTCTGCTGTTACGATCAGTTTTCGTTCAAATTTAATCTATAATCATTTAATATTCAATTTGAACGTACATTTTAATTTACCGGGACCACATACAAACTCTAAAAATTCCCGAAAAATTATTTCTAGCTTTGTACTGATGATATGGTCCTAACAAAACTAATTTCGTCAAATTTGAAGACCGTTTGAAAAATGGCCATTTTCTGGTCGCTCTGAATTGACTGAAACTGACAAAACACATTTTATTTTGCCACGCTCACATATTGATTTCAAAAATTATAAAAATTGGAATCTAACAATTACTTGACGTCTCGGATCCAACAAAAGTGGTTTCATCGAAAACGGAGGTCATTTGCAAAATGGCTATTTTTAAGGGCTATATTTTCCATAGCGACTATTCTGAAATTTCAACTGGGCATAACTTTTTATTCCCAATATGATATTTCAATTTTTCGGATTCGTTGGAAAGGTATTTTCAAATAGATTCTTATATTTTTGGTTTTTGCTAAAATCCGGTTTATTTTGAATCCTGTACATTCATTCGAAATTTGAAATCGAATTTTCAAACTACCACGCCATTTCCAATTCCTTTTATAATTAAAATAAATATTTATATTCTAACTTCGATTCAAATAAATATATACGTTCTAATTCTGTTCAAAATAAATTTCTTGTCACTATTATTTAAAATAAACCATTTTGAATATTCAAAATTCATTAAAATAGCCAAAATAAAATTTTAAATTAGTTCTAATTTTCCAGGTTGTTACAAAAAGACAAAAATACTCGGATTAGAATTAAAATATTCTAATATCAGTTAAATCAAAACGACATAATAATTTGAGTTTCACGGCGTCAGAGATGCTTACGGTAATGCACACCTCTTATCAAATGTGTTCGTGAGTGCAGTAACTTAAGAGATGTTATGTAATTTTCCATCTTCAAAGGATCCGCCAAACTAGATACTATATAATATAATACGCTATTATAATAGTGTCTGCGGTAAACATACTATTGAAAATAGTGTAAGTGGAATTATCATTATTACCCTTACACCGTTTATACCGTTGTTGTACAGTTTGTATGTAATACACCAGTAAGTCGTCGGTGGATAGGGATGCGCCGTGATACCTCAACGTTAAATCAAAATAGTAGTAGGAACAATCACGAAAATATGACAAGGCATCGTGGCAATATCCATCAGTAGGATTCTACCAGATTGCTGACCCAGGCTGGTAGTAACGCTTAGCCGCGACTATTGACTACCTCAAACAATGCTCCCAAATTTCAAAGGTGCACAAATCAGTCACAAAGTAATATATACGGCATCAAATAAGCGTTCCTACTAAGAGTAGCTAACTCACATTGGCCTAGGTATGACTCATGTTTTAGTCATTTCAATTATGAACTGAAGGTCAAGGCTATTCATCATCGTTCTCGTTCTTCAAATCCATTAATCGCCTCCAAATCATCCTACTTCATTCTGGATTTTCCACCACGTGCACAGTTGTTAAAGTTATTTTCAGTTTTGGCGGAGAGTTGACAATATATGATCCCGGTCTTTGTAACAACCAAACGTTTACATTTTCACACCGGTCGGTTCTTTTACATTCCAAAGGGGTTCATACTTCATATCAAAATATCAGATTTTTGCTTTGAACTCATTTCAATAGTCAAGATAGAATATTAAATATTAAAATCTCCATTTAAAACCAAACTTAGCATATGGGAAACAATTCCAATTCTAAAATATTTTATATATTAAAATAGTTGAAAAGTATATTAAAGTAGTTTAGATATATATATTTTAATATAGTTTGAAAACAAATGGTTAGAGAAATAAAAGTTTAAATAAATAGTATGAATAAAAACATGATTTATCAAGATTTATATATATGGTTAAATATTAGAATAGTTTGTAAAATAGATAGTTGATTATTAGAATAGTTTATTTAAAATAGTAAATATATATAAGTTAAAAAATAAAAGAGTTTATAAAGATAGCTACAATACATATAAGTTAAAATAGCATAGTTTATAAAATAAAATAAAATAATTTATATGGTTTACAATATTATAGTTGGAGTTTCTTCCAAATTTCAAACAATCTTGATGTCATATTCAATTCCAAATCTAATTGACTAAATTTCAGTGTTTCAACTAGAACCAACTTCTTTTTTGATTCACTTCAATTCAGACAATCTAATTCAAATATTTCAAGTTTCAATTACGATTCTCAATATGAATTATTTCAATTTATAACAAACCTCGAGTTCATACTTCGAATATCGCTTTAAATCAAATAAGTCTCAATAATGGATAATTATTTTAAAGTTTAAAATAATCCATTTTAGTAGATTCAAATTCATATTTATTTTTCAATTTAACTTCAGTTTACAACATTAAATAATTTCCTTTAGTTTTTATATTTTAAATTCAAAGTTCAAGCTTAAAGGAAAACGATTTATTAAACAACATTTATATTGTCTTAAAACAAAATTTCAAGGTTCAAGGTTAAAACATATTTTATTTAACCAATAGATGTTTGTATATAACTTTCTATCTGATGGTCAATTGATACTTAAATTTTAATTTTAGTATTTTGGGAAAGGATATATATCATTTCAATCCAAATCAGGGATCATCGTTATTTATTATTTCAACCTATGTTCTTAATTCATTTTAATGATTAATCCTGGGTTTATTTGATGCCCGTAACATCTAGGGTAAATGATTGGGATTAATGAACACAAACAAATAATCATATATAATTAAGATGAATAACATGATATTAAACATCGATGTCTCAAACATATCAGCTAAAGGCATCCATCAAAATAATGCATCCAACAGTTCAATATAACCTCAGTTTTAGTTACCGGATTTATGTCTAAACAAGTAATTAAATTCCAATTTTAATCCTAACTATAAAATTTAACAAACAGTCAAATTAAATTATATTATCAATGCAAATCAACATAAATATGCAATTTAAACTACCAAACATCAAGCAATACAATCATATGATAACATGATTTTAATTTAACTAACAATCAAATATTTTAGTTTGGTATGAGTGGGTTTAATCACTTACCTTTGGTTTCGAACGCATTTGAAATCCGAAATAAGGCCTAAAATTTATGACATCGGAATCTTTTATGAATAGCTCCACGTTGTCTATAATTTCGGTACTAAACCAACAGAACAAACCGCACGCCAATATGAAAACGTATGAAAAAGCTATAGGCGTTCGATTGTACGAATTTGTAAACGAATAAAAGATAAATAAAACAAACCCAATCCATACCAATATGCCATGTCATCGTCGTTCGCTGTCTATCTTCTACAAACAAACCCGCCTCCTGTGGAAACAAACCACCATAGCTGTAACTTTTACCTTCCATATCTTCCCCAATACATAACGAAATCACCTCCCGTTTGTGCTATCGTATTTCTCTTCGCATAAGCTTCCTCCCCATCACCTTAATACACAACTCAACCTCATCTATAATAGTCCATTTCCAGCCCTCCTACGCATTGCTTATGTAGGGTGAGACACAAAAATGCCTAGAAATCAACAATTTTTTGCCATGAAATGCTACTTGATGTCATGAGTTCAAAGCTAAATTCTATTATGCAAATTGTTGCCCACATCCATAAAATACCTAAGTATGTTTTCATTTACTATAAAAATTGTTAACCACATGAGAACACGATTGCACCCTCATGAAAATTGTCTACATATAGATCTAAGCTCGAGTAACCCAACAAAAGAAATAATACAATTTTACGAATTTTCTTTGAGTTGTTTTGATTGATGTGAAGCCATGGTTTTTTTTCCTCTTTTCTTGGAAAAGGCGCGACATGAATAAATTCTGACTTTTGAGTTTTGGGAGAATTTAGGTTTGGAGTTAAGTATGAGATGTATTTAGCAAAAGATTTCAATGGCCAATCAGATAATCAAGTATTAAATTTTCCATTTATCCATCTTTAATTCAGTTCCAAATGTTACTAATTTAATCCAATTCCAAAATAGAATATTCATTAGTTATAGGAATCAATTTACATATATTATAATCTTAAATTCAATTATTTTCTGATTTCTGTTGGAAAAATAAATTTTAAAATATTCAGCTTGCTTAATTTAAGTCTTAGTAATTTGGTATATATTTAATTCCAATAAATTGGTTTGACTTAATTTCAATTCTTTTTATTCAAACAATATTGAAATTTTAGTTGACTTTTTTGTTTATATCCCATTACGTTAGTAACTTTCATTTATCGTTTAATGTACAATAATGAAACACTTAATTACAGTTAATTGCAATCAATTTATTTATCATAACCAAAACTCTAATGAACCCATTTGTTGACATATAGCTTATTGTTCCATAAATCATTACTATCGGCCCTACATAACATTTGTTTATACTTTATTATATCAATCTTCTACAGTTACAATTTTCGATTCACCTTCACTTCAGTAATTACGTGCATTAATTGCAATTATTTCTAGTTTATCATTAATGAATTGAATAGTGAATTTGAAATTGAAGAATTACTATAACTTATCACTACAAATCAATTCAAACACGTTTATACTATTGTTTATAAACAAAGAAAATGGTTTCACATACTAACAAATTAATCTATTGCAATTACTTTACCAATTAAATAAACGTTCAGTTTATTCCTTTAATTACCATTCTTAATTCCCGTTAATTATTTAGTTGTCTTTACTTCTTGTTATTATTATTGCAATTTGTTTCCACTTTATTTCAATACATTAACATTGAGTTTTTGCAATCTATAACTAGATACAACTTCTAATTAAAATATTATAAGCTTATTGTTTGTAAACAGATAAACAAATGGATTCACATACTAATTAATTATTATAACTTAATAAATTTAAATTGTTCGCATAAAATCTTACCATTTATTTAAAATATTTGGTTTAATTCCTTTTATTTCAATTAATAATCAAATCTTATATTTACACTCATGTACAAGTTATTATATTGATAACTTTTTGAATTCACTGTTAAATAGGCTTATTCGAGTTTATATCAATTTAGTTCACTTAAAAGATTTATTAACCCTGCATTTAACCAATGTTCTCCAAAATTAACATTAAATTTAAAGCTTAATAGTTGGAAAAATACGGGTTGTTACACTCTTCCCCACTTAAAACTTTTCGTCCTCGAAAAGGCTTAGTAAGGAAATTGTCAATTAATATATATATATGTATATATATGACCATCTAGTTTCCTATTCAACTTAGAAAACATTGACTTACTTTAAAAGTATTATATAGGTTTGAAAATCAAAATTTCACAAAGACTTTCTAAGTTCTAAGTTCATAAAAAAATTCAGCGGAGTCTCCTTTGTACGGTTAGGTCCAGAAAAACAACAATATATGTATAACCATAAATATGCATCTCATCCCAGTGATGAGGCACATCCCAAAACATGGGGAAACAATATATATAACCTAAACATGATATGTAATCTGAAATACGTACCCTTTTATTAACATTATTAGCAATTTTGCTCATTTTTAAGCAAGCAATGCAATATTTATGCTCAAGCAACTCCAAAAGTGAATATATGCCCTCCATACCTACTAAAATACACAATAACAAATAAGAACACACATATATATAAGAAATAAATTATTATGCCTACTATAATCAAACAATAATACTTATCCAACAAAACACAATTACATGTTTTGCAATGTCAATATTTATACAAATTCATTTTGTTGATTTTGCCAAACCGCGATTTTTTTGAAAATTTGAATTACACATATATTAAAATCTATAACTTGAAATCTAAAATTTTATCTTTCATTAGAAAACTATATTCCAATAGACGTGGGAGGTTCTTATTTCAAAGAATTCTGAATTATATTGGATCCTATATATTCATTTAAACTTCAATTCGGAAATATATGAACTGTCGCTATGCGACAAGCACATTTTAATTAAATTTCAGTTAATTTATTCAACCTTTGTTAAGTTTATAAATTATAAACCTATTCTGTTATGTTTTCACAAAACTAATTAAACAAACATATTCAGCTTCGGAATATCGATTACTCTAAATCATCGAACATCCAATCTTCAATACCAATGCATTTAATAACAATTCACTTTGTTAGATTTCTTTCATTGATTCAGTTTATTAGCCTTACTTAGTTGAATTCAATTTCATAACACAACTAAGTATATATCGTTTATTGCTGTAGTTTTAAGTTTCATTCATGTTTATAAACCATTAATTTTATTTCATCGTTCATTATACATACAAATACTTATATATTATTCAATTGCTTATTCCTATAACATTTTTAACTTCTTAAATATTTGGTAAGTTATATATATGCTACAGAAAAGAGATTGATTATTATACAAGTTCAATAGTTTTTGATTTATTTCAAATCCACTATTACAAATTTCAAAAATTTCTAATTCAATTTATATGTCTCTTGTGTCCATCTTTCTTATTATTCAATTTAGAAGTTTTCTTAAATTTCAATTTTGTTCATTTCTTCAATTATTCTAAAACTTAAGAATTTAACTTCGGTTTCATTTCCAAATCAACTTTCAAAATAATATATATTATATCTTTTATATAAAACCATACAATAAAAGATTTAAATGAAATTTAGTTTCGCAAAATAAAGTATAAAAGTTCTAAGTGGCCTCCTCCACTGATATTCTTGAAAATAACATCGATGATGTGTGCACTCATCACCAAAATCGTTTCCAGAGACAAGAGGGAGTATACACTTACTTCTTTTTAAGTCATACGAAAATAATTTCTATTAAACATATCTAAGTTTGATACTAATATTTTCCCAAAATATTTGCAAATGATTCTTCGAAAAGCACCCGAACTTAAATACTCAATTCCATGTCTAAATTCATTCTTTTGTTTCCAATTATGTTTTATTATCAATCATAATTACAAGGTTTATTTTTTTATCATTCAATAGTCAATAGTTTAAATATATTGACTAATCAAACATTAAATGACGATAATTGCAGATTATCATCTTCTAACTCCCAACAAAATCAAAGTTAATAAATTTTCAAAGTAATTTCTTATATATAAATAAAATATAATCCAAAACAATATTGTGTTGATCATTTCTATTTAAGTGTTTAGAAATCCCTATTGATGCCTTGGCGTCCCAAGTATTGACCAGAATTTATAAATACTCAACAAAATAAATAAACATAATGCAAAATCATTTTAATATCAAAATTACAAGTGCGCTCTCTTATATACACTCAAACTCATTCTAGGGTATTACTACCCTATCTCTAATGAGTTAATCCCAAAAAGAACCAAGATTATCGCTAAACCAAAGCTCTAATACCAAATGTGACGACCTAGATTTTTGGTCATTCAAATTGACAAAAATCCATAAATGTCGACTTAAACGAAACCAAAGATGCAGATAATTATTGAGATTAATATAAAAAAAGAAGAAATAAGTAAAACAATCATAGAATCACGTAGTGGAAGGACAAAATATAACAAATAAATAAAAGTTCATGAAGTTGTTAAACATATATTTGATTATACTACACAACAATTGTCGGGGTTAACTATCATACAACATACAAATATATGCAGCGGAATGATACTGATAATACGTCTGTCAAGCTCCATCTTCATCTTCATAACAGTGTATTCGATAATTAATAAAAACTCGGGCTGACCCGAGTACAAATGAAAAGACAAAAATACTCGGATTATAACTAAAATATTCTCATATCAGTTAAATCAAAAACGTATAATAATTTTGAGTGTCACGACATCAGAGATGCTTATGGTAATTTACACTATTACCCAATATGTTCGTGAGTGCAGTAACTTAGGAGATGTTATGGGATTTTCCATCTTCTAAGAATCTGCCAAACTATATACCATATAATACAATACTCTATTATAATAATGTCTACAGTAAATATACTATTGAAAAGAGTGTAAGCGGGATTACCATTATTACTGTTACACTGTTTATACCATTGTCATATAGTTTGCATACCAATAAGCCATCGGTGGATAGGGATGCGCCGTTATACGACAACGTTAAATCAAAATCGTAGTAGGCTCAATCAGGATAATATGACAAGGTGTAACAACCCAGAAAATCAGAACCAATTTAAAATTTTTATTTTGGCAATTTTAATGAATTTTGAATATTTAAAATGATTTATTTTAAATAATAACGACTAGAAATTTATTTTCAATAGAATCAGAATGTATATATTTATTTGAATCGAAGTTAGAATATAAATATTTATTTTAATTATAAAACAAATTGGAAATGGCGCGGTAGTTTGAAAATTCGATTTCAAATTTCAAATGAATGTACAGGATTCAAAATAAACTGGATTTTAGAGAAATCAAAAATATTAGAATCTATTTGAAGATATCTTTCCAACGAATCTGAAAAATTAAATTTTCATAGAGGGAATTAAAAGTTATGCCCAGTTGAAAATTCAGAATAGTCGCTATGGAATATAGCCCTTAAAAATAGCCATTTTGCAAACGACCTCCGTTCCAATCCTAGCAGGAAAAGGAGGGAAACGGGTACTCAATTTAAAGTGAGTACACAGAATTTCAACAAAACCAATTTTGTTGGATTCGGGATGTCAAATTATTGATGGATTCCAATTTTCATAATTTTTGGAATCAATATGTGAGCGTGGCGAAGTAAAACGTTTTTTGACAGTTTCAATCAATTTGGATCGACAAGAAAATGACCATTTTTCAAATGGGCTCCAAATTCGACGAATTTAGTTTTGTTAGGACTGTATTGTCAAAACATAGCCAGATTTATTTTTCTGGAATTTTTGGGGTTCGTATGTGGCCCCGGTAAATTGAAATGTGCGTTCAAATTCAATATATAGATTTATATTTTGATTTTGATGGAAACTGATGGTAACAGCCGAATTGGGTTAAGAAACATATCCCATTGTGTTCGGAATGGAGGTATTACGCTAGGGACGACATTCGGTGGGTTCGATTCGGAGTTCGAATTAAAAAGTCAACCCTTGGTGGAATAAAAAATAAATAAATAAATTTATAAAAAAAACTCTTTTTCCTTATACCCCCTCCCTTTCCCCTTTCTCCCTTCAGAAACAGTTTGAAACAAAATGAAAAAAAAGAAGAAATTGTATCGCAATCAGCCCCCCTTTTTGAGGCGTCATCGCCGCCTCAGGGGGCAGCCGCCCTTCGACCATCAGCGCCCCCTCCCCCATCCTTCTCCTCCTCTCTCGCAGCCACCCATTTGATCCTCCAACCCATAAAACCGCCGCACCCAAAAACCATAGCCACCACAGAATCGGCCACCGACCACCATAGGCCACACCGCCACCATCTGCGCCCTCCTCCTTCCTCCCCGGACGCACAACATAAGTTTTCTGATTTTATTTTGTTTTATTATATAAAAATCTTATTTTTAGAAAGGTTAGATTTTTAATATGATAAAAAAATAAAATTAGATTTTTATTATGATAAAGGTTGAAATTGTTATATTATGAAGAGATGATAAAGACTGAATTTTTTATATCCATTTTTACATAAGAAGAATTGGATTTTTTATATTCGTTTTCATGTATCTAAAAGCTTTGATTTTTATTTATTTCAAAGCTTTGATTTTTATTTATATAAAAGCTACGAGTTTAATACATGAAAGTTGAGATTTTTAATGCATGAAAGCTGAGATTTTTCATACATGAAAATTATGATTTTTATTTAGCAAAGCTTAGATTTTTAAAATAGAAAAGATTAGATTTTTGATTTAGAAAAGATTATATTTTTAAAATTATAGAAGATTTGATTTTTGAAATGAAAATTTATAATTTTTACATATATGTAGCGAAATAAAAATGTGATTTTTATATGAATTCTCTTTATATAATAATACGATTTTTATATAAGAATTAGCGTTATAAAAATATGGAAGACTGAATTATAAGAATATAATTTTTATAATATAAACATCAATATAAAAATATGATTTTTAGTATGAAGTGATAGTATAAAAATGTGGTTTTTTAATAATCAACTGCGTGAAACAGATGGCGGTGGATCAGACTGAAACCAAAACGAAATTCGAACCATTCAGAATGGAGGAGTGGATCCCAAAGGTGAGAACTCCTCACTAAATTTTTTTGTTCAGTTATTTTTTTATAAATGCATATATGAACTACTCCCCGTCGTCCACAGACCATGGACGACTTGTTTGATTGTTTGGTTTGGTTGATTGATGTGTTTGAATTGTTTGAAGTGGACTGACTTAAATATTCATGTGTCGAAATATTTTATAGTTATAAATATAATTTTTAACGTGTATATGAATAAAATAAATGTTCATTTACAAATCGAACGATTTGTATTTGTACACACATTTGACTAATATGGATTGGGATGATATATTTTACACATCGCCCAACTTCAAGAATAAATCTGTATTTGTTGTTTGAAAACCCTACACGGGTATTGGGATGATATATGACATACACTAGTCCCAATAATTAGCTGTATGTCGATCGATTGATTGACAGACTGTTGTAAGCGTTAAATATTTATATTTAATGCTTATACAGTGTAGATTGCACTTTGGATGATGGTTGATTGTTTATCATGGCTGTTGTATATATGTGTTGTATGAAATCCATATAATCAACATTATATGGTAATTGACTGTGTCTGATTCCAATTCAGAAATAACGAATATTTTAAAATAATATTCATAAAAAAAATCAAAATATGATTTTGATGTCCGATTTGGGATGGACACGAAAATATTGAAATATATAAAGCCATGTTGATTAGATTAACGCCATTTTGACGTGAACGATATTTGTATGGATTTTATTCATTTTTATAATGAATACTTAAAAGGAAGTGATTTCAAAATCTAATGTTTTGAAAATAATATCATTTACATATCGATAATATGGAATATTCAATTTTGATTTGAAATTGAATATGAAATTGAAGTCGTTTTGAAAAAGAATTTAAAATGACTTATAAAATGCATTTTAAATGGAATTCGACGAAATTTATATAGTATATATATATAATGGCCTGAATAGAACGCACCGCGCCGCGGTAGTTCGCGAATTTCGACCATTGACTTTGAACGGACATTACGGGAGATCCGACCTTTGGATTCTCCTAAAACCGGAACCATTGGGTTCGTATCGAAAAGAGCTTTGCAACGAATACAAGAGATTTGAAATCTAACGGTTGGATTTGGAATCATGTCCAAATCAAATTTGGAAAAGATCGTTGTAAGTGCAGTTCGATTACCGTTTATGTATGTGTGTAAGTTAATGGTAAATGGTGGTAAGTCTTATTTTATTTTACTTTTCTAGTCTTGAAAATTTCTTGATATTTTATTTCTTTACCGTGTTTAAATATAGATGGTAATTTTTCTTATATATATATATATATATATATGTATGTATGTATGTATGTATGTATGTGTGTGTGTGTTTATGTCATGTGTTTGTACGCGTACATGTATATATGTATTAGATTGCAATGTTGTGGAACTTCTACTTGTCATACCATTGACAATTTGATTGTTGATCATATATTTTTACTTCTTAGTTAATATACAAACATTTGTAATCGAAGTTTAAAAATGAAAGTCCTATCATTATATAGTAATAAAAGGGCCTTATTAGATGTTTAATATAATTATGAAATCATTTGAACCTAATTTTAAATAAACAGAACCAATAATTTATCGGTGGTGATATTATATATGATGTCATGAAGACATTTTATTCCCAAAAATAAAAATAATAATTTTATTACTTATTCTTGCTTAAACAATAAATAAGTGTATGTATCAAGTTTCATTTCATATAATATTATGAAAATCTCATATATTTTTCAAAAACCGTTTCCGTTGGTTTTTAATTTAAAAAAAACCCAATTTTGTTATATTCAAAAGAAAGTTCATTAGTATTATTTATTATATAAATCATTATTATTTACGTTAATATTCCCATATTCGAATATTTTGAATTACTGAAATATTTTAATTTAACTTGATAGCCAACTTCAAGTACCTTAAAGAACTACTAAACTATCACAATTTAGTGATGCTCTATACATAGTCATGCGGTCTGTTCCTAAATTTAAATCAAACCAATAAAATCTCAATACAAAAGCATCATAATCAAACTCGATCCCCAAAATATATAACTTCAAACCCTTAAAAATATTGGAAAAATGAATGGATCCTCCAATAAAGTTCGATGCTACTGTAAGGAAATAGCTATACTGGATAAGTGCAATTCATCTACCAATCTACTCAAGGCAATTGGTTGTAAGGCCCCAATGAAAATAAAGTAAGAGTAGATATACCAACAAGATTTAACACATCTTCTACGATGACCTATTTCCCCTAGCCATAGTTGGAGCAGCAGTCGAGGTACGAATAAAATCAAGTGCATACGATAGATTCACCTAGGCAAATGGCAAGTGCATTTGGACGCTCACTTCGTGTGCCCATATTGGTTGTGGTTGTAGCATTTGATCTTCACAACATTAGTCCCACAATCCCTTGCGAGTTGCCTTGTGACTTGTATGTCAAAATTTATCAGTAAGGTAGTGTTGCGCCTTAGAGGGAAGCACTCTCACAATCATGTATAGATGTAGTGAAAGCGGAAACGTTGGCTTGAGTAACACAAACGTGGATGAGAATCTAATGCCCGTATTCTTGTATTACCTCCTTATTTATAACGATTCGGATTTTGCCCGAACCTAATCGATTGCTGAATCGACCAAGACCGTTCAAAACCCCGAATATGCTAACTTTGGGCATACAACACATCAGAACAAATAATAGAATACTTTTATAAACATTACATCAATGTTACATCAGAGTACAGAATATCAGATTACATCGAATATAATAATACAATAGCGGGACATAATTTACAACAAAACTTAATACAATGCAGCGGAAGACTATCATGCTCTGGACACAGCTTTAAGCTTCGATCCAGAATCGTGCTCAAAAAAATATCTGCAAAGCAAATCACTCGACTTCCCGTGTGGAAAAGAGGGCACTCGAGTTTGCAAAGTGAAACAAATTACGAGTCAGTCATGGGACTGGTATGAGAAATCTTATTGAACCTATTTAATAATAAGGCTAATCACAGGACCACGCCGCTAACGCGGAACGGGTTTACTCCATTGGATTGCCAGTGCATAAACAACATTCATAAATAAACTTATGGATCTACAATGCATCATACAACATACAAATCCTTAATCTATCCATTTAAGTTTAATCCTTAAACTTAGATTTCGAAATCCAATTCACTTTATAGAAATTATTTCTTTGGACATTATTTCTCGATTTCTTTTATCTCAAATCATTTGAAATACATATCTAGCTTTTATAATAAAGTAGATTTCACTTCAGGATTTCAAAACAAAACATTTGGAAATAAGAATTCCAAAACGTAACAATGTATACAAACAAGTAACCAAATAACGTCATGTTCCCTAAGGACCGGGCAGTACGCACCCTAACCGAACCAATATGTATATATATATATATATATATATGTATGTATGTATGTATGTATGTGCACCTAACGGCTACACTGACAATGCACCATCCCACCAATTGGGGAAGACGTGCACGCCCTTGCACTGTTAGTCAATTTCGGGTCACCTGCATCTTCAACCACATACTTGCTAAATCATTTTATATCCCAAAGTAGGGAAAATCATTTCACAACATAATAATCACAAGTACTTTCAAATCTATATAGATTTCTATTTCCAAATCATTTCGAAATCATCGAGTATAGTCCTCGAAATCCTTTCTGTTTTATAAAACATTTTATAGAACATTCTCTGTCCAAAATCGGGAATACTATTCTTTTTACTTAAGAAAACACTTTTCAAAATCATTCATTAATTTTGAAATAAACAACATGTCACTAACCACCTTATAATCAAATCGTGAAGTGTTTCACAAGCTGTTAGCACATAAATATTTTTACCCAACCCAATGCTAAATGTAAAAAAACCTATTTTGCTCATAAACTGGTCGAGCATAATCCAAACAATAAATCAATCACAATCCATATCAATAACCAAGTATATTTGGTTTAATCACATTTCATGTTTTACATATGCAATAAAAAGGAAATTTTTGTTGTAAATAAATTTTCTATGTTGCTTATGAAAAATAGAAAGAAAGATTTTTATTGCCATAACATTTTCTATGTTGAACCTGTTCTGTAATAACCCGGAAATCCGAGCAAATTTAATATTTTTATTTTGGCAATTTTAGTGAATTTTGATTATTTAAAATGAATTATTTTAAACAATATCGACGAGAAATTTATTTTGAATAGAATTCGAATGTATATATTATATAGATCTTCGTTAGAATATAAATATTTATTTTATATTTATAAAAGGAATAGAAAATGGCGCGGTAGTTTGATAATTCGATTTCAAATTTCAAATGAATGTACCGGGTGCAAAATAAATCGGATTTTAGTGAAACCAAAAATATTAGAATCTATTTGTGAATATCTTTCCAACAAATCCGAAAAATTGAAATTTCATAGCGGGGATAAAATGATATGTCCAGTTGAAAATGCAGAATAGTCGCTAGGGAATTTCGTCCCTTAAAAATGGCCATTTTGCAAATGACCTCGGTTTTTGACGAAACCACTTTTGTTGGATCCGCGATGTCAAATTATTGCTAGGTTTCAAATTTCAAAAATTTTCGAATTAATATGTGAGCGTGACAAAGGAAAACGCGTTTGACCAATTTCAGTTGATTTTAATCGACTGGAAAATGGCCATTTTTCAAACGGTCTTGGAATTTGACGAAATTAGTTTTGTTAGGACCGTATCGTCAATATGAAGCTAGAAAATATTTTTCGGGAATTTTTCGAGTTAGTGCGTCGGCCCGGTAAATTGAAATGTGCGTTCAAATTCAATATATAGTGTTATATTTGGATTTTGACGGAAACTGATCGAAACGATTGAATCAGCCTACGATACATATCCCATTGTGTTCGGAATGGGGGTAATTAGCTATGGACGACAGGCGGTGGGTTCGATTCTGAGTTCGAATGAAAAGTCAACTCTTAGGAGAATAAAATAAAATAAAATATAAAATAATTTTATACATAAGCCCCCCTCCTTTATCTCCCCCGATTCACTTCAGAAGAAAGAAAAAGAATCGTCCATCCCTAAATCGACGTCACCGCCGCCCCAGGGGAGCGCGCCGCCCACCTCGCCGCCGTCCAGGCAGGATGCACCCCATCGACCACCTCTATCCTCTCTCCCCTCTCTCGTTCTCCCTTCGACCCACGAAACCCCCCTTTTCTCGAACACCGTACCCCCTCCAACCAATTAGCAGACGCACCCCCACCCCCACACACATTGACGCGCCCCCTGGCCTCCACCACCGCTTTAGAACCACCTGCTTCGCCTCTGATCCCCCATTAACCAACGATTATAAAGGTATGTTTTTATAATTTTATTTATTTATTTACTTAGTAAAATAAAACTGATTTTCAATCGTTATTAAAACTGATTTTTAATGGTTATAATAACTGATTTGTAAATGTAAAAGGTTTGATCTTTGTTTCGATAAAAGCATGATCTTTTATAATTTAAACAACGATATAAAAATATAATTGATTAGCTAAGTAAAAATATGATTTTTCACATAGGATTATAAAATAAAAATTCGATTTTTAAATATGAACTGACAGTATGAAAAGGCGATATTTTTAATTAGAGAAAGACGATATTTTTATTAGTTGAAAGGCGATATTTTTGTACAAAGAAAGGCGAAATTTTTATATGATGTGGAGGATAATAATATAATTTTTATATAGTATAGATAATGAAAATATAATTTTTATATAGTAGAGATAACAAAAATACGATTTTTATATTGTATAGATAGTTAAAAATTCGATCTTTATATAAGAAGTAAAAATATAAAAATATAATTTTTATATAGAAAGAAGCGTTGTAAATGCATATGAAGTAGAAGTAAAAATATGATTTTTATTTATTGAAATGAAGGGATACAAATATAATTTTTATTATGAAGTTAGCGTGATAAAAATATAATCTTTATCTATATAGTAGTGAATATAAAAATGTGATTTTTATATACATAGCAAAAATATTAAGAAGTGATTTTTATGTATGTAGTGGTTACGGACAATGAAAGTGACAAAAGGTGAGATCGGTGAGATCGGTGAAGATTTTCTACATATGAGGAGTCGTGGCATTTGGTTTAGCTCTAGGTGAGAACTCCTCTCCTTTAATTTAAATTTCTAGTTTGAAATATATACTATGATGCAGACGGTGTTTAGTAGCACCCGACACCCGTCGTCCACAGACGATGGACGGCTAGTATGCTTGTTTGTTTGATTTTGATGTGTAGTTGATTGTGTAATGTGATGTAAAATGAAATAAAATATTTTATAGTGGAAAATATTTTATAGTTAAAAATATAATTTTTAACGTGTATATGAAATGAATATTTATAAACAAATCGACGATTTGTTTATATACACTGATATTGATTGGGACGATAAATTTTACACATTGCCCAACTGCACAAATAAAATCTGTGTTTGATTGTTTGAAACCCCACACGGGTATTGGGATGATATTTGACGAACACTAATCCCGATTGTTTAGTTGTATGTCGATCGATTGATTGACAGACTGTTATAAGCGTTGAATATTTATATTTGATGCTTATACAGTGTAGAATGCACTTTGGATGATGGTTGATTATTTGTCATTGTTGAGATATACATGTGTTGTACAAAATCCATATAATTAACACTATATGGTAATTGATTGGGCCTCATTTCAATTTGGAAAATAAGAAAATAATTTCATGTGTTGAATAAAAGCCGTGTTGATTAGATTGACGCCATTTCGATGTGAACGATATTTATATCGATTTTGTTCAATTTATAATGAATATCGAAAGTGATTTCAAAATCTGTTAAATTGAAATGAATTGAAATGAATTGAAATTCGAATTAAATTGAAATGAATTGAAATTCGAATTAAATTGAAATGAATTGAAATTCAAATTAAATTGAAATGAATTTTAATTCTAATTAAATTGAAATGAATTGAAATTCGAATTAAATTGAAAAGAATTGAAATTCGAATTAGATTGAAATCGTTTTGAATTGAATTTAAAACGTATTGAAATTGAACTGAAATTGATTTAAATTGAAACCAATTCGAATTAAATTGAAATTGAATTGAAATCGATTTGAAATGAAATTAAAATGTATTTATATTGAAAAATTCGATTTTGATTTGAAATTGAAAAGGAAGTTGAAATCGTTTTGAATACGAAATTAAAACGATTTATAAAATACGTTTTAAAAGGAAATCGGCGAAGTATATATTATATATATTATATATAATGGCCTGAATGGAACGCGTCGCACTGCGGTAGTTCGCGAATTTCGACCATTGACTTCGAATTGACGTTGCGGGAGATCTGACCGTCGGATTCTCCTAAAACCGGAACCGTTGGGTTCATATCGAAAAGAGATTTCTAGTGAATATTGGAAATTTATAATCTAATGGTTGGATTTGGAATTATGTCCAAATCAAATTTGGAAAGGTCGGTGTAAGTGCAGTTCGATGGCCGTTGATGGAAATCAACTGCACGGGCCTTGATAAAATTATTAAAAATAGTAATAATTTGTGTAAAATCAATATAAATGATTTGTGAAGAATTGGGATGAAAAACTCCATATTTGAGAAGATAAAAATAGATTTTTATCGAAATGAACTAGTTTTGAACTAGAATTATAATTCTATTTCTTTTTAAATAAACAAATTGAATTTGAAAAGGGTTTTAAAAGTAACCAGAATTTCCAATAATTGAATGGGAATGTATTTGAGTCGAAATTGTCTTTGGAATATTTCGATGTTGGATTTCGTGATTATACGGATAGCGTTATGGAAATTTGAAAGATATATAGATATCATTATTTCCAATACGATATTTGTTGGCATAGAATTTGATATTGAATATAAGCCGATATATTTTCTATTCAGAGCATTGTATTTAATATCAAATGTGATTTGGGTTTGTCGTGAATGATGTCTTCATTAACACTGTTCTTAAGCCAAGTTGAGAAAAAGATTAAATCTTTTTATTTAGATTTAATGAAGTGTACCAATTAAATAATATTTAATTGGAATTGAATTGGTATTGATTTTTGGGTTTATTGTGAACAGTGTTTTAAATGACACTGATTCTTTAACCCAGTTAAAGATTAGAACTAAGTGGAGTTTTAATGAATCTTAAATTAGATTGAAATGATCAAGAATGGAGTATCACCAGTTTTGCTCCAGGCGATAGTTAAATCTTTAATTAGATTTGACCATGAAATGGTAATTGAATTTACCGATAACACCGTGGTGTTAGATATGAAGTATTACCAGTTTTACTTCATGGGATGAATAGGTTGGGTTGGGAAATTTAACAATTGATTACTTCGGTAAGGTTCGTTAATCCCGACTAGTTTGGATAAACCAAAATTTTGTTTGAATTGATTTTCAAAGGTTGATTAAAGAATAAATTTAAAGGAATTTATCTTTGATAAAATTAATGGGAACCTTTCCCTAAGAATGTGAAATTTAGAAACTAACTGTAGGTTAGCTAAGAAGAACGGTTTCCTGGGTATTGATCTGATGTTGGTTTCGGCCTTCGGGTTTAATATTTGGGGAATTATTCTCTTGTTAATTTACGGTTAGTGACTGATGAATTGGAATGAGGCGTATGTTGTGTTTGTGTAACACATATTTATTATGTACGCGAGTTATTCAGAAAGACCGGGTTTATCCCATTCTGAATAATTGATTCGACGTGGTGTCGAAGATGAAGACGGTGGTTGAAGACCGGAGGTCTTCACGTCGTTTGGATAATTACTGATGATCTTGATTGGGCCGTACACCCAAGAGGAGAGAATTAGTTGGTGATCGTCCAGACGTACTTGGAGATCGATGGATATGCGGGGTACTAGGTGTCTCCGGTTTCGTTCAGACCCAGAACGAACTTTAAATGGACTGTGCGTTTGACATTGGATTTCAGTCTGTGTGGTTGATTTCTATTAAATATATACTTGTTTGGCGGCGGAGAATTTATTCTCTTGCTTAATGCCCTTCTCTGAGACGTACGAGCTCAGAGGTTATATATTGATGGATATCAAACGCATGGAGGCTTCTGTTGAAAAGCAAAGTCATGTGGTTGATGATCAAAGCACCGCCTGTGTAGCATAGCTTTGTGTAACGTGAATTCACGAGCCTCACACCCCGGTTGTGAACCAGAAACGGGAGAGGACCTCAGGGAGGACATGCGTTTCTTTCTAGTTAGAAGTGGCGTCAGCGGTTTTACACGCCCTGACGAGTTTGACTTATGTGGTTGTTGCTGTTGCGAGGCGCCTCGGTTAAATCAGACGATCCGGGTCCGATGGAGTCATTCGTTGGCTCATTTACACCCCAAAGGGCAGGGAAACGCAGTGTTCAGGCATTTTAATCCACATCGGTGGACCGGCCCTGTTGCTCCAAGGGCCCACCTGAGTCTGGGTCCTGAGGCTCGGGCTAGAGAGTCTCGAATCAGTGAGGACTATCTTTTGCCTCGGTTCGCAGATGGAAATCCAATTTCCAAATACGTGACTTTGTGGTTTTATTTGTAGAGCCTAGTATGGCGACATAGTGGGATGGGGCGCTTATGCCTCTATGATTGATACTTATGATTTGAAGTTGTTTTATACACTATGCACTTATAATAGTATCAAATGATTTGTTTTAAACGTATCAAGCATTCTTGGCTATTATAAGGTAAAAACCCTATCCTCCGGCTTGCGTTGCATTGTGTGATGGGACCTGGGTCTTATAATAACTTCATTTTTCTTTATTTATCATTGCGTTGTTGTTTTATGCACTGGTGTTCTTGGGAGGAAACCCGTTCCGTGTTATACAGCGTGGTCCCTTGATTTACCTAACTTTAAAAATAAAGATAAATAACTATTTTAGTTCTCACACAGTCCCATGACTGACCTGGAGTTTATGTTTTTAACCTAAACTCTGGGTGCCCCTATTTTCTGCACGGGCAGCTAGTAGTTTTGGTTTTGCAGATTTATATTCACAGGATCCTGGTTTACAGCTGGAACGATATCCGGAAAGCTTTGTATCCGTACATCTCTTCTAGTTTGTGTATTGTATTATTTTTTCGCTGCAGTAATGTATTTAAATCTCTGATATTTTTTGTGTAATATTTATTCTTACTCTGTATATTCTTGTATTCTGATGGAATTGTTGTAATTAATAATGAAATGTTCTTCTGTTTGCGTTCTTTTGTGTGTTTTTCTCAAAGTATCCGGGCTTTCCTTACCGGGGAAGTTTCGGGTTATCACACGTGGTATCAGAGCTTTGGTTTACAGAGCTCAAAGAACAAGACACATTAGAACCATACGAAAGAATTCATCAGATATTGGATAAGTAATATCCAATGAGAGTGACTCATTAGAGATAGGATTAGTAGTATCCTAGAACGAGTGTGAAGAGTATATTTTTAAAATGAAAACAACTTTTGTTTTGAAAATTTAAATCAACTATTCGTATTTGATTATTTATTTTATATTATATTGAATTGGGACAATGCAGTATATAAAAATTTTGCATATACATCTGATCCGCGTGTATTCGAAGTTTTAATATACTGGACAGATATAGAATCACACTCTAGTCGCCCGAAGATGGTTCTGATGATCGCTAAAGTGATCGCATCATCAGTATTCATATTCGAGTTTCGAAAGTGGGATTTCTATATATTTCCTATTGACTGGTGTGAGAACCAAAATTAGATAGGGCTTATTGTTGTGAATTGACATCAAAAATGTGATTTTTGACTATATATCAAAGTTATGAATTTGAAATGATAATTCACTAATTGATTGCTGATTGTGTAGTTTGATTAATTAAATGTTGAACCTTTAGCCAAATTATATCAAATAGTGAATTGTATTGAAAATTTGTCGCATTTGCATGCATATACATGTACTTACATTGAACAGGTCATTGCAAAGAGGCTAGAGCAGAAGAATAAAATTGTTTGCCCGACAAATAGGTACATGTTTATCATAATTTACTGTTTTGTTTGGGTGAAGATGATTTTATGAGCCGATTTGCTAGCCGCTTGGCCTTTTCTTTTTCTTTTGAGTTGAAGAAGGCCATGGAAGGCTATATGAAATATCCCGAAGTCCCCTGTGCAGGGGAGGTTTTGGCGAAATTTTTCGAAAATTTAGGGTGTTAGCCAAATTTTTGAAAAATTTGAAAAGTTTTTAGAAACTGAAAAGTTGAAAAACTTAAGTCGTAAAGAAAATAATGAAAGTTGAGCTGATTTGTTAAACAACTTTCGGCTTCGTTCCTTTTCGAGGACGAAAAGTTTTAAGTGGGGGAGATTGTAATAACTCGGAAATCTGAGCCAATTTAAAATTTTTATTTTGGCAATTTTAGTGAATTTGGTTTATTTAAAATGAATTATTTTAAATAATATCGACGAGAAATTTATTTTGAATAGAATTCGAACGTATATATTATATAGATCGTCGTTAGAATATAAATATTTATTTTATATTTATAAAGGAATAGAAAATGGCGCGGTAGTTCGATAATTCGATTTCAAATTTCAAATGAATGTACCGGGTGCAAAATAAATCGGATTTTAGTGAAACCAAAAATATTAGAATCTATTTGTGAATATCTTTCCAACGAATCCGAAAAACTAAAATTTCATAGCGGGGATAAAAAGATATGTCCAGTTGAAAATGCAGAATAGTCGCTATGGAATTTCGGCCCTTAAAAATGGCCATTTTGCAAACGACCTCAGTTTTCGATGAAACCACTTTTGTTGGACCCGCGATGTCAAATTATTGCTAGATTTTAAATTTCATAATTTTTCGAATCAATATGTGAGCGTGGCAAAGGAAAACGCGTTTGACCAATTTCAGTTGATTTTAATCGACTGGAAAATTGCCATTTTTCAAACGGTCTCGGAATTTGACGAAATTAGTTTTGTTTGGACCGTATCGTCAATACGAAGCTAGAAAATATTTTTCGGGAATTTTTCGAGTTAGTACGTGGGCCCGGCAAATTGAAATGTGCGTTTAAATTCAATATATAGTGTTATATTTGGATTTTGACGAAAACTAATCGAAACGATCGAATCATCCTACAATACATATCCCATTGTGTTCGGAATGGGGGTAATTAGCTATGGACGACAGGCGATGGGTTCGATTCTGAGTTCGAATGAAAAGTCAACTCTTAGGAAAATAAAATATAAAATAATTTTATACATAAGCCCCCCCCCCCTTTATCTCCCCCGATTCACTTCAGAAGAAAGAAAAAAAATCGTCTAGCCTAAATCGACGTCACCGCCGCCCACCGCACCGCCGTCCAGGCAGGCCACACCCCCATCGACCACCTCCATCCTCTCCCCCCTCTCTCGTTCTCCCTCCGACCCACAAAACCCCCACCCCTTTTCTCGAACACCGTACCCCCCCTCCAACCAGTCAGCAGACGCACCCCCCCCCCCCACACACTAACGCGCCCCCGGCCTCCACCACCGCTTCAGAACCACCTGCTTCGCCTCCGATCCCCCATTCACCAACGATTATAAAGGTATGTTTTTATAATTTTATTTATTTATTTACTTAGTAAAATAAAACTGATTTTCAATCGTTATTGAAACTGATTTTTAATGGTTATAAAAATTGATTTGTAAATGTAAAAGGTTTGATCTTTGTTTCGCTAAAAGCATGATCTTTTATAATTTAAACAAGGGTATAAAAATATAATTGATTAGCTAAGTAAAAATATGTTTTTTCACATAAGATTATAAAATAAAAATTCGATTTTTAAATATGAGGTGGCAGTAAGAAAAGGCGATATTTTTAATTAGAGAAAGACGACATTTTTATTAGTTGAAAGGCGATATTTTTGTACAAAGAAAGGCGAAATTTTTATATGATGTGGAGGATAAAAATAAAATTTTTATATAGTATAGATAATGAAAATATAATTTTTATATAGTAGAGATAATAAAAATACGATTTTTATATTGTATAGATAGTTAAAAATTCGATCTTTATATAAGAAGTAAAAATATAAAAATATAATTTTTATATAGAAAGAAGCGTTGTAAATGCATATGAAGTAGAAGTAAAAATATGATTTTTATTTATTGAAATGAAGTGATACAAATATAATTTTTATTATGAAGTTAGCGTGATAAAAATATAATCTTTATTATATGATCACCATTATAAAAATAGAATTTTTATCTATATAGTAGTGAATATAAAAATGTGATTTTTATATACATAACAAAAATAAAAAGAAGTGATTTTTATGTATGTAGTGGCTATGGACAATGAAAGTGACAAAAGGCGAGATCAGTGAATATTTTCTACATATGAGGAGTCGTGGCGTTTGGTTTAGCTCTAGGTGAGAACTTCTCGCCTTTAATTTAAATTTCTAGTTTGAAATATATACTAGGATGCAGATGGTGTTTAGTAGCACCCGACACCCGTCGTCCACAGACCATGGACGGCTTGTATGCTTGTTTCTTTGATTTTGATGTGTAGTTGATTGTGTGATGTGAAATGAAATAAAATATTTTATAGTGGAAAATATTTTATAGTTAAAAATATAATTTTTAACGTGTATATGAAATGAATATTTATAAACAAATCGACGATTTGTTTATATACACTGATTTGACTGAAATTAATTGGGACGATAAATTTTACACATCGCCCAACTGCACAAATAAAATCTGTGTTTGATTGTTTGAAACCCCACACGGGTATTGGGATGATATTTGACGTACACTAATCCCGATTGTTTAGTTGTATGTCGATCGATTGATTGACAGACTGTTATAAGCGTTGAATATTTATATTTGATGCTTATACAGTGTAGAATGCACTTTGGATGATGGTTGATTATTTGTCATTGTTGAGATATACATGTGTTGTACAAAATCCCTATAATTAACACTATATCGTAATTGATTGGGCCTCATTTCAATTTGGAAAATAAGAAAATAATTTCATGTGTTGAATAAAAGCCGTGTTGATTAGATTGACGCCATTTCGACGTGAACGATATTTATATCGATTTTTTTTTTCAATTTATAATGAATATCGAAAGTGATTTCAAAATCTGTTAAATTGAAATGAATTGAAATTCGAATTAAATTGAAATGAATTGAAATTCGAATTAAATTGAAATGGATTGAAATTCGAATTAAATTGAAATGAATTGAAATTCGAATTAAATTGAAATGAATTGAAATTCGAATTAAATTGAAAAGAATTGAAATTTGAATTAGATTGAAATAGAATTGAAATCGTTTTGAATTGAATTTAAAACGTATTGAAATTGAACTGAAATTGATTTGAATTGAAACCAATTCGAATTAAATTGAAATTGAATTGAAATCGATTTGAAATGAAATTAAAATGAATTTATATTGAAAAATTCGATTTTGATTTGAATTTGAAAAGGAAGTTGAAATCGTTTTGAAAACGAATTTAAAACGATTTATAAAATACATTTTAAAAGGAAATCGACGAAGTATATATTATATATATTATATATAATGGCCTGAATGGATCGCGCCGCGCTGCGGCAGTTCGTGAATTTCGACAATTGACTTCGAATTGACGTTGTGGGAGATCCGACCGTCGGATTCTCCTAAAACCGGAACCGTTGGGTTCATATCGAAAAGAGCATTCTAGTGAATATTGGAAATTTGAAATCTAACGGTTGGATTTGGAATTATGTCCAAATAATTTTTTTAAAAGGTCGCCTTAAGTGTAGTTCGATGGCCGTTGATGGAAATCGACTGTACGGGCCTTGATAAAATTATTAAAAATAGTAATAATTTGTGTAAAATCATAAGAAATGATTTGTGAAGAAATGGGATGAAAAACTCCATTTTTGAAAAGATAAAAATAGATTTTTATCGAAATGAACTAGTTTTGAACTAGAATTATAATTCTATTTCTTTTTAAATAAATAGATTGAATTTGAAAAGGGTTTTAAAAGTAACCAGAATTTCCAATAATTGAATGGGAATGGATTTGAATCGAATTTGTCTTTGGAATATTTCGATGTTGGATTTCGTGATTATACGGATAGCGTTATGGAAATTTGAAAGATATGTAGATATCGTTATTTCCAATACGATATTTGTTGGTCGTAGAATTTGATATTGAATATAAGCCGATATATTTTCTATTCAGAGCCTTGTATTTAATACCAAATGTGATTTGGGTTTGTCGTGAATGGTGTCTTCATTAACACTGCTCTTAAGCCCAGTTGAGAAAAAGATTAAATCTTTTTATTTAGATTTAGTGAAGTGTACCAATTAAATAATATTTAATTGGAATTGAATTGGTATTGATTTTTGGGTTTATCGTGAACAGTGTTTTAAATGACACTGATTCTTTAACCCAATTAAAGATTAGTTCTAAGTGGAGTTTTAATGAATCTTTAAGTAGATTGAAATGATCGAGAATGGAGTATCACCAGTTTTGCTCCAGGCGATAGTTAAATCTTTAATTAGATTTGAACGTGAAATGGTAATTGAATTTACCGATAACACCGTGGTGTTAGATATGAAGTATTACCGGTTTTACTTCATGGAATGAATAAGTTGGGGTTGGGAAATTTAACAATTGATTACTTCGGTAAGGTTCGTTAATCCCGACTAGTTTGGATAAACCAAAATTTGGTTTGAATTGATTTTCAAGGGATGATTAAAGAATAAATTTAAAGGAATTTATCTTTGATAAAATTAATGGGAACCTTTCCCTAAGAATGTGAAATTTAGAAACTAACTATAGGTTAGCTAAGCAGAACGGTTTCCTGGGTATTGATCTGATGTTGGTTTCGGCCTTCAGGGTTAATATTTGGGGAATTATTCTCTTGTTAATTTACGGTTAGTGACTGATGAATTGGAATGAGGCGTATGTTGTGTTTGTGTAACACATGTTTATTATATACGCGAGTTATTCAGAAAGACCGGGTTTATCCTATTCTAAATAACTGATTCGACGTGGTGTCGAAGATGAAGACGGTCGTTGAAGACCGGAGGTCTTCACGTCGTTCGGATAATTACTGATGATCTTGATTGGGCCGTACACCCAAGAGGAGAGAATTAGTTGGTGATCGTCCAGACGTACTTGGAGATCGATGGATATGCGGGGTACTAGGTGTCTCCGGTTTCGTTCAGACCCAGAATGAACTTGTAAATGGACTGTGTGTCTGACATTGGATTTCAGTCTGTGTGATTGATTTCTATTAAATATATATCTGTTTGGCGGCGGAGAATTTATTCTCTTGCTTAACGCCCTTCTCTGAGACGTACGAGCTCAGAGGTTATATATTGATGGATATCAAATGCATGGAGTGAATTGCTTGTGTGGCATGCCTAAGTGGCAATGGATCGAGGCTTCTGTTGAAAAGCAAAGTCATGTGGTTGATGATCAAAGCACCGCCTGTGTAGCATAGCTTTGTGTAACGTGAATTTGCGAGCCTCACACCTGGTTGTGAACCAGAAACGGGAGAGGACCTCAGGGAGGACATGCGTTTCTTTCTAGTTAGAAGTGGCGTCAGCGGTTTTACATGCCCTGACGAGTTTGACTTATGTGGTTGTTGCTGTTGCGAGGCGCCTCGGTTAAATCGGACGATCCGGGTCCGATGGAGTCATTCGTTGGCTCATTTACGCCCCCGAAGTGCAGGGAAACGCAGTGTTCAGGCATTTTAATCCACATCGGTGGACCGGCCCTGTCGCTCCAAGGGCCCACCTGAGTCTGGGTCCTGAGGCTCGGGCTAGAGAGTCTCGAATCGGTGAGGACTATCTTTTGCCTCGGTTCGCAGATGGAAATCCAATTTCCAAATACGTGACTTTGCGGTTTTATTTGTAGAGCCTAGTATGGCGACATAGTGGGATGGGGCGCTTATGCCGTCTATGATTGATACTTATGATTTGAAGTTGTTTTATACACTATGCACTTACAATAGTATCAAATGATTTGTTTTAAACGTATCAAGCATTCTTGGCTATTATAAGGTAAAAACCCTATCCTCCGGCTTGCGTTGCATTGTGTGATGGGACCTGGGTCTTATAATAGCTTCATTTTTCTTTATTTATCATTGCGCTGTTGTTTTATGCACTGGTGTTCTTGGGAGGAAACCCGTTCCATGTTATACGGCGTGGTCCCTTGATTTACCTAACTTTGAAAATAAAGATAAATAACTGTTTTAGTTCTCGCACCAGTCCCATGACTGACCTGGAGTTTATTGTTTTTAACCTAAACTCTGGGTGCCCCTATTTTCCGCACGGGCAGCTAGTAGTTTTGGTTTTGCAGATTTATATTCACAGGATCATGGTTTACAACTGGAACGATATCCGGAAAGCTTTGTATCCGTACATCTCTTCTAGTTTGTGTATTGTATTATTTTTCCGCTGCAGTAATGTATTTAAATCTCTGATATTTTCTGTGTAATATTTATTCTTACTCTGTATATTCTTGTATTCTGATGGAATTGTTGTAATTAACAATGAAATATTCTTCTGTTTGCGTTCTTTTGTGTGTTGTTCTCAAAGTATCCGGGCTTTCCTTACCGGGGAAGTTTCGGGTTATCACATGTTCTATATTTTCCAATGACAAAATAGAAAGAAATTTTTGTCTACATAACATGTTATATAATTCTAATGACAAAATAAAAGATAATTTTGTCCACATGACATGTTATATAATTCTAATGACAAAATAAAAGAATTATTTACATAACACTTTCTTATGTTCTCTAATGTCAAATAAAAAGAGGCTTTACTTGCATAACATGTTCTATATTTCTAATGTCATATAAAAAGAAGTATTTATTTTCATGACATTTTCTATGTTGCGAATGGCAAATCAAAAGGAGATTTTTATTTGTATATAAATTCCTATATTTAACATAATAAATAAAAGTGAATATTTATTTGTACACAAATTTCAATCTTTAATATGACAAATAAATGTGAATATTTATTTGTTAACATATCTCTATTTCGAAACAATGATCATTTTTACATATTCTATTTACACAATAAAAATGTGGTTTTTATTCTTAACATATTTTTATTTTCTATAATGATCATTTTTACTCTTTTCGTGTATACAATAAGAATGTGAATATTTACTGTTAACATATCTTCATTTCAAACAAATGTACATTTTTAGTCCTTTCTACATATACAATAAAAATGTAAATTTTATCGTTAACATATTTTCATTTCAAACAAATGAACATTTTTAATCCTTTCTATATATATGATAAAAATGTAAATTTTATTGTTAACATAATTTAACAATTCTAATTTTTTAAACATGACAATTATAAATTAACAAAATCATATTTTTTACATCGCTAACCATGACAACGTTTAAATTAACAAAATCATATTATCTACATCGCTAATCATGACAATGTTTAAACTAACAAAATCATATTTTCTACATCTCTAACCATGACAATATTTAAATTAACAAAATCATATTTTCTACATCGATAACATGACAATGTTTAAATTAACAGAATCATATTTTCTACATCGCTAATCATGACAATGTTTAAATCAACAAAATCATATTTTCTACATCGCTAATCACGACAATGTTTAAATTAACAAAATCATATTTTCTGCATCGTTAATCATGACAATGTTTAAATTAACAAAATCATATTTTCTACATCGCAAATCATGACAATGTTTAAATTAACAGAATCAGGCAATTTTGTAATTAACATGTTTACAATAAAAAGAGAATTTTTATTGTAAAACAAATCTAACTATTATGTGATTAACAATTCCTAATCAATCCAATTTCATCCAACATATCATCACAACAAATAAATCAATTCACATCACATACAATATGCAACTGAATTTTTAACGATGTATATATAAATAAATTCCTCAACGAAATAATAATTAATTTTAAATTTAAAAAGAAATATCACTGTGGTTATATTTCTTCTGAATTTGTAGATAGCCCCAAATCTGTTTCAGACTTTTCCATCATGTAGATCCTGAATTTACGGTCGCAACGCTTTCAATTTCATCAAATTCTGATTAGATTTGAACTAGTTATGGCCAATTAAACATTGCATAAATTAAACAAGTAATTACTGAAATTAATTAAAAATTAATTTAATTAATCCTTCTCTAATCCTCACCCCCCTCATAGTTTTTTTCTTCAAGAGAACCCAAAACCCGTCGAGTTGAAATCTTTCATCCCGCCGCCTCCAGAGGCCGTAGGCCTCAGATCCAACGTCGCCCCATTGATCGCCGGTCCGACTCCTCCCCGCACCCAGCGCCGGCCGCAACTGGGTAGGCCCAGCCTCACCCGAAAACACTGTAAAGATAGCGGCTTTGAGTGGTAATTGCGAGCAGAGCAGGCCACGGAAATTCATCATGTCCGTATAGAAATAAATGGCAGGAGAATCTCTTTAATTTCCGTGAATTAAGTTGTTGAAAATATGGCATGGATTCTAGAGAGGAAATGATAAGAGAGAGAGAGAGAGGAATATAGGATTTGTTTTCCTTGATTCTTCCTTCGTTTGCAAATGGATTTTAAGGAAATTTTTCTCTGAATTTTTGAGATGTAGATCTAGATTCAGAAAGGAAGAAGGAGAACTAGAGTTTTCTGATAGAGACTGAGAAATGAAAAGATATATGCATGATTTATTTAACTAAGATTCCCCTTTGTATTAGGTAAGTTATAAATAAATTAAACGTGGTTTATTATGGCTGAGGTGGCAATATTTATCTCATGTTCAAAATTCAAAAATAAATCAAAAAGAGAAAGAGAAAACAAAGAAAATGAATGCATGAGAAATTGTTTGATGCTAATCATTATAAATTTGTGTGTCTTATATAATTTCAAAACATATAACATTATAATTGTAGGGAACATATTAAATTGCACAGACAAGAATAAAGCAACGAAAATGTCTACAAATACATATAGATAGTGTAAACAAGAATAGATATAGAAGGGAATAATACATACATACATATACATATACATATATATATATATATATATATATATATATATATATATATATATGAGGGTTGTTTGTTTTTAGAGAAAAGAAATAACAAGAAAGAAAAACGGGAAAGGAGAATAAGGGAATGTAAATTTAAGGAATAAGAGTACATAAATAAAATAAGATTCATGAAAATATAATGCATGAAAAGAAATTAATAGGATTAAGGTAAAGAAATTAATATAATAAAGGAAAGAAATTAATGTGCACTTAATGGAGAAAAAAAGGAAGGAATAGTATGTGAAAGATGAATGGAAGGTAAGAGAAGTGACATAAGAATAAATAGAAGAAAGAGAAAAGAACTAGAATGGGTAGAGAGTGCATTAACTCTTCATGTGTTTTGTCTTAATGCGTTTTTTTATTTTTATTTATTTAAGAATTGTAACGTTAAGAAATAAATGAAAGGGATGAGAGAAAGGTGTAATTCTAATAAAGAAACTTTCTCTCCATTTGTTTGTTTTAGCATATTTTTATTATTTTTAAATAGAAATTGGTAACGTGTGCATTAAATAGGAAACAATGAATGCTACATTAACGGAGAAATAGAGTGAAGAGAAAGAAGCACTGAATTTGAGGAAATTAGAAAAGGAATAGGAAAGAAAAGTAAACTTGCATGACATGTAAATGGATAGAAAAATTATTTGTGTAATCTATTAAAAAAACTTTTTAAATCCAATAATTTAATTTGATAGTGGATTTTTTTTTTAATTTTGATGCATTTTCTAACAAAAACTTCCTTAAAGTAAATTTCCAATTTTCCAGGTTGTTAAAATCTCCCCCACTTAATTTCTTTTCGTCCTCAAAAAGGAACGGAGCTGAAAGTTGTTTAACTAACCAACTCAACTTTCATTTTTTTATTTGTATCCATAATTTTATTAGTTGATCTAATAATCACACAACACACTCATCAATCAATTAGTTGTTTAGCTTTTCAAATATATATAATTTTATATATTCAAAAATCATTATTTCTAAGATCGGATTATTTAAACAATCGCAAATACATTAATTATAAATTTGTTACTATCAACTCATTCTAGGGCATTCCTAACCCCATCTCTAGCGAGTTTTCTCATTTTAGGACACTACTGATCCTATCTCTAATGAGTATTCTTTTATAGGATATTATTAATTCTACCTCTGATGAGTCTTTTGTTTAGTTCTAACTAGTTGTACCCCAAAATTTGAGCTAACCAAAGCTCTGATACCAACTATAACGATTCGGATTTTGCCGAACCTAATAGATCGCTGAATCGACCAAAACCGTTCAAAACCCCGAATACGCTAACTTTGGGCATACAACACATCAGAACAAATAACAAAATACTTTTATAAACATTACATTAATGTTACATCAGAGTACAGAATATCAGAGTACATCGAATATAATAATACAACAACGGAAGATAATTTACAACAAAACTTAATACAATGCAGCGAAAGACTATCATGCTCTGGACACAACTTTAAGCTTCGATCCAGAATCTTGCTCAAATAAATATCTGCAAAGCAAATCACTCGACTGCCCGAATGGAAAAGAGGGCACCCGAGTTTGTAAAGTGAAACAAACTACGAGTCAGTCATGGGACTGGTATGAGAAATCTTACTTAGCCTATTTAATAATAAGGCTAATCACATGACTGCGCTGCTAAAGCGGAACAGGTTTGCTCCATTGGATTGTCAGTGCATAAACAACAACCATAACTAAACTTATGGATCTACAATGCACCATACAACATAAAAACCTTAATCTACACATTTAAGCTTAATCCCTAAACTTAGATTTCTAAATCCAATTCACTTTACAGAAATTGTTTCTTTGGACTTTATTTCCCTATTTCTTTTATCTTAAATCATTTGAAATACATATCTAGCTTTTATAATAAACTAGATTTCACATCGGGATTTCAAAACAAAACATTTGGGAATATGAATTCCAAAACGTAACAATGTATACAAACAAGTATGAAACCAAATATCGGTCATGTTCCCTCAGGACCGGGCAATACGCATCCTAACCGAACCAATATATGTGTGTATATATATATATATATATATGTGTGTGTGTGTGTGTGTGCGCGCGCGCGTGCGCACACACACTTACCGGCTACACTGACAATGCACCATCCCACCAATTGGGGAAACCTGCATGCCCTTGCACTGTTAGTCAATTTCGGGTCACCCGCATCTTCAGCCACATACTTGCTAAATCATTTTATATCCCCAAGTAGGGAAAATCATTTCACAACATAATAATCACAAGTACATTCAAATCTATATAGATTTATACTTCCAAATCATTTTGAAATCATCTTGTATAGCCCTTGAAATCCTTTCTATTTTATAAAACATTCCCTGTCCAAAATCAGGAATACTGTTCTTTTTACTTAAGAAAACACTTTTCAAAATTATTCATTAATTTTGAAATAAACAATATCTCGCTAAACACCTTATAGTCAAATCGTGAAGTGTTTCAGAAGTTGTTAGGACATAAATATTTTTACCCAACTCAATGCTAAATGTAAAAAAAAAACGATTTTGCTCATAAACTGGTCAAGCATAATCCAAACAACAAATCTGTAATAACCTGGAAATCTGAGCCAATTTAATTTTTTTATTTTGGCTATTTTATTGAATTTTGGATATTTAAAATGAATTATTTTAAATAATGATGACAAGAAATTTATTTTGAATAGAATTAAAACGGAAATATTCATTTGAATCGTCGCTAGAATGTAAATATTTTATTTTAATTATATAACGAGCCTGAAATGGCATAGTAGTTCGAAAATTCGATTTCAAAATTCAAATGAATGTACATGATTCAAAATAAACCGGATTTTAGTGAAATCAAAAATATTAGAATCTATTTGAAAATATCTTTCCAACGAATCCGAAAAATCAAAATTTCATAGCGGGTTTCAAAAGTTATGCCCAGTTGAAAATTCAGAATAGTCACTATGGAATTCTGGCCCTTAAAAATGGGAATTTTTGCAAACGACCTATGTTTTCGGTGAAACCACTTTTGTTGAATCCGTGATGTCGAATTATTTCTAGGTTTCAAAATTCATAATTTTTTGAACCAATGTGTGAGCGTGGCAAAGGAAAACGCGTTTGACCAGTTTCAGTTAATTTTAATTGACTGGAAAATGGCCATTTTTCAAACGATCTCAGAATTTGACGAAATTAGTTTTGTTAGGACGTATCGTCAATACAAAGCTAAAAATAATTTTTTGAGAATTTTTAGAGTCCGTATGTGGCCCCGGTAAAGTGAAATGTGCGTTTAAATAGAATATATGTTGATTTATATTTAAAATTTGATAAAAACTGATTCAAACAGTCGAATTGGCCTACGATACATATCCCGTGTGTTTGTAATAGGGGTAATTATCTAGGGAAGACAGTCGGTGGGTTTGATTTCGAGTTCAAAATAAAAAGTTACTTTTTGAAATTAAATTGAATAAAATATAATTATATTTATATAAACCCCTAACCTACCCTCCCCACTCTCTTAGTTAGTCAATGACAGTCAAAAGGAAAAAAAAGAAAATAGAAAAAAAAAACGTCTACCTCGTGGATCGTGCGCCCCAGTTCATCGTCGACGCCGCCGCCGAGGGACGTCGCGCCCCCTTTCCCAACTCCAATCCGCCCATCTCCCCTAGCCGACACCTTCATCCCTTCGAAACCCCCTCCTTCTTCGATCCAAAGGCACCCCCAATCCACTGAAAAGCCACCGCCTCCCAAACCCTAGCCACCCACTGCTGGTCGATGCCCCTCAGTCCGCCTCCACCACTCCGGCGACGCCCCCTCTCCCCTTATCTCTTTCCTTCCTCTTTCCCTCTAGTTCACCTTCCCCCCCTCGCGCCAAAAACCGATGCTCCACCACCTGTGGCCCACCGCAGCCACCACTGCATCTCCCTGACCGCCTGAGCACCTCAGTCCGCCTCCGACCGTGACGCTCTAGACAAACGAAGAATTGCAACGATTTTTAAAGTGATTTTTTATATATGTAATTGTTTTAAAATTCAGTTTTTTTATATATGAAGCTTAGACGATAAAGATTAGATTTTTATTACGATGAAGATTAGATTTTTTAAATACGATTTTTATATAGAAGTTAGCAAGGTAAAAATACGATTTTTATATAGAAGTTAGCAAGGTAAAAATACGATTTTTATATAGAAGTTAGCAAGGTAAAAATAAGATTTTTATATAGAAGTTTGCAAGGTAAATATATGATTTTTATATACTAGAGAATATAAAAATGTGGTTTTTATATATGTAGTGAACACGGACGACGAAAGTAACAAAAGGCGAGCATGACGAAGATTTCCTACATATGAAGAGTCGTGGCGTTTGGTTTAGCTAATCGGTGAGAACTCCTCACTTTTATTTTAATTTCTAGTTGAAATATATACTAGAATGCAGACGGTGCTTAGCAGCACCCGACACCTGTCGTCCTCAGACCATGGACGACTTGTTTGATTTTGTGTGTTGTGAAAATTGATTGTGATGTGGAATGAAATAAAATATATAATTCATGTGTTGAAATAAAATATATAATTCATGTGTTGAAATAAAATATATAACTCATGTGTTGAAATAAAATATATATTCATGTGTTGAAGTAAAATAAATATTCATTTGCAAATCGAACGATTTGTTTATGTACACCGATTTGACTGATATTGATTGGGACGATAAATTTTACACATCGCCTAACTGCACAAATAAAATATGTGTTTGATTGTTTGAAACCCCACATTGGTGTTGGGATGATATTCACGTACACTAATCCCAATTGTTTAGTTGTATGTCAATCGATTGGTTGACAGATTGTGTAAGCGTTAATTATTTATATTTAATGCTTATGCAGTTGTGTGGCGCACTCTGGATGATGGTTGATTATTTATCGTTGCTATTATGTACATGTGTTGTATGGAATCCATATAATTAACATTATATGGTAATTGATTGGGCCTCATTCCAATTTGAAAAATAAGGAATATTATAAAAATAAATTCATGTGTTGAATATAATATAAATTCATGTGTTGAATAGAATAAAAATTCATATGTTGAATAATATAAATTCATGTGTTGAATAAAATAAATATTCATGTGTTGAATATAATAAACATTCATGTCTTGAATAAAAGCCGTGTTGATTAGACTGACGCCATTCTGACATGAACGATATTTATATCGATTTTATTCATTTTTATAATGAATATAGAAAAGGAAGTTATTTCAAAATATAACGTTTTGAAAATATAATCGTTTATATGTTAATGATATGGAATATTCAATTTTGATTTAAAATTGTATATGAAGTTGAAATCATTTTGAAAACGAATTTAAAACAATTATAAAATACGTTTTAAAAAGAAATCGGCGAAATATATATAATATTATATATATATATAATGGCCTGAATAGAACGCGCCGCGCCGCGGTAGTTCGCGAATTTCGACCATTGACTTCGAATGGACATTACGGGAGATCCGACCGTTGGATTCTCCTAAAACTGGAACTGCTGGATTCATATCGAAAAGAGCTTTATAACGAATATTAGAGAGATTTGAAATCTAACGGTTGGATCTGTAATTATGTCCAAATCAAATTTGGAAAAGGTCGTTGTAAGTGCAATTCGATGGCCGTTGATGGAATTCGACAGTACGGGCCTTAATAAAATTATTAAAAATAGTAATATTTAGTGTAAAATCATAAAAAATGATTTGTGAAGAATTGAGATGAAAAATTCCAAATTTGAAAAGATAAAAATAGATTTTTATCGAAATGAACTAGTTTTGAACTAGAATTATAATCCCATTTATTTTTAAAATAAATAAATTGGATTTGAAAGGGTTTTTAAAGTAATCAGAACTTCCAATAATTGAATTAGAATGGATTTGAATCGAAATTGTCTTTGGAATATTTCGATGTTGGATTTCGTGATTATACAGATATCGTTATGGAAATTTGAAAGATATTTATATCGTTATTTCCCATACGATATTTGTTGGTCGTAGAATTTGATATTGAATATAAGCCGATATATTTTATATTCAGAGCCTTGTATTTAATATCAAATGGGTTTAAGAACAGTGTCTTCATTAACACTGTTCTTAAACCCAGTTGAGAAGAAGATTAAATCTTTTTATTAGATTTAATGAAGTATACCAATTAAATGATATTTAATTGGAATTGAATTTGAATTGATTTTGGGTTTATCGTGAACCGTGTTTTAAATGACATTGATTCTTTAACCCAGTTAAAGACATGATATGATTTCCCAAGTTAAATAATCATTGATAGTGATTATTAGGAAGATTAAAACCAAGTGGATTTTTAACGAATCTTTAATTAGATTGAAATAATCGAGAATGGAGTATCACCAGTTTTGCTCCAGGCGATAGTTAAATCAATAATTAGATTTGAACGTGAAATGGTAATTGAATTTACCGATAACACCGTGGTGTTAGACATGAAGTATGACTAGTTTTACTTCATGGGATAAATAGGTTAGGATTGGGAAATAAAATAAATGATTACTTCTGTGTGATTCGCTAATCCCGACTAATTTGAATTGATATTCAAAAGAAGATTAAAGAATTTATCTTTGATAAAATTAATGGGAACCTTTCCCAAAGTATAAGTATATTTGAATAAAAGAATATTCTGAATTGGAATGAGGCATATGTTGTGTTTGTGTAACACTTGTTTATTATATACGCGAGTTATTCAGAAAGACCGGGTTTATCCCATTCTGAATAACTGATACGACGATGTGTTGAGGATGAAGACGATGGTCGAAGACTGGAGGTCTTCACATCATTCGGGTGATTACTGATGATCTTGATTGGGCTGTACACCCAAGAGGAGGGAATCAGTTGGTGATCGTCTAGACGTACTTGGAGATCGATGGATATGCAAGGTACAAGGTGCCTCCGGTTTCGTTCAGACCCAGAACGAACTTGTAAATGGACTGCGTGTCTGACATTGGATTTTATTCCGTGTGATTGATTTCTATTAAATATATATATCTGTTCGGCGGCGGAGAATTTATTTTCTTGCTTAACGCCCTTCTCTGAGACGTACGAGCTCAGAGGTTATATATTGATGGATATCAATCGCATGGAGTGAATTGCCTGTGTGGCATGCCTAAGTGGCAAATGATCAAGGCTTTTACTGAAAAGCAAAGTCTTAGGGTGATAATCAAAGCACCGCCTGTATGGCATAGCTTTATGTAACATTAATTCGCGAGCCTCACACCCCGATTGTGAAGCAGAAACGGGAAAGGACATCAGGGAGGGCATGCGTTTCTTTCTAGCTAGGGTGGTGTCAGTGACCTACCAGCCCTGACATTTATATTATTTTCACCTGTGTGGTTGTTGCGGTTGCGAGGAGCCTCGGATATATCGGTGACTATGTGGAGCCGATGGAGTCATTTGGCTCATTTACACCCCAAAGGGCGGGGAAACGCAGTGTTCAGGCATTTTAATCCACATCGGTGGACCGGCCCTGATGATCCAAGGGTCACTCGAGCTCTGATCCGGAGGCTCGGACTAGACAGTCTCGAATCGGTGAGGACTATCTTTTGCCTCGGTTCACAGATGGAAAACTTACAATAAGTGACTTTGCGGTTTTGATTGTAGAACCTATATATGGCGACATAGTGGTATAGGGCACTTATGCCGTCTATGATTGATATTTATGATTGAAATTGTTTTGACACTATACACTTATAGTAATAATAAAACATGAAATTTCACGTACCAAGCATTTTTGGCTATTATAAGGTAAAACCCTATCCTCCGGCTTGTGTTGCATTGTGTGATGGGACCTGGGTCTTATAAAAGCTTCATTGTTCTTTATTTAGCATTGCGCTGTTGTTTTATGCACTGGTGTGCTTAGGAGAAAACCCGTTCCGTGTTATACGGCGTGGTCCCTTGATTTACCTAACTTTAAAAAAAGAATTAAAAACTGTTTTAGTTATCACATCAGTCACATGACTGACCTGGAGTTTATTGTTTTAACCTAAACTCTGGGTGCCCTTATTTTGACATGGGCAGCTAGTAGTTTTGGTTTTGCAAATTTATATTCACAGGATCCTGCTTTACAGCTGGAACAATACTCGAAAAGCTCTGTATCCGTGTATTACTTTCAGTTGTGTTTTGTATTGTTTTTCCACTGCTATGTAATGTATTGTAATCTCTGATATTTTGTGATGTATATTTTTTATTCATACTCTGTATATTCTTGTATTCTGATGTAATTGTTGTAATAAACAATGAAATGTTTTTCTGTTTGCGTTCCAATGTGGCTTGTCCTCAAAGTATCCGCTCTTTCCTTACCGGGGAAGTTACGGGTTCTTATATTTGGTATCAGAGCTTTGGTTTAAAGAGCTCGGAGAACAAGACATGTTAGAACCAAATGAAAGAATTCATCAGAGATTGGATTAGTAATATCCAATGAGAATGACTCGTTAGAGATAGGGACAGTAGTATCATAGAAAAAACAATTTTCGTTTTGAAAATTTAAATCGAATTATACGTTTTTGAATATTTTAAATTGATTTGGACAATCGAGTATATAGAGATTTTAATATACGTCTGATCCACGTGTATTAGAAGCCTCAAATATATTCGATAGATATAGAATCACACTCTAGACGTCCGTGGATGTTCTGATGGTGGTTCGAAACATCATCAGAATTTATGTTCGAGTGACGAAAGTGGGAATTTCTATATGATTCCAATTGACTGGTGTGAGAACCAAAACTAGATTGGGCTTACTGTTGTGATTTGGCATCAAAAATCTGATTTTTGGACTATATATCAAAATTATGAATTTGAAACCTTAATCAACTAATTGATTGTTGATTGTGTTGTTTAATTATTGGTTGGTTAACTAAAATGTTGAACATTTAGCCAAATTGAATCAAATAGTGAGTTGTATTGAAAATTAGTCGCATTTGCATGCACGTGTACTTACATTGAATAGGTCATAGCAAGGAGGCTAGAGCAGAAGAATAAAATTGTTTGCCCGAAAATAGGTACATGTTTACAAATTTCTTGGGTTTTCGATGATTTTATGAGCCGATTGGCTAGCCGCTTGGCTGTTTCTTTTTCTTTTTGGATTGCTGAGGGCCATGGGAGGCTATTTAAAATATCCCGAAGCTCCCAGTGTAGGGGAGGTTATGGCGAAATTTTTCGAAAATTTAGGGTGTTAGCCAAATTTTTGAAAAATTTGAAAAGTTCTTAGAAACTGAAAAGTTGAAGAACATAAGCCATAATGAAAATAATGAAAGTTGAGTTGATTTGTAAAACAACTTTCGGCTTTGTTCCTTTTCGGGGACGAAAAGTTTTAAGTGGGGCAAATTGTAATAACCCGGAAATCTGAGCCAATTTAAAATTTTTATTTTGGCTATTTTAATGAATATTGGATATTTAAAATGAATTATTTTAAATAATGACGACGAGAAATTTATTTTGAATAGAATTAAAACGGAAATATTTATTTGAATCGTCGCTAGAATATAAATATTTTATTTTAATTATATAACAAGCCTGAAATGGCATGGCAGTTCGAAAATTCGATTTCAAATGAATGTACATGATTCAAAATAAACCGGACTTTAGTGAAACCAAAAATATTAGAATCTATTTGAAAATATCTTTCCGACGAATCCGAAAAATCAAAATTTCATAGCGGGAATCGAAAGTTATGCCCAGTTGAAAATTTAGAATAGTCGCTATAGAATTCTGGCCCTTAAAAATGGGAATTTTGCAAACGACCTCTGTTTTCGATGAAACCACTTTTGTTGGATCCGTGATGTCGAATTATTGCTAGGTTTCAAAATTCATAATTTTCTGAACCAATGTGTGAGCGTGGCAAAGGAAAACGCGTTTGACCAGTTTCAGTTGATTTTAATCGACTGGAAAATGGGCATTTTTCAAACGATCTCAGAATTTGACGAAATTAGTTTTGTTAGAACCCTATCATCAATAAAAAGATAAAAATAATTTTTCTGGAATTTTTAGAGTCCGTATGAAGCCCCGGTAAAGTGAAATGTGCGTTTAAATAGAATATATGTTGATTTATATTTTAAATTTGATAAAAACTGATTCAAACAGTCGAATTGGCCTGCGATACATATCCCATTGTGTTCGGAATGGGTAATTAGCTAGGGACGACAGTCAGTGGGTTTGATTTCAAGTTCAAAATAAAAAGTTACTTTTTGAAATTAAATTGAATAAAATATAATTATATTAATATAGATCCCTAACCTACCCTCCCCTCTCTCTTAGTTAGTCAATGACAGTCAAAAGGGAAAAAAAGAAAAAAGAAAAAAAAACGTCGACCTCGTGGATCGTGCGCCCCAGTTCATCGTCGACGCCGCCGCCTAGGGACGTCGCACCCCCATTCCCCAGCTCTGATCCGCCTATCTCCCCTAACTGCCACCTTCATCCCTTCGAAACCCCCTCCTTCTTCGATCTAAAGGCACCCCCAATCCACTGAAAAGCTGTCGCCTCCCAAACCCTAACCACCAGCCGCTGGTCGACGCCCCCCAATTTGCCTCCACCATCTGACGATGCCCCTCTCCCCTTATCTCTTTCCTTCCTCTTTCCCTCTAGTTCACCCTCCCCCCCTCGTGCCAAAAACCGATGCTCCACCACCTGTGGCCCACCGCAGCCACCACTGCATCTCCCTGACCGCCTGAGCACCTCAGTCCGCCTCTGACCGTGACGCTCTAGACAAACGAAGAATTGCAACGATTTTTTAAGTGAGTTTTTATATATGTAATTGTTTTTAAAATTCAGTTTTTTATATATGAAGATTAGATGATAAAGATTAGATTTTTATTATGATGAAGATTAGATTTTTTAAATACGATTTTTATATAGAAGTTAGCAAGGTAAATAATACGATTTTTATATAGAAGTTAGCAAGGTAAAAATACGATTTTTATATAGAAGTTAGCAAGGTAAAATACGATTTTTATATACTAGAGAATATAATAATGTGATTTTGATATATGTAGCGAATACGGACGACGAAAGTAACAAAAGGCGAGCATGACGAAGATTTCCTACATATGAAGAGTCGTGGTGTAACGACCCAGGGGATTTCGGCCTCGAAAATCGATATAAATACCTTTATCGTATCTCATGTCGATTCTCCAAGAACCGGAAACACTGGAACGTTTAGAAAGAATTTAGAGGGTGAGATAAGAAAGAAAGAAATATTAGAGTAGAAGAAGAAGAAGAACCAACACAGAGTCTCACATCGCAGCGGAACAAAATATAATACAGAAATAGACCTTTATTGAGAGCTTTTGCAAATACTTACAATATCAGAGTACAACACACATCTGGACAGTTTTGATAATCTGTCCTCATATATATATATATATATAATCACCCAGCAGTATATCATTCATCTGAACATCTTCAGCTCGTCTCTGGACTTCTCAGTACCTGATAACCTGAACCTGTACACCTCGGTCTAACCCGAGCATTTACAAAACACCGGGTCAGTCTGGTGGACCAGAGTGAGAAAAACTCGCACAGCATTAAGGTATCACACAACTTGATTTTAAAGTTAAATCCTTTCGAAAGAAAAAGAAAATCGTAAGACCGATCCACACATAAACACGGACGGTTTTTACCTTACGATAACCCAAACCAGTTTCCGAAATCAATATCTTTTCTGATATTATAATAATGTCTAAATACAAATAATTAGCAAAACTAGAGGAACGCTTGCATCTCACGCTCCCCGTATATAGTATACAATTGAAAACCGCGGGTGCTTATTGGATATTGGATTTCCAACTTGACAAGGTATGGGACCACCTTCCGCACGTGTACCTCTAGAGGCGAATACACAGGGTTCAACAAGAACGTCTTGCAACCCGGCCCTCACATGACCGACCACTCATTTCGCTTGAGTGTATCGAATGTATATCACCAACGGTTGGACTCAAACCACCGTTCCCGAATGGGCAGAATCGATAGAATAAGAAACAAAAGGAATTTCTCTAGATAGGTGATCATACACCCTAATGGGAGCGACCCACATAGCCATGCTGCCTGCCCGATTTTTGTCATCTCTCGGTTGATGAGGCTTGAGGCTAGAATCTCTTTTTCAGCAGCTGGCCACCATTCACTTTGAATGCCACATCGTCAGATCCGCCAGACATCACACTGATTGACGTCCACAAAAATACTCTAGTTTATCTGGCTAGAGAATAACCATTTCCCCGCCATCAACTATTGTATGTTTGGAGGAAATCAACTCATGTAATTCCTTTGGAAACACTCTGTCAGACATCCGTCCATACAAGTCATCCAGGAACAGGATGAACCGAAGGCACTCTTCTACTGCATCTCATATAGGAATCACCCCATGGATCAGTAGAGAGTAGTCCTTGCAACCCGTGGATTCCCAACCACGACCGAACCACAGTTTATCTCTAGGAGCTCACCAAAGATTATTAGCAGTCCTTCCGCTTAAGAAGATCCACGGTCTTCAATGCTCCATCTCGATCATCTTCTGATCTCTTCACGTATTTGTTGGTCGGAATGATTTTCGAATATAAATTCGATCTCGGTCTTTCCATACCAACCATCGTATTGGTCTGGTTTTGATAGTCGATGATTTAACTATCAAATAACACATGTGTCAATAGAATGATATCACTGATTCAGTGCTTGGCATGACTTGGCCTTTTAAAAATATATTTAACAAAATCATTAATCAATTCTAATATTCAACTTAACTCTATTCGCTTGACTCTAGATCGCAGCGATCACAATGGTTACGCCTGATTCCCTCAGGAAACATCCGACCGCCGTAGGCTATCTGCAGCCCTGCGAATTACGCTAGCAGTCGTATGCAATGGCAACTCTTTCTGACTAACTACGTTTGGTTAACTCCACTATATTCGATCAATTCTAAATAGCAAATGTTCGATATAAATTTAAAGTCAATATTCTTATTCCCTTTTTATCCAATATTGAAATATTTCTTAATTTCCCAAATCCTTGCATCAGAGTTCAATATTTCTTGTATAAGATAAAACCAATTCTTCACCTTCACGCACACCAAACTAATACCGTCCCTTGATAATAGTGAGGCCAACCAAGTTGGGGTATTTTAGTTACCTCTCAGACCTTGATCAACCCGTTCTTACCTCAGAATAGTATTAGCTTACTACATAACTATCGATACTAAATCTCGTTTGAAATCTTGATTTCACATCTGGGTTATTCAACCTTTCTTATATTTGAAATCCTATGTTCGAACATCTCATCACTTAACCCTTTTTAAGTGTTAATCCAATTCGAATTCGCCTTACCTAATTTGAAACGTTACGTAAAACCCTTAATTAAATCTTTATTCTTACCTACCAACTTCATTTACCAAGTTCGTCGAACACTTGGGTCATAAACCACTCCATAATCTCTTAATTGAATTTTATCTCCACTAATTATTTCTTACTCGACTTTACATTGAATTCTTTCTTTAAATCAATTTAAAATAAAAGGATAATTAGATTTACCATTAACCCTATCAAATATAGTTAACTTGGCCCAAATCAAAAATAAGATTATTATTACTTTTCTTTATAAAATCATTTAAAAACCCATTTATATCTCAATTCGTAAATAATAAATATTTATTTCCTTTTTACAACTTTAATTCAAATAATAGATTTTCAAATCTATTTCCAGTTATAAAATATACTTTATAACTTAATTCGTCGATTTACCTGAGAGTAGATCGATATTTATAAAATGGTAAATTCACAGGCCATGTACTGCCAACCACTCAACCAATAATACACATTGGTTTAAACCAAGCAACTGTTAAATTTCAGGTCAATATTCAACCATCAAAACAATTCAATAATGGTCTCATAACAGTTTATAACGACACTTCAAGGTCGACCACAACAATCAATCAAACAATTCATTTGTTAAAAACACGTTTATTTTATAAACGTGACCAATGAGGTAACTTATCTCAATTGGAACCAATCGTTAAAAATAACGATTTGGATTCACTGAAATTAAACGACGTTTAATCCCATCAGTTCAACAATAACTGAATATATATCAGCAAATAGTCAATTACTAGCAATCATAGCACGCAAAAATAAACACCCAGCTTATAAAATATAAGCGGGAAATAACTGAGTGAGATTAACTCACCTTTGAATTGATTTCGATGAATCATCCTGTTTTCAGTTGAATTGAACGACATTTCATTTTTCTGAAAAATCTAGCTGCTGCCTGCCCTACTCTGACCTCATCCATCGTGTAGTACACGTCTTCACGGTCCCGACGTTTTTCGTTTCATCGAAATCTGACCACGTTTGCATTTGATATCAATTTTTGAAATTTATATGAAATTTAAACTAAGCAAACTCTACTAAAAAAAAATAAAAAGGATTGGGCCTCACCTTTTTCCCGTCCAGCCCACTACCCGATTGAACCCGCCCCCTTTCCACTTAAAACCCTAAAACATCGATCCCCTTAATCACTTCGTAGCCGCCACAAAACTCCAGAAGAAAAAACCCGAAACCCTCCCATGTCAAACCGATTCTCCCTCGTCCATTGCTTCGATCGGTCCAAGCCAGCGACGCTCCAGACTCCTTCTCCCTCTACTTCAGTCACTCCGCACTCTCGAAGGGTCATCGAAGTTTCAAGGCCGAAGGCCGAACCCTAGTCGCCAACAAAAAGCTAAGTAACTCTTACTAAATTTTAATTTCAGTTTTTGATTTACTTCTTCTTTGAATTCGGTTTCTATTCTTTGTTGTGTTCACCAAAAAAAACGATTGTGGTTGGTATTTATACTTGCGGTTTACTGTAATATCGAATCATAGATCTCTTAGACTTAGTTGTGTCTAAACCCTAGGTGCTTACGTTTCTGCTATGATATGGTTGATGGGTACTGTGATTTTCGAATGGTTATATCCTAGGTTATATTTTCAGTCGCTCTATAATTTAGGCGTTTACTTCTTCATTCGGCTCTGCCATGAATTGTCGAACTGTGTGTGATTGATGTTTGATCTTTGCGTGGGTTCTTGACAGTGAACAGTTCGGTTTTGTGATGGGTATTGTGTATTGTCAATTTTTCTGTTTGACCTCTAGGTTCAGTTTTATAGATTCAAAGCATAAGCTATATATCCATAGCTGTACAGCTATGCCCTGTCCCATTTTATCTATAAATTTGATTTGAAACTCATATATAAAATATACATATACATCACAGATTTGATGTAGAAAAATGTACTTATACATTTGGTTGATTATGTTGTACACTTGCTTGATCCCCTTTTTGAATGGTCTATGTTTTGTTCACATGGTCCTGTCTTCTGTTATGTTAGATCGATTTCAGAACTGCCTTGTGATATCAAGGCAAAATTATGTATTGACTGTCTTATAGCTGTACAGATTTGATAAAAGAAAAACAGTATATTTATAATATTTTAGATCTTTCTAAGCTGTTCCTATGGCTATTCATTCACTGTTGTGTGTTACTGTTTTCGAGCTGTACATCACCCTGTATTTTTTTCCCAGTTGTTTCAATGCCGTAACTTTTGGTCTAAAGATTTGATGTACAGATTTTTGATATGGCTTGTTCCTAGCTGTTACTTAGCTGTTCAAGCCCTATGAAGATTTGATGCATCTTTCTTTGGCTACTCGGCTTGTTTTGTCAAACTGGTGATATGTATACACATAACATATCCTGTTTCACTGATTTGGATGTGTACATATGTTTGTTTACCCTTTCAGCAGATTTGCAAAGATTTAGCTGTACCTATTCTGTTCCCTTCTTTATTTTCTTCTCTCTGAAATCTTCAACTTTATATATATATATATATATATATATATATTCTAGCTATTAATAGCATCCTCTTTTTTTTTCCTTCTTTCTTTTCAGGCTGATTTTGTGGACAGTAGCGTATATTTGGAGATGGTGACGGCTGCTCCATGGCAGTAACGATAGTGGGATTCTAAATATCATACATGGATTTGATAATTGCTTAGTTGTTGAGTATGGATTTGCATGTTTGTCGGTGTACAGCTATATCTATACTTTACTTTAAAATATATTGTAATGTATACATATTTTCTGTCATTTCAGTTGTGAAAATCTACTATTTCTAAGCTCTTCTCTCTTGTTTTCATTGAGTTGCAATGTACTTGTGTATATCATAAATTGGTTTGTTCATTTGTTTCTTTCTTCAAACATTGCAGCCGTGAATTTTGTATATGAATCATATTTGGAAACATGTTGTAAGATTTATTGATCATCTGGTATATTTCCAAAAATCAAATGTAGTGTTATATAAGAGTGGGGTCCATAATAAGTACAAATAAACATGTGGTCTGATATATTGGTAATGTTAGTTATTCAAATAACGGGGTGCTATTGTTAATAAACCAATCAATAAATCTATTTTGTTACGGAGGTCCACCAATATGTTTAGTTCAATCCGACTAATACTTACATTATTTTAATGTTGTTATTATAACTAATGATGGCGTGAAATTTCATAAATCATTGTAACCTTTAGTTTAGTTATTTAATGTTAAACACACTCAAACTCACTGTAAGAATGTAAACCCAACGATGTCCCATACCTTATTAAATATTTAAACCACTTTAATCGTTCGTTCATATTAAAATGGTCAAATCCCATTATTTAGATTTAAATCAATATTTTAAATAAATAAAATATTTCAAATAAATGGTTAGAAAAATCCGGGACATTACATTCTTCCCCCCTTAAAATAATTTCGTCCTCGAAATTGCTAAGGTAAGAAAATGTTGTAAATTCCATAATTTTACTCAAGTCTATTTAATTCTGGTCAATCCATGGATGAATTTTATTCAGCCAATCAAACAAGCACATAACAATCAATCAACAATCAAGGCACAACAACCCAATCAGATCAACTAAATTCACATTTACTTTAATAAATTTGAATACCAACCAATTTATATTCGATTGATTTCTATTTAGTTATTCTTCATTAAATTTCCAAATTTAAATCAATTTTATTTAATTTCAACATTATTTCTTAATTTAATTCCCATAGAATTATTAATGATTTAATTTGATTTCACTAACCCAGTTAAGTTTCAAATTCAAATCCTTAATCCAATTTGAATTTATTCAAAATCAACTAACACCCCATGTCTAATTAATTTGAGAAAATTATTTCTTTTCAATACAAAAATAAATTTCGAGTAAAATTATTTTATCTACCCCTTTACAAAACAATATTGTGTCCCTTATCAGTTCAACGCTTTTCAACACTTGAACCGACTAAATAACACAATACAAAACATTTGTATATAAAATTTACAAATACGCTCTCATATATATACACTTAACTCAATCTAGGGTATTACTAACCCCATCTCTATCGAGTTACGCCACAGAGCCAAGGTTATTACTAAACCAATAGCTCTGATACCACTGTAACGACCCAGGGGATTTCGGCCTCGAAAATCGATATAAATACTTTTATCGTATCTCATGTCGATTCTCCAAGAACCGGAAACACTGGAACGTTTAGAAAGAATTTAGAGGGTGAGATAAGGAAAGAAAGAAATATTAGAGTAGAAGAAGAAGAAGAAGAACCAACACAGAGTCTCACATCGCAGCGGAACAAAATATAATACAGAAATAGACCTTTATTGAGAGCTTTTGCAAATACTTACAATATCAGAGTACAACACACATCTGGACAGTTTTGATAATCTGTCCTCATATATATATATAATCACCCAGCAGTATATCATTCATCTGAACATCTTCAGCTCGTCTCTGGACTTCTCAGTACCTGATAACCTGAACCTGTACACCTCGGTCTAACCCGAGCATTTACAAAACACCGGGTCAGTCTGGTGGACCAGAGTGAGAAAAACTCGCACAGCATTAAGGTATCACACAACTTGATTTTAAAGTTAAATCCTTTCGAAAGAAAAAGAAAATCGTTAGACCGATCCACACATAAACACGGACGGTTTTTACCTTACGATAACCCAAACCAGTTTCCGAAATCAATATCTTTTCTGATATTATAATAATGTCTAAATACAAATAATTAGCAAAACTAGAGGAACGCTTGCATCTCACCCTCCCCGTATATAGTATACAATTGAAAACCGCGGGCGCTTATTGGATATTGGATTTCCAACTTGACAAGGTATGGGACCACCTTCCGCACGTGTACCTCTAGAGGCGAATACACAGGGTTCAACAAGAACGTCTTGCAACCCGGCCCTCACATGACCGACCACTCATTTCGCTTGAGTGTATCGAATGTATATCACCAACGGTTGGACTCAAACCACCATTCCCGAATGGGCAGAATCGATAGAATAAGAAACAAAAGGAATTTCTCTAGATAGGTGATCATACACCCTAATGGGAGCGACCCACATAGCCATGCTGCCTGCCCGATTTTTGTTATCTCCCGGTTGATGAGGCTTGAGGCTAGAATCTCTTTTTCAGCAGCTGGCCACCATTCACTTTGAATGCCACATCGTCAGATCCGCCAGACATCACACTGATTGACGTCCACAAAAATACTCTAGTTTATCTGGCTAGAGAATAACCATTTCCCCGCCATCAACTATTGTACGTTTGGAGGAAATCAACTCATGTAATTCCTTTGGAAACACTCTGTCAGACATCCGTCCATACAAGTCATCCAGGAACAGGATGAACCGAAGGCACTCTCCTACTGCATCTCATATAGGAATCACCCCATGGATCAGTAGCGAGTAGTCCTTGCAACCCGTGGATTCCCAACCACGACCGAACCACAGTTTATCTCTAGGAGCTCACCAAAGATTATTAGCAGTCCTTCCGCTTAAGAAGATCCACGGTCTTCAATGCTCCATCTCGATCATCTTCTGATCTCTTCACGTATTTGTTGGTCGGAATGATTTTCGAATATAAATTCGATCCCGGTCTTTCCATACCAACCATCGTATTGGTCTGGTTTTGATAGTCGGTGATTTAACTATCAAATAACACATGTGTCAATAGAATGATATCACTGATTCAGTGCTTGGCATGACTTGGCCTTTTAAAAATATATTTAACAAAATCGTTAATCAATTCTAATATTCAACTTAACTCTATTCGCTTGACTCTAGATCGCAGCGATCACAATGGTTACGCCTGATTCCCTCAGGAAACATCCGACCGCCGTAGGCTATCTGCAGCCCTGCGAATTACGCTAGCAGTCGTATGCAATGGCAACTCTTTCTGACTAACTACGTTTGGTTAACTCCACTATATTCGATCAATTCTAAATAGCAAATGTTTGATATAAATTTAAAGTCAATATTCTTATTCCCTTTTATCCAATATTGAAATATTTCTTAATTTCCCAAATCCTTGCATCAGAGTTCAATATTTCTTGTATAAGCTAAAACCAATTCATCACCTTCACGCACACCAAACTAATACCGTCCCTTGATAATAGTGAGGCCAACCAAGTCGGGGTATTTTAGTTACCTCTCAGACCTTGATCAACCCGTTCTTACCTCAGAATAGTATTAGCTTACTACATAACTATCGATACTAAATCTCGTTTCAAATCTTGATTTCACATCTGGGTTATTCAACCTTTCTTATATTTGAAATCCTATGTTCGAACATCTCATCACTTAACCCTTTTTAAGTGTTAATCCAATTCGAATTCGCCTTACCTAATTTGAAACGTTACGTAAAACCCTTAATTAAATCTTTATTCTTACCTACCAACTTCATTTACCAAGTTCGTCGAACACTTGGGTCATAAACCACTCCATAATCTCTTAATTGAATTTTATCTCCACTAATTATTTCTTACTCGACTTTACATTGAATTCTTTCTTTAAATCAATTTAAAATAAAAGGATAATTAGATTTACCATTAACCCTATCAAATATAGTTAACTTGGCCCAAATCAAAAATAAGATTATTATTACTTTTCTTTATAAAATCATTTAAAAACCCATTTATATCTCAATTCGTAAATAATAAATATTTATTTCCTTTTTACAACTTTAATTCAAATAATAGATTTTCAAATCTATTTCCAGTTATAAAATGTACTTTATAACTTAATTCGTCGATTTACCTGAGAGTAGATCGATATTTATAAAATGGTAAATTCACAGGCCATGTACTGCCAACCACTCAACCAATAATACACATTGGTTTAAACCAAGCAACTGTTAAATTTCAGGTCAATATTCAACCATCAAAACAATTCAATAATGGTCTCATAACAGTTTATAACGACACTTCAAGGTCGACCACAACAATCAATCAAACAATTCATTTGTTAAAAACACGTTTATTTTATAAACGTGACCAATGAGGTAACTTATCTCAATTGGAACCAATCGTTAAAAATAACGATTTGGATTCACTGAAATTAAACGACGTTTAATCCCATCAGTTCAACAATAACTGAATATATATCAGCAAACAGTCAATTACTAGTAATCATAGCACGCAAAAATAAACACCCAGCTTATAAAATATAAGCGGGAAATAACTGAGTGAGATTAACTCACCTTTGAATTGATTTCGATGAATCATCCTGTTTTCAGTTGAATTGAACGACATTTCATTTTTCTGAAAAATCTAGCTGCTGCCTGCCCTACTCTGACCTCATCCATCGTGTAGTACACGTCTTCACGGTCCCGACGTTTTTCGTTTCATCGAAATCTGACCACGTTTGCATTTGATATCAATTTTTGAAATTTATATGAAATTTAAACTAAGCAAACTCTACTAAAAATAAATAAAAAGGATTGGGCCTCACCTTTTTCCCGTCCAGCCCACTACCCGATTGAACCCGCCCCCTTTCCACTTAAAACCCTAAAACATCGATCCCCTTAATCACTTCGTAGCCGCCACAAAACTCCAGAAGAAAAAACCCGAAACCCTCCCATGTCAAACCGATTCTCCCTCGTCCATTGCTTCGATCGGTCCAAGCCAGCGACGCTCCAGACTCCTTCTCCCTCTGCTTCAGTCACTCCGCACTCTCGAAGGGTCATCGAAGTTTCAAGGCCGAAGGCCGAACCCTAGTCGCCAACAAAAAGCTAAGTAACTCTTACTAAATTTTAATTTCAGTTTTTGATTTACTTCTTCTTTGAATTCGGTTTCTATTCTTTGTTGTGTTCACCAAAAAAAACGATTGTGGTTGGTATTTATACTTGCGGTTTACTGTAATATCGAATCATAGATCTCTTAGACTTAGTTGTGTCTAAACCCTAGGTGCTTACGTTTCTGCTATGATATGGTTGATGGGTACTGTGATTTTCGAATGGTTATATCCTAGGTTATATTTTCAGTTGCTCTATAATTTAGGCGTTTACTTCTTCATTCGGCTCTGCCATGAATTGTCGAACTGTGTGTGATTGATGTTTGATCTTTGCGTGGGTTCTTGACAGTGAACTGTTCGGTTTTGTGATGGGTATTGTGTATTGTCAATTTTTCTGTTTGACCTCTAGGTTCAGTTTTATAGATTCAAAGCATAAGCTATATATCCATAGCTGTACAGCTATGCCCTGTCCCATTTTATCTATAAATTTGATTTGAAACTCATATATAAAATATACATATACATCACAGATTTGATGTAGAAAAATGTACTTATACATTTGGTTGATTATGTTGTACACTTGCTTGATCCCCTTTTTGAATGGTCTATGTTTTGTTCACATGGTCCTGTCTTCTGTTATGTTAGATCGATTTCAGAACTGCCTTGTGATATCAAGGCAAAATTATGTATTGACTGTCTTATAGCTGTACAGATTTGATAAAAGAAAAACAGTATATTTATAATATTTTAGATCTTTCTAAGCTGTTCCTATGGCTATTCATTCACTGTTGTGTGTTACTGTTTTCGAGCTGTACATCACCCTGTATTTTTTTCCCAGTTGTTTCAATGCCGTAACTTTTGGTCTAAAGATTTGATGTACAGATTTTTGATATGGCTTGTTCCTAGCTGTTACTTAGCTGTTCAAGCCCTATGAAGATTTGATGCATCTTTCTTTGGCTACTCGGCTTGTTTTGTCAAACTGGTGATATGTATACACATAACATATCCTGTTTCACTGATTTGGATGTGTACATATGTTTGTTTACCCTTTCAGCAGATTTGCAAAGATTTAGCTGTACCTATTCTGTTCCTTCTTTATTTTCTTCTCTCTGAAATCTTCAACTTTATATATATATATATATATTCTAGCTATTAATAGCATCCTCTTTTTTTCCTTCTTTCTTTTCAGGCTGATTTTGTGGACAGTAGCGTATATTTGGAGATGGTGACGGCTGCTCCATGGCAGTGACGATAGTGGGATTCTAAATATCATACATGGATTTGATAATTGCTTAGTTGTTGAGTATGGATTTGCATGTTTGTCGGTGTACAGCTATATCTATACTTTACTGTAAAATATATTGTAATGTATACATATTTTCTGTCATTTCAGTTGTGAAAATCTACTATTTCTAAGCTCTTCTCTCTTGTTCTCATTGAGTTGCAATGTACTTGTGTATATCATAAATTGGTTTGTTCATTTGTTTCTTTCTTCAAACATTGCAGCCGTGAATTTTGTATATGAATCATATTTGGAAACATGTTGTAAGATTTATTGATCATCTGGTATATTTCCAAAAATCAAATGTAGTGTTATATAAGAGTGGGGTCCATAATAAGTACAAATAAACATGTGGTCTGATATATTGGTAATGTTAGTTATTCAAATAACGGGGTGCTATTGTTAATAAACCAATCAATAAATCTATTTTGTTACGGAGGTCCACCAATATGTTTAGTTCAATCCGACTAATACTTACATTATTTTAATGTTGTTATTATAACTAATGATGGCGTGAAATTTCATAAATCATTGTAACCTTTAGTTTAGTTATTTAATGTTAAACACACTCAAACTCATTGTAAGAATGTAAACCCAACGATGTCCCATACCTTATTAAATATTTAAACCACTTTAATCGTTCGTTCATATTAAAATGGTCAAATCCCATTATTTAGATTTAAATCAATATTTTAAATAAATAAAATATTTCAAATAAATGGTTAGAAAAATCCGGGACATTACACGTGGCATTTGGTTTAGCTAATCGGTGAGAACCCCTCACTTTTATTTTAATTTCTATTTGAAATATATACTAGGATGCAGATGGTGCTTAGCAGCACCCGACACCCGTCGTCCACAGACCATGGACGACTTGTTTGATTTTGTGTGTTGTGAAAATTGATTGTGATGTGGAATGAAATAAAATATGTGTTGAAATAAAATATATAATTCATGTGTTGAAATAAAATATATATTCATGTGTTGAAGTAAAATAAATATTCATTTACAAATCGAACGATTTGTTTATGTACACCGATTTGACTAATATTGATTGGGACGATAAATTTTACACATCGCCCAACTGCACAAATAAAATATATGTTTGATTGTTTGAAACCCCACACTGGTGTTGGGATGATATTGACGTACACTAATTCCAATTGTTTAGTTGTATGTCTATCGATTGGTTGACAGACTTTGTAAGCGTTAATTACTTATATTTAATGCTTATGCAGTTGTGTGGTGCACTCTGGATGATGGTTGATTATTTATCATTGCTATTATATACATGTGTTGTATGGAATCCATATAATTAACATTATATGGTAATTGATTGGGCCTCATTCCAATTTAGAAAATAAGGAATATTATAAAAATAAATTCATGTGTTGAATATAATATAAATTCATGTGTTGAATAGAGTAAAAATTCATATGTTGAATAATATAAATTCATGTGTTGAATAGAATAAATATTCATGTGTTGAATATAATAAACATTCATGTGTTTAATAAAAGCCGTGTTGATTAGATTGAAGCCATTTTGACGTGAACGATATTTATATCAATTTTATTCATTTTTATAATGAATATAGAAAAGGAAGAGATTTCAAAATATAACATTTTGAAAATATTATCATTTATATGTTAATGATATGGAATATTCAATTTTGATTTAAAATTGAATATGAAGTTGAAATCGTTTTGAAAATGAATTTAAAACAAATTATAAAATACGTTTTGAAAAGAAATCGATGAAATATATATAATATATTATATATATAATGGCCTGAATAGAACGCGCCGCGCCGCGGTAGTTTGCGAATTTCGACCATTGACTTCGAATGGACATTACGGGAGATCCGACCGTCGGATTCTCTTAAAACCGGAACCATTGGGTTTGTATTGAAAAGAGCTTTCTAACGAATTTTAGAGATTTGAAATCTAACAGTTGGATTTGGAATTATGTCCAAATCAAATTTGGAAAAGGTCGTTGTAAGTGCCGTTCGATGGCCGTTGATGGAATTTGACTGTACGGGCCTTGATAAAATTATTAAAAATAGTAATAATTTGTGTAAAATCATAAGAAATGATTTGTGAAGAATTAAGATGAAAAATTCCAAATTTGAAAAGATAAAAATAGATTTTTATCGAAATGAACTTGTTTTGAACTAGAATTATAATCCCATTTATTTTTAAAATAAATAAATTGGATTTGAAAGGGTTTTAAAAGTAACCAGAACTTCCAATAATTGAATTGGAATGGATTTGAATCGAAATTATCTTTGGAATATATCGATGTTGGATTTTGTGATTATACAGATGTCATTATGATATCGTTATTTCCAATACGATATTTGTTGGTCGTAGAATTTGATATTGAATATAAGACTATATATTTTCTATTTAGAGCCATGTATTTAATATCAAATGGGATTTGGGTTTGTCGTGAATGGTGTCTTCATTAACACTGTTCTTAAACACAGTTGAGAAAAAGATTAAATATTTTTATTAGATTTAATGAATTAAATGATATCTAATTGGAATTGAATTTGAATTGATTTTGGGTTTATCGTGAACCGTGTTTTAAATGACATTGGTTCTTTAACCCAGTTGAAGACAGGATATGATTTCCCAAGTTAAATAATCATTGATAGTGATTATTGGGAAGATTAAAACCAAGTGGAGTTTTAATGAATCTTTAATTAGATTGAAATAATCGAGAATGGAGTTTCACCAGTTTTGCTCCAGGCGATAGTTAAATCTTTAATTAGATTTGAACGTGAAATGGTAATTGAATTTGCCGATAACACCGTGGTGTTAGATATGAAGTATGACTAGTTTTACTTCATGGGATAAATAGATTGGGATTGGGAAATAAAATAAATGATTACTTCGGTGTGGTTCGCTAATCCCAACTAATTTGAATTGATATTCAAAAGAAGATTAAAGAATTTATCTTTGATAAAATTAATGGGAACCTTTCCCAAAGTATAAGAATATTTGAATAAAAGTATATTCTGAATTGGAATGAGGCGTATGTTGTGTTTGTGTAACACTTGTTTATTATATACGCGAGTTATTTAGAAAGACCAGGTTTATCCCATTCTGAATAACTGATTCGACGATGTGTCGAGGATGAAGACGGTGGTCTAAGACCGGAGGTCTTCACATCGTTTGGGTGATTACTGATGATCTTGATTGGGTTGTACACCCTAGAGGAGGGAATCAGTTAGTGATCATCTAGACGTACTTGAAGATCGATGGATATGCGAGGTACAAGGTGCCTCCGGTTTCGTTCAGACCCAGAACGAACTTGTAAATGGACTGTGTGTCTGACATTTGATTTTATTCTGTGTGATTGATTTCTATTAAATATATATCTATTTGGCGGCAGAGAATTTATTCTCTTTCTTAATTCCCTTCTCTGAGACGTACGAGCTCAGAGGTTATATATTGATGGATATCAATCGCATGGAGTGAATTGCCTGTGTGGCATGCCTAAGTGGCAAATGATCAAGGCTTTTGTTGAAAAGCAAAGTCTTGTGGGTGATGATCAAAGTACCGCCTGTGTGGCATAGCTTTGTGTAACGTTAATTCGCGAGCCTCACACCCCAGTTGTGAACCAGAAATAGGAGAGGACATCAGGGAGGGCATGCGTTTCTTTCTAGCTAGGGTGGTGTCAGTGACCTACCAGCCCTGACATTTATATTATTTTCACCTGTGTAGTTGTTGCTGTTGCGAGGCGCCTCGGAAATGCCGGTGACTATGTGGAGTCGATGGAGTCATTTGGCTCATTTACGCCCCAAAGGGCGGGGAAACGCAGTGTTCAGGCATTTTAATCCACATTGGTGGACCGGCCCTGACAATCCAAGGGTCACTCGAGCCCTGATCCTGAGGCTCGGGCTAGACAGTCTCGAATCGGTGAGGACTATCTTTTGCCTCGGTTCACAGATGGTAACCCAACTTCCAATACATGACTTTGCAGTTTTGATTGTAGAACCTATATATGGCGACATAGTGGTATGGGGCACTTATGCCGTCTATGATTGATATTTATGATTGAAATTGTTTTGACACTATACACTTATAGTAATAATAAAACATGAAATTTCACGTACCAAGCATTTTTTTCCTATTATAAGGTAAAATCCTATCATCCGGCTTGTGTTGCATTGTGTGATGGGACCTAGGTCTTATAATAGCTTCATTGTTCTTTATTTAGCATTGCGCTGTTGTTTTATGCACTGGTGTTCTTGGGAGGAAACCCGTTCCGTGTTATACGGCGTGGTCCCTTGATTTACCTAACTTTGAAATAAGAATTAATAACTGTTTTAGTTCTCACACTAGTCACATGATTGACCTGAAGATTATTGTTTTAACCTAAACTCTGGGTGCCCTTATTTTGACACGGGCAGCTAGTAGTTTTGGTTTTGCAGATTTATATTCACAGGATCCTGGTTTACAGCTGGAACGATACTCAGAAAGCTCTGTATCCGTGTATTACTTTCAGTTGTGTTTTGTACTGTTTTTCCGCTGCTATGTAATGTATTGTAATCTCTGATATTTTGTGATGTATATTTTTTATTCATACTCTGTATAATCTTGTATTCTGATGTAATTTTTGTAATAAACAATGAAATGTTTTTCTGTTTGCGTTCCAATGTGGCTTATCCTCAAAGTATCCGCTCTTTCCTTACCGGGAAAGTTACGGGTTCTTATAAAATCAATTACAATCCATATCAATAACCTAGTATATTTGGTTCAATCACATTCCATGTTTTACATATACAATAAAAAGGGAATTTTTATTGTACATAAATTTACTTTGTTGCTTATGACAAATAAAAAGAAAGTTTTTTATTGTCATAACATTTTCTATGTTGAACCTTTTCTATATTTTCTAATGACAAAATAGAAAGAAAATTTGCCCACATAACATGTTACATAATTCTAATGACAAAATAAAAGATAATTTTGTCCATATGACATGTTATAAAATTCTAATGAAAAAATAAAAGAATTATTTACATAACACTTTCTTATGTTCTCTAATGACAAATAAAAAGAGGCTTTACTTGCATAACATGTTCTACATTTCTAATATCATATAAAAAGAAGTATTTATTTTCATGACATTTTCTATGTTGCGAATGACAAATAAAAAGGAGATTTTTATTTGTATACAAATTCCTATATTTAACATAATAAATAAAAGTGATTATTTATTTGTACACAAATTTCAATCTTTAATATGACAAATAAATGTGAATATTTATTTATTGACATATCTCTATTTCAAAACAATTATCAATTTTACATATTCTATTTATACAATAAAAATGTGGTTTTTATTCTTAACATATTTTTATTTTCTATAGTTATCATTTTTACTCTTTTCTTATATACAATAAGAATGTGAATATTTACTTTAAACATATCTTCATTTCAAACAAATGAACATTTTTATTCTACATATACGATAAAAATGTAAATTTTATCGTTAACATATTTTCATTTCAAACAAATGAACATTTTTAATCCTTTCTATATACATGATAAAAATGTAAAATTTTATCATTAACATAATTTAACAATTCTAATTTGTTAAACATGACACCTATAATTTAACAAAATCATATTTTCTACATCGCCAGCCATGACAATGTTTAAATTAACAAAATCATATTTTATACATCGCTAATCATGGCAATGTTTAAATTAACAAAATCATATTTTCTACATCGCTAACCATGTAAATGTTTAAATTAACAAAATCATATTTTCCACATCGCTAACATGACAATGTTTAAATTAACAGAATCATATTTTCTACATCGCTAATCATGGCAATGCTTAAATTAACAAAATCATATTTTCTGCATCGCTAATCATGACAATGTTTAAATTAACAAAATCACATTTTCTACATCGCTAATCATGACAATGTTTAAATTAACAAAATCGTATCGCTAATCATGACAATGTTTAAATTAACAGAATCAGGCAATTTTGTGATTAACATGTTTAAAATAAAAAGAGAATTTTTATTGTAAAACAAATCTAACATTTATGTGATTAACAATTCCTAATCAATCCAATTTCATCCAACGTATCATCACAACAAATCAATCAATTTACATCACATACCATATACAACTGAATTTTTAACGATGTATATATAAATAAATTCCTCAACGAAATAATAATTAATTTTAAATTTAAAAAGAAATATATCCGTGGTTATATTTCTTCTAAATTTGTAGATAGCCCTAAATCTGTTTCAGACTTTTCCATCATGTAGATCTTGAATTTACGGTCGCAGGGCTTTCAGTTTCATCAAATTCTTATTAGATTTGAACTAGTTATGACCAATTAAACATTGCATAAATTAAACGAGTAATTAATGAAATTAATTAATTTAATTAATCTATCTTTAATCCTCACCCCCTTCATTGTTTTTTTCTTCAAGAGAACCCAAAACCCGTCGAGTTGAAATCTTCCATCCCGCCGCCTCCAGAGGCCGTCGGCCTCAGATCCAATGTCGCCCCATCGATCGCCGATCCGACTCCTCCCCGCACCCAGCGCCGTCCCCAATTGGGTGGGCCCAGCCTGACCCGAAAACGCTGTAAAGATAGCGGCTTTGAGTGACAATTGCAAGCAGAGCAGAGCACAAAAATTCATCATGTCCGTATAGAAATAAAGAGCAGGAGAATTTCTTTAATTTCCATGAATTAAGTTGTTGAAAATATGGCATGTATTTTAGAGAGGAGAAGATAAGAGAGAGAGGAATATATGATTTGTTTTCCTTGATTCTTTTTAAGGAAATTTTTCTCCATGAAATTTTGAGATGTAGATCTAGATTAAGGAAGAAGGAGAATTAGAGTTTCCTGATAGAGAATGAGAGATGAAAAGATATATACATAATTTATTTAACTAAGATGCCCCTTTATATTAGGTAAGTTATAAATAAATTAAACGTGATTTATTAAGGCTGAGGTGGCAACATTTTTCTCATGTTCAAAATTCAAAAATAAATCACAAAGAGAAAGAGAAAACAAAGAAAATGAATGCACGAGAAATTGTTTGATGCTAATCGTTATAAATCCGTGTGTCTTCTTTAATTTCAAAACATATAACATTATAATTGTAGGGAACATATTAAATTGCACAGATAAGAATAAGGCAACGAAAATGTCTACAAATACATTCAGATAATGTAAACAAGAATAGATATAGATGGGAATAATAAATATATATATATATATATATATATGAGGATTGTTTGTTTTTAGAGAAAAAAATTACAAGAAAGAAAAACGGGAAAGGAGAATAAGGGAATGTAAATTTAAGGAATAAGAGTACATAAATAAAATAAGATTCATGAAAATATAATGCATGAAAAGAAATTAATAGGATTAAGGTAAAGAAATTAATATAATAAAGGAAAGAAATTAATGTGCACTTAATAAAGAAAAAAAGGAAGGAATAATATGTGAAAGATGAATGGAAGGTAAGAGGAGTGACGTAAGAATAAATAGAAGAAAGAGAAAGGAATTAGAATAGGTAGAGGGTGCATTAACTCTTCATGTGTTTTGTCTTAATGCGTTTTTTATTTTTATTTATTTAAGACTTATAACGTTAAGAAATAAATGAAAGGGATGAGAAAAAGGTGTAATTCTAATAAAGAAACTTTCTCTCCATTTGTTTATTTTAGAATATTTTTATTATATTTAAATAGAAATGGGTAACATATGCATTAAATAGGAAACAATGAATGTTACATTAACGGAGAAATAGAATGAAGAGAAAGAAGCAATGAATTTGAGGAAATTAGAAAAGGAATAGGGAAGAAAAGTAAACTTGCATGAAATGTGAACAGATAGAAAAAAAGTTTGTGTAATTTATTTAAAAAAACTTTTTAAATCCAATAATTTAATTTGATAATGGATTTTTTTTTTAATTCTGACGCATTTTCTAACAAAAACTTCCTTAAAGTAAATTTCTAATTTTCCGGGTTGTTACATTGTTGGTCCCGTGGGATGGAGGAGGCTAGGTCAGTCAAAAGATGGTTATCAATTCAAGGACCAAGGTGACTTTGATTTTGCAACGTAATAAGGGATAGAGGAAATGTCTCAAGCAAATGTCCGAGTACCAGGCACTATGTCGCTGAGGTAACCCACGCTATACTCCTTGGAAGTGATCGAACGACTTTTATCATAATGGTAACTATACCTGAAATTGGCACAGGTGGGTCTTGCTTCATGCTCCAATTCCAATTCCATGGCTATTTTCCTAAACTGGCTTCACTTTTTCGTTTTGAGATTCCTCTTTTCAAATTGAATTCAGCAACATTAACTCAGCCATGCTCTTAAAAGTAGCTCCATTAGATAAACATCTCAAAGTAATGTGCTTCAAAGAAGGATTTACTCCCTCACCTTCTTTAGTGTTGTATTAGTAAGATCAAAACCACACTTTTCTAATTAATATCACATACTCTTTGACATTGTTGTCACCTCGCACCAGATGAATGAACTTCTCTAGCTATACTCCCCATTTTTCCTCATAAATAAACTTAGTCTTAAGGTGCCTTTTGAAATTATTCTAAAAAATCCTAGTCTTATGTGTTTCAATTGTAACAAACTTCCACTAAGTTAAGTCATCTTCTTACAAGTGCCGCAAAGCTAATTACCTCTTAGTTGTATCCTTCACATCCATGATAGAAAAAACTTATCATAATCCCTTAATCATGGTCGTGTCTCGACAAATAAATTTTTCATTATTGACTTGGGAAATATTGACATAACTTAGGAAAATAAAAAATATGTGCAGTGACTAACGTTGGCTCTACGGGTCCTCTACTGGTGTTAATTTCTATGTAGCTTGTTGCTTGAATATATCAATGGAATTATAAAGGAGTGTCTTACTCAAAACCTCGACAACCTCACTAGAAGTATTTTTATTTAGTTTTTCGTTACCACTCATATGTAAATAGAAATTATTAGCAACTTTCCTTGGATATTAGTAAGCATTAATGGAATGGCGTTGTTTGCCTTATATATAATCTAAATTTGAAAATATAAAAGTATGTTATCTTAACACTCCAAGAATCCTAAACATAAACTCTAATACCAAATGTGACAATTTGCATCTCCATACACACTTATTCAGAGCTTAAAGTTGGGAACTCACACTATGCCAAGAAGTATGAATGGTTGGAGTTTTAAAACATTTCATAATAGAGTAAATTATAAATCTAATTCATTCTAGGCTTTTGGATCTCATAACAAAAGGATATATAAAAAATACTAAAAATAAGCAAGTCGGATAATAGCCTCAACATAACGTAATCTATGCAATGATGTCTTCAAATAATGACATAAAGTCTAATTTAATAGAATGCCATAGTATAAAGCAAAGAAGAATAATTGTAAGTAATATACCTTTAAGCGCCAAATCTTCTCCTCTTTGCACTGTATATTAGCCAAATCACAGATGAAATGGTTCTCCTGTAGTAGGCGTGAAAATAGAAGAAAAGGAGTGGATTAAACATATGAATGAATTGTATTACTATTATATGATGTTTAGAAGAAATTAATTTCATCTACAATTTACGAAATCTAGGTATCTATTAGTGTTCGCGTAGTACATACGAAATTTTTGTTGCTTTGCAAATACAATTATAATTATTATTACATGTACGTTAACCACTTCTTACAAAGGTTTCCAACTGTAGTTTACAACCAATAACTACTAACTTTGGGCCAATTTATAATATGATCCCAACAAAAGACTTTCTAATGTTATATTTAATATATTAAGGACAAATTGTATATATTACGCATACACACTTAGTGAACGTCACATTGGCTAGGCTCACGTCAAGTATACATTCTTGTAGGTTTTTGGCCTATCGAAACACTCATGTCACGTTCTCAAATTTGAACCTCCCTTATGCTCTTTAACATTCAACTTGAAGCTAAAAAAATACTATAATGATTTCCCATAGGTTTGACCATTATTCGGCTGTATATCCTTACTATTGCATACATCTCCATCTCTCATCCTCGATTCTGACATGTTTAATATATGACCAAGCATGCCCTAATAACAATAAGAACTGTTTCCATCGCATGTCTTGTAGAGTTTCACATTACGCCCACCATGAAATGTAAATCTATAGGGTATTGTTATTAACACTCCATTTTCTGTTAAGGGGGGAAGGGTCAAATTTTAAGGGCACTCTACTTTTTTTTAAATTGTTAGAGGGGGGCAATGTTAATGACTAGTTTTATTTTACTTCTTAAGCTTTTACCCTTACTTCTAAAAATTACTCACTGTAAAATCATTAGTCCCCTAAATCACAAAAATCCTAAATCGTTTCAACTGCAAATAACTCCAGGGAAAAATCAAAGAAAAATGGTGAGAACGAAGCAAACTTCACTATCAGATCGTGGGATAGCGAAGAAGCTAATCGAAGGGTAGTGATATTGATCTTCGTTCTTCTATATTTTGATGGTTGTAGTTACATTTCTTCATTCTAAAAGCCTCGTTTTTTGTGTAATTAATCGAATCAGCTCATCGAATTTTGAAAATTTTAGGGAATTACTGAATGCAATTTTTTCGGTAGGGGGATGTTGTGATAATGATTTTAGTTCGGTCAAGGAGGTTGATTTCTCCACGGCTAATGGTGTTGATTAACCATTAAAATATAGATTAATGAACATAAGAGTGAAAATTAAGCCTAGATGGGTAGTAAGGTAAAATTACATTTATTTGTTAAGGGGCTACTTTCACATTGGTACTCCTCTTAACAATTTTTTTAAAAATAAAAAACTGGCCCTCTCTTAACAGTATTTGGAGTGTCAATAACAATTCCCAATCTATATATGTCATCCAATATAGAAGTAATACTTCCTGTTACACCTGCTCCATAAAGCTATAAAAGTTCCTAAAAGTCAAGAAAGTAGGAGCGACACCCTTGATTCTCCCTACTTAGCTTGCATCAGATCCAGGTTCGACCTGGAATTACTGAACAATTCATTTGATTTGATGTTTAAGCTGTTAAATGCATGTTTGATAAGAAATATGCATAACTTAGATCTATTTTAAATCTAATATTGACATTTGTTGTATTAACTTTTTGGAATCTTTTAATTTAAAAAGAATTGTACGTTAACTGTAATTAATGAGTTATTAATAGAAAAGTAATGTTTATGTTAAGTAAAAAGGAAGTTTTAACAAATTAATTAATTGAGTTTGGGATTGTGCGTTAAGAAAAAAACATGATTTTTAAATAAGTGAATTTAGAATCCACATTTATCTTTATGTTATATAGTAGTGGTCATGTCATGTTTCTTTTAATTTATTGTGTATTGATTAACAAGTATGATTTAAATATATTAGGGTTACCAAGGGTGGCCTATGTTTTGAGATTTGATTGCTTTACTTGCAGTATTTGTTAGTAGGTTTTCAAGTGTCATATTTTAAATTGTCTCTTTATTTCCTTTATTAATAATATTTGCTTCTGTTCAACTCTTTCTTTTGTTAAAATTTCCAAGTTTCAATTTACGCTTCCATTTATATTATTTCATTCATTTCCATCGTTTCTATTCATTCAAGCCTAACTTCTCATGATTATGGTCTTCTCCGTTTCAATCCTTTACAAATTGTGAGTGGAGTATTTTGTTTGTCAAAATTTATCTAAATAAGAAATTTTTTTGAAAATCCATTTTGGCCAAATTTTGAATTTAAGTACAAGTTTTAAAATTTTAAAAAGTTGAAATTTTACTTATAAATTAACCTTGACTAAATTCTGAGTTGACTACTACTTTAGTTTCATGAAAATCTGAGTTCTAGAGCTCCAAATTACCTTTTACAATGCAAAATTGCGCAAATAGATGATGTTTGTACATGTATTTCTCGTTTCTCCTTCCTGTCCTTTTTATTTGTTGTTATTTCTTTTTGGACTGTGAATTATTTTGGGCTTTGTGGTCCAATAGCCAAAATCTGTAGATTTCTTACTTTATGATCCTGAAGGGACTCTACTAGTGAGAAACTCTTCAGATCAATCATGTACTTTCCTCTTTTTCCTCATTCCATCTCCTCTATAAAATTTTCCTTAAAATTCTTAATCTCGATCTTCCTCTCTCATTTTTCTTCTTTGTATTGTTCTAATCCATTCTTCCTTCTCTACATAAATCAAAAACAAATTCAAATCTAAGCTTCTCTATCTTCCTCCTTTCAAAACTCTAAACCAAAAATACCAAATTTTAACCTTCTTCCGTCCTTTACTCCTCCTCCCCTTCCCTTCCACCACCATTTGAGGCATTCTAACTACCTGAATCCCTTGCTACACTCATTGGTCGCACTACATAGTCACGACTTGAACCCAAATTCCATAAAACCCTAATCTTATTTCCTTTTCTCCTTTGATTTTCTGTATTTTTTCAGAATTTGGACTCATCTTCCTATAATTATAACTTTCTTATATGAACCCAAATATTCCTTTTCCTTTATTCGTATTAGATAAAATTGAAATAGCTACAACTTTCATGTTGATTTTTTCTATATTTTGTACTTTTCTGTGTCAAAATCATGAATCATTCAGACAATTTTCAAAACCGGGTTTTTAAATTCGAAAATATCCTTTATTGTTTCAGTTGTATCTCCCTTAAAAATTTTAAATAATATTTTTTTTTAAATGGAAGAGAAGAATTTTCTAAAAAGTTTTTTGAACTACTTTTCCTAGTTCTACGGATAACATATTCAAAAACTTACTTAAAACGTTTAAAATTTTATTCTTTTTTTTTTGTAAATTTTGTGAAAATCAAAAATCATCCTCCCTAGCCATAACTTCTCTACTCTCTTCTTCTAAATTGTTTAGAGCGACGTTGCGTATTCTTTAATTAGCATAACTATCTCTTTTTTGTCACAAAAGGAGAGAACCACTCAGTCACGACTGACATTGTTTTGTTAAGTGAATTTATTTACATGAAATGTCATTGTAAATATTTGTTATAGATTTAGATTTGTTATTATTGACATACAACACAATATTTTGTGATGTTAAAATGTAAATATTCATTTATGATGTATATACTATGATTGACTTATGACCCTTGAATTATATGTTGTGTGACATGTGCTGATTGTATGTTGTTACATGATGTGTTATGCTATGTACATATATTGTTCTCTCACTGCAAGTTCGCAAAAATAACTGCTATGATTATATGATTGTCGATATGATTAGTTGTTTATTTAAATTATTCGATTTATTATGTTATCATCCCTGCTATCACACTTTAAGTTCTCGATACCATATGCAGTATATGAAACTATTATAAAATTAAGTTGGATATGGTTTGAAATGGGTAAACATAATAATTTAAATTGTTATTTTGAATTAGTCAATGTGAATAATTAATTTAAACCATTAAACCGAATAGATTTATGAAATGGTTTAGAATTGAAATTTGATTTTATGTTTTAAATTTGAACTATTTAAAACTTAAGTTGATTTGAAATTGAAATTTGAAACCTAAAGTAATGTTAATTCAAATTTTGTAGAATTGTGGAACTTTGGTTCGGACTAGATTAAAAATCAGTTAAAATTAACACCAACTTAAATTAGATTATTTATTTAAACTAATTTCTCTTACTATAATTTTTTATTACTAAAAGTTATTTTGTAACTATTTTAATATAACGAGTTTGTAAATTAAATTTAACTATTACATACATTTTATAACTAATTTAATTAAACTCTTTTATAAATTTAGCTATTAAACCTATTTTTATATCAACATTTTGTATTGAGTTTAACTATTTTAAAATAAAACTATATTTTTAATTTGAGCAATTAAGTCCTAGTGATTGAATATTAAGATTTCTTGTAATAACGATATTTAAGACATAGAAATCCAAAACATAACGAACTATCTAAAATATGGGATTACGAATGTGAACTTGAATCCAATATTTGAAGTTGAATTTGGATTTTTATTTGAGTCGGCCTATTAAATTGATTTGGAAAATGATAACGAAAATTTATACTTGAATTGAACCAATTTAAGGCATGAAATATGATGTTTACTTAAAATTGATATTTCACTGATTTAATTGTTTGTATATTGTCTTGAACATTTCGCTTAAGTTAATTTACTTGCATAAGAATGTTAGCCCTGACTTTAATGTTATGTTTTTGCATGATGCTCAGGTCAGACCGAGTATTTCAGCATTTTGATGAACTTTATTATTTGAATACAAAGGCGAAGTTGAAGATCGTATATAATATTTTATTTACACTACATTATTGGTATTTTTTGTGTAATGACCTATTATTTGGAATCATTCAAGTCGATATTAAAACCAACTCAAATCGTTCGAACCAGTAGATTGTTATTACTATAGGGTTCAATAAGAATCAAATCACAAACATAGAAAAAAATAGTATCTCACAGTGGAATAAATTTAAATAATATACCAGAGTTTACATAAATAAATACATCGAAAGTTTAATATATTTGATTTTATAATACATACGAAATTGACGGGAGTAGAAATAAGTAGATGAGTCTTAAGAAATCTCCAGGTCCAAAGGGTAAGATATCAAAGTTGTAATACTCGGTCTGACCAGAGCATAATGCAAAAACATAAAATACTCGAATCAAGACCAACATTTTGATATGAGTGAATCAACTCATGTGAAATGCCCAATGAAATGCATTAATAACTTAGAGGGAGTTTGGGATTTCCGTCCTTTAAGGACTCGTGGAACTATATACATATAAGATGACAAGCTATTATAATAGTTTTAATTAAGTAAAATAAATATAAATGAAGTGTCGTAAGCAGAGTTACATTTTTTAACCTTACACTGTTTACAGACATTGTCATACACACTGCATATAAAACACCAGTACGTCATTAGATAGGGATGCACTATGATACGACAATTCCAAATCAAAATCATAGAGGGATCTATTAGGATAATATGACAAGGCATCAAGGCTATACCCAACGGTAGGATTCAACCGAATTGCAGCCCCCAAGCTAGTAGTGACCCATTGCTGCAAGTACCACCCACCCCATGCAGCACTCCCATAAATCAAAGATGGCTACAAATTAATCACAAAGTAAGACATACGATATCAAAGAAGTGTGTCCGGTCGAAGGTGCGACCTCGCTTGGCCTGGGTATGGCTCATGTTTTGGTCATTCTAATTATAACACAAAGGTCAAGGACAATCATCATCATTCTCTTACTTTATTCCAGCCGTGTTCTCCCAACCATTCTACTTTGTTTGAATTTTCCACCACATGCACAATTGTTAAAGTGATATCGGTATTAGCTGACAGTATCACAATATGGACTTCGATCTCTTTAACAGCCCAAACACTTATTTCACATCGTGGCCATTAAATTTGAAGTCATGTTCGACATTGTAAATCGATTGACGTCAAGCATCAATTTTTTTTAATCAATTTCTCAAACCAATCCAATTATTCTATATCATCTCAAATTTTTAATTTCAAATTCATGTTCAAAAATCGATTCATTATCAAAACCTCACATTCAATTTGGATTAAACATCGCAAATATCGTTATTCAATTGAATCTTTTTTACTTAGTCATTTCAGATTTAATTTTCTCGGATTAGAATCATATACTTTTATTTTATATAAGTTAAATATGAAATATCTTAAGTAAAATAGTTAAGTTTATATACAATAGTTTAAGTAAAATGGATAGATTCATATGAAATAGTTGTAAAATAAATATGTTTCGTATAAAATAGTTTAAGTAAAATAAGTGGTTTGGTATAAATTATTCTATGTAAGATAGTTAAGTTTTTTTTTTTGAAAATTGGTTCACTTTATTTCTAAAAAGCAGTACAGATAACAGGTTAGCATGCTAACCTATACATAATAAAAGAGGAAAATAACAGAAGATACAAGTAACTGTAAAAACCAAAATAAACAAAAAACTAGCCCATAAAGAGACCTACATCACACTTAAGTGCAAACAATGCACTAACGACCCCTAGCCATCAACCCGTAATACAGAATTAGTCTTCTTCATGCATATTGGTATCATGTAGATTTAATCATTGTTCTGAAGTGAACTCCTCCATCCAAGCTAGGCTGGCTTGCAGCTCTTAAAATTATATTGATTCAGCCATATTTGCTAATGAAATCATCCAAGCTAAACTGGCTTGCAGCTCATAAAATTATATAGATTCAGCTATATTTGCTAATGAAATCCCAAAATACATACAATTCCAAACATAGGTCTGTTGATGAAACATAGACGCCTATGAATCAATCCTATTGCTAGATTCGCCAATTTAATATATCTGTATGAAGCGGAAACTATATCTTCCTTTTGATCCAGGCATAACATGCCAATTCTATGCTTCTGCTCTTTAATCATGCGCTTGCTCCAGTAAAAACAGAAATACTGAAGCTGCTTATGAAATTGCAGCCAACAAAACAGATCATTATATCATCATAGGCTTTAAAACTCAATACGATCCAATCCATTTAAGTATAGCAGAAAGCTTTGGATGTACTAAATTCTGAAATAATCATCATGAATAGTTTGAAGATAATATGGAGAAGGAGACTACTGCTTCGTTACAAACCACTTCGTTACAAACCAAATACCATAACCCATATAAACTATATCCCCAAATGACTTCAGATCGAAGACCAACCAAACCCAAAAACTCCAACTATGCAAATATTCTAAATATTAGATCTAAACACATACCAGATCTCAAAAATGTTGAGGTTGTTCCACCATATTCGAATCGACTGTGGATCAGTTTTTAGGCATAGATGCGTAGGAAGATCTGGGATTGACCATCCGCTATTGCAGAAATTAGAAGATAATAACCGTAAAATAATTAGTAGATGTAAAACATAGATCTGAAGCTTGAGTATATTTGCGCTTTGTAGAAATTAGGGTTAGAAGTAGAAATGAAATTGGGGCTACACGATTGACAAAAAATAAAAGGCTTGAGTAGATCTGGCGGTTTCGATCATCATGAAATCAGATAGAAAAAAAGGTATTAAATTAGATAGAAAAAAGAGGGTGAAATCGCAGCGTGATTTAAGTTGTGAATATCGTAAAGAAAGGTTGTCGGAATGGAAATCTGATGGAAGACAGATGGAAATCTGATGGAAGACAGATGGAAATGAGATGAAAATCGAATAGAAATCAGATGGGAGGAGGAAAAAGGAGAGACTCACGCATGAACGAAAGCAGGCAATAAGGCCTGTCGCCATGGACAAGTTCTCCTCTCCTTCTCAAGATAGTTAAGTTTTATATACAAAATAGTTTAAAAAAGATCGATAAGTTTAGTATAACTAGATTAAGAAAATAGTGGTAAATATATATTAGTCGTATAATAAGAAAATACTAGCATAAAAAATAATCCAGTCTGAACCAGTTACCCATAAATCCAAAATTCGACTTAGTCGTTAATCCGATTTTGAAGTTGAATTCAATTTAACGTAGGACTCAATTGGTATAAATTTCTACTTTAAAACCAAGTGGTCAAGTTGGATTATAACGTGAGTTCCCTTTTAAATCCTTAACTTAAATTTGGTTTGAAACTTAAATTCTAAATTCATTTCACATCATTGGTTTTAAACCAATATTCCATATTCTCAAGTATTAAGTTCTAATGCTAAAATCAATTCTTAAAAGTTTAACTTTATCATTTGAATCCATTTAACCATAAATCCAAGAAAATTCTTGTGTTAATAAACTCAAATTTAATAACTTTACACCGATTTAATTTTTAAATTTTTAAAAAATCCGTAATCACAATTATCTTTAACCATTTAGAACAAAAAAACAAAATTTTCAAATGAACAAAACCCAATTAATGTTCATTTATGTTTAATTTATGCATTCAAATTTAATTATTTTAAAATATTAGTTCAAGCTTAATTATAAATTAAATATCAAAATTAATTTTGGAAAACCAAAACATGGCTATAATGTTCTAAAAATAAAAATAACTCCTAGTAATAACTCCTCTGTAATAATTCCTGAAAATACAACAATCTGCATCTAATATCTCCTCTGTAGCGGATAAAGATGGTGCAATGTGTTATGATACTGATGCAGTGCAAGCCGCTTTTCTGGATTACTTCATCTTCACTCTTGGTAATAACTCTAGATCTCCTGTTTTTCTGGAATCATTCACAAATGTAAACTTTCACTCAATTTCTGATGAGTTCAAGGTTAGTTTAATATCGGAAATTTTGGATGAAGAGATAGTTACTTCCCTATTTTCTATGAAATCCACTAGTTCTCCAGGTCCAGATGGGTTTAATGCACATTTTTTAAAAGATGTTGGTCAGTGGTAGATGTGTTTCTCATAAAAGCAATCAAAAACTTCTTTATGCATAGTAAGATGTTGGGTGGGATTAATGCTACTAGGCTTGCGTTGATTCCAAAAGTAGATATGAAAGATTCAGTTACACAATTTCGACCGATAGCTTGCTGTAATGTATTATATAAAAGCATTGCTAAAATCATGGCTACTCGAATGAAGAAAGCACTCTCTAATGTTATATCACCGAATAAAAGTGCTTTTATAGCTAAAAGAGATATCGCGGATAACATCATGCTAGCTAATGAACTGTTGAAGGGATACAACAGAGTGGCAATTTCTCCGAGATGTGTGCTTCAACTGGATATACAAAAAGCATATGACACTGCTAGATGGGATTCTATTATATATATCTCTACAAAATGAATTTCCCTACTCCATTTTTAAGTGGGATCTACACTTGTATCTCTATTGTCCATATTTCACTAAGTATTAATGGATCATCTTTTGGATACATCAAGACTTATCAAGGCTTAAGGCAAGGGGATCCATTATCCCCATATTTATTTGTATGTGTCATGGAATTGTTTACAGCCTTATCTAGTAAAGCAATGATAACTAATCAAATTGACTTCCACCCATACTACAAAAGATCCAACATTTGTTCAATGCTTTTTTTTTTGATGACCTCCTACTGTTCTCTAAACCAAATGTTAAATCGATTAATGGGATCCTTCAAACCCTAGAAACTTTCAAGCTCCTGAATGGAATGTCAATTAGCAAATCTAAGTCTACAATTAAATGTGTTGGGGATACTGATCAGCGGAAAATAGAAACATGTGCACTGTCTATGCTTTCTACCATGCAGGATGATGATCACTATCTAGGAGCACCTCTCCAGATTGAAAGCTTTCCAGTACTTGTCACTTATAGAGAGAATCATTTCCAGAATATCTACTTGGCATTGCTCAAAATTCTCTATGGTTGGTCGTCTAGTTATTGTGAAGGCGGTCGCAATGTCTATGTGTATACATTACGCAAGACTCTTTATCCTCCCGACCAAAGTGATTGATATGATTAATGCGGCTCTTGGACATTTCCTTTGGCATGGTAACCCGTATTCAAAAAAACTGATTCCGATATCATTTAAGAAGGTATGCATTCCCAAAGATGGAGGTGGTCTTGGAGTGATGAACTTGAAAGCTTGTAACATAGCTGCTCGGTCATCCAGAGTTGACAAATTGTTTTCATATGAGCCAAATTTATGGGCATCTTGGTGTCGGAGCAACTTGATTAAAGTTTGTAACTTCTGGGTTATGGATACTTCTCTTGACTGCAGTTGGACATGGCGTAATTTGCTGAAGCATGGGGAGAAATTCCTTCCTACCTTTCAGTATGGTTTAAAAATAAAAGGTATGTATCTTTCTGGTTTGACCCCTGCGTAGCGAGTGGTAATATACTTGCAAATTTTGTTGATTATAACAATAGGAGACTGTCTGGTATAAACGAAGAAGCTCTATTTCTTCTGTCCTTGTGAATGGTTCATTATATCTTCCTCACTGTAGTTCTTCGATTGTAAGATCAGTGTGGCAGTATATTCATAACTCCGCTTTACCTTCATTTAGCACGCATGCTTCATGGATGGGGAAGCCTCATTCGAGCTGCACTGTATATGGTGTATTAGTGGAAAATTATGTTTTGTTTCCCTGGTCCGCTAGAATTTGGATGTTGAACTCGCTACCTAAAGAGAATATAATTATGTGGCGAATTTTGCAAAATGGAATGCATACTAAAAAGAAGTTGAAGGATTTGGGAATCACTGATGATGACACGTGTGCGTTATGTTGTACCATGCATGAAACTGCATCTCACATGTTCTTTGAATGCGAGTACACTAGCTATGTTTAGAGACATGTTTTACACTTTGGTCTGCACTCTCTAGTTGCTGGGTTGGCTCAAGAATTGTTACTCATTTTCAATGCCACTAGATGGAAGAATATCAGTGGGTGCCTGCTATTGAAGGTGCTAAAGAAGTCATTATATCTCCTTTAGATGAAGCAGAACATTAGGGTGTTTGGAGGTGTATATTCTTCTAAATAAGTAATAGTCCAATCTATTATTGGTTGTATTTGATTTGCTTTATTTTTTTGTTGTATATTTGAACTTTTATTCTTATTAACAAATATGGTAGGGACCATTCAATCCCGCTTGCTATGCAAAAAAAAAAAAAAAATCAAACATAAAATTTGATTTAGAAAATCGTGCTAGATATTCACATTAAATCAATTTTTTTTAAAACTATATGTTCAAGATAAAATTATCTCATAACCAAAATTTGAACAAAGATCCTTAAATTAAATTTCAAAATAGATTCATATTTATAAGATGTAGAAAATAATTTTTTTTTTTTATTGTTCATGGGGTCCATATATAATTTCTATCCTATGGTCAAGTGATATGGATGTATATCATTTTAATCTGATTTAAAAATTCGAATTCCCAATATATATCATTCTAACCCGCATTATAAATATAATCAAGTTTACTTCCTAAATCTGTACAACAGTTCTGGTATGTATCATTTCAAAGCATAGTGATTTTCGCTAAATCTATAGGGAACTTGCAGTGTGAGAACAAAATAAAATAAATATAGACACTAGAAATATTACATAGAAATCATAACAAATCGGTTAATCACATAGTAAGTTATATCATGTCATTTATGTCACATGCATACATGTCACATGTGCATAAGTCCTATAACAATATATCGTGAATTTCTAATGCAATCCTAGCATTTCGTTTATCATTTCAAAAGATTTAATTCACTTGATCAAAATGCTAGTCGTGAATGAGTATATTTTCCATTCGCATTTTTAGATATTGGCGAAGAGAATGGATTTAAACTAATACCAAACAATGTTTGATTTTAGTTTAAAATTCCAATCGGCTCAGGATTCACCAATTCAATTCCATAATGTAGATTACGTTCCTATGAGTTCAAAGCGATGAATGGCTTTCAATTTGAACCTAATTTTAATAAGATATTGAATTTATTAATTCTTAATTAAATAAAATACTAAATTAAGCTTAATTACATGATTAAATTCCTAACTACCCATAATAACTTCATCTTCCCTAATGAGGAGAAAAGCAAAAAAAAAAAAAAACGAACATGTACCTTATCACTGTCGTGCTTCCTTTTCCAGTCTCCTCCTAGCACCTCACACCCGCCACCGTACGACATTCCGACTTCACTATTATGTTCTCCTTCACGAACCATACCTCTTCGTCATGGGAATACCATGATAGCACTTTCTCCTTGAAACGCGTTATCGAACGATGTCAATCTTTAACAGTGTTGAGCGACACTTCTTGTCTCTGATCAATGCCAAAGTTCGGGCGTAGATGCCTTATTCCACCTATAACTTAAATCTGATCTCTGATTAAGCTTATCATCTCACTGTAGGATAGGAACGACGTCTTAGCTTCACTGTAAGCCGACTTCGAGTTTGCGCGTGTGTAACACCCCACCTCCGCCAATGCCACTCTTGCAAGTACACTAGCTTTGGAGGGGCGTTAAACGAGGTAAACATGCATGCAGATATCACAAGATAGAACATATAAGTAAAAGCAAAGTAAATAAAGCAGCGGGTAAAAACTAACATTTCAAAACCATAGTCAAGTTACATCAAAATACTGAGTCATTATTTTCCCAACAAAACAAAGTCTAGAAAACATAAACTGAAAACTGGAAACAACATAAAGTAACTATCCCCAAAGCAGAATAAAGCCATAGCATGCTCAAGTCCAAACCATACATGAGCTATCCAGAAAAGCAGTTAAAGATCCGAGCTAGGTACCAGTGTTCCCACCCTGTAAACCTAGGGGGGGGGGGAACGGAAGAAAAGAGGCAAAAGAAAACGGGTCAGTCAAAAAGACTGGTAAGTCCTACCTACTATTAGTATAAAAACTAATAAAGTTAACTGGACATGTAAAGCAGAGATGAACATAGGATGATAACTGGCATGGTGAAAAGTTAACAAGATAGATCAAGTGTGGCATCGCATATACAAGGTTAAGTTGCACCAAGTGTGTACTAGTAATCCATGTCAAGTATAAACAAGAAATGATCCCTTGGCCCAATCTTGGCCCAATATCCCGAGATGACCTAGATCAAGGTCCAACAACACGGTCTAGTCGATCGGCTTCCTAAAAGCCTAACTCGTCAAGTGTCGGTGTCATACGGCCCAATCACGAAGTGTAGTCAAACTGTGCTAGGTCCACCCTAGGGTGTATCAAGCCCTATGGTGCCAACCACGGACACAAATCAAGCACGCACAGTCTAAACCTACTGGTTCCCGTGTCTGCTTTTTCAACTCCGGACTATGTGCACGACCATAGTCCGCCTGAACCTACACCGGCGCACCTACTCAGCCGTCGTTTTGGTCGCTTACATGTCAGCCCAGTAATCGTGCCCCACCCTAGCCTAGTCCCTAGGGTATCATGATACAATAAAGAGGGTTACTGGTGAAAAGGACCACGTAACTAGGGTTTCTAACGGGTTAAACGTGGTTAACAATACTCAATCAAGTTGGTTAATTGTACCCAAGGTTCATGACTTAACCCTATCAACCCATCGTGTTTAATCGGTTAAGTATTCAAGTGGTCCATGACTTAACCCTATCATGTGGCATTAATTAATTTAATGCACCCAACCTCTCACATTAGACCTTGTTGTGGTTACTAGTTAAGCCGGGCGGGTCTGGGTGGCTTTACACCACAACTTGGTCTAACCTCGGGTTTCAAGTGCGACATGACCAACTACTCACATTGGGTCCTATTGCTTGTAGACACTAGTTAAGCCGGTCGGTTCCGGGTAGATTTATACTACAAACTCAACCCAACCTCGAGTTGGCCATTCTCATGTTTTCTAGAAGTCATGTCCAAGTTCATGTTCATATTTCAAGCATAATCACATGTCATATTTCATGTCATCTTTTCAAGTCATGTCCTTATGTCATTTTAGTTTACCCATAACGTAACCCCATCGCATGTAAGTTCGCATAGACGAAAATAGATCTCAAAGAGGGAACTTAGAAGCATGACATAATTAATAAGGTTTGGGCCACAAGTTAATCATGGTGGCATATGAGGAAAATGTGTTCATAAACTTGCATATTACATTATAGGCCTCAAAACAAGCATGATATCAACTTTAGGAAAATAGATGAAACATGGTCATAAATGACATAGGATGATAGCAAGTGATTCGCATATAACATCATATGCAAGATAACATAAGGTTTATGAAAGATCATAAACTTGCATATTACATTATGAGCCTCAAAACATGCATGATATCAAACTTTAGCAAATAGGTGAAAAATGATCATAAATGGCATAGGATGATAGCTAGTGATTCGCATATAACATCATATGCAAGATAACATAAGGTTTATGAGGATTTCTATGTTGCTTTATGCAACATTTCCAATCAAAGCTCATAGCTTTCTATGCATAAGGTCAAGGTGATAGCTTTACAAACATGCATAGAATAAATCTATGCACAACATGATAGAATCAAAGCACATATCATACTTAGGCCCAAACTCAACTTGCAACATGTCATATTTAACTTCATAGTTAGAATGTAAGAGTAGTATAGGGCTTATAATGCTATGAAGACTTATAAAATATAAATAAGATTGAGACGAAGCCACTAGCAACTCTAAAACTCCCAAATGATAAGCTTCAATGAAAACCCTTGAGAAATAAGAAGAAGATCCTTGCTTTGATGAAGAAAGATTGAACTTTGGCCTTGAATCAAGCTTAGAAACTCTCAAACAAGCTTAGGAACTCTCATATGAATGAAGATGGAGGCTATGACAAGAGCGTGGAGGCCATGATTAAACATTTTGTCATAATCTAGTTGTAGGATTGATTTATGATGGTTTAGGCTAGGTATTAGGGTCCTTTTATAGAAGTTTAGGTTAGTTTAGGCCATAGGATTAACCCTAACTCAGATCTGGGCCATTAAAATCCGTCACAAGCCTCCAAACATGTCTTGAGAAACAAGTCAGGTGCACCCAGGCCAGACTGGCCGACCACCCAGGTCGACAAGGGTGTCGACTGGGCAGTCGACACAGCCTGGGGTGTGTCGACTCCCAAGTCGACTCCCCAGTCGACTTGGGGTGGCGGGAATTTTTCCCGCCTGCCCTGCTCAGGTGAATTTGAATTTCTGAATTCAAATTTGAACTTGAAATTTTCTGAAAACTTCGACGGGCCATAACTTGGTCATACGGACTCCGATTTTCGAAAACTCAGACTCTATTTCGCGTATTTTTCCGAGACGAACGCAATGGCACAGCTCGTTTCCCTTGATTCAGATTTTATCATTTAATTCTGCCTTGATTTATGTTATAACTTGTTATTCAAAATATGGGTTGTTACATCGTCCTCACCTTAAAGGATTTCGTCCCTGAAATCTCTAAGTTAGGAAGAACGTGTAATGACCCGTATTCTACACATCATAGATTTGTAGAATATTTATTTCTTTCCCACGTGAAGTCGTATGGTCATGTAACTTTGGGAAACATCTATTAGAGTCATTTCCCATGTTCATGATTTTTGTTGATTTTTGAATGACCATTTTGCCCCTAGTCGGTACTGTTTTGGCCATAACTTTTGATTGGAAAGGAATTTTGACCTGAAACCACTTCCAATTGATTCGTTTGATGGTTTCTCTTTCCGTAGAGTGGTCATAGTAGTCAAACGGACTTACCGTTTGGGAGATATGGCTGAAACAAGGTTTGGAGGGTGAAAAACTGCTTAACCGGGCCAAATCGGGTGATTAGTGAGTAGGCCCATAACCCATTTCGGGATTAGGGTTATGGGAGGGCTGAAATGAGATGGAGAATCATTCCATTTCAGTTTTCTAGCCTCCACTTATCACCAAGGAACCCTAAAAATGGCCTCCAACCTCTAAATCACCTCCAAATCATCTTTTGGTCAAGGATTTGGCTTAGCAACTCCTAATCAAGGAAGATCTTCACCAAAGCAACAAAGGAGCTGCTGTTTGGCATTGAGATTCACATCAAATCAGAGATTTATTTCAGATCTTAGTTTATTTTGTGGCTAAGGTGAGTGATTTGCATAGTTTTGCACTAATTATGGCTAATTAGGGGTGATTAGTGTTAATTAGCGAATTTAAACATGATAAAATTCTGGAAAAATGTTTATAAAATTCAGAATGATGTTTTAGACCTCTGATATGAATTTGGGTTAATTTGGTTAAGTTTTGTTAGTCCTATCATTAGTTTCACCTAAACATGCTTAAGGGGAAAATATGGAATTTTGGGTATGTTTGATCCATTTCTACTTATCATATTGATGTTTTGATGTTTGTGGTTGATTATGTATGTTGTTATGACTGTATGGTATGCTTTGTGATTGATTAGAATAGTTAGAATGGTCGAAAACGCCATCGAATGGCGTAAACAGCTCGCTGGACAAGGTGCAGGGATTCAGATCGCATAGGGGATTGAGGGACGATCGGATCGCCCTATGGGATCGTGGGACATCCCCACGAGTCGAGTCATCCCCTTCGAACCGAACCATCTGCGCAAGGCCCACGAGCAACAATCGTGAACTGCTACCCGATCCGATCCACTCGTGCTTCATATCACGATCCGAACAAGAGGAAAGCAGCATCCACGATCTGATGCACAGCGAGACGACGATCCGAACCAGGAGAGAACCACGAGCTGGAGGGGCGCGATCCGATCCGTATGGGGTATCACGATCCGAACCAAGGAGGGGAGCACGATCCAAGGCAAATAGAAAGGGGACCGCAATGACGATCCGATCACCTAGAGGATCACGACCCGATCCGATGCATGAGGTGCGACCCGATCCGAATGCCTAAGGCCGATCCGATCCAATGAAGAATGTGAAGGCTGATCCGATCCGATTCGATGGTGATGACCAATAACCCGAGATGCAAAGGTAGTCCATATGGGAGTTAGAGCTCAGGATCCCGGAACTAGTTGGGAACCAATGAGTTCACTTCATGGTTGGACTTTGCTGCGGAACGTGTGCTAAGGAGTTGTCGACGTTCATAACTTCGATTCACCACTAAGAATGAATGATGGGCTACTTATCAGTGCAGTAGGGTCATTATGACCTGAGGGGCAAAGTGATGGTAGCAAGACTACGTTATCAGTGCAGTAGGGTCATTATGACCTGAGGGGCAAGGTGATGCGTAGTAAGACTATGAGCCAGCGCAGATGGGGTGAATAACTCCATGGGGCAAGTGGACATAGTAAGGATTAGTAAGGCTATGAGCCAGTGCAGTGGGGTTCTTGTGACTCCATGGGGGAAAAGTGGACATAGCAAATGATTAGTGGCTACGTTATCAGTGCAATGAAGCCATTCATGACTTCATGGGGCAGAGTGATCGTAGCAAGGTATGTTGGGCGATCGAAGTGGTGAATATCGTATACTTTACGCACTGAGTGAGAGATGTGAGGATGGATGCTATGCTTGATTGTTTGCCATCATCATGACATGCACACCTCCCCCACCTCCGTATCTTTATATTGATTGATATGATACCTTAGAGTGTTGTACAGTATGTAGTGCTAACTCTTTGGTTGCAGGTCCAGGTTCACGTATGTTTTAGTCTACCTGTTATTGTTCACTTTAGATGCTTATCGCTCATACCAGGCTTTATGTCTGACCCAGAGTTTTATGTCTCCTCTTATTACTCTGGGTGCTCACACGAGCAGACTAGAGACAGGTTAGCTGGTGATGCGCGAGTAGCTGGTTCGGAGGCGGGCAGGAGGCTTCCACGTATTTTATATATATATACGCATTCTCCCTGTGTCGTTGGTGGTCGCTACTTGGGCATTAGTAGTGTACCTCATTTATCTTGCTTTTGCTTTGAGACAGTTTGAAAGTTGTAATAAGCCGTATTTTTGGATTTCCGCTGCTATGATGTTTAGTTCTGATTTTTAGCTTATGCACTGTCTCTCCTGTTTTATGTCAAGTATGTTATTATTATATTTTGTTCTATGCGCTGTGAGACATTCTACAGGTTCTTTGTATGTTCATTTCCTTCTTCCCTTTCCTTTTCACGACCCGTTTCGTGCTAATTGGACATGTGTACAGTGCACCTTTGGAGTAAATGTCGGTTGGTGCGGGGCGGGCTGTCACACTTGGTATCAGAGCTCTAGGTTGCGTAGTTAACCTAGGGAAAGACACTAGGGAGAGTTAGTACGTATATGAGAGCGCGTATTTGTGATTACTTTGGTTTTCAAAAGCTATGTATATGTATACTATTAGTAGTATAAGAATGAAGTTGCACTGCACTAGTACCACTATGGGGTCGTTAATCGTTTCCCTTTTTCAGATTGACGATGAGCCGATATGTTAGAGGTACCGGTAGAGGGGCCAATAATGGGAATGCCGCTGACATGAGGGCGATGTTTACCAACCTCATGAGAGACATGCTTAGAGAAGTGCAAGGGGCAGTTCCCAATCCTGGAGTTGGTGTTGGCCCAGTGGTGCAGGCGCCTAGGGCCGATTTCGCCAAGTTGTGCAAAGATTACACTAATCTTGGTGGGAAGCCGTTCCACGGAACGGAGTCGGCCACAGATGTTCAAGATTGGTTGGATAACTGCGACCGTATCTTCGATGACTTGGGTCTTGAGGATGCGATGAAGAGAAGGCTAGCGTCTCGTCAGCTGCAAGGGTGAGCGATGAATTGGTGGAGTGCTATTAGAACAGCTACTCCAGAGGACCAGGTTACTTGGGTTCAGTTCAAGGCTCGCTTTAGCGAGAAGTTCATTCCTGCTGCTCAGAAGTCAGTGTTGTTCAAGAAGTTCTTGGAACTCAAGCAGAATGGGAGGGCAGTTTCTGATTATATTGCTGAGTTCGACACTTTGTCGAAGTACGGACTGTCTCTCATTGATACTCCTGAGAAGAAGAATGAGAAGTTCATTACCGGTTTGGATGGGTACTTGGGGGAAAGGCTTATCAACCACATCGATGAGACTTTTGAATCGATCGTGGGGAAAGCTTTGAGATCAGAGAGTCTTTACCCTAAGTCAAAGACTGAGGCTGCATCTGCAGAAGGGCCAAAGTCGCAAGCAGGCGGTGGAGGCAAGAATAACTCTCAGAATAAGAGGAAGCAGGACCAATCTAAGAGTGGCCAGAAAAAGAGCAAGAAGGATGTTGAGTGCTTCAGCTGTGGAAAGAAAGGCCATTATGCTAAAGAATGTCGGGCCAAGCCAGCGGAAAGGAAGTGCTACAACTGTGGTCAAGTGGGACATCAGAAGGACAAGTGTCCGCAACCTCTTAAGGAGAAGCAGATTGTGAAAGCATATGCTCTTGATGCTATTCCTTCTTCATTGAATGCCCCAACTGCGGCGGAGAAAGGAAAGAATGTTGTTATTCAAGGTATGCTTTCTATTTATGATGTACCAATTCGAGTTTTGTTTGATACTGGGGCTTCCCGTTCCTTCATATCTAGTGACTTGGTAGATAGGTTGGGACTGGAACCCGAGATAGTCGATAGACCATTGGTTGTGACGAACCCGATTGGTGGTTCGACTAGCCTTAGTATGATTTGCAGGAATTTGGTCTTATCGAGTCATGGATGTATGTTTGTATGTGATTGCTTTGTTTTGGGCTTTACTGGGTATGGCATTATATTGGGAGTCGATTGGCTCCAAAGATACGGGGTGGTGGTAGACTGTGAGGGCTTTTTGGTGACAGTGAGGGCGGATGATGGGCGGAGGGTAGTGTTTGGTAGTCTACCTAGTGATGGGGTTATGGTAGTTTTGTAAATTCCCTCGACATCCCGCAGGATGAGTTGTCAGATGTGCCCGTGGTTGGCCAGTATCCGGACGTCTTCGAGGAGGTGACCGGGCTTCCACCACACCGAGAGATTGAGTTCCGTATTGATTTAGTGAAAGATGCCAGACCTATAGTAATGCCACTTCGTCGTATGACACCAAAGGAGCAGCGAGAGCTCGGGGTGCAAGTCAGCAATCTTTTGAAGAAGGAATTGATTAGAAGGAGGGTCTCCGAGTGGGGAGCACCAGTTGTGTTTGCCACTAAGGCAGATGGTTCCCTTCGTTTGTGTGTGGACTATCGCGAGTTGAATAAGGTGACTAGGAAGAATAAGTATCCTCTACCGCGGATAGATGATTTGTTTGATCAGCTGGAAGGAGCAAGAGTGTTCTCCCAGTTGGACCTCGCGACAGGATTTCATCAGCTACGAGTAGCGGATGAGAGTGTTCCGAAAACGACATTTAGGACGCCGTCTGGATTTTATGAGTGGTTGGTCATGCCGTTTGGGTTGACCAATGCACCAGCCTATTTTGTGGATCTTATGAATCGAGTATTCAGAGATCAGTTGAATAAGTTTGTTCTTGTGTTCGTGGATGATATCCTTGTTTATTCAAGGACAGAGGAGGAACACAAGGGGCACTTGAGGATAGTGATGGAGGTGTTGAGGAAACACCAATTGAAAGCGAAATTCTCTAAGTGTCATTTTTGGAGAAGGGAAGTAAGATTCTTGGGTCATGTGGTTTCAGAGAGTGGTATTGCCGTGGACCCTGCGAAGGTGGCTACGGTACAGGATTGGCCTACGCCCAAGAATGCTACAGATGTAAGAAGTTTCTTGGGATTAGCCGGATATTATCGTAAGTTTATCCAGGACTTCTCCAAGATAGCAGCACCGTTGACTCAGTTGACTAAGAAGAATCAGTCCTTCGTCTGGGACGGAGTGTGTGAGGATGCCTTCAAGAGTCTAAAGGAGAAGTTGACGCGTGCGCCAGTGTTAGTCATTCCTAAAGGGAATGAAGAGATGACGGTATACACGGATGCTTGTGGTACCGGACTAGGTGCAGTATTGATGCAAGGAGGTAGGGTTGTAGCTTATGCTAGTCGACAGCTAAAGCCGCATGAGAAGAAGTATCCTACCCATGATTTGGAATTGGCAGCGATTGTATTTGCGCTGAAGATGTGGAGACACTATCTCTTGGGAGAAAGATTTGAGTTGTTTACCGATCATAAATCGTTAAAGTATCTCTTCTCTCAGAAAGATCTGAATCTCCGTCAGCAGAGATGGTTAGAGTTCTTGGCTTCGTATGATTTTGATATCGCGTATACACCTGGGAAGGGTAATGCGGTAGATGATGCCTTGAGTAGGAGACAAGCCAACTTAGGGGCAATGTTTCTTGAATGGAAGCAACTGGAGTTTATCGCAGGGTTTGATTTCAGACCAAGGTGCGAATTGGATCCAGTTATGCTAGCTAGTTTGACGATCAGACCCACTTTGATAGAGCGGATTGGTTCTAGCCAGAGGGACGATCCTAATTTATTAGAAATCATCTCCAAGTTAGAGATGGGTATCGATGAGGAGATGAATGTGTATGGGCTTGATCGAGATGGATGGCTTCGGAAGAATGGAAGACTAGTTGTGCCCAACGTGAATGGTTTGAGAGATGAAGTGCTTAGAGAATGTCATCACTCAAAACTGACTATACATCCCGGTGGTAATAAGATGTATCGAGACATGAGACAAACTTACTACTGCGAAGGGATGAAAAGAGACGTTGGGGAGTTTATATCCAAATGCATGAATTGTCAGCTAGTTAAAGCCGAGCAAAAGAAGCCTAGTGGGTTGTTGCAACCATTAGAAATTCCCGAATGGAAATGGGAGCAAGTCTCGATGGATTTCATCGATGGTTTACCAAGGACTAGATCGGGATATGATAGCATTTGGGTAATTGTGGTTCGATTGACTAAGAGCGCAAGATTTATACCCGTCAAATCGACCAGAACGGCAGCCAAGTTGGCAGAATTGTATATGAAGTGGGTAGTGAGATTTCATGGAGTACCCAAAAGCATTGTGAGTGACCGAGACCCGTTGTTCACTAGTGGGTTTTGGAAGAGCTTACAAGAGGCTCTAGGGTCAGGATTACATCTCAGTACCGCATATCATCCTCAGACCGACGGTCAGACGGAGAGGGTGAATCGTATATTGGAAGATCTCTTGAGAGCTTGTATATTGGATTTTGGTGGATCATGGGATGACCATTTGCATCTAGTAGAGTTTGCATATAATAATAGCTACCAATCCAGTATCGATATGGCTCCATATGAAGCTTTGTACGGAAGACCGTGCAACTCACCATCATGTTGGATAGAAACTGGCGAGAAGTTTGTGCTTGGACCAAATGTGGTGAGAGAAACTTCAGATAAGATTAAGATCATTCAGCAACGAATGAAAGCTGCCCAAGATAGGCAGAAGAGTTATGCTGATAAGAGGAGAAGAGATTTGAAATTCTCCGTTGGTGACTTGGTGTTTGTTAAGATCTCTCCGTTGAAGAGCGTGATACGATTTGGCAGGAGAGGCAAGTTGGCACCAAGATTTGTTGGCCCATTCCCCGTTCTTGAATTAGTCGGGAATTTGGCGTATAGAGTTGGCTTACCAGAGAAAATGGCGGGAGTTCACGATGTATTTCATGTTTCCCAACTAAGGAAGTTCGTTCACGACTCAGATGTGACTATTTCACCTGATCAGTTAGAGGACTTCGAAGTAGAACCCGAGGCGGTTGGGAACCGCAAGCCGATTCGTATTGTGGGGCACGATACAAAGCAACTTCGAAGGAAGTCGGTGAAGCTAGTCAAGGTTCAGTGGGGCGAGGACGAGAATGATTGTACTTGGGAGACAGAAGAAAGCATTAGGAAGGCATATCCAGAACTCTTTGTCTGGTAAGATTTACTTTGCGATTTAGTTATTCCGCATGCTAGGATAGACTTATTTTACTTGTTTTGCATGTTTGATGATTGTTTTATGGTTAATAGGCATGCGGGACCTTTTTGTGTGTTTGATTAGGGAATTTCGGGGGCGAAATTTCTTAAGGAGGGAAGAGTGTAATGACCCATATTCTACACATCATAGATTTGTAGAATATTTATTTCTTTCCCACGTGAAGTCGTATGGTCATGTAACTTTGGGAAACATCTATTAGAGTCATTTCCCATGTTCATGATTTTTGTTGATTTTTGAATGACCATTTTGCCCCTAGTCGGTACTGTTTTGGCCATAACTTTTGATTGGAAAGGAATTTTGACATGAAACCACTTCCATTTGATTCGTTTGATGGTTTCTCTTTCCGTAGAGTGGTCTAATAGTCAAACGGACTTACCGTTTGGGAGATATGGCTGAAACAAGGTTTGGAGGGTGAAAAACTGCTTAACCGGGCCAAATCGGGTGATTAGTGAGTAGGCCCATAACCCATTTCGGGATTAGGGTTATGAGAGGGCTGAAATGAGATGGAGAATCATTCCATTTCAGTTTTCTAGCCTCCACTTATCACCAAGGAACCCTAAAAATGGCCTCCAACCTCTAAATCACCTCCAAATCATCTTTTGGTCAAGGATTTGGCTTAGAAACTCCTAATCAAGGAAGATCTTCACCAAAGCAACAAAGGAGTTGCTGTTTGGCATTGAGATTCACATCAAATCAGAGATTTATTTCAGATCTTAGTTTATTTTGTGGCTAAGGTGAGTGATTTGCATAGTTTTGCACTAATTATGGCTTATTAGGGGTGATTAGTGTTAATTAGCGAATTTAAACATGATAAAATTCTGGAAAAAATGTTTATAAAATTCGAAATGATGTTTTAGACTTCTGATATGAATTTCGGTTAATTTGGTTAAGTTTTGTTAGTCCTATCATTAGTTTCACCTAAACATGCTTAAGGGGAAAATATGGGATTTTGGGTATGTTTGATCCATTTCTACTTATCATATTGATGTTTTGACATTTGTGGTTGATTATGTATGTTGCTATGACTGTATGGTATGCTTTGTGATTGATTAGAATAGTTAGAATGGTCGAAAACGCCGTCGAATGGCGTAAACAGCTCGCTGGACAAGGTGCAGGGATTCGGATCGCATAGGGGATTGAGGGACGATCGGATCGCCCTATGGGATCGTGGGACATCCCCACGAGTCGAGTAATCCCCTCCGAACCGAACCATCTGCGCAAGGCCCACGAGCAACAATCGTGAACTGCTACCCGATCCGATCCACTCGTGCTTCATATCACGATCCGAACAAGAGGAAAGCAGCATCCACGATCTGATGCACAGCGAGACGACGATCCGAACCAGGAGAGAACCACGAGCTGGAGGGGCGCGATCCGATCCGTATGGGGTATCACGATCCGAACCAAGGAGGGGAGCACGATCCGAGGCAAATAGAAAGGGGACCGCAATGACGATCCGATCACCTAGAGGATCACGACCCGATCCGATGCATGAGGTGCGACCCGATCCGAATGCCTAAGGCCGATCCGATCCGATGAAGAATGTGAAGGCTGATCCGATCCGATTCGATGGTGATGACCAATAACCCGAGATGCAAAGGTAGTCCATATGGGAGTTAGAGCTCAGGATCCCGGAACCAGTTGGGAACCAATGAGTTCACTTCATGGTTGGACTTTGCTGCGGAACGTGTGCTAAGGAGTTGTCGACGTTCATAACTTCGATTCACCACTAAGAATGAATGATGGGCTACTTATCAGTGCAGTATGGTCATTATGACCTAAGGGGCAAAGTGATGGTAGCAAGACTACGTTATCAGTGCAGTAGGGTCATTATGACCTGAGGGGCAAGGTGATGCGTAGTAAGACTATGAGCCAGCGCAGATGGGGTGAATAACTCCATGGGGCAAGTGGACATAGTAAGGATTAGTAAGGCTATGAGCCAGTGCAGTGGGGTTCTTGTGACTCCATGGGGGAAAAGTGGACATAGCAAATGATTAGTGGCTACGTTATCAGTGCAATGAAGCCATTCATGACTTCATGGGGCAGAGTGATCGTAGCAAGGTATGTTGGGCGATCGAAGTGGTGAATATCGTATACTTTACGCACTGAGTGAGAGATGTGAGGATGGATGCTATGCTTGATTGTTTGCCATCATCATGACATGCACACCTCCCCCACCTCCGTATCTTTATATTGATTGATATGATACCTTAGAGTGTTGTACAGTATGTAGTGCTAACTCTTTGGTTGCAGGTCCAGGTTCAGGTATGTTTTAGTCTACCTGTTATTGTTCACTTTAGATGCTTATCGCTCATACCAGGCTTTATGCCTGACCCAGAGTTTTATGTCTCCTCTTATTACTCTGGGTGCTCACACGAGCAGACTAGAGACAGGTTAGCTGGTGATGCGCGAGTAGCTGGTTCGGAGGCGGGCAGGAGGCTTCCACGTATTATATATATATATACGCATTCTCCCTGTGTCGTTGGTGGTCGCTACTTGGGCATTAGTAGTGTACCTCATTTATCTTGCTTTTGCTTTGAGACAGTTTGAAAGTTGTAATAAGCCGTATTTTTGGATTTCCGCTGCTATGATGTTTAGTTCTGATTTTCAGCTTATGCACTGTCTCTCCTGTTTTATATCAAGTATGTTATTATTATATTTTGTTCTATGCACTGTGAGACATTCTACAGGTTCTTTGTATGTTCATTTCCTTCTTCCCTTTCCTTTTCACGACCTGTTTCGTGCTAACTGGACATGTGTACAGCGCACCTTTGGAGTAAATGTCGGTTGGTGCGAGGCGGGCTGTCACAGAACGTATCCTACCATCCATCATCCATCTACTCAAAACATCATCCACGTGCAGTCAATGTCCTTAACAAATTCTAAATGCTGTATGATTATATGCAAAGGTGTGTGTATATGTACTTATCTAATGCGAAAATCAGGCGGTTACTGATTCAGTAAACCCCCTTAATGCAAAGTATGTTAGTGAAATGAGTCCATATGTATGCAAAATCCTAACATAATTTATAATCCCTACATGAGTGCACATAGCATTCATCCATATGCAACATCCACGTGATAGCATAACAAGTTTCATCCATGAATAAGTATAAGCACTCATGCATATGCAATATGAAAGTGTGTGACCCGATCTTAGTGCCTAATGTGTATCATGCATCCACGAGTATCCTCTTGCAAACACTTGCAACCACTTGCAAACATCAAGCATAACATGTTTCAAATACATGTTTCATCCAAAGGGTTTCTACCTAAGGTTCTCGTGACAAGGTTAACGAGATAACAAGATAAACATGGATAGCAAAAGAAAGATATGCTAAAAAGGAAAAGAGATCGAGAATGTACCCTCAAAAAGAAATGGATAAAGCCCACGCATCTTCACCTCGGTTTCCCAAGTTGCATCCTCTTGGGCTTCACTCCACTGAACTTTCACCAATTTGACTTCTTAATTCCTTAGCTTCCTGATTTCCGTTCCCAAGATACGAATCGGGGCTCTCCTTAGGGTTGCCTCTCTCTCTACCTCCACGTCTTCAAGAATGCTAGGTTCAACCACCTCAGCGGACTCATGTAGGCACTTACGGAGATGCGAGACATGAAAGACATTATGCACTCCGGCTAGCTTCTCGGGCAATTCCACCTTATAAGCCATCTTCCCAATTCTTTCTATGATAGGGAAGGGTCCTACGAACCTTGGTGCCAGCTTCCCAACTACTCCAAAACGTACCACATTACGCAAAGGAGAAACCTTCACGAAAACCATATCCCCAACTTCGAATTCCAAATCTGTCCTTCGCTTGTCAGCATAGGATTTCTGTCTGTCTTGGGCCGCTTTCATCCGTCTTCTCACCAATTCAACTTTCTCGGATGTGTCCCGTATCATATCGGGCCCAAGTATAAGCCTATCCGTTGTCTCCCACCAACAAGATGGTGACCTACACGGCCTCCCATACAGAGCTTCAAATGGTGCCATCCCTATGCTAGCTTGGTAGCTATTATTATAAGCAAACTCTACAAGAGGAAGGTGATCTTCCCAAGTACCACCAAAGTCAAGAACACAAAGCCTCAAAAGATCTTCTAGCACTCTATTCACCCTTTCGGTTTGGCCATCCATCTGGGGGTGATAGGCTGTACTTAGATTCAATCGCGTTCCCATCGCCTCTTGCAAACTATTCCAGAACTGGCTAGTGAAGATTGGGTCACGATCGCTAACTATGCTAGAGGGAACTCCATGCAATCTCACTATCTCTCGAAGATAAACAGATGCTAGCCATGATGCGGTCCTCTTGCTCTTCACTGGAATGAAATGAGCACTCTTCGTAAGTCTGTCAACTATGACCCATATGCTCGTATTCCCTTTCCTTGACCTAGGCAATCCATCCACCAAATCCATAGAGATACTTTCCCACTTCCATTGCGGGACCTCCAATGGATGTAATAGCCCACCGGGTTTCTTCGACTCGGCTTTCACTTGTTGGCACACCATGCACTTTGAAACATACTCTACCACATCTTTCTTTATTCCAGCCCAATAGAAAATGCGCTTCATGTCCCTATACATCTTATCTCCTCCAGGATGTATAGTCATCTTCGAGTGATGCGCTTCTTCGAGAACTTTATGCACCAAGTCTCCTACTTGTGGAACGCATAGCCTTCCATCACGACTTAGCCAACCCTTGTCATCAATAGTATATCTAGCAAGGTGACTAGACGTCTCACCACGAATTAACTTGTCCATTATCTCGACTATCTGCGGATCTTCCTTCTGCGAAGTCCCTACTTGATCAAGAAGTATAGGTCTAAGCTCAAGAGATGCTAACGAACCAGTCATCGACTCAATTGCTGGTGTGAAATCAAAGGTTGACAAGAACTCTAGACTCCTCATCTCAACAAACAAGGGACTCAAAGTCAACCTACTTCTGCTTAGAGCATCTGCCACAACATTACCCTTGCCAGGGGTATAAGCTATCTCGAAGTCATAAGATGCCAAGAATTCCATCCACCTTTGCTGCCTTAGATTCAGATCTTTCTGCGAGAAGAGGTACTTGAGCGACTTGTGATCAGTATATAACTCAAACCTTTCACCTAGAAGATAGTGGCGCCAGGATTTGAGTGCAAAAACGATCGCTGCCAACACCAAATCATGAGTGGGATAGTTCTTCTCATGAACTTTAAGTTGCCTACCCCCATAACATATCACCCTTCCTTCCTGCATCAGAACAGCACCTAAACCCGTGCCACATGCATCGGTGTACACGGTAAACATCTTACCGCCATCAGGTAATGCCAAAACTGGAGCTGTAGTAAGGGCCCTCTTGAGCCTTTGAAAAGCAAGCTCACACTCTAAGTCCCATGCAAAGACTAAGTTCTTCTTTGTCAACTTAGTAAGAGGGGCTGAAATCTTAGCGAAGTCCCTGATGAACTTCCTATAATAGCCCGCCAGACCGAGAAAGCTTCTTACTTCGGTTGCATTCCTAGGAGTCTTCCAGTCTTGAACCGCAACCACTTTCGCGGGATCCACAGCTATGCCTTGCTTAGAAACTATATGTCCAAGAAACCGAACTTCCCTTCTCCAGAAATGGCATTTGGAGAACTTGGCTTTCAACTGATGAGCTCTAAGCGTATCCATCACTTCCTTGAGATGTCTAGCATGTTCTTCCTCATCCTTTGAGAAGATCAGAATATCATCCACGAAGACAACCACAAACTTGTTAAGGAACTCCCTGAACAACCTACTCATCAAATCTACGAAGTAGGCGGGTGCATTAGTCAAACCGAATGGCATGACAAGCCATTCAAAGAATCCACCTGGAGTCCTAAATGCAGTCTTATCAATACTATCCTCAGCCACTCTAAGCTGATGGAATCCGGTGGCTAGATCGAGCTGAGAGAAAACAGAAGCACCAACAAGCTGGTCAAAGAGGTCATCAATCCTCGGTAACGGGTGCATATTCTTCTTTGTCATCTTGTTCAACTCTCGATAATCAACACATAGACGAAACGAACCATCCGCCTTAGTAGCGAATACCACAGGAGCACCCCATTCAGAAATGCTTCGCCTAATAAAACTTTTCTCAAGCAACTCCTTGATTTTCTTACCGAGCTCCCTTCTTTCTCGTGGGGCCATGTGCCTAACGGGCAATGAAACTGGCTTGGCATTATCAACAAGATAAATGCGGAAATCTATCTCTCGTTTAGGGGGTAACCCCTTAAACTCTTCAAAGACATCAGGATAGTCTCGGACCACCTTTACAGATTGCAGATCATCGATGGACGAGTAAAGAGATTCAAGATAACATAACATGACGGGATCCAGCGGGTTGCAAGAAATATCTAGGGTATTACCGAGGCGAGTCATGAGCCTCACCACCCTATGCTCACAATCGAGGATGGCTCCATAACTGGACAACCAATCCATGCCCAAAATCAACCCGTATCCCGTGAACCCGAGAACATAAGCATTACATGTGAATTTCACGGTCAAGATAGAAATCCTCAAATCCACACAAATCATAGATAAATGGGCGGAACCCCCAATTGGATTTGAAACACTAACGGGATCTTCAACTAGACTAGTACTTAGGTGCAAACTTTCAACAATGTCAGAAGAAATAAAGGTATGCGATGCGCCAGAATCAAATAAGGTGCGAACAGGAAAATCAGAAATATAAACAAGACTTTCTACATGAATACTACCTCGGTCCTGAACTGGAGCAGTGTTGAGGGCATGCACTTGCCCTCCAGAAGGTCTTGCACGCTAAGTCTGCCCTTGCCCTTGCTTCTTGGGGCAATCCTTGCTAAGGTGTCCAGGCTCTCCACAGTGAAAGCATTCGCCCAACTTCCTCTTCTTCTTTCTGCAATCTTTGGCTATGTGCCCAACAATCCCACAGAAGTTGCATTTTCTTGGGTCCTTTGTCTTGTTGTTGTTGGCCTTATTGCCCTTGTTGTTCTTATTGTTCTTGTTGTTCTTATTGCTCTGATTCCCTCCCCACTTGGAGTCCGTCTTCTTGGTTTGAGTCTCATTAGGCTTGACTTCTTTTTTGCCATTCTTATCGTCTCTTTGAAGCAATGCCATGTCCACTAGGCCTTCAAAAGTGGCCCCCATGGGTATACGAGACAGGGCTAAATCTTGTAATGGCTCATTCAACCCTCGTGCGAAGCGTAGAGCCTTCGTCTGGGGAGTATTAACCATGTCCAAACCAAATCGAGCAAGCTGGTTAAATTTATTCACATACTCCCTCACTGTCATGTCCCCTTGCTTCAAAGATATAAACTTCTCCAATTGCAGATTTTCCTCAGCAGATGATAGAAACTTAAGCCCAAACCTCGTCCTAAAGTCGGCCCAAGTCTCTATAGGCCTAGTAGCATTGGTGACCTCCCACCAATAAGCAGCTTCTTCTTTCAATAGCCATGCTGCCAACAGAACTTTTCTACGGTCTTCCACATCAAAGATGGCAAAGAGATCTTCAGTTTCTTTCAACCAATTTCTCGCCTCCACAAAAGTCTCCGTCCCAATAAAATTCTTGCCACCCATCGCCTTGAAATCTTTGCAAACCTTTGCGAAATCTGCTTGTGGATGCTGAGGAGGAGGAGGAGGAACCTCAGTTACGTTGGGGGTATTTGCTGGGCCCGCATCGTTGGCCCTAGCTTCCAAGTACCTCCGGAACCATCCGGGAATGGTCACTCCCTCGGGAAGGTTAAGATCGGCCATGCTGAAAGAAAAAAAAAGATAGATTAAGAATGAGGAAACGAAGGATAGTGCTAATGGCTTTTGGGGAATAGCCTTTTAAAATAAACTAGACTTTTCTTGGAAAATAATTAATTGGTTTTGAAAATAGTTTTTCAAAAAGAGTTTTTAAACCTTTTGTCCGGTCTAGTAAAACCTTATGCTCTGATACCAAATGTAACACCCCACCTCCGCCAATGCCACTCTTGCAAGTACACTAGCTTTGGAGCGGCGTTAAACGAGGTAAACATGCATGCAGATATCACAAGACAGAACATATAAGTAAAAGCAGAGTAAATAAAGCAGCGGGTAAAAACTAACATTTCAAAACCATAGTCAAGTTACATCAAAGTACTGAGTCATTATTTTCCCAACAAAACAAAGTCTAGAAAACATAAACTGAAAACTGGAAACAACATAAAGTAACTATCCCCAAAGCAGAATAAAGCCATAGCATGCTCAAGTCCAAACCGTACATGAGCTATCCAGAAAAGCAGCTAAAGATCCGAGCTAGGTACCAGTGTTCCCACCCTGTAAACCTGGGGGGGGGGGAGGGAACGGAAGAAAAGAGGCGAAAGAAAACGGGTCAGTCAAAAAGACTGGTAAGTCCTACCTACTATTAGTATAAAAACTAATAAAGTTAACTGGACATGTAAAGCAGAGATGAACATAGGATGATAACTGGCATGGTGAAAAGTTAACAAGATAGATCAAGTGTGGCATCGCATATACAAGGTTAAGTTGCACCAAGTGTGTACTAGTAATCCATGTCAAGTATAAACAAGAAATGATCCCTTGGCCCAATCTTGGCCCAATATCCCGAGATGACCTAGATCAAGGTCCAACAACACGGTCTAGTCGATCGGCTCCCTAAAAGCCTAACTCGTCAAGTGTCGGTGTCATACGGCCCAATCACGAAGTGTAGTCAAACTGTGCTAGGTCCACCCTAGGGTGTATCAAGCCCTAGGGTGCCAACCACAGACACAAATCAAGCACGCACAGTCTAAACCTACTGGTGCCCGTGTTTGCTTTTTCAACTCCGGACTATGTGCATGACCATAGTCCGCCTGAGCCTACACCGGCGCACCTACTCAGCCGTCATTTTGGTCGCTTACATGTCAGCCCAGTAATCGTGCCCCACCCTAGCCTAGTCCCTAGGGTATCATGATACAATCAAGAGGGTTACTGGTGAAAAGGACCACGTAGCTAGGGTTTCTAACGGGTTAAACGTGGTTAACCCTACTCAATCAAGTTGGTTAAGTGTACCCAAGGTTCATGACTTAACCCTATCAACCCATCGTGTTTAATCGGTTAAGTATTCAAGTGGTCCATGACTTAACCCTATCATGTGGCATTAATTAATTTAATGCACCCAACCTCTCACATTAGACCTTGTTGTGGTTACTAGTTAAGCCGGGCGGGTCCGGGTAGCTTTACACCACAACTTGGTCTAACCTCGGGTTTCAAGTGCGACATGACCAAATACTCAAATTGGGTCCTATTGCTTGTAGCCACTAGTTAAGCCGGTTGGTTCCGGGTAGATTTATGCTACAAACTCAACCCAACCTCGAGTTGGCCATTCTCATGTTTTCTAGAAGTCATGTCCAAGTTCATGTTCATGTTTCAAGCATAATCACATGTCATATTTCATGTCATCTTTTCAAGTCATGTCCTTATGTCATTTTAGTTTACCCATAACGTAACCCCATCGCATGTAAGTTCGCATAGACGAAAATAGATCTCAAAGAGGGAACTTAGAAGCATGACATAATTAATAAGGTTTGGGCCACAAGTTAATCATGGTGGCATATGAGGCAAATGTGTTCATAAACTTGCATATTACATTATAGGCCTCAAAACATGCATGATATCAACTTTAGGAAAATAGATGAAACATGGTCATAAATGACATAGGATGATAGCAAGTGATTCGCATATAACATCATATGCAAGATAACATAAGGTTTATGAAAGATCATAAACTTGCATATTACATTATGAGCCTCAAAACATGCATGATATCAAACTTTAGCAAATAGGTGAAACATGATCATAAATGACATAGGATGATAGTTAGTGATTCGCATATAACATCATATGCAAGATAACATAAGGTTTATGAGGATTTCTATGTTGCTTTATGCAACATTTCCAATCAAAGCTCATAGCTTTCTATGCATAAGGTCAAGGTGATAGCTTTACAAACATGCATAGAATAAATCTATGCACAACATGATAGAATCAAAGCACATATCATACTTAGGCCCAAACTCAACTTGCAACATGTCATATTTAACTTCATAGTTAGAATCTAAGAGTAGTATAGGGCTTACAACGCTATGAAGACTTATAAAATATAAATAAGATTGAGACGAAGCCACTAGCAACTCTAAAACTCCCAAATGATAAGCTTCAATGAAAACCCTTGAGAAATAAGAAGAAGATCCTTGCTTTGATGAAGAAAGATTGAACTTTGGCCTTGAATCAAGCTTAAAAACTCTCAAACAAGCTTAGGAACTCTCATATGAATGAAGATGGAGGCTATGACAAGAGGGTGGAGGCCATGATTAAACATTTTGGCATAATCTAGTTGTAGGATTGATTTACGATGGTTTAGGCTAGGTATTAGGGTCCTTTTATAGAAGTTTAGGTTAGTTTAGGCCATAGGATTAACCCTAATTCAGATCTGGGCCATTAAAATCCGTCACAAGCCTCCAACCATGTCTTGAGAAACAAGTCAGGTGCACCCAGGCCAGACTGGCCGACCACCCAAGTCGACAGGGGTGTCGACTGGGCAGTCGACACAGCCTGGGGTGTGTCGACTCCCAAGTCGACTCCCCAGTCGACTTGGGGTGGCGGGAATTTTTCCCACCTGCCCTGCCCAGCTGAATTTGAATTTCTGAATTCAAATTTGAACTTGAAATTTTCTGAAAACTTCGACGGGCCATAACTTGGTCATACGGACTCCGATTTTCGAATACTCGGACTCTATTTCGCGTATTTTTCCGAGACGAACGCAATGGCACAGCCCGTTTCCCTTGATTCAGATTTTATCATTTAATTCTGCCTTGGTTTATGTTATAACTTGTTATTCAAAATATGGGTTGTTACAGCGTGTGACACCCCATATCTGTTAATGTCACTCTTTATCAAAATGCATTAAGTTTCGTGAAGTGGTATAGGTAAACAGAAACAAAAACATTAAAAGACAGATATAAAATAACAGCGGAATTAAAACTTTATTTAATATGAAAGCTTTGTGGTTCAAACCCATTTACATAATAAGTCTAGAATACTGAAAACAGTAAACTTCTGCCTTGTACATAAATCATTATCAGAGTACAATAATACTTAAGAAGAGCATAATCCCAAAAATATAGCCATAGTAGAGAAGATGCAAAATCAAGTGGTACTTCTAAGCAACTCCAAGCAGAATGAAAGAAGAACCATGATCAAGCTTGAGTATTCCCACCCTGAGAACTTGGGGGGAGGGGGGACGAAAGAGAATGAGGAGGAAGCAAAACGGGTCAGACATAAAGTATGGCGGGTCTAGTTACTTTTAGCATATAAACAAGTAAAAGCATCATGATAGGCATATAAACTGAATGAGAGGGATAATAGTACCATAAGGTAGGTATAACAGGTTTACAGAACTGGATATGTTGCGCTTCTTCAGTACTTTTCACTGCACCAATACTAGTATAACATATATGTAACAAGATTGCATACTCCCTAATTACTTAACAGAAATAGGATGGTCCCAACAGAAATATGATGGTAGTATTAGGTGTACTCTAGTAGCGGGTTTTACCCCCCAAACAGAATTAACCAGTACCTAAACAAAAATAATGGGTGTTAATCCAAATAGAAATACAGGTACCCCACATAAATAGGCAGGACTAGATGTACCCTAATGACTACCTCCCAATCGATCGGCTCCCTATCCCATAAATACCCTGTGTCGGCCCCACAGTAGGGTGTATTACTTCCTAAAGTGGTAAATTACAGAAGGACACAGACTTATTTACTGGTGCTATAATGGCTTATTTTCCCAGAGAAGGCCGTACTCATGCACGCACATGAGTCCGTTGGAACACGCCAGTACACACTTCATCCCAGATGAACCTCTTACAATCATCTCAGTGAGCGTGCCCTGACCCCTACCTTGTGCAGGGTCCCCCCCTTTAATACCAGAATGGGTTACTGACTAATATGGATCCCACATAGCAGATGAGACAAGCCAACCCTTACAGATATTGCGTCCCTAATTAACTAGGATTTTGACATGTTATGCCTAACAGATTCGCACAACCCCCTACAGATTTACGGGTTAAACCTTACAAGTTAACGGGTCCATATAACCCCTACAGATTTAGCAGGTTAAGTTTTCTAAATTAACAGGTTCGTATACCCCCCACAAATTTAACAGGCTTACTTAACACCACTGATTTAACAAACTTACTTAACCCCACATACTTAACAGGCTTACTTAACCCCACAGATTTAACGGGCTCATACAATCCTTATGGATTCAAACAGGTTAAGTATTACAAATTCATTACTATACATTCATTTATGGTTATAATGCGCTTGACCTCCCACACTAAGTCTACCAATAATGGATACTGGATATGCCTGTTGGATCTGGGAAGATTTCTTCCACAAGTCCGAATTAACCTCGTGTCTTGGCATCGCCACGTGTTTATGCACTTAGACCCCTCACACTAGATTCACCACTTGTGGTCGTTGGATATGTCGGGCGGGTCCGGGTAGACTTCTGCCACAAGAGCAATCTAACCTCGTGTCTAAGCGCGGTTACAGTTTCTAATTACTGTAATTTTAGGCATTTCATTCTTTAATAATTATCTCTATTTCGTTATAGGTTTTCATGCCCCTTTTCCTAGTCATATTCATCATGAACCATATGCCCAAAATTAAGATCTAAATCACAATTTGATTTATGCCCCAAATCCATATTCGTGTTTTCAATTCAAGTTATGCCCCAAATTTCCCAATACAAGTTATGCCCCAATTTTAACGGATTAAACAGGCTTCATAGATTCTTTACAGTTCCATTAACATGTTTCACTTAATCTTAAATTGAGCCTACAGATATGTATGACCCAAACCACATGTCATAATTTACCATATAAACATGCCCCAATTTTTAGTCCAATTTCACAATATAGTTTATGCCCCCAGATTCCAATCGTGATTCAAAGTACAGGTTATGCCCCTTAATTACCATTTCCAATCATTCCCAATTTAACCCAATTTCGTTCGTACTCATATATTTCGGCCTAGGTTCGAAGATAGCCTGGCTATAAAAATAAAAGGGAACGAGAGAGAGAGAGAGAAGAACAGAATAGGCATAAAACCAAAAGTAACAGGAATGGACATATGATAGCAGAAAAATGCATATAAGAATAGATATGTTGAACATAAGTAGGCATATAAGAACAGATCAGATGAACATGTTATAACATGACTGATTAGGCATAGTGTCATGATCATAAACAGGCATGATGAGATCTAATCAGTGAATTATATATACAAACAATGGCAGAACTGACATGATAAATAGACATAGGCTTAGATTCAATTCATAGTCATGTTAAAATAACTTAGATGCACAAATTATGGCAGATCTGATATGATTCAATTAGTCAAAGGCTTAGATCAGACTCATAAACATGTCAAAAATAACTTTAAGTGTTTATATCTAAAAATTACGCAGACTCACAGAGAATAGATCTAAGAAATAGAGGAATAATTGCAGATGTTGAATCATAGATCTCTGAACTTGAGTGACTTGATTATTGAAGAAGAATAGGCTATTTTAATCTAGGCAGAGGCAACATCTAGTTCTCCATTTTTTTTTTGGTGTGTAAAAACAAGAGAAATGGGGTCCTATTTATAGCCTAAAGCCAATGAATCAAGTCAGAAATTGAGTCCTTGTTCAGAAGTATGCACCTGCCTCAGATCTTGGGGGTGCCGACCTAGGTGTCGACTTAGGGTGTCAACTCCCATGTGTGGGTGTCGACCTATGGGTCGACACCCCTTGGTTGGGGACGACACCCAATGGGTATGGTTCCAGCGTTGGTTCCCGCCTACGAATTTTAGCCGATTTGAATTATTTTGAACTAATTTTCTGAAATGTTTATTTATATATAATTCTCTTGTGCGTATACAAACTTCAAACCTTAATATCTTCTTCATACGATGTTCGTTTTACGCAAACCAGGCGTCTATTTTGACCAGAATTCCAAGACGAACACAATGGCGTAGTCTGTTTCACTTAATTCCCAAATTTTAATTAAATATTCCTTAGTTTATCATCTTAATGTGTTGTAGAATTACGGGGTGTTACACTCTCCCCTACTCAAAGGATTTCGTCCCCGAAATCTCCAAGTTAAGAAGAATGTATATCCTAACATCCATCATCCACCAATCACAAGCATCCATTATCCTTAAAGACTTTAATGCTTATATGAAAATATGCAAAGGGGTTTATATATGTCCTATACTAATGCGACAGATCAGGCGGTCAACTGATTTAGTCGATCTTATTAATGCAATGTATGTTAGTGCCATCAATCTAATATGTATGTAGATAATCCTGTTATAACATGTAAGCTCTATATGTGTGCACAATCATTTATCCAAATGCAATATCCACATGATGATACACACATTTTCATCCATCAGAAAGGAAAAAAAATGCATACACATCCATATGTAGTATGAGAGTGATTGAGCCGATCTAGTTCCCAATGTGTGTGTATATGTATCCATGAGCATCCACTAGCAAACACTTGCATCCACTTGCATCCATCAAACATAACATGTCTCAAACACATGTTTACATCCATGGGATTTCTACCTAAAGGTCGAAGATTCGATTGATAGGATACACACGAATGACAGAAGCAAGAACGAATAAAAGCTTTGGAAAAGAAGTTAAGAACATAGTCCCTAAAAGGAAAGGGTATAAAGTGCAATTCTTGTCTTCAGTCTCCCAAGTCGCATCCTCGTTGTCTTCTCCCCATTGCACTTTTATTAACTTAACCTCCCTGTTGCGCAATTTTCTTAACCTCTGATCCAAGTATACGGGTAGGAACTCGTTTAATTGTTGCCTCCTATTCTACCTCTACTTTCTTAAGCATGTTTGGCTCAACTACCTCCGCTGTATCGTGCAGAAACTTCCATAAATAAGAAATGTGGAAAAACATCATGAATATCCATATAGAAGCGAAGCGAGCTATACGCCTTAGTTGCAAAGACGACCAGAGCACTTGATTCTGATATACTTCGCCTAATAAACATTTTCTCACGTAGCTCCCCTACTTACTTGCTAATATCCCTCCTTTCTCTTGGAGCCATATGGCACACAGGCAATGCAACTGGCTTTGCATTGTCCACCAAGTATATACGAAAATCAATCTTGCCCCTCGGAGGTAAGCCTCAAACCTCCTCAAAAATATCAGGATATTCACAGACTATTAGTACAGATCGCAGGTCATTGATAGATGCATCAAGTGACTCTAGGAGCTAATCATGAAAGACCCTTTAGGGTCACAAGAAATCTCGAGGGTCCTCCCATAGCAAGTCAAAAATCTAACGACCCTCTTCTCACAATCTAGAATGGCACCATATCTGGCTAGCCAATCCACCCCTAGAATCAAACCATATCCCATGAAACCAAGCACATATGCGTCGTATTCAAATTTGACGCCTAACACATATATTCTCAAACCCCGACAAATCATAGACAGATGAGCCGTACCCCCAGTGGGGTTTGAGATAACAACAGGATCCAAAACCATGCTAGTACTAAGGTGTAGAGACTCAACCACAGAATCAAATATAAAAGAATGTGAAGCTCCCAAATCAAAAAGAGTTCTTAACAGGATGATTGGAAAGAGAAATCAAACCTTCCACGAAAACTTTCCTACCTCTAACTAGCACACCGGCCACGAGAACATGCACCTGCCCTCCAGAAGGTCCTTCCCTTTGGTGTTGTCCTTGCTTCTTCAGGCACTCCCTAGTATAGCGTTTGACTTCACCACAGTTGAAGCAAGCATTCCTCCTTTCTTTTCAGCTTTATCTTTCTCGTGCATTAACGCCATATCAACGAGCTTCTAAAAAGTTGCTCCCATCGAAATATGAGACATAGCCAACCCATGGAGGGGTTCATTCAATCCTCTAGCAAACCTCAATGCTTTCTTGTGCGAGGTATTTACTAGCTTCGAACCAAACCTCGCCAATTGATTAAACTTATTAACATACTCTCAAACAGACATGCCTCCTTACTTAAGCTCCAAAAACCTCTCCATTTGCATACTTTGCTTGGCTTGAGAAAGAAACTTCATTTCAAACCTCTGTCGGAAATCATCCCATGTCTCAACTGGACGTCCCGCTTGCATTACCTCCCACTAGAACGAAGCCTCATCTTTCAGCTTCCAGACAGCTAAATGAATCTTCCTATGATCGTCAACTTCGAAAATTCTGAGCAAATCCTCTGTCTCCTTAAGCCAATTTCTTGCTTCTATAAAAGTTTCAGTTCCTCGGAATGGCTTTCCGCCCATAACCCAGAAATCTTTGCATATCTTAGAAAAATTATCAGTACGCAGAGGAGGAACAACGGGTGCAGCTGGGAGAGGAACGTCTGCTTGACCATCAGAAGACTCCATGGCCTCTAGATACCTACGGAACCATCCTGGTATAGTGACGCCCTCAGGAATGTTAGAATCCCCAGACGCGCTGAAAAGAAAAGGAAAATGGGATTCAAACAGAGAATCGAAAGATATTTCCTATGGCTTTGGGGAATATGTTTTTCAAAATAGACTTTTCTTTTGAAAATGCTTTCTTTTAAAACCTTTTTGAAAACAATTTTCAAAATCTTTTATCTAATCTGGTAACCTTCAGCTCTGATACCAAGTGTGACACCCCGCGTCCGTTAATGTCACTCTTTATCAGAATGCGTTAAGTTTTGTGAAGCGTTATAGGTAAATATAAACAGAAAATGTAATAACCCGGAAATCTGAGCTAACTTAAAATTTTTATTTTGGCAATTTTAGTGAATATTGATTATTTAAAATGAATTATTTTAAATAATAACGACGAGAAATTTATTTCGAATAGAATTAGAACGTATATATTATATAGATCGTCGTTAGAATATAAATATTTATTTATATATATAAAAGGAATTGAAAATGGCGCAGTAGTTCGATAATTCGATTTCAAATTTCAAATGAATGTACTGGGTGCAAAATAAACCAGATTTTAGTGAAACCAAAAATATTTGAATCTAATTGAGAATATCTTTCCAACGAATCTAGGAAATCGAAATTTCATAGCGGGAATCAAAAGTTATGCCCATTTGAAAATTCAGAATAGTCGCTATAGAATTCTGGCCCTTAAAAATGGAAATTTTGCAAACGACCTCAGGTTTTGATGAAACCAATTTTGTTGGACCCGTGATGTCAAGTTATTGCTAGGTTTCAAAATTCATAATTTTTCAAATCAATATGTGAGCGCGGTAAAGGAAAACGCGTTTGACCAGTTTTAGTTGATTTTAATCGACTGGAAAATGACCATTTTTCAAACGGTCTCAGAATATGACGAAATTTGTTTTGTTAGGACTGTATCGTCAATACGAAGCTAGAATTTTTAGAGTCAGTATGTGACCCCGGTAAATTGTAATGCACGTTCAAATTCAATATATAGAGTTATATTTTGATTTTGATGAAAACTGATCGAAACGATCGAATCAGCCTATGATACATATGCCATTGTGTTCAGAATGGGGGTAATTAGCTAAGGACGACAGTCGGTGGGCTTGATTTCGAGGTCGAAATAAAAAGTTGCTTTTTGGAGATAAATTAATAATTAAATAATTTATATATATTTTCATTATAGACCCTCCCTTTCCTTTTCTTCTTTCAGTTCGAATCGATTTAAAATAAAAAAGAAAAAGAAAAGGGCGCTCATGCCCTAGCCAACCCCCGCCTCGAGGTGGAGCGCCGCCGCCTCCCTTGGCGTGCGCCTCCCCTCTCTTCCCCCAGCCCCTCCTTCTCCTCCGTTCTCCTTCTCCTCCTCCAATTGATAGAGCCCGCAACCCAAACCCACCGAGAAAGCCGTCGCGCCCAGGCCCCACCTCCAGGCCACCGCGCCAGACCACCCGCGACCCCCCCCTCCCTTGAACGCGCCGCCGAGACCCCCCCTCTCTCCAATGACGCTGTAAGTTTTTTTCTTTTATTTATTTATTTTATTTTTTTTTGTTTAATTATTTTCAGTTTATATTTATATAAATTATAGGATAAAATCAGTTTTAAATATAAAAAGCATTAATTTTAAAAATAAGTTTGTATATGAATAACATAGGAAAGATTAAATTTTTATCATTAAAAAGATTCGATTTTTAATCGAGAAAAGATGGGATTTTTATTGATGAAAGCTATGATTTTTAGCAAGTGAAAGATTAGATCTTTGTTTAGGAGAAAAGATTTGATTTTTATATTCGATAAAGATATAATTTTTATGAAGTAATAGCGAATATAAAAATATGATTTTTATATATTAGAGATAATAAAAATTTGATTTTTATATTATAGAAAGGTTAAAAATATATTTTTTATGTCATAGAAAGAATAGAAAAAAAATGATTTTTTATGGTTGTGGAGTAATAAAAATGTAATTTTTTTTATATTACTAGCGAGATAAAAATAGGATTTTTATCTATATGGTAGCGGTGTAAAAATAGAATTTTTATTTATATAGTAAAGGTATAAAAAAATTTTTTTATCCATATAGAGCAAATTAAAAATGTGATTTTTATATACATAGCAACAATATAAAAATGTGATTTTTTTTATATATGTAGTGGATACGGGCAACGAAAGGGATGAAAGACGAGCAGGACGAAGATTTCTACATAAGAAGAGTCGTGGCGTTTGGATTAGCTAGTCGGTGAGAGCTTCTAACCTTTAATTTAAATTTCTAGTTAAAATACATACTAGGATGCAAACGGTGTTTAGTAGCACCCGACATCCGTCATCCACGGACCATGGACGGCTTGTATGCTTGTTTGTTTGATTTTGATATGTAGTTGATTGTGTGATGTGATGTGAAATAAAATATTTTATAGTTAAAAATAGAATTTTTAACGTGTATTTAAAATGAAATAAATATAAGCAAATTGTAAAGACCCGCAACTTCCCCGTAAAGGAAAGCGTCGGATAGTTCGAGAACAAGCCACAACAGAACGCATACAGAAGAACATTTCATTGCTTATTACAACAATGCATCAGATTACAAGAATATACAGAGTATAAATGAATATTACACAGAAATATCAGAGATTTAAATTACATTTAAATACATCGCAGCGAAAAATAATACAATACACAACTAGAAGTAGATATACGGATACAAAGCTTTCCGGATATCGTTCCAGCTGTAAACCAGGATCCTGTGAATATAAATCTGCAAAACCGAAACTACTAGCTGCCCGTGTCAAAATAAGGGCACCCAGAGTTTAGGTTAAAACAATAAACTCCAGGTCAGTCATGGGACTGGTGTGAGAACTAAAACAGTTATTATTCTTTATTTTAAAAGTTAGGTAAATCAAGGGACCACGCCGTATAACACGGAACGGGTTTCCTCCCAAGAATACCAGTGCATAAAACAAACAGCGCAATGCTAAATAAAGAAAAATGAAGCTGTTATAAGACCCAGGTCCCATCACACAATGCAACGCAGTCGAGGATAGGGTTTTCCCTTATAACAGCCAAAGAATGCTTGATACGGTTAAAACAAATCGTTTGATACTATTATAAGTGCATAGTGTATAAAGCAACTTCAAATCATAAGTATCAATCATAGGCGGCATAAGCGCCCCATCCCACTATGTCGCCATATATAGGATTACAATTAAAACCGCAAATGTCACGTATTTGGAAATTGGATTTCCGTCTATGAACCGAGGCAAAAGATAGTCCTCAACCGATTCGAGACGCTCTAGTCCGTGTCTCAGGACCCAGACACAGGTGGGCCCTTGGATCCTCAGGGCCGGTCCACCGATGTGGATTAAAATGCCTGAACACTACGTTTCCCCACCCTATGGGGTGTAAGTCTGGCCCGTCAGCCGACCAGAAGCATCGGCCGAAACCGATATAACCGAGGCGCCTCGCAACAGCAACAACCACATAAGTCAAACTCGTCAGGGCGTGTAAAACCACTGACGCCACTTCTAACTAGAAAGAAACGCATGCCCTCCCTGACGTCCGTCTCCCGTTTTTGATTCATACCGGGTGTGATACTCGCGAATCAACGTTACACAAAGCTACGCCACAAAGGCCGTGCTTCGATCATCAACCACAAGACTTTGCTTTTCAACAGAAGCCTTGATCATTTGCCACTTAGGCATGCCACACAGGCAGTTCACTCCATGCGATTGATATCCATCAATATATAACCCCTGAGCTCGTACGTCTCAGAGAAGGGCGTTAAGCATGAGAATAAATTCTCCGCCGCCAAACAGATATATATTTAATAGAGATCAATCACACGGACTAAAATCCAATGTCAGACACACAGTCCATTTACAAGTCCGTTCTGGGTCTGAACGAAACCGGAGGCACCTAGTACCCCGCATATCCATCGATCTCCAAGTACGTCTGGACGATCACTAACTGTTTCCATCTTCTTGGGTGTACAGCCCAATCAAGATCATCAGTAATTACCCAAACGACGTGAGGACCTCCGGTCTTCGACCATCGTCTTCATCTTCGACTTATCGTCGTATCAGTTATTCAGAATGGGATAAACCCGGTCTTTCCGAATAACTCGCGTATATTTTAAATAAGTGTTACACAAACACAACATACGCCTCATTCCAATTCATTAGTTACTAACCGTAAATTAATCAAGAGAATAATTCCCCAAATATTAACCCCGAAGGCCGAAACCAACATCAGATCAATATCCAGAAAACCATTCTGCTTAGCTAACCGACAGTTAGTTTCTAAATTTCACATTCATAGGGAAAGGTTCCCATTAATTTTATCAAAGATAAATTCTTGAATTTATTCTTTAATCTACTTTTGAATATCAATTCAAACTAGTCGGGATTAGCGAACCACACCGAAGTAATCATTTATTTTATTTCCCAATCCCAACCTATTCATCCCATGAAGTAAAACTGGTAATACTTCATATCTAACACCACAGTGTTATCGGTAAATTCAATTACCATTTCACGTTCAAATCTAATTAAAGATTTAACTATCGCCTGGAGCAAAACTGGTGATACTCCATTTTCGATCATTTCAATCTAATTAAAGATTCATTAAAACTCCACTTAGTTTTAATCTTCGACTGGGTTAAAGAATCAGTGTCATTTAAAAACACGGTTCACGATAAACCCAAAATCACATCCATTAATTATCGGGTTAAAGAACGAGTGTTATTTAAAAACACTGTCCACGATAAACCCAAAAATCAATTCCATTAATTATCGGGTTAAAGAACAAGTGTTATTTAAAACACTGTTCACAATAAACCCAAAAATCATTCCCAATTCAATTCCAATTAAATATCATTTATAATTGGTACACTTCATTAAATCTAAATAAAAAGATTTAATCTTTTCTCAACTGGGTTCAAGAACAGTGTTAGTGAAGACACCATTCACGACAAACCCAAATCACATTTGATATTCAATATAAGGCTCTGAATAGAAAATATATCGACTTATATTCAATATCAAATTCTACGATTAACAAATGTCGTATTGAAAATAACGATATAAATATATATCTTTCAAATTTCCATAACAACATCTGTATAATCACGAATTCCAACATCGAAATATTCCGAAGACAATTTCGATTCAAATCCACTCCAATGCAATCATTGGAATTTTGGTTACTTTTAAAACCCTTTTCGAATTCAATTTATTTATTTAAAAATAAATAGAATTATAATTCTAGTTCAAAACTAGTTCATTTCGATAAAAATCTATTTTTATCTTTTCAAATATGGAGTTTTTCATCCCAATTCTTTCTAAATTATTTCTTATGATTTTACACAAATTATTACTATTTTTAATAATTTTATCAAGGCCCGTACAGTCGATTTCCATCAATGGCCATCGAACTGCACTTACAGCGACCTTTTTCGAATTTGATTTGGACGTATCTCCAAATCCAACCGTTAGATTTCAAATTTCTAACATTCATTAGAAAGCTCTTTTCGATACGAACCCAACGGTTCCGGTTTTAGGAGAATCCGACGGTCGGATCTCCCGTAATGTCCGTTTGAAATAAATGGTCGAAATTCACGAACTGCCGCGGCGCGGCGCGTTCTATTCAGGCCATTATATTATATATATAATATATATTTCGTCGATTTCTATTCAAAACGAATTATATAAATAGTTTTAAAATCGTTTCAAAACCTATTTCAACTTCCATTTCAATTCAAAGCAAAATTGAATTCTTCTTTATAAATTCGTTTCAAAATTCATTTCTATTCAATTCAAATTTCAATTCAATTTGAATTCATTTCAATTCGCTTTCAATTCAATTTGAATTCGTTTTCAATTCAATTCATTTCGAAATCGTTCTCAATTCAATTCATTTCGAAATCGTTTTCAATTCAATTCATTTCGAAATCGTTTTCAATTCAATTCATTTCGAAATCGTTTTCAATTCAATTCATTTCGAAATCGTTTTACGTCAAAATGGCGTCAATCTAATCAACACGGCTTCATAAATTTCTATTTTCAAATATTCTATTTCAAATATTTCTTTTTCAAAAATAGCTGTTATTATCAAAATATTTCGTTCAACACATGACCAATCTCAAAGGATGAGCACTGTCAACACATGAACTTTTATTTTATATTGATAAACATGTAAATTTTATTACTAAAATATTTCGTTCAACACATGACCAATCTCAACGGATGAGTACTGTCAACACATGAACTTTTATTTTATAATATTCTTTATTTTTCAAATTGGAATGAGGCCCAATCAATCACCATATAATGTTAATTATATGGATTTTCATACATTACACACATTTAATAGCATTGAAAAATAATCAACTATCAACCAAAGTGCACTACACTGTATAAGCATCAAATATAGATATCTAACGCTTATAACAGCCTGTCAATCAATCGATCGACATATTTAATCAATCAGGATGAGTGAACTTCAAATTTCATCCTAACACCCGTGTGGGGTTTCAAACAATCAAACACATATTTTATTTGTGCAGTTAGGCGATGTGTAAAATTTATCGACCCAATCAACGTCATTCAAATAGGTGTACATAAACAAACCGTCTGGTTTGTAAATGAATATTTATTTATTCACATTCACGTTAAAAATTATATTTTTAACGATAACACATTTTATTTTAACATATGAATTTCTATTCAGTTCATTCTTTAAATAAAATGCTATTTTTATTTTTCTAACTTTTTTTAGAAAATTTCGGCGGCATAACGGCACGATACTAGAAACGGGACAAGGCCTAGCCTTATCCCCGGTCTAGTGAAGGCCCACGCCATTCACACATCAATCAAATCAATTTCATTATGCAAACCACAAAATTTGGAGTAAGAGTCTAACCTAGCCTTACTCCTTCGCCTTATAACGGCGCACGTCTAATCCTAACCAATTTATCGATTCGATTTTTCACACCACAAACCACATTCAAACCAATATCGCAATCAATCACCAAACAGTCAAACAAACAAGTCCATGGTCTGTGGACGATTTGTGTCGGGTGCTACTAAACACCGTCTGCATCCTAGTATGTATATATAACTAGAAAAGTAAATTGAAAGGTGAGAAATTCTCACATATAGCTATCCTAGCTCCACGGCACTCCTTTTGCAGGAAATCTTCATCGCTATCGCATCTTCGTCATCTTCGTTGCCCGAAGCCACTACATATGTAAAAATCGAGTTTTTACTTCGCTATTCTATATATAAAAATCATATTTTTATTTCGAAGTTCAATATATAAAAATTCTATTTTTATTTCGAAGTTCAATATATAAAAATTCTATTTTTATTTCGAAGTTCAATATATAAAAATTCTATTTTTATTTCGAAGTTCAATATATAAAAATTCTATTTTTATTTCGAAGTTCAATATATAAAAATTCTATTTTTATTTCGAAGTTCAATATATAAAAATTCTATTTTTATTTCGAAGTTCAATATATAAGAATTCTATTTTTCTTATTTCTAAAAGTCTCCTCTTCGTTCTTTAAAAATCAAACTTCTCTTGTTTGAAAAATCAAAGCTTTTCTCATTAGAAAAAATCAATGCTTTCTCGTTTGAAAAATAAATGATTTTCTTTCGACAATATAAAAGATTATATTTTTCTAACTTTACAACATAAATAAAAACCGGTTTTTAAAGTAAATAAAATTCCGTTTTTAAACAAAATAAAATTCAGATTTCAAATAAAATAAAATTCAGTTTTAAACAAAATAAAATTTCTGTTTTAAAATTCTTTTAAAAAAAAATTATGTTCAGTTCTTAATTCAGTTTTAAAAATCTAAAAAAAAAACTCAGTTTTAAATCCTTTTACAATCTGTTCAGTTTTTTTTTCAGAATAATAAATAATAAAAAGAAAAAATAAAAAAATAAAAAAAAACAATCGACTTACAGTAACGAGAAGGAGGGGGGAGGGGGAAGGAGACGTCGGCGGCAGGCGGTCTTCGAATCGAGGGGGGGTGTCGAGGCTGGAGGCATCGTCGGTGGTCTTCGTTGATGGATCGAATGGAGGAGGCTGAAGAGGGGACAGGGGCTTCAACTGAGTGGCGGGCGATTGGAGGAGGAGGCCGACGCGAGGGTGGCGGCTCCGACGAGGGAAAGGGGCTGGGGCGATTTCGATTTCGTTTCTTTTTTTTTTTTTCTGTTTGAAGAACGGGGGGGCCAGAAGATAAAAAAGGAAGGGGGGGTGTTTATTTTATTTTATTATTATTTTTTTTTATTTAATTATTTAATTCAACTTAAAGTTGACTTTTTCATACGACCTCAAAACGAGGCCCACCGCCTGTCGTCCATAGCGTTTCACCCCCATTCTGAACACAATGGGATATGTATCGCAAGTTGATTCGATCGTTTGAATTAGTTTCCGTTGAATTTACATTTAAATCACTATATTGAATTTTAAACGTACATTTCAAATTACCGGGGTCGCATACGAACTCTAAAAATTCCAGAAAAATATTTTCTAGCTTCGTATTGACGATACGGTCCTAACAAAACTAGTTTCATCGAATTCTGAGACCGTTTGAAAAATGGCCATTTTCCAGTCGATTAAAATCAACTGAAACTGGTCAAACGCGTTTTCCTTTGCCACGCTCACATATTGATTCGAAAAATCATGAAATTTGGAATCTAGCAATAACTTAACATCACGGACCCAACAAAACTGGTTTCGTCGAAATCCGAGGTCGTTTGCAAAATTGCTATTTTTAAGGGCCTTATATATATAAAAATTCCACAGCGACTATTTCTAATTTTAAACTGGACATATCTTATCATTTCTAAGATGAAATCTCAGTTTGTTAACTTCGTTACAAAGATATAGTTATACAGATTCAAATATTTCTTGTTTCGTTCAATTCTGACTTATATTGAATACTGTATATTCATTTGAAATTAGAAATCGAATTTTCGAACTACCGCGCCATTTTCAATTCCTTTTATAATTATATATAATTATTATATATTCTAACGACGACGCGTATAATATATACGATCGAATTATATTCAAAATAAATTTCCTGTCGATATTATTTAAAATAATTCATTTTAAATAATCAAAATTCGCTAAAATGGCCAAAATAAAAATTTTAAACCGGCCCAGATTTTCGGGTTGTTACACAAATCGAACGATTTGTTTATATACACACATTTGACTGATATTGATTGGGACGATAAATTTTACACATCGCCCAACTGCACAAATAAAATCTGTGTTTGATTGTTTGAAACCCCACACGGGTATTGGGATGATATATGACACACACTAACCCCAATAATTAGTTGTATGTCGATCGATTGATTGACAAACTGTTATAAGCGTTAAATATTTATATTTGATGCTTATACAGTGTAGAATGCACTTTGGATGATGGTTGATTATTTGTCATTGTGATATATACATGCGTTGTATGGAAATCCATAGAAATAAAATATACGGTAATTGATTGGGCCTCATTCCAGTTTTGAAATAGAATATTTAAATAAAATATTTGAAATAGAAATATTTGAAATAGAATATTTGAAAATAGAAATATATGAAGCCGTGTTGATTAGATTTGCGCCATTTTGACGTGAACGATATTTATATCGATTTTATTCATTTTATAATGAATATCGAAAGTGATTTCAAAATCTGATATTTTGGAAAGAATTGAAATTCGAAGTAAACTGAATAGAAATGAATTTGAATTGAAATTGAATAGAAATGAATTCGAATTGAAATTGAATAGAAATGAATTCGAATTGAAATTTAATAGAAATGAATTCGAATTGAAATTCAAATAGAAATGAATTCGAATTGAAATTGAATAGAAATGAATTCAAATTGAAATTGAATAGAAATGAATTCGAATTGAAATTGAATTGAATTGAAAACGAACTGAAATTGAATTAAAAATCGATTTAAATTGAAATCAATTTGAAATGAATTTAAAACGAATTTATAAGGAAAAATTCAATTTTGATTTGAATTTGAAAAGAATTTGAAAGCGTTTTGAAAATGAATTTAAAATGATTTATATAATACGTTTTAAAAGGAAATCGATGAAATATATTATATATATATATGTATGTATATATATATATAATATAATGGCCTGAATAGAACGCGCCGCGCCGCGGTAGTTCGTGAATTTCGACCACTGACTTCGAACAGACATTACGGGAGATCCGACCGTCGGATTCTCCTGAAACCGGAACCGTTGGGTTCGTATCGAAAAGAGCTTTCTAACGAATATTAGAAACTAGAAATCTAACGGTTGGATTTGGAATTATGTCCAAATAAAATTTAGAAAAGGTCGTTGTAAGTGCAGTTCGATGGCCATTGATGGAAATCGACTGTACGGGCCTTGATAAAGTTATTAAAAATAATAATAATTTGTGTGAAATCATAAGAAATGATTCGTGAAGAATTGGGATGAAAAACTCCATATTTGAAAAGATAAAAATAAATTTTTATCGAAATGAACTAGTTTTGAACTAGAATTAAAATCAATTTATTTTTGAAATAAATAAATTGAATTTGAAATGGTTGTGAAAATTACCAGAATTTCCAATATATATAAAGTGGAAATGGATTTGAATCGAAATTGTCTTTGGAATATTTCGATGTTGGATTTCGTCATTATACAGATATTGTTATGGAAATTTGAAAGATATATTTATATCGTTATTCCCAATACGATATTTGTTGGTCGTAGAATTTGATATTGAATATAAGCCGATATATTTTCTATTCAGAGCCTTGTATTTAATATCAAATGAGATTTGGGTTGTCGTGAACGGTATCTTCAATAATACTGTTCTTAGACCCAACTGAGCTAAGAAAATCAGAAACTAACTTGAGATTAGTTAAGTTGAATGGTTTCCTGGGTATTGATCTGATGTTGGTTTCGGCCTTCAGGGTTAATACTTAGGGAATTGCTCACTTGCTATTTTACAATTAAAGGCTGATAGAATGGAATGTGATTTTGGGTTTATCGTGAACCGCGTTTTAAATGACATCGGTTCTTTAACCCAGTTAAAGATTAAAACTAAGTGGAGTTTTAATGAATATTTAATTAGATTGAAAAGATCAAGAATGGAGTATCACCAGTTTTGCTCCAGGCGATAGTTAAATCTTTAATTAGATTTGAACGTGAAATGGTAATTGAATTTACCGATAACACGGTGGTGTTAGATATGAAGTATTACCAGTTTTACTTCATGGGATGAATAGGTTGGGATTGGGAAATTAAAACCAATGATTACTTCGGTAAGGTTCGTTAATCCCATCTAGTTTGGATAAACCATAATTTGGTTTGAATGGATATTCAAAGGAAGATTAAAGAATAAATTTAAAGAATTTATCTTTGAGAAAATTAATGGGAACCTTTCCCTAAGAATGTGAAATTTAGAAACTAACTGTAGGTTAGTTAAGAAGAATGGTTTCCTGTGTATTGATCTGATGTTGGTTTCGGCCTTCGGGGTTAATATTTGGGGAATTGTTCTCTTACTAATTTACGGTTAGCGACTGATGAATTGGAATGAGGCGTATATTGTGTTTGTGTAACACTTGTTTATTATATACGCAAGTTATTCAGAAAGACCGGGTTTATCCCATTCTGAATAACTGATTCGGTGATGGGTCAAAGATGAAGACGGTGGTTGAAGACCGGAGGTCTTCACGTCGTTTGGATAATTACTGATGATCTTGATTGGGCCGTACACCCAAGAGGAGGGAATCAGTTAGTGATCGTCCAGACGTACTTGGAGATCGATGGATATGCGGGGTACTAGGTGCCTCCGGTTTCGTTCAGACCCAGAACGGACTTGTAGATGGACTGTGTGTCTGACATTGGATTTCATTCTGTGTGACTGATATCGGTTGCATAGAGTGGTTTGCCTGTGTGGCATGCTAAGATGCAAATGATCAAGGCTTATGTTGAAAAGCAGAGTCTTGTGGTCGATGATCAAAGCACGGCCTGTGTGGCATAGCTTTGTGTAACGTGAATTCGCGAGCCTCACACCCCGGTTGTGAACCAGAAACGGGAGAGGACATCGGGGAGGGCATGCGTTTCCTTCTAGTTAGAAGTGGCGTTAATGGTTTTACACGCCCTGATGAGTTTGACTTATGTGGTTGTTGCTATTGCGAGGCGTCTCAGATATATCGGTGACTATGTGAAGCCGATGGAGTCATTCGTTGGCTCGTTGACACCCCAAAGGGTGGGGAAACGCAGTGTTCAGGCATTTTAATCCATATCGGTGGACCGGCCCTGACGATCCAAAGGTCACTCGAGCTCTGACCTAAGACACGGACTAGAGCGTCTCGAATCGGTAGAGGACTATCTTTTGCCTCGGTTCAAAGATGGAAATCCAACTTCCAATACGTGACGTTTCGATTTTAGTTGTAATCCTATATATGGCGATATAGTGGGATGGGGCGCTTATGCCGTCTATGATTGATACTTATGATTTGAAGTTGTTTTATACACTAGGCATTTATAATAGTACCAAATGATTTGTTTTAAACGTATCAAGCATTCTTGGCTATTATAAGGTAAAAACCCTATCCTCCGGCTTGCGTTGCATTGTGTGATGGGACCGGGGTCTTATAATAGCTTCATTGTTCTTTTATTATTATTGCGCTGTTATTTTATGCACTCGTATTCTTGGGAGGAAACCCGTTCCGTGATATACGGCGAGGTCCCTTGATTTACCGAACTTTAAAATAAAGATTAATAACTGTTTTAGCTCTCACACCAGTCACATGACTGACCTGGGGTTTATTGTTTTAACCTAAACTCTGGGTGCCCTTATTTTGACATGGGCAGCTAGTAGTTTTGGTTTTGTAGATTTATATTAACAGGAACCTGGTTTACAGCTGGAATGTTATTCGGAAAGCTCTGTATCCGTATATCTCTTCTAGTTGTGTATTGTATTATTTTTCCGTTGCTATGTAATGTATTGTAATCTCTGATATTTTTCTGATGTATATTATTTGTTTATACTCTGTATATTCTTGTATTCTGATGAATTGTTGTAGTTAACAATGAAATGTTCTTCCGTCTGCGTTCTGATTCGTCTTGTCCTCAATTCTATCCGTGCTTTCCTTCACGGGGAAGTTCGGGTCGCTTCAGTTGGTATCATAGCTTTGGTTTACAAAGCTCAGAGAATAAGACACATTAGAACCATACAAAAGAATTCATCAGAGATTGGATTAGTAATATCCAAGGAGAATGACTCGTTAGAGATGGGATCAGTAGTATCCTAGAACGAGTGTGAAGGGTACTGTTTTTAAATTAAAAAGTGAAAACAATTTTTGTTTTGAAAATTTAAATCAATTATTCGTATTTGATTATTTATTTTATATTGAATTTGGACAATCCAGTATATAAATATTTTACGTATATGTTTGATCCACGTGTATTCAAAGTTTTAATATACTGGATAGATATAGAATCACACTCTAGTCGCTCGGACATGATTCTGATGATTGACGTGTCGTCATCAGAATTTATTTTCGTGTTTCGAAAGTGGGATTTCTATATATTTCCAATTGACTGGTGTGAGAACCATAATTAGATAGGGCTTATTGTTGTGATTTGGCATCAAAAACATGATTTTCTATATATATATATCAAAGTTATGAATTTGAAAAGCTAATCAACTAATTGATTGCTGATTGTGTTGTTTGATTATTGGTTGATTAATTAAAATTTGAACCTTTAGCCAAATTGATTAAATAGTGAGTTGTATTGAAAATTAGTCGCATTTGCTTGCATATACATATACTTACTTTGAACAGGTCATAGCAAGGAGGCTAGAGCAGAAGAATAAAATTGTTTGCCCAACAAATAGGTACATGTTTACCATAATTTACTATTTTATTTGGGTGATGATAATTTTATGAGCCGATTGGCTTTTTCTTTTTCTTTTGGATTGAAGAAGGCCATGGGAGGCTATATGAAATATCCCGAAGTCCCCGGTGCAGGGAAGGTTATGGCGGTGTTAGCCAAATTTTTGAAAAATTTGAAAAGTTCTTAGAAACTGAAAAGTTGAAGAACTTAAGCCGTAATGAAAATAATGGAAGTTGAGTTGATTTGTTAAACAACTTTCGGCTTCGTTCCTTTTCGGGGACGAAAAGTTTTAAGTGGGGGAGATTGTAATAACCCGGAAATCTGAGCCAATTTATATTTTTTATTTTGGCAATTTTAGTGAATTTTGATCATTTAAAATGAATTATTTTAAATAATAACGACGATAAATTTATTTCAAATAGAATTAGAACGTATATATTATATAGATCGTCGTTAGAATATAAATATTTATTTATATATATAAAAGGAATTGAAAATGGCGTGGTAGTTCGATAATTCGATTTCAAATTTCAAATGAATGTACCGGGTGCAAAATAAACCGGATTTTAGTGAAACCAAAAATATTTGAATCTAATTGACAATATCTTACCAACGAATCCGGGAAATCAAAATTTCATAGCGGGAATCAAAAGTTATGCCAAGTTGAAAATTCAGAATAGTCGCTATAGAATTCTGGCCCTTAAAAATGGAAATTTTGCAAACGACCTCGGTTTTCGACGAAACAACTTTTTTTGGATTCGTGATGTCAAGTCATTGCTAGGTTTCAAAATTCATAATTTTTCGAATCAATATGTGAGTGCGGCAAAGAAAAACGCGTTTGACCAGTTTCAGTTGATTTTAATCGATTGGAAAATGACCATTTTTCAAACGGTCTCAGAATATGACCAAATTTGTTTTGTTAGGACCGTATCGTCAATACGAAGCTAGAAAATATTTTTCAGGAATTTTTAGAGTTAGTATGTGACCCCGGTAAATTGTAATGCTCGTTCAAATTCAATATATAGAGTTATATTTTGATTTTGACGAAAAATGATCGAAACGATCGAATCAGCCTATGATACATATCCCATTGTGTTCGGAATGGGGGTAATTAGCTAAGAACGACAGTCGGTGGGCTTGATTTCGAGGTCGAAATAAAAAGTTGATTTTTGGAGATAAATTAATAATTAAATAATTTATAAATATTTTCATTATAGCCCCTCCCTTTCCTTTTCTTCTTTCAGTTCGAATCGATTTAAAAAAAAAGGGCGCTCGTGAGCTAGCCAACCCGCCGCCGCCTCCCTTGGCGTGCGCCTCCCCTCTCTTCCCCCAGCCCGTCCTCCTCCGTTCTCCTGCTCCTCCTCCAATTGATAGTGCCCGCAACCCAAACCCACCGAGAAAGCTGTCGTGCCCAGGCCCCACCTCCAGGCCACCACTCCAGACCACCCGCGACCACCCTCCTCCCTTGAACGCGCCGCCGAGACCCCCCTCTCTCCAATGACGCTGTAAGTTTTTTTTCTTTTATTTATTTCTTTTATTTATTTCTTTTATTTTTATTTGTTTAATGATTTTCAGTTTATATTTATATAAATTATAGGATAAAATCAGTTTTATATATAAAAAGCATTAATTTTAAAAATAAGTTTGTATATGAATAACATAGGAAAGATTAAATTTTTATCATTAAAAAGATTCGATTTTTAATCGAGAAAAGATGGGATTTTTATTGATAAAAGCTATGATTTTTAGCAAGTGAAAGATTATATCTTTGTTTAGGAGAAAAGATTTGATTTTTATATTCGATAAAGATATAATTTTTATGAAGTAATAGCGAATATAAAAATATGATTTTTATATAGTAGTGATAATAAAATTTTGATTTTTATATTATAGAAAGGTTAAAAATATAATTTTTATGTCATAGAAAGAATAGAAAAAAATGATTTTTATGGTTGTGGAGTAATAAAAATGTAATTTTTATTATATTACTAGCGAGATAAAAATAGGATTTTTATCTATATGGTAGCGGTGTAAAAATAGAATTTTTATCTATATAGTAAAGGTATAAAAATATAATTTTTATCCATATAGAGCGAATTAAAAATGTGATTTTTATATACATAGCAACAATATAAAAATGTGATTTTTATATATGTAGCGGATACGGGCAACGAAAGGGATGAAAGGCGAGCGGGACGAAGATTTCTACATAAGAAGAGTCGTGGATTAGCTAGTCGGTGAGAGCTTCTCACCTTTAATTTAAATTTCTAGTTAAAATATATACTAGGATGCAGACGGTGTTTAGTAGCACCCGACACCCGTCGTCCACAGACCATGGACGGCTTGTATGCTTGTTTGTTTGATTTTGATGTGTAGTTGATTGTGTGATGTGATGTGAACTGAAATAAAATATTTTATAGTGGAAAATATTTTATAGTTAAAAATAGAATTTTTAACGTGTATTTAAAATGAAATAAATATAAGCAAATCGAACGATTTGTTTATATACACACATTTGACTGATATTGATTGGGACGATAAATTTTACACATCGCCCAACTGCACAAATAAAATCTGTGTTTGATTGTTTGAAACCCCACACAGGTATTGGGATGATATATGACATACACTAACCCCAATAATTAGTTGTATGTCGATCGATTGATTGACAGACTGTTATAAGCGTTAAATATTTATATTTGATGCTTATACAGTGTAGAATGCACTTTGGATGATGGTTGATTATTTGTCATTGTTGATATATACATGCGTTGTATGGAAATCCATAGAAATAAAATATATGGCAATTGATTGGGCCTCATTCCAGTTTTGAAATAAAATATTTGAATAAAATATTTGAAATAGAAATATTTGAAAAAGAAATATTTGAAATAGAATATTTGAAAATAGAAATATATGAAGTCGTGTTGATTAGATTTGCGTCATTTTGACGTGAACGATATTTATATCGATTGTATTCATTTTATAATGAATATCGAAAGTGTTTTCAAAATCTGATATTTTGAAAAGAATTGAAATTCGAATTAAACTGAATAGAAATGAATTTGAATTGAAATTGAATAGAAATGAATTCAAATTGAAATTGAACAGAAATGAATTCGAATTGAAATTCAAATAGAAATGAATTCGAATGGAAATTGAATAGAAATGAATTCGAATTGAAATTGAATAGAAATGAATTCGAATTGAAATTGAATTGAATTGAAAACGAACTGAAATTGAATTAAAAATTGAAATCAATTTGAATTGAATTTAAAACGAATTTATAAGGAAAAATTCAATTTTGATTTGAATTTGAAAAGAAGTTGAAATCATTTTGAAAACGAATTTAAAACGATTTATATAATACATTTTAAAAGGAAATCGAAGAAGTATATATTATATTATATTATATATATATATATATATATATATATATATATATATATATATATATATATAGTATAATGGCCTGAATAGAATGCGTCGCGTCGCGGTAGTTCGTGAATTTCGACCATTGACTTCGAACAGACATTACGGGAGATCTGACCGTCGGATTCTCCTGAAACCGGAACCGTTGGGTTCATATCGAAAAGAGCTTTCTAAGAATATTAGAAATTGGAAATCTAATGGTTGGATTTGGAATTATGTCCAAATAAAATTTAGAAAAGGTCGGTGTAAGTGCAGCTCGATGGCCGTTGATGGAAATCGACTGTACGGGCCTTGATAAAATTATTAAAAATAATAATAATTTGTGTAAAATCATAAGAAATGATTCGTGAAGAATTGGGATGAAAAACTCCATATTTGAAAAGATAAAAATAAATTTTTATCGAAATGAACTAGTTTTGAACTAGAATTAAAATCAATTTATTTTTGAAATAAATAAATTGAATTTGAAATGGTTATGAAAATAACCAGAATTTCCAATATATATAAAGTGGAAATGGATTTGAATTGAAATTGTCTTAGGAATATTTCGATGTTGGATTTCGTGATTATACAGATATTGTTATGGAAATTTGAAAGATATATTTATATCGTTATTTCCAATACGATATTTGTTGGTCGTAGAATTTGATATTGGACATAAGCCGGTATATTTTCTATTCAGAGCCTTGTATTTAATATCAAATGGGATTTGGGTTGTCATGAACGGTATCTTCAATAATATTATTCTTAGACCCAACTGAGCTAAGAAAATCAGAAACTAATTGGAGATTAGTTAAGTTGAATGGTTTCCTGGGTATTGATCTGATGTTGGTTTCGGCCTTCGGGGTTAATACTTAGGGAATTGCTCACTTGCTATTTTACAGTTAAAGGCTGATAGAATGGGATGTGATTTTGGGTTTATCGTGAACCGTGTTTTAAATGACATCGGTTCTTTAACCCATTTAAAGATTAAAACTAAGTGGAGTTTTAATGAATCTTTAATTAGATTGAAAAGATCGAGAATGGAGTATCTCCAGTTTTGCTCCAGGCGATAGTTAAATCTTTAATTAGATTTGAACGTGAAATGGTAATTGAATTTACCAATAACACTGTGGTGTTAGATATGAAGTATTACCAGTTTTACTTCATGGGATGAATAGGTTGGGATTGGGAAATTAAAACCAATGATTACTTCGGTAAGGTTCGTTAATCCCGGCTAGTTTGGATAAACCATAATTTGGTTTGAATGGATATTCAAAGGAAGATTAAAGAATAAATTTAAAGAATTTATCTTTGAGAAAATTAATGGGAACCTTTCCCTAAGAATGTGAAATTTAGAAACTAACTGTAGGTTAGTTAAGAAGAATGGTTTCCTGTGTATTGATCTGATGTTGGTTTCGGCCTTCGGGGTTAATATTTGGGGAATTGTTCTCTTACTAATTTACGGTTAGCGACTGATGAATTGGAATGAGGCGTATGTTGTGTTTGTGTAACACTTGTGTTAGATCCAAATGTGGTTCTAACACCCAAATTGATTAGAAACAAGATAAAATAAAGCAGAAATAAAAAAGAACACACAAGGTTTATAGTGGTTCGGCGAAGAAATGCCTACGTCCACTTAGTTTTCACTATATTCAGTAATTCAATGACAAATACAATGTAAGATTCGCTCACAACTCACTTTTGTTCACTCAGAAAGATAAAAACAAGAAATGAAAGATGGTTTGGATTTTCCGGGAGTGAAGGAATTCGAATAGTGGAAGTACTCGGATTCTCAAAAGTGCTGAAAAAAGATCCTTCTCTTTGTCTCTAGTTGGGGTATTTATAGGTGTGAATTTGCCTGAAATGCGATCCGGGTCGGAACACGTGTCATCCATCGCCCTCTCCTCGGGTTCGGATGGGCCATCAAGCAGACAACGCATCAATGAGATGGACGTTAGGGGTAGGAATTGGTCACATCCGGTCCGGTTCTCCAGGCGACTTTATAGGAGATTTTCCTGGATCATGGGTGCGGGTCGGAGACATGCAGGTTGGCGGTTCGGATCGGAATACCCGAACCGAACCGGAGTAGCTTGAACGTCTCTTCTTCTCTAATCATACTCCGCTCCGCTCCGAAGTCGTGGCAAGCAGACAGCTTTCCGATCCACCTGAGATTCATTGGCCTTCCGATCCGATCAGGTAGGCTTTACCAATTTATCCAGTAAGAGATATCCGACCCGAACCGATACGCTGCTATCAATCTGAATTGTGGAGCTTCCTTCCGATCCGAACCGAAGTCACAAAACTTGAAATACTCTTCAACGGTTGGTTTCTTGACTTTGTGTTGCCTAGTTCACAAAGTAGGCTAACATTTTGCCCCCTCAAAGGATGCTTTCGTTGTACGAAGCATGCTTTGATGTTGCTTTAACTGCTAGCCCTTGAATCAGAACAGTCAGGTGGGACGCACAGATTTCTCATTCGGTTCGGGTGTTAGAAGAACGCACATTCTCTTCATTCCTGAGCAAATTTGGAAATCTTTTCTTGACATATAATGCTTCTTGCAGGCGTACTCTACCTTCGTTCTTCTTCTTTTGAACTCAATTCGAGTCAGATACTAAACTAACGTGTGAAATCCGCTCGGTTCGGATGCCGATCCGAAACGCCTTCATGGGTTTGGCTTTTTAACATTGGGCCTTCAGAGAGAGTCGTGCTACTGGGCTTCCACTCCGGTCCGAGCGGATGAGATAAAACAGGGAGACGAGGAGTCAACACAATTCTCTATATAAACCCATCGCCGCCTTCATTCCTTCCTTCTTCGCTTCTATCGCGGCTCGGACCCCAGCATCGAGAATCTTAAAAACTTTAAAACTCCGAACTTCTTTCTTGTTGCTTCCTCAAATCAATCACATAGGTAGCTTTTTAAACTCGACTAATCTTGTTGTAACCGTTCTCGATTTCGATTAGCGTTGGGTTAGGATGTTTTGGCCATAAGTATCACTCGAACCCTCCGCCGCTGCCGGTGGATGCTCCTTTGCTTCGAGACGTTGCGAAGTTGAAGAGGGCGAATATTTATTCTTAACGATAGCTTTGGTGATAAAGTGGACTTGTCTGTGAATAAATGGGGAAAGAGGAAAAAGATGAAGAATGGGATGACAAGCTGGAGTCGGTTCGGGTGGAAGACGAAGGAGCAGAAAGGAAAAGGAGGGAAAGGGGATCGGCTCGGGTTTCGTTCTTTGGGAAAGATGGAAAGGAAAGAGAAAGTCGGTTCGGGTCGGAAAAGTAAATGGGATAAGAGGCTGAAGTAAACGGATCGGTCAGGTGGTGCTGATTCGGATCGGATCGGGTCACCCGATCCGATCAGATCAATTCTGCTTCCGAACCCACCGCTCCTATTGTCTTGAACTAACCTTGCCTTACCGAAGCACCCGAACTGAATGTCTTCTGTACTGAGCCAATCATCACATGCATATCCGAACCGAACCGAACATATTGAACTTGACACATAAAGACTACCCAACTAATTCAACTAACACTTATTCTAGACGAATATGCCTCGCGGACAGTTAGGATAGTGCCTTGTGAACATAAATGAGAATCAGGGACAACTCGGACTATTACTCTCTCTTTAAAGCTTCGTCTTATATTGCTGTGCTTTCATTTTGCACTTCCCGCATTTGTTGCACACACTTTAGTTCACACACATACACAAAAAGGGGACACGGGATATTTCACTCTAATTCGTGCTATTGCTTCTTCAATAGTTCCATGACAATGAGGCCCAGACGCTCTTCTCGTCTAGCTGAGAGGAAAGAAGCTCCAGAAACTTCCCACAAAACCACTCTCGAGGATATATCTTCTTCATCTGACCCAGAATGGGACAGCGAGGGTCCGGATTACGGAGCTGGTCATCGGGAAAGCGGTGAAGCGTCTTCAGAAAATGAAGTTTCTCTAGGCTTTGAGGAGGAAGGAGGGATTGGTGACAACCGCGCACCCGATGAATTTGACTCAGCCATTATATTGGAATCACCTCCAGATTCCGTAGAATCAACAATTGACAATGACCGACTCGTGAGAATCTGCTTGAAGTATGGAATAATGAAGAGAGACACTCTAGTGCCTTCACGTTCTGATCGTCCACATAACCCTCCAGAAGGATATATGACGGTCACTCGTCTGATGTGCATGGTTGGCGCTATTCCTCCTTTCTCGCCTTTCATTGTCGACTTCTTAAGACAAATGCGGATTGCCCCCATGCAGCTACATCCCAATTCATACGCCTATCTGCATACCTTATTCATAGCATATCGTGAAATTCTAGGCGTAGAGCTTACATTTGACGATGTTCATTTCTTCTATAATTTCAAACATCGGACTAGGGAAACCCCTTCTTTCTGTTACTTTGAGTCGGTCCCAAAGAGGAAGATAATCTCTACACCGTTTAGCAGCAAGGCTGGAGATTCCAGATTGGAGTGGTTCTATATAAAGCAACAGCCTGGATGCGCCAGAAGATGGATAAAATCAAGTAAAGCACTGATTTTCTGACCCTGGATTCTAGACACTTGAATCATCACCCTGACCGGTTTTTCCTTTTTATTTGCAGTCGATAATCCCAAACAGGTATCAGACCAAGTGTTCTTTGATCGAATGCACCGTCTCCTCAATGGCGACCAAAAATTCCTTACTATTGACGAGGTTCTTAAAGATGAGTACCTTCATTCTCACGGACTGCTATCCGTCTACCGTAGCATCGGTCATGGGACAGTCCCTTATGCATATATTCCTCCAGTGGAAACAGTTCCAGTACTAGGAGAAGGCTCGGGAATTCCTGCAGCTTCTCTTCAAACTTCACCCTCTCCTTCTTCCACTCAAGACGATGAGCTGGCTAATCTGGCCAAAAAACATCGTGAAGGGTATGTTGCCCCCGAGGAAACTACCTCGGTAGACAAATCAAAATCTCCCCAAGGGTCGCCACTTCACGCTTCCGAAGGGGATGTTCCTAGCGCCGACGAGCACATATTTCAGGGTTTGGGGGATCTCCCTTTACCCGAGGCTATATACACTTCGGAAGATTTCAGAAAGGACCCTCTAGTCTTCACTTCTTCTGAAGAGACTACTCCTGCTAAGGCCAAAGAGCCTGCCCGCACCACTTTAGCTTCAGACTCGGGTTGGTTGGGGGGACACATACACTACATAGGATGCACTTTGCACCGTAGCACCAGCATTCATTGCACTTCTCTTTCCATGGATCCGCTGATTCTAAACTTCGTTTAACATATCGTGCAGGTACAATGTCTCGATCCTCTTATGACATAAGGAAGCTTCGCCGCAGCATGTCTAATCCTCCCCAGGATGCCGAATATAACCGCCGGGATGACCGCGGCAGGGAGGAAAGGAGACCCTATGATCCTTATCGATCTCGATCCTCACGCTCCCGCTCACCAGTTCGACCGGAACAGGAAAAATACAAAAGCTATCAAGGTCGTAGGGAGGAGGATAGACCACAATCTAGGGATTCCACTTCCTCCCATGAAAAGCGAAGCAGAGAGAAAACACCTCCAAAGGAAACTGGGGCTAGAAGCAAGCAAAAAGTCCCTGCCACTAAGCGACCTCGGACAGACAAGGGTTCTACAGAATCTTCTTCGAGAAGGGACGCTGAACTAACAATCCTAGCCCCTCCTCCACCAGATGCAGGAACCGCCGTAAGGCTGGCATACTTAAAGGAGCAATTTCCTGAGCACTACTTCGAGACTCTGACCTTTCTACCTTCCCTTGAACCTATTTCTTCTAATTGGGCAGAGGAGGCCAGAGCAAAGATTGATTTGGTGGAAAAACAATATACCGAAATGTTCAAGTATTCCCGCACTCTTTCTAGAATCATTCGCACGCTACTGACAAATGCTGACTCCATGCACAAAACTGCAGAGGAAGATGCTAAGGCCCTAAAAACCCTAGGAAAAAATTTAGAAGATACTCAATCTCAACTAGCTATCGCTCAGAAGAACGCTTCTAACTTCAAACAACAGTTTGAGGACATGCAAAAGCGCTATCATGATTTGCTAGAATCCCATACTCAGGAACGTTCCGAGTTAAAGAAGCAAGCTGACGAAGCCAAATCAGAGGCTACGAAGGCACGTCTTGCTTATGTTGAGCTTGAGCAGAAAAATGCCGAGTTAGCGAAAAGGAGCGCTGAGTTAGAAAAGAAAAACGCTGATTTGGCTTCAAAATTGTTAGAGGCGGAAAACAGGGCTGCTCTGGCTGAGGGCAACGTTGAATGTGCTATTAAATCTGCGGAGGAAACCCGCAAACAGCTATCAGAGGCGGAGGCCGATATTCAGGGCTTCGGGGAGCTAATGATCGAATTCTTTGCGCACATTATTCGTCGTCGAAACATTTCCTGGATCGAGGACTATCCATCCACCTTGGTTCATGTGTGGAATCAAATCGTTGAGTGGGAAAAAGAAGAGCTTAAGGTCGATTCCCTCGACGAAGATAAGTTGATGGAGAAGTACTTGAGAGACGATGAACCAGAGCGCCTAGCTGAAGGTCGCCGCCTAATTGCTGAGGCCATGGAAGAAGAGAGGCGGAGGTCTAAACAGAAAACCATTCCTGAAGCTGGCTCCTCTTCTTCTGCTCCTGTAACTCCTGAAGTGGAAGGGTATGATCCCGAAAACCCGGGAATTCCCCGATCAACTTTACTATCTCCCATTCCTGAAATAACTCCAGAGGTAGTAGTTACCCCCGCTGAGAAGTCTTCAGAAGGTATCCCTGTCTTTTCTCCTCAACTTGTCAAGGCTACTACTACCTTTGGCTACATGATTGAACGTTCAATGAGAAACCCTTTGCTCTCGCCTGAGTTGATAACCGATGTTTCTCATTTTGTAGGCGTTGAATCCTCCGCGAAGACAGATGTAGTTCAAGGTGTTACCACTGGGACAAAGCCCGCCGATAGGGTCAAAGAAGGAGAAGACAAGGCTGCTCCCACAGACTTGGGGGAAAGGAGTGAATCAACTAAGGTGACTACTCCCCATGACGAAGAAATGATTGCAGCGTTAAAAGACGACGGAGGAGACGAGGGGCATGATGAGGAACCAGAAGTTATCATAACCGGGGAGTCGAAAAGCGCTGAGGACATTACCTTGGCTGCCATGAAGGCTGATCAAGACAAGCGCTTGCAATTAAAGGCTGAAGAATTAGACCCTGAGGTCCTCAAGCCCCTCGCTGTTGTGGATGCGGGTTCAAGGTTAGTTGTTAAGCTTTCCACTAGATCTATTACCGAAGAACTTGCTAAAAAATCTTCTCTCGATTCCAGTGCCCCGTCCTCCGGGAAAAAGTCTGCTGGCCCCAGTACTACATCTTCAGGGAAAAAGAAACCAAAGCGGATCTTGACTGAAGCCGAGAAGGAAGCAAAAGATGCAGAAAAAGCTGTCAAGAAATCAAAGGCTCATTCCAAGCCCAAATAGTGGGTCCTTCTGTGTCCTTTTAGCATCTTTGCAAATCAATAAGTGCTGCTACATCAGCAGCTTTCGCACTTTCTTTTTCAGTTATTTCCCTGTACAAATTCATTCATTCGTAAATAAAAATAATTCACTTTCTGCAATGTTTATTTGTTAGCAGTTCTGCACTTATGTAAACAATGCATATATATAGTTATGAAACAAAGTTGTGGAGAGGGGAGATATGTGTATATATATGTGTCCCCAGTCAATCTCCATAAGTTATTCAGTGCTTAACCATGCAATCTGAATATTCCCGATTCTTTAACGGGATAGCATTTCCTGTATCACCAACTCCTGTTGTTTTTCCTGGCATTCCTTTTATACTCTCTCTCATTCTCTCGAGAGTTAGAGTTCGAGTTCAGCTATTTGTTTATTCCCCGGTCGTTCAACGGGAAAAGATTTCTTTCTCGGCGCTCGGTCAGAGACGCCTTTATACTCTCTTTCTCTCTGGAAAGTTAGAGTTCGGAGTTGAACCTCTTTCTCAGCGCTCAGTCGGAGACGCTTTTATACTCTCTCTCTTTCTCTGGAGAGTTAGAGTTCAAAATAGAATTTCTTTTTCAGCGCTCAGTCGGAGACGCTTTTATACTCTCTCTCTTTCTCTGGAGAGTTAGAGCTAGAATGTCGTTTTCCCATTCTTTCACGTCCTATCGCACAAATAATCATTGTGCTTCTTTTTATGTCCAGACTGTTTTCCACCTTCTTTAGGCTCTCAGTTGTCCTGTATTTTATAATCACAACAGAACAACTAATGAATGTAAATGCATAAAAGTAAATAACACACAATATTTTTATAGTGGTTCGGCTAAGTCATAGCCTACATCCACTTTATAGTTCTTTATTCATATCACCGGATTTTCCCGAGGCAAGTCGTGCCTTATTACAGAGTTTACAGGAAGAACAGCAAAAAGTATAGCATTTTTAATCCAAATATCGCATTAAGTGTTGGGCATTCCATGCTCGAGGGACTTCTTCGCCATCTACGGTCGTTAACTTGAATGTTCCCTTATCAAGTTTCCGTTGGATGACAAAGGGTCCTTCCCATTTTGGGCCGAGGTGAGGAAGAGATGGAAAAACTCTCTTTAGCACCAAATCTCCTGGTTCAAAAGTTCTGAGGCGAACTTTTTTGTCATAATAGTGTGCCATCTGATGCCGATGTCTTGCTGCACGCAAGTCTGCTTCGTCTCTTTTCTCTTCGACTTCATCAAGAGACTCAAGTAAAAGAGCCCGATTCGTCATCGGGTCATAATATGTCACCCTGTGGGAAGGAACTTCCAGCTCAACCGGAATTACTGCTTCTGAACCAAAGGAGAGGGAGAAAGGGGTATGACCAGTAGCCGTTTTGAACGTTGTTCGATATGCCCACAAAGCTAGGGGCAATTCATCAACCCATTTTGCCTTTGCACGCTCTAATCGCTTTTTGAGGATGGATTTTATTACCTTGTTTATTGCCTCTACTTGCCCATTAGATTGTGGATAGGCGACTGCAGTATATCGTTTATCTATCTTATATTTCTGGCAAAAGTTTCTGAATTCAGCGCTATCAAATTGGGTCCCGTTGTCGGTTATAATTGTCCTTGGGATTCCGAATCGGCATATAATATTTCGGACCACAAAACTTATCACCTTTCTTGTGGTAATCTTAGTCAAGGGTTCAGCCTCCACCCACTTCGTGAAGTAATCCACGGCTACTATGGCATACTTAGCTCCTCCTTTAGCAATTGGTAAAACTCCAATAATATCGATTCCCCATGTGGCAAATGGCCAAGGACTCACCATCGATTTAAGCTGTGTTGATGGTGCCCTGGGGATTTTGGCGAATCTCTGGCACTTATCGCAGCGTCGTGAATAATCAGCTGCATCTTTGTTTATCGTAGGCCAGAAGTATCCGTATCGCAATATTTTCTTCGCTAAAGTTTGACCTCCTGTATGATCTCCACACTCACCTTCGTGCACTTCTCTCAGTACACGCTTGATGTCGTCGTGTGCGATACATCGTAACAGGGGCATAGAAAATCCTTGTCTATAGAGAATATCGTCTTGTATAACATATCTGGTAGCTCTGCGCACTACAGCTCTCTTTTCACTCTTCTTTAATGGGAGTGTCCCATTCTTAAGAAAATTCTTGATTGGAGTCATCCATGATTCCTTCTCTGGTTCCGCTTCAAGAACGAATTCCATGTCCATTGACTCAAAGCTTGGCGACTCTAACGTTTCAATTGGAATTACCTCGGTCCCCTCTGGATTGTCAGAACTAGCTAATTTTGCTAGTCTATCCGCTTTCTGGTTTTCTTCTCTGGGAATATGTGTTATGTTGTACCGCTCTAAGCTACTTAATAGCTCTTTCACTTTCTTAAGGTAAGCGACAAGTCGAGGTCCTCGAGCCGCGAACTCCTCTCTCACCTGGCAAACAACAATCTTAGAGTCACAAAATATATCCATCACTTTTACTCCGAGGTCTTTAGCGAGTTTCAGCCCGGCAATCAGGGCTTCATACTCAGAGTCGTTGTTTGTTGCCGAAAATTCTAATCGCAGAGCGTAATATAACGACCGTCCCTCCGGAGTGACTAAGACAATTCCAGCTCCGGATCTTCGGTCATTTTTAGCTCCATCTGTATATAATTCCCACGGATTCATCTTTAGCTCATCCTCAGATTTAACCACTCGGTCATTGATTATTTCTTCCTCTGGAATGGTGAATTCCGCAATAAAGTCTGCTAGAGCTTGCCCCCTGATTGACTTTCGTGGTTGAAAATTCAAATCAAACTGGCTTAGTTCTATGTTCCATTTAATCAACCTTCCCGACGCTTCGGGCCTCTGCAACACTTGTCTTAACGGCTGATCGGTGTATATGATTATTGGATGGGCTTGGAAGTAGTGACGAAGCTTTCGGGATGCAATCAGGAGGCTGTAAGCAAGCTTCTCGATCTTTGGGTAGTTGCGCTCTGCCGCTGCTAATTTCTTACTCACATAGTATACTGGCCTTTGTATTTTATCTTCCTCTCGAACCAGAACTGTGCTGACAGCGTGAGCCGAGACTGCTAGATAAACAAATAGTTCTTCATGGTCTACGGGCTTTGATAAGATTGGCGGTTTTTCTAACAGTTCTAACAGATTTTGAAAAGCCTCGACACAATCGGGAGTCCACTGGAAGTTCTTCTTTCCCCTTTTTATTAAATCAAAAAATGGAACACATTTATCGGTGGCTTTGGAGATGAATCTACTTAGCGCCGCTACCTTCCCTGCCAGACTTTGGACGTCTTTAATTTTCCTTGGTTCTTTGATATTTCTAATCGCCGCTATCTGGCTAGGGTTGATCTCAATTCCTCGGGAACTCACAATGAAGCCAAGGAACTTTCCCGACGCCACTCCAAATGAACATTTTAAAGGATTCAATTTCATACGATATTTCCGCAAGATACCAAACATTTCTGCTAAGTCTTGCGTATGACTGGAGGACTGCTTTGATTTAACAAGCATATCATCCACATAAACTTCCATAGTTTTTCCTATCTGATCGTAAAACATTCTATTTACCAATCGCTGATAAGTAGCTCCAGCGTTTTTTAATCCGAACGGCATTACAACATAACAATATAATCCCAAATTCGTAATGAAACTTGTATGCTCTTGGTCTGGCACATGCATAGGAATCTGATTGTATCCAGAATACGCATCCATGAAAGAGAGAAGTTCATGACCTGCCGTCGAGTCTACAAGCTGGTCAATTCTGGGAAGTGGGAAACTATCCTTTGGGCAAGCCTGGTTTAAATCTGAAAAGTCAATACAAGTTCGCCACTTTCCGTTTGGCTTCTTTACCAGGACGGGATTCGATATCCAATCGGGATAGGTCGAATCTCGAATAAACCCATTTTGCTTCAACTTCTCTACTTCCTCTTTGAGGGCAGCCGACCTCTCTGGGCCCAGCATGCGTCTCTTTTGCTTTACAGGTGGATGCTTCGGATTTACATTCAATTTGTGACTGATAACGGAAGGCGATATCCCACACATGTCAGCATGGGTCCAGGCGAACACATCTAAGTTCGCTTTTAAGAAGTTCGTCAGCTCTTCAGCACGACGTGGATCCAATTGGGAACCAATCTTCAAAACTTTCGTCGGATCAGCTTTATCAACAGGTATTTCCACTGTTGCTTCATTAGGAGTTGCATTCCTAGCCTCCGGTTCCTCGTCTTTTCTAGGATCCAGGTCTTCAGGCGTTCCTTTTTGCAACTCCCTTGGGTTCAACCTCTCTAATTGCTATGCTGAGTCCCCCTTTGAGGGAGATGAGGCATCCTTATTCTCAGCATTAACTCCTTTCATCAACATCTTCAGTTCGGCCACATAGCAGGCCCGTCCAGAAACCTGATCCCCTCTTATTACTCCAGTCCCGGCTTCGGTTGGGAACTTTAGTAACAAGCACCAAGGGGCGATACAAATTCTAAACTCAGCGAGGGCAGGCCTCCCTAAAAATGCGTTATATGGCGAATCTACGTCCAGCACTACAAACTGAAGCATTCGCACTCTTCTACGTTCTCCTTGCCCTAGGGTCACAGGCAACTCTATATATCCCATAGGAGCTGTCGTTGCTCCGTTGAAACCTCTAATCCATCCTTCACAAGGTTTCAGATCTTCAGGCTCAAGCTTCATCTGATCAAATGACTTCTTGAACAAAATATTAACGGAACTTCCGTTGTCTACTAATACCTTATGGACCAACGCTGGCCCAATAGCGGTAGTAATAACCAACGGATCATTGGTGGGAGATTGTATTCCCGTGCTGTCTCGGCTGCGAAACACCACGTCATCGAACATGGTTTTTTGTTGTTTGATGGGGGTGGTATCTTCCAACTCGTCACCTTCATTCACATCTAGATGTTTGGCGGCATTCACATATTGGTCCATTGACCTAAAGCTTCGAATTGCCGGGTGAGGTCCGCCTACTATGGAGTTGATGACGATCCCTTTACCTTTCTGCTGCGCGGTAGGCTTTGGAGCAGGTAGGATTTGCTTTGGAGCCTGCTCTCCTTGCCCCCTATCCCTCGGGGCAACCTTGTACTCATCCAACTTTCCCTCTCGCAGCAGCTTTTCAATTACATCCCTCAAATGTCGACACTCATTGGTCGAATGTCCATGCGTTCCGTGAAACAAGCAAAATTTCCCTGTCGCCATTTCTTTCTCGGTCGAATCACGAGGTGGCGGTCTTTTGTATTGCAGCACATTATACGTGTCCAGGTAAATATTTTCCAACGTGTCATTCAGTGGTGTGTAGTTCTCGTAGTTCTGGAATCGGGGCCTTTTGTTTGGGTCGCTTCCCCTATTTCTGTTTCTCCTGTTACCGTTCGAATTACGGTTGTTGTTGTTTCCCCCGCTTCCAGTATTGCTGTTTCCACCCTTGTTTCCTACATTTACTTCAACCTTGCCAGAACTTTCCCCAGACTGCTTCACTGCAATATTACTCTGCACATTCTCCTTTGAGGCTGTCTCAGACTTTCTCTTCCGGCTTGCCCGGGCCTCCTCTCGTCTTAGATAAATATCGGCTTTTTCGTAGAATATCGCCCTTGTGGGGGGTGTCTTCCCAGAAAGGTAGTCTCCAAACTCAGATTCGGGATCGACTCCTTCCTTCAATGCCATCAGAATAGTGGGCTCATGCGGGTCACTGACCTCAGTTACAGCTTGGTTAAAACGATCTAAATATGCCCTTAAAGATTCCCCTGGTGCCTGTTTGATCCTCGACAATTCGATAACGCTCTTGGACTTTCGAGCATGTAGTCGGAACTGGTTCATGAAACGCTCGCTTAGTTCTTTGTAATTAGAAATTGAACGAGGAGGAAGTCGGGTAAACCAAAATAAAGCCACATCTTCTAGGTAGATTGGGAACGCTTTGCATTTTACTTCATCAGGGGCAGCAGCGGCATTCATAAGCCACGAATACCGCATCAAGTGCTGTCCTGGATCAGTCCTTCCGTTATATTTATCCATCTGTGGCAAATTAAAGCGTCGGGGGAACTGGAAGTCTAGGATGTCGTCAGTGAACGGAGTATGGCTTCGCTCTATACCGTAGTCTTCATTTGTATAATTCCGGCTTTCAGACATAATTCGACGAACCATCGCCTGCACATCGGCACTAGTTAGGGGCTGCTCAGGTTCCCTGGCCCTAGCGTCCGAGTTCCTCCGGGGCTCTTGCTCAGGAGACACCCTTCTTCTTCGAGCTGCCCCTGCTCGATTCCTTTCCCCGCGCTCCCGGTCGATCTCGGGAAGAGGGGACTGGAGTCTTTGCCCCCGAGATGGGCTATCGTTTCTTAATGCTCGTGCGATATCCTCGCGAGATCCCAAAGATCCAAACGTTAGCTGCTCCACGTTCTGAGGTCGTTCGAGTGGCCTTCGCTCACGGGGCCTCTCTTCCTCAGAAGATGAAGATTGATCTACTGGTGTATGACGAACTGGCGACGGAGTTCTTTGCCGGCGGAGCTCACTGATTTCCCGACTCATGAGCCTCATATTTTCCTGCATCATGAGGTTGGTACGCTCATGAACTCTCATAGCTTCCCTCGTGCTCTCAAGCATATCAAGCAAGCGCGAGAAATCTCCTTGAGTGATGGGAGCAGATGGATTGGCCTGGTCTCCAACCCTGGCAGCTGGAATTGGAGCATTCGCGGGGACTCGAGTAGATGTTCCAGCTTCACCAAGCATCGGGTCGGATCGGAGGTAGGAAGTCGGGTCGGATCGGAGCTGGGGTGTCTGTTCGGATCGGTGCGCAGCGAGCAAGTCGGGTCGGTTCAGACTGGGGGAGTGCACTGCTTCAGAGTCTCCAACCCGGATCGGATCGGAACTTTCCCCTTGCTGTCGGTTCGGATTTCCTGCGTTGATTCTCCCTGCTGCTGAACTCTGCCCCCTAGACCTTGTTACAACAGCATGTTGCTGATCTTCACCAGCTCCATTTCCTTGAACAGACTGGACTTCCTTGCCTTTTCCTCTGGCCATGAGTCTTTGACAATTACTTCAACGAATGTAAGAAAGTGGAGAAGCTTAAGGATTCACTTCTTTGAACTCAACGGTCCAAAAAGTAGAAAGAGATCCCGGAAAATAAAGAATTTAGATGAGGGTTCTCAGTGAAAGCACCAAAATGTTAGATCCAAATGTGGTTCTAACACCCAAATTGATTAGAAACAAGATAAAATAAAGCAGAAATAAAAAAGAACACACAAGGTTTATAGTGGTTCGGCGAAGAAATGCCTACGTCCACTTAGTTTTCACTATATTCAGTAATTCAATGACAAATACAATGTAAGATTCGCTCACAACTCACTTTTGTTCACTCAGAAAGATAAAAACAAGAAATGAAAGATGGTTTGGATTTTCCGGGAGTGAAGGAATTCGAATAGTGGAAGTACTCGGATTCTCAAAAGTGCTGAAAAAAGATCCTTCTCTTTGTCTCTAGTTGGGGTATTTATAGGTGTGAATTTGCCTGAAATGCGATCCGGGTCGGAACACGTGTCATCCATCGCCCTCTCCTCGGGTTCGGATGGGCCATCAAGCAGACAACGCATCAATGAGATGGACGTTAGGGGTAGGAATTGGTCACATCCGGTCCGGTTCTCCAGGCGACTTTATAGGAGATTTTCCTGGATCATGGGTGCGGGTCGGAGACATGCAGGTTGGCGGTTCGGATCGGAATACCCGAACCGAACCGGAGTAGCTTGAACGTCTCTTCTTCTCTAATCATACTCCGCTCCGCTCCGAAGTCGTGGCAAGCAGACAGCTTTCCGATCCACCTGAGATTCATTGGCCTTCCGATCCGATCAGGTAGGCTTTACCAATTTATCCAGTAAGAGATATCCGACCCGAACCGATACGCTGCTATCAATCTGAATTGTGGAGCTTCCTTCCGATCCGAACCGAAGTCACAAAACTTGAAATACTCTTCAACGGTTGGTTTCTTGACTTTGTGTTGCCTAGTTCACAAAGTAGGCTAACAACTTGTTTATTATATACGCGAGTTATTCAGAAAGACTAGGTTTATCCCATTCTAAATAACTGATTCGACGAGGAGTCGAAGATGAAGACGGTGGTTGAAGACCGGAGGTCTTCACGTCGTTTGGATAATTACCGATGATCTTGATTGGGCCGTGCACCCAAGAGGAGGGAATCAGTTAGTGATCGTCCAGACGTACTTGGAGATCGATGGATATGCGGGGTACTAGGTGCCTCCGGTTTCGTTCAGACCCAGAACGGACTTGTAGATGGATTGTGTGTCTGACATTGGATTTCATTCTGTGTGACTGATATCGGTTGCATAGAGTGGTTTGCCTGTATGGCATGCTAAGATGCAAATGATCAATGATTCTGTTGAAAAGCAGAGTCTTGTGGTTGATGATCAAAGCACGGCCTGTGTGGCATAGCTTTGTGTAACGTGAATTCGCGAGCCTCACACCCCGGTTGTGAACCAGAAACGGGAGAGGATATCAGGGAGGACATGCGTTTCCTTCTAGTAAGAAGTGGCGTCAGTGGATTTACACGCCTTGACGAGTTTGACTTATGTGGTTGTTGCTGTTGCGAGGCAGCTCGGATATATCGGCGACTATCTGAAGCCGATGGAGTCATTCATTGGCTCATTGACACCCCAAAGGGTGAGAAAACGCAGTGTTCAGGCATTTTAATCCACATCGGTGGACCGGCCCTGACGATCCAAAGATCACTCGAGCTCTGACCTGAGACACGGACTAGAGCGTCTCGAATCGGTAGAGGACTATCTATTGCCTCGGTTCACAGATGGAAATCCAACTTCCAATGCGTGACGTTTCGATTTTAGTTGTAATCCTATATATGGCGACATAGTGGGATGGGGCGCTTATGCCGTCTATGATTGATACTTATGATTTGAAGTTGTTTTATACACTATGAATTTATAATAGTACCAAATGATTTGTTTTAAACATATTAAGCATTCTTGGCTATTATAAGGTAAAAACCCTATCCTCTGGCTTGCGTTGCATTGTGTGATGGGACATGGGTCTTATAATAGCTTCATTGTTCTTTATTTATCATTGCGTTGTTGTTTTATGCACTAGTATTCTTGGGAGGAAACCCGTTCCGTGATATACGGCGAGGTCCCTTGATTTACCGAACTTTAAAATAAAGATTAATAACTGTTTTAGCTCTCACACCAGTCACATGACTGACCTGGGGTTTATTGTTTTAACCTAGACTCTTGGTGCCCTTATTTTGACACGGGAAGCTAGTAGTTTTGGTTTTATAGATTTATATTCACAGGAACCTGGTTTACAGCTGGAATGTTATCCGGAAAGCTCTGTATCCGTATATCTCTTCTAGTTGTGTATTGTATTATTTTTCCGCTGCTATGTGATGTATTGTAATCTCTGATATTTTTATGATGTATATTATTTGTTTATACTCTATATATTCTTGTATTCTGATGAATTGTTGTAGTTAACAATGAAATGTCCTTCCATCTGCGTTCTGATTCATCTTGTCCTCAATTCTATTCGTGCCTTCCTTCACGGGGAAGTTCAGGTCGCTTCAGAAACATTACAAGATAGATATAAAATGACAGCGGAATTAAAACTATATTTAATAGGAAAGCTTCGTGGTTCAAGCCCATTTACATAATAAGTCTGGAATACTGAAAATAGAAAACTTCCGCCTTGTACATAAATCATTATCAGAGTACAATAATACTAAAAAGAGCATAATCCCCAAAATATAGCCATAGTAGAGAAGATACAAAATCAAGCGGTAACTTCTAAGTAGCTCCAAGCAGAATGAAAGAAGAACCCTGATCAAGCTTGAATATTCCCACCCTGAGAACCTGAGGGGGAGGGGAGATGGAGGGGGTGAAAGAAAAGAGAAAGAAAAGGAAACAAAATGGGTCAGACATAAAGTCTCGCGAGTAAGTAAAAGCATTATGACAGGCATATAAACTGAATGAAAGGGATAATAGTATCATAAGGCAGGTATAACAGGATAAACAAAATAACAGAACTGGATATGTTGCGCTTCTTAAGTACTTTTTTTGCACTAATACTAGTATAACATATATGTAACAAGATTGCATACTCCCTAATTACTTAACAGAAATAGGATGATCCCAACAGAAATATAATGGTATTTTTAGGTGTACCCTAGTAGCGGGTTTTACCCTAAACAGAATTAACTGGTACCTAAACAGAAATAACGGGTGTTAATCCAAACAGAAATACAGGTACCTCACAGAAATAGACAGGACCAGACGTACCCTAATTACAATCCCCCAGATCGACTCCCAATCCCGCAAATACCCTTTGTCGGCTCCACAGTAGTGTGTATTACTTCCTACAGTGGCAACCTATAGAAGGACACATGCCTATTTACTGGTGCTACAACGGCTTATTTTCCCAGATAAGGCCGTACTCATGCACGCACATGAGTCCGTTGGAACGCGCCCTCCTCCCAGACAAACCTCTTACAATCAGCTCAGTAAGTGTGCCCAGACCCCTACCTAGTGTAGAGTCCCCCTTTAATACCACAATGGGTTACTGGCTAATATGGGTCCCACAGAGCAGATGACACAAGCCAATCCTTATAGATCTTGTGTCCCCAATTAACTAGGATTTTGACAGGTTATGCCTAACAGATTTAACAGATTCGCATAACCCCCTATAGATTTACGGGTTAAACCTTACAAGTTAACGGGTCCATGTAACCTCTACAAATTTAGCCGGTTAAGTTTTCTAGATTAATAGGTTCGTATAACCCCCACAGATTTAACATGTTTACTTAACCCCACCGATTTAACAGGCTTACTTAACCCCACATACTTAACATGCTTACTTAACCCCGCAGATTTAACGGAATCATATAATCCTTAAGGATTCAAACAGGTTAAATATTACAAATTCATTGCCATACATTCATTTGTGGTTATATTGCGCTAGATCTCCCACATTAAAAATACCACTTGTGGATGCTGGATATGCTAGTTGGGTCCGGGCAGACTTCTTCCACAAGTCATACTTAACCTCGTGTCTTAGCATTGTTACATATTTATACACTTAGACCCCTCACATTAGATTCACCACTTGTGGTTGTTGGATATGTCGGGCAGGTCCGGGCAGACTTCTACCACAAGTGTAATATAACCTCGTGCCTAAGCGCAGTTACAGTTTCTAATTACTGTAATTTTAAGCATTTCATTCTTTAATAATTATCCCTATTTCATTATAGGTTTTCATGCCCCTTTTCCAATCATATTCATCATAAACCATATGCCCCAAATTAAGATCTAACTCACAATTTGGTTTATGCCCCAAATCCATATTCATGTTTTCAATTCAAGTTATTCCCCAAATTTCCCAATACAAGTTATGCGCCAATTTTAACGGATTAAACAGGCTTCGCAAATTCTTTACAGTTCCATTAACATGTTTCGCTTATTCTTAAATTAATCTAACAGATTTGTATGTCCCAAACCACAAGTCATAATTTACCTTATAAATTATGCCCCAATTTTTAGTCCAATTTCACAATATAGTTTATGCCCCCAGATTCCAATCGTGATTCAAAGTACAGGCTATGCCCTTAAATTACCATTTCCAATCATTCTCAATTTCGTTCGTACGCATATTTAAGCGATATCAACCTAGGCTAAAGGTAGCCTGGCTATAAAAATAAAAGGGAATGAGCGAGAGAAGAACAGACATAAAACCAAAAGTAACAGGAATGGGTATATGATAGCAGAAATAGGTATATAAGAATAGATCTGCTGAACAGAAATAAGCATATAAGAACAGATCAGATGAACATGTAATAACAGGACTGATTAGGCATAGTGCGATGATCATAAACAGACATGATGGGATCTAATCAGTGAATTAGATATACAAATAATGGCAGATCTGACATGATAAATTGGCATAGGCTTAGATCCAATTCATAGTCATGTCAAAATAACTTAGATACACAGGTTATGGCAGATATGTTATGATTCAATTAGTCACAGGCTTAGATCCGATTCATAGACAAATCAAAAATATCTTTTAAGTGTTTATATCTAAAAATAACGTAGACTCACAGAGAATGGATCTAAGAAACAGAGGAATAATTGCAGATGTTGAATCCCAGATCTCTGAACTTGAGTGACTTGATTGTTGAAGAAGAATAGGCTATTTTAATCTTGGCAGAGGCATCATCTAGTTATCCATTGTTTTTGGTGTGTAAAAACAAGAGAAATGGGACCTATTTATAGCCTAAACCCAACGATCAGGTCAGAAATTGAGTCCACGTTCAGAAGCTTGCACTGCCCCAGATCTTGGGGGTATCGACCTAGATGTCAACATGGGTGTCGATACCCCTGTGTAGGTGTCAACCCATGGGTCGACACCCCTTGGCTAGGTCGACACCCAATGGGTCTGGTTCTCGCATTGGTTCCTACCAACGAATTTGAACTGATTTAAATTATTTTGAACTGATTTTCTGAAGCGTTTATTTATATATAATTCTCTTGTGCGTATACAAACTTCAAACCGTAATATCTTCTTCATACGATGTCAGTTTTATGCAAATCAGATGTCTTTTTTGACCAGAATTCCGAGATGAAATAAATGGCGTAGTCCATTTCACTTAATTTCCAACATTTAATTAAGTATTCCTTAGTTTATCATCTTAATGTGTTGTAGAATTATGGGGTGTTACAGCGCGTGAGTTTTGTAGCATAGTGTTAAAAAGGTGGATGGAAAAAATCGATTCTGATTTGGGGAAAGAGAAAAAAATGTGACTTTGATATGAAGATATCGCAGTGAAACAGGGAGGAGAAATGGGAAAGAGAATTTTATAGTCTGAGCATTTTTTTGTGGAGTTCTTTTTTTTCCTTCCTACATGAAAACGAGATCTCAATTTGTTTCCAAAGTGAAGAATGAATGGACTTACAGAAGAGGGTTTTACGCATTTAGTGGAAACTCTGTCAAAATTGAAAATGTGTTGTTTTTTCAAATAGAAACAATTACATATATTCATTTTGATTTACTCTATTCATTCCATGCTCGTACGATCACATTTAAAGTTTGATCACTATAGAACTTAACATCGTATAATAACATACAATTCCGGATACGATGGGACAGTTTCGTCAAATTCCGAGATTGTATGCATTCCATATTGAAATATTATTTTATAACACGATGCGAATACTGGTTTAATTACAAACTATTTATTATAGTCTATAAATTTACCATCAATATTGTTTAACTAAACGAAGTTGAATGAAATTGTCAGATTGGTTTTTAGTTAATATCTAGTCTCCATTTCATGTTTTTATGTTAATTTCAATTAACAATAATAATTTAAAACATTTGAATTTACAAGTCGTTACACTCTTCCCCACTCAAAGCTTTTCATCCTTCAAAAGGAACGACGTAAAGAATCAGACATAAGTATATTTATTGATAGAATACTTCAGCTTATAAAGCTTATGCAAAAAAATTAATATTATTAGGAAGATATAAATTATAGAAATTTTAGAAGCTCAAAATTTTTTAACATCGAAATAATGGAGAATTTCGACAGCATCTCTTTTGTACGGCTTAATCGAAAAAAGATTCACAGTACAATAAATATTAATATACATCTCATCCACACAATGAGACATCCCAAACAATAGGGAAGCAACAATATATAAACCCAAACGCGATATGTAATCCGAAATACGTACCTTATTTAGCGTTTTTAGGCATGTTTGCTTATTTTTAGCAAAACAGTGCAAAAACGAGCTCCAAATCGAAGCGCACACTATTGCATCCTACTAAAATACTCAACAAACCAATGAGAATCATGTATACATAAAGTAAAATGAATATTCATAGTATAGTCGACATAAGCAAACATGATATAAAACAACAAAAGCATATGAAGCCTGTTTAATTACAAAATCCCATGTTACATGCAAATACTCATTTTTTTTCATTAAATTTATTTATCATTCAAGTTGTGCAATTCAATTTACTTCGATTTACATTAAATTTATGCACACATTCATTAGTAGCATTCATTTCGTTAGCGATCATTTTATTTACACATTTCATTTCATCTACATTCCCTTTACATTCGTGCAACATTCATTTTATTAACGTTTATTTTACTTACATATAATGCTTAACATTCAAGTATTCATTTTTCATTTTTTTTTAATTATCATTCAATTTGTTTGTATAAAAATTTATTTACTTCCAAGCTATTTACAATTACTTTACTTATGTTGGTTTACGATCAAATGCACATTTCCATTTTATTTATCATATATTCATCTATTTTAATTTATTTTCTTTCAACATTCAATTTTAATTTGTGTGGATTCTTATTTAAGTTTATACAATTTATGCATTCCATTAGATTTCATTCATATATATATACATACATACATATATATATATATATATATATATATATATATATATATAATTGACTTATATTCAATTATTCACATTCATTATATTTTTTTCCAATCCATGTTCCTGTTCAATTTACTCAATTCATACATTTTATTCACTCGTTTCATTTTATACGTTTCATTCAATTTTCTATGAGAAAACTTTGAATTCAAAAATCATTTTTGTTAATTTATTTTGTAACAATTTGTTAAACTTTGTTTTTCTTAATGATTCAATAAATGTATATTCACTAAAGTCAAATTCTCTTCCATTTAGTTGTTTATATATATTTTACAACTTCAGTTTATTTTTGTTTCAATCCTACTTCATTTTTATTTAATCCTTTCCAACCCATTTAAATTTTATAATTCATATTTCTATTTAATAGCAAATTCATTAGTGACACACTTCATTTTCTTTGTCGTTCTTTTGTTGATATTAATTTTTAAAATGCTAGTTTTTTTATAGGGTGCTTTTGTCTCAGGTCCCTAATAAGTTTGGAAATTAGACTCACATCCGACCCTAAACTTATTATAAATTATATCCCAATTTTTCAAAAATTCATCAAAGAAAATCATGAAAATTCATATTTAAATAAAACACGTACACTTCAAAAAATTCAGGTGTTAAAACAATCAAAAATCACACCGAAAACAAAAAAATCAATGAAACTGCAAAACAACAGTAAAATGCATAAAACAATGCCCATATTTGCAAATATATGCATACATGTATGCATATATTGCAGTTTAGCATCAAGCTCCAGTATAAATGCATACATGTATGCAGAAATTGGGAGATAAATGCATCTTTTGATGCATTAAATCAAAATCTGCATACATATACGCACGTATTGTTAAGCCATCATAGTTTTTACATTTCTACGTATATGTATGCAGTTATGCAGACAAACTGCATACATATATGCACATATTACTAAGTCTATTTATATTTTAACATTTCTGCATACATGTATGCAGTTATTCAGAGTAAATGCGTACATGTATGCAGTTATTCAGAGACAAGCATATATATATGCAGTTATTTAGAATAAATGCATACACGTACACAAGTATTAGTCCAGATTTTCAATGTATAGAACTTTCAGAATATATGCATACATGTATGCAACTATTTGTAATAGTTGCATACAAGTATGCAACTTTTTTTCTCCCGAATACTTCTCGGAATATTTGCAATTTTTCGATTTTTTTTATTGGCCAGCGCAAAAATTCCTTTGAAAAACACGTATGCATGAAAAGAAGGACCCGCTTTGAAATTGAAACTTACCCTGGATGCCGTTTGTATTTCAAACATTTTTTAGGACATACGGCTTGTTTTCACTTTTTTATTATACTCTACATTCAAATTATTAATTATTTGAAAGGTTGTCATTTACATTTTTAAAACATTCTCTGTTTATTTATCTTTTAATTTTCTAATCAAATGAAGATATAACTTTATTTATAATTCGTTTACTTCCTTTAAGTCCACATTTATATAACAAAATTAGTATTCTCACGTGTGTGTGTGGGTGTGTATCATTTTACATTTCAATTATTTACAAAATAGTTTTAAGTATTAACTCAACGTCTTAACTAGTTTATCTCATTTTCGAACCTGAAAATGAACAACCGGCGACGTCGCGATCATCCTCAGAATTATTTCCACGTGACTAGAATGTGATTCTATATCTATCTAGTACATATATGATTTAATATATACGTTAGCTAGGCGTATATCCAAAATCTTTACGTCTCGATAGTCTAATCTTGACGTCAAATAAATACTTGAGACTCTTATTATTTTTAAAGCAAAGATATATGCACATTTCCAAAATGTGTATATATGTATATATATATATATATCAAAATAATATTTTTCTAACATTCCTATTATAAGATTTCAAATAAGGAGAATTTATCCTCTACTTGTTTATTTGTTATATTTTAATTCAATTCATTTCCAAATATACTGGCTATAACTTAACAATGAAACTCATATAAATTTATATTCTCAAATATATAATATATATAATCCCTTAACATATTCAATATTTCATTTAGGTTATCTTTTCTTTCAATCCATATCTTGGATCATTTTAAAGCTTATACTTAGATTCACCTTTAATAAGTTTCAAATCTTATTAACAAATTAACTATACCACTCAGGTCTATTTCAAATTTAAAACTAATAAATTAGATTCAAATCATTGTTATTCCTTCCCATTCTTAACATTACCATAGTTTAAATCATCCTCTATTTTTTTTTTTAAAATAACCATACTCAACTAAAAATAATACTAATCAGTTTTATTATCCTAGCAAACATATCTAAAAAAAATATGATGTCCTAAATTTATACTTAAGAATATATTTAATTAAGTTTACATTTGTTGATATACCATACACTAATTTAATTCATATTCAATTCAATATTATCATGTTATATTCTTAACCATATTATTCTTAAAATAAATCTAAGCTCAAAATTATTTTAAATAACTAAAATTTCTGATTCAAATGAAACATATCAATTTATTAATTTTGATTCATACCTATAAAAAAAATATAAATCCATACATTCATAGGCTTAATTTATATGCATACATATATATATATACACACACACATAAAATCCTTATTCCTTATAAATTGTTTGTTTATTAACACTTCAATTTACGTTAAGAGAGGGGTCAAATTTTAAGGACACTCCACCTTTTTTAAATTGTTAAGGGGGGAGGTCAATGTAGGTAGCTAATTTTTTTTAACTTTTTGCACTTTTACCCTTACTTTTAAAAAATTACGCATCGTAAAATCATCAAACCCCTAAATCGTTTAACTGAAAATAACGTCACGAAATAGTTGATATCATATGCATACGATTTAATAAACTGAAATTAGATCTTAACCCTAACAACACGTGTATGTGATTTAATAAACTGAAATTAGATCTTACCATCTCATCACTCTGATCAGCTCCAACATAACGCTCACTCTCCTATGTCAATATCATATTGTTTTCTTTTTCGATCATGTTTTTTGGTTAGGGTTTGATTTCTCCACAACTGATGGTGTTGATTAACCATTAAAAATTAGATTAATGAACAGTAGAGTGAAATTACGCCTAAATGGGTAATAAGGTAAAATTACCTTTATTTGTTAAGGGGCTACTTCCCTCATTGGTACTCGCCTTAGCAGTTTTTTTTTATTAAAAAAAATGGCCTCCACTTAACAATATTTGGAGTGTCAATAACAATGCCCTTTATTTATATGTATCCCATTTTAAAATCAAATTAATGTTCTAATCATATTCATTTAAGAGTCACATTTATATTTCTTATCCGGTTAACTAAGAACTTCTGAATTTCAGAACATTTCATAGCTACTATTATTTCCAAAAAACTTCATAAGATTTAGGAATCTATTAATTTTAGATATTTCTTATGAAATAGAATTTTTATTAAGCTTACCCTTTATATTTTATATAAATCCATTCTTATACAAATTATTATTTCATAGATCTTATTCGTCTCAGTTTACTTAATATAACATTTTAAGTTCTAAAACTCAAAGCCTTTTACAAATACCTTAAAAATCTAATTATCAATGTTAAAATTTCCCTTAAGGTCATTTATACTATGTACATTTCAAAATGCTTGTTTTAATTTTAAAGGTTGATAAATCAAGTTGTTAGTTTACTTAAATTTATATTTTTTTCCCTCGATTAAGCTTCGAGCACAAGATGGATTTAGAACAAGCTTGAGACTTAGATTTAAGGAAATTCTAATCAAGGGAATCCTAACAAGGAAGATGGATTTGATAGAGTGGGGATTCCAAAAAAAATTAAAATTCTAAACATATTTTCAAAACAGGAAAATACCCTGAAGGACAAAATGAACAAAGAATTGTTTCATAAGGACAAGAGGACAAAATTTTGTTCACAAGGACAAGTGTTAATGTATAGGGATGAATTATTGTGGGCTTCTGAATTCCTCTTTTTATACTAAATTTGTCCTTGAGGATAAAATTTTGCCTCCTTGTCCTTATGAAACAATTTTTTGTTCCTTTTGTCCTTGAGGGTAAAAACCCCTTTTCAAAATACGCTCTCTCAGGAGTGATTCTAGTGACAATTCTACTAATTCTAGGATATTAGTACTTTATCCCTAATCAGTTTGAACCCCACAAGCTAAGTTTTTTATTAAACCAAAGCTCTGATACCACATTGTAACGACTTTATATTTCGAACCATTCAAGTTGATAAAAAAAGCACCTCAAATCGTTGAAGCAACAGATTGTTATTACAATAGGGTTTAATAAAAATCAGATCACAAGCGCAGAAAAATATAACATCTCATAGCGGAATAAATTAATACAATAAATCAAGGTTTACATAAATAAATACAATGAAAAATTAATATATTTAATTTTCTAATACATATGGAATTAACGGGAATAGAAATAAATTGATGGATCTTAAGAAATCTCCAACTCCGATAGGTGAGATCTCAAAGTTGTAATACTCGGTCTAATGTGAGCATAATGCAAAAACACAAAATACTCGAGTCAGGACTAACATTCTCATATAAGTGAATCAACTCAAGTGAAATGTCCAACAAAATGCATCAATAGCTTAAAGGGTGTTTGGGATTTCCGTCCTCTAAGGATCCGTGGAACTAGATACATATAATATAACACACTATTATAGCAGTGTTTATTCAATAAAGTAAATATAAATAAAATAATGTAAGCAAGATTACATTTTTATCATTACAATGTTTACAAACATTGTCGTACACATTGCATGTAAAACCCGAGTATGTCGATAAATAGGGAGGCGCCACGATACGACAACGTCAAATCAAAATCGCAGGGGGCTCGATCAAGATAGTATGACAAGGCACCGAGGCTATACCCAACTGTAGCATTCTACCGGATTGCGGCTACCAGGCTGGTGGTAACGAGTAGCCGCAATTACGCCTACCACGTACAAAACTCTCATAAATCAAAGGTGGTCACCAATTGATCACAAAGTAAGAGATGTGGTTTCAAAGAAGTGTATCCGGCTGAAGGTGCGACCTCACTTAGCCTGGGTATCGCTCTTGTTTTAGTCATTTTAATCAAGATCCTAAGGTCAAGGCCATCCGTCATCGCTCTCTTACTTCATTCTAGTAGCATTTGCCCAACCATCCTACTTCGTTCTGGATTCTCCATTACATGCACAGTTGTTAAAGTGGTATCGATATTGACAAAGAGTATGACAATACTGACTTCGGTTTCTTTAACAACCCAAACACTTATTTCACACTATGGCCATTAAATTTGAAATCATATTCAACGTGTAAATCGATAACGTCAAGTATCGATTTTATTTATCAACTTCTCAAATCAATCCAATTATTCTATATCATCTCAAATTCAAATTTTAAACTCATATCCACAAATCGATTCATTATCAAAACTTCGCATTGAATTTGGATTAAATGTCGCTAATATCGTTATTCAATTGTATGTATATATATATATTCAATCATTTCAGATTTAAATTGCTCGAATTGAAAATATATACTTTTATTTTATATAAGTTAAAGTTAAATATAAGACAGTTTAAATAAAACAGTTATGTTATATATAATAGTTTAAGTAAAATGGATAGGTTCATATAAAATAGTTTATGTAAAATAGAAATGTTTGGTATAAAATAGTTTAAGTAAAATAAGTAGGTTTGGTATAAAATAGTTTAAGTAAGATAGTTAAGTTTTATATACAAAATAATTTAAAGAAGATAGATAAGTTTAGTATAACTAGTTTAAATAAATAGTGGTAAATATATATTAGTCGTAAAATAAGAAAATATTAACATCAAATAATCCAATCCAAATCAATTATCCATAATTTCAAAATTCGACTTAGTCGTTAATCATATTTTGAAGTTAAATTCAATTTAACTTAAGATTCAATTGGTACAAATTTCAAGTTCAAAACCAAGTGGTAAAGTTAGATTATAACGTGGATTCCCTTTTTAAATCCTTAACTTCGATTTGGTTTGAAACTTAAATTCTAATTTCATTTCATATCATTAGTTTTAAACCAATATTTAATTTTCCCAAGTATTAAGTTCTATTACTAAAATCAATTTTTAAAAGTTTAACTTTATCAGTTGAATCCATTTAACCATTAAACCCAAGAAAATTCTTGTGATAATGAACTCAACTTTAATAGGAACAAAATTGAAAACGTGTTGTTGTTTATTAATAGGAACAATTTACTTATATACATTTGATTTATGTTGTGCGTTCCAAGCTCGTATGATCACATATAAGGTCTAAACGCTAGGGCTGCACACAACCCATATCCAATCCGATCCAACCCACTAACCCGACCCAACCCACATAAACCCAACCCAACCCATCCTACTTCGGGTCGGATATGGGTTACAATATATAACCCATACTACATACGGGTCGGGTTTGATATTTTGTTCAACCCAACATTATTTTAACCCAACCCAACCCTATATTAAAATAATAATTTAATATCAACCTACTAAAAATGAAAATAGTATAATCCTAGAATAATGTTTATGTATTCTATAGTAAATATACAAAAATCATATTTCATGTCAATCCAAACTAGATAGAATTTGGAAAATATATTTTAAAGTGCATTTCAGTGTATCTTAAAATGAAACACTAGTTCTACTATGTAGTAAATTAATTTTGTATAATGTGTTTTACAATGAAATTTTAATAAAATATATCTTATAATGAATCAGTTATTTTAAATACATTTTGCTAGCAAAAATCTAATATATTATGTTGAATATTTTAATACTACTTTTAAAAAAACTCCCTTTATTCTCATTTTTTATAATATTCAAGCAACCCAACCCAACCCTACTAAACCCGACCCAACCCATACTTCAACCCAACCCATATCCAACCTCATATAGGGTCGGATACGGGTTGAACTTCCTTAAACCCATACCTATGCGGGTCGGATGTAGTATTTGGTCCAACCCGACCCAACCCATACTTTGTGCAGCCCTACTAAACGCTACGAAACTTAACATCGTACAATAATATACAATTCCGGATTCGATGGAACTGGTTTCGTCGAATTCCGATTTAACTAATCGAAGTTGCTTGAGCTTATCGAATCATTTTTCAGTTAATATCTTGTCGCCAATTCACGTTTTTATGTTAGTTTCAATTAACTATGTTAATTTAAAACGTTTGAACTTGCGAGTCGTTGCATTATGTTAAAATATATACTCTGATATTGTAAACTGAAATCAAATGATTATTATTTAACAGTTTGTGAACAACATATGTTATTATTATATTTATCGTCTCGCGATGAGATTCTATGTATTGTTTAGTTTTTTCTCGTCTTATTTTCTCTTCTTGTATTAAACACCAATAATAATTTGTTATTTTGGAACAATTTTGAGTTGAACATCCGTGGTTTGTTGTAAATTTGAATCGTTCCAAAAAGGTGAGTTGTTACATGTAGCCTCTTTCATCTATCCACATCAGTCCAAACATTTATCGATCATACCAAAGTTTAACGCTTAACGGTATAAATATATAGAATTTAAGGCGACTTACTTTATTTTATCTTTTCTCCTTTTTATAATTATTTATATTAAGTTAGCACCTAGGATTTTTCATCATTGTTATTCTTTTTTATTTATATCTGAAGTGGTAATTCAAATAAAAACTAGACTTAAATTGCTATTTCAAATTCAACAGTTGTATTTTTACTTAGATATTGTATAAAGAAATCTAATTACTTATCAACTATCATAACATTGAAATCAGTTCACTCACATTTTCAATGCTTCCCTTCTTCTAATCTAATTTGATTATCTGTTCCTAGACTTTCAAGCTTTGACTGATTCACTTTTCTTTCTTTCTGATTTAATCTAGTTTCTTTCACTTTCTCCCATTTGAAGTATATATTATTTTTTTATTTGATTTTTAGGTAATTTTTTTGAAGAGAATATAAATAATGTTTAGATTTGAGATGTTTTTTAGTAGGAAAAATAAGAATTGTATGTATAGAATAAAATTGTGACGTTAGGTTTCAGAGTGCGAAAAAAAAGGAATGAGAGAAGAGTGTTGTTTATAGTTGAAAAATAGGGTTATCTGGCTTAAACTCAAAAATCAAAACTAATAATTAAGAAAATATCATTGGTTATACAATTTTCATTAGTTTTACCTGTTTTATTAAATATAATAAGTCATGTATGTTTTCTAACTGTAAACAACAATCCGAGCGCGATAAAATAGGCAGTGTGACCTACTTCCATCATTTATGAAAAAGTACTATTTTTTTATTTTATGAAAATATATATTTTCATCTTTGTTGATATTTTAATCTATCATTAAAGTTTTCTAGAAGTTGCAATGAATTTTCGAATTCAGTTTTAAATCCAAGTTTTATCCGTTGTTTGTTTGAAGAGGACATTGATTTTTCTTTGTTTATGGCATCAATGCAAGTTGCAACGTTCAATTTATGGCATATTCACAGGGAATAAACTTAAAGGGCTGGCTAAACTTCTTTGGTCTCGAGCAATAACTTGGGTACCAGCGAAAAGAACAAAAGAAATTTGGTCAGCGTCTTTTAACCTAAATAACCTAAAGGAAGACGAAGTCCTAAAAATAATAAATGTAGGCGTTTTCAGCTGGAAACAAAGATTCTTCTGTTTGAGTAAGGCAAATTGTAAATAAACCGGCTCAAAGAATACGACATGATACATATAGCGTGACTTACAAGCAAAGCATTTCTGTTTATTGCATAACATGTACGCATCACACGCAGATCTTTGTCACCGTTATTTGGTAAAGTTATTTGACTAAACATTGGATAAGCATTTAACTTGGTCTTTGGAATCTCAAGTTGACCGGACCAACGGTTCTCAATTTATACGGTTCGAATTTTATGTAATCTAAATTATACATTATAAAAATCTACATCCGACCCAATATGAGTTTCGGTTCAAGTTGAATCTAATCGAGTCGGTTTGATAGTAGCACTAAAAGTACATATATTTTAAAGATTTTAGTTTGGTTCAGTTATGATTAGGTTTGATCGGATGTTTATTGTATTTTTCATTCCTTAAAGCCCGATTCGAGACCTATCAGACTTGGTTCGAGCCTACGTCTTTTCGAGTCGGTTTCGTTTAATTTTCCTATTTTTTTTCTAGTCGCACCCTAACATTACGAGATATTCAATATCAATTACAACATTGTACCAATGTTATTTATATATTAATGATAAATTTACCGTTGTTGATGCTAAATACATTTGCAAAACAGATGATCTAAAATATCAATTGATTAATTTTGATTTTTAAGATATGTTTGTTTGTTTACAAAAGATCATTCTGTTGCATTTTAAATAGTGCAGCATTTCTAAATATTTCAATCGTACGATCTTAATACTTCTTCATCGTTGGTTCTTCCTCACTCGCATATCATTTATATATGAATGAGTTCACGGTGGTTTGAATGCAAAAAAGATAGTCCGAAATAAGGGTCTCATATAACCTCTGTTATGTACGTACAATACCATCTATCCGTTTTTATAAATTGTTAAATTTATCATTATGAAATATGAATGAAGCATATCCAATTTAGTGGAAAGCATCCCTTGCCAAATTTTTTAATTTACCAATAACGTCTATGGGTGAAATATTTTTTGGTGTCTATTGTACTGTTAAAGGTTTTACAGTTACTAGGTCCGTGCATAGCATGGACATGTAACTGACCATTGAGACCCCATTTTTTAATCAAATAAAATCACTATATCCAACATTTTCTGTTCTCCTAGCTAACCAATCAGCACCGCTGAGTTCCATTTTTTTGCAGTCAAACCCTCTTTTTTTCTTTGATTTAATTATAAAAAGGTAAAAATCAGAAATTTTAGTTGGTTGGATATAGAAATACAGATAATTTTGGGTAGAGAGCATCAGCTGTCTTTCTTTGTTGAACCATCAACTGTTAGTCCTCCTTACACAGACTTCTCAGTTTTTATACAGTACATGACAAAACAGTAATTTTTTTTATCTAGGTGATTAACAAAACGGATAACGTTGGATAATGATTTGCAGGAGACCTGGATTTTGGCTCATGTAACAGTTACCGTTGTCATTTCACAAATACCACACCGTTAAGGTAAAATTTCTTATCCTTTCCAATATCGGTTGATTGTTATACAAAAAATTGATATACTGATAATCTCACTGATGACTCATAGATAACGGTAAATTACCGTCCATAAAAGCTTATACATTGACATATATTTTTATAGGAAAACTCAGTTTGGACACAAATTGATGACACAAAATTGCACACATTAAATTTCAACTACTAGATCCTCCCATGAATTCTACTTTCCACATATACATAAATATTCTGTATGATAATCTACTACTAAATCCTCCTTTCCTTCTGGTAAATCAAAAGGTAATCTCTCACATTCCGCTAGAGAAGAAATTAGAAAAAACAACAAACCTTAAAGGCTGACGCCACGGATTCCACCCCCAATAACCATATTTTGACTGTGACTCGTTAATGTTGATATTAAAGAAATACTACCAATAATTGATCATACAAAAAAAAAAAAATTCGTCAACCTATCCATTAAACTGGTATATGCAATAAGAAAATGTTACGAAATGAATAACCAAAAAGTATGATAATGAAAAATTTCCTGTTACTCCACATAGCCTTGAATAATAGAAAAACATCGAACATTTTGGATCAGACGAAACACAAGTGTATCCTAGTCCTGTCCAGTAAGAGAATCGTAGGAGTATGAACCGAACACCATATCGTCTCAGATTGAATCGGACAACGGACCGTCCCGTAAGATCTCTTACATGACACCACTGACAAGTATACCCCTGTGTTCCATGTAAACTTTGGCTGCGTATTCAAATGTTATGATCTGTGACATCTGTCTCTCTTCCCCTTTTTTATTTTCCTGCTGGAAAATTCTCTAATAAACAAAAGTAGTGTTGGAAAATTCGATCGATACACCGCAATCAACGCTCCATATAAAATTTAAGGTATGAACAAGCATCGTTGTCTTGCTTGGTTAAGGCACTGGGATACATTGCAAAATGTCATAGGTTGGACTCGATAGGACCCATTTGACAAGAAGGATCCTAAAAAAATTGTATGTTTTTGTTGTTTTCGAGAACATCAGAGGAAACTAGTCGCTGCAGTTTAATTGAGAGGTTGAGGAAAAAGCCCTCGTAAATCCATACCCAACGTTTCAAGTGAAACGAAAATTTCTTTCTAAGATACCATTTAAAATTTTCAACTGGACAGTTAATGTTCGCGTCTGCATTGAACGCATCTGACGCATCAATAATGGAACCCACGTATTTGCCCCTTCAAGCTGAACGACTCAAAAGTTAGTTTTTGCGTCTGACGCGTCCGACGCAGCAGATATTTTTTTGCCCTCCTTTTTTCCCTCCCCCTTTGTATATTCCACCCATTTCAATACTATATCACCATATCCACTCTTCATTTCCTTTAATTTTTTAACAGATTATGGCAGCTAGTGATGAATCTGATTGTGAAAATTCGGGAGATTTGCAAGATTTGTTAGATGTTCAAGAACTTACGGCTAATCAAACACGAGAAAGGAACATAATACATAATTCTGTAAGTTCCGGCCTTACTTGGGTTCATAAAATACTACCACGACACGCACATCGTTGTCATAACAATTTTCGAATGAAGCGATTATGTTTAAGATCCTTGTGTGAACGGTTAGCAAATTATGGATTGAAAAGCTCAATGCACATAACAGTCAAAGAAATGGTGCCTGTATTCCTATATACTATTGCATTGGCCCTCCCTACAAGGCAGGTTGCTGAGCGGTTTCAACGACCAAACGGTACGATTAATGTCCTTTTTCATAAAGTTTTGAATTCAGTTTTCTTAATGACAGTCGATATTATTAGACCGGCCAATACCCAATTTAACCGAAACTCAGAACAAATTCGTTCTTCAAATCGATATTATTCTTTCTTTAAAAATTGTATTGGAACTATTGATGGGACACATGTGATGGCTCATGTGGGTCAAGAAGGACATGCAACGTTTTATAGGACGGAAATGATCTGCTACACAAAATATTATGGCTGTTTGTGCGTTTGATTTAACTTTTACGTTTGTAAGAGAGGGATGGAAAGCAACTGCGCACGACGCTAAAGTATTTCGGGAAGCTATAAATAATCTGAATCTTAATTTCCCTCATCCTCCTGTCGGGCAGTATTATTTAGTGGATTCAGGATATCCACTATTGGAAGGATATATAACTCTAGTTTGTGTATGACAATTGAAAGAACATTTGGTATTTGGAAGAAAAAATTTGCCATCTTACGTAACATGCAGACGTATCTATACCATGTTCAAGTACAAATTGTTACTGCTACAATGGCTATTCACAATTACATCAGAAAATACAAAACTGGCAATCCAGTTTTTATGCCGTATGATGACAACCCTGATTTAGTGCCAGACGAATATCTCGAAGAATATTACAGTATATCAAATCCCGGAAACAGAGATCGAGAACCGTTCAAAGAACCAGAACAATATCCACCATGGCAGTTGTATGAGACAATATACGAAACGAACTAGTTGCCATGGGAATGCATTAAAAAAGTTTCATTGTATTATGTATTTTATATTAGTATTTTAAATTCTGCAATTTGTATTCCGCAATTATGTAATTTTAATTCTGCAATTTAAACTCTGCAATTTGAATTCTGCAATTTGTATTATGCAATCTATTATTCTGTTCAGCAATAAACACATACAAACACAAACAATTAAAAATAATATATACACAAACAATAAAATAATAGCTCTGCCCCATCCAAAATGCCCCTTTCGTATAAAAAACACATTCCCCGTTCGCAACAATTTCCCTTCAAATACCCCTTTCAAATATTTCTTTCTATTCAAAATCAAACGGACCCTAAGATATTAACTTTTGTATTCCTTGTTTTACTCTCTTTCTTGCCACATTCCCTTTCATGAAACTTGAAATACATCATTAGACATCACCCTTCAGCTAGAGCGAATGGAATACAGATAATATAATGCAAACCGATAGTTTATTTCTTATGCAATAACATACGGGTAATATACCTACTGATATCCACGAAAGCTCATAAGCCCATATTTACTATATGAGGCTATATAAACAGTGTAATTACTAATTAATGTACAGTATCAATCTGACAATGTGGTATCAATGACATAGTTACTTTCCTCTGTTTGTCTTCAACATACAAATAGTTGAATATTTGTCAAGTTACAAAAATAGATCATGACACTCGTATTTGAAAATCCAATATGGTATCAGAACCTGCAGTCTAACGACACAATCACCACCCGTTTACAACATCAGAGAGATTTCATCGTTTGTTGTAGGTCGCAAGTTGCAACTGGTGGTAGTTCGTCAGAGTATTCTCGTCACTCGAAACCACCATTATAATATCTGTTCTCTGTTCCAGCGCTCACTCTTTAGTCTTCTTTCTCCTAACTGATTATTAAGGTTCGCCAAGAGTCATCTATCAAGCGTCGTTTTATTCTTGTTGTTTTCATAGTTTAGAATTTGTATTGTTTTCGAATCATACCTAAATTCTTGACTTCATGATTTCAAGCAGCAGTTCTGTTTTTGACCAAGAAAGTATACGATCATCTCTGAAGGTGATAATAAACACACTGTTACATCCATAAATTCCAGAACATTCGATGCAACCCTTCAAAATCCAACAAAAATTCTATCAAGAATCGTTATAGACCCAAAAAATCAGCTATCCTTATTCAACTTGATGAAACAAAATTTTCCTTATTGAATTTTCAAATTCAAATCGCAATTGAGGGCCATAGTTTTGAAGATTACATTAATGGATCAAAAATCATCTTTAGCAGTTTATTACTGATGAGGAAGGCAACATTACTCAAAATAGAGAATACACTATCTACAACAAGAAGGGCTTCTATGTGCACGGATTTTATCATCAATTAATGTAAGTATAGTGCCATAATTATTGGTTCTAAAACTGCTTTTGGCACATAATAAACTATTCAAAAGGTTTTCACGTTACATCCAAGGTTTTAAATCCCGGATATCGGTCGCGTTTCGTCATGGGGATTTTATAGACTCGGTCGGGGGAGATCTCAGACGAGATGAGTCTAACTCGGGAGTTCGTCTTGGATTTTCATCTCGGATCTAAAAGTTCATATTGGAACAATCTCGGGGTACATGATATGTTAAAAATGATATTTTAACAAAATGATTTTTATGAATGCCATCAAAAGCATAGTAACTTAAACTTAAAATGCAAAATAACTTTATTATTCTTTATTCTACGAAAGATCATTCATACTCTAAATCGTAATATACTTAAAACAGGAATATTGTTAGACAGGAAACATTAAAAGGATCCAAAACATCAAAAAATTCAGCATAAATAGACCATAAAATACATAGTTTCATACGTAACATGTATGTAAAAAGATGAATATGAAAATCATAAGCATTGTAAAACATATACGAACATACAATATAGTCATTTAACATGCAAAATGTAAAATAACAAAAGATTGATATGGCTAGATTTGAGTTTTTTAGTTATAGTTCTAGTTCAGGCACAAATTTAAATTTTAACCAAAAACACTAAGATCTCGGACGATAGTATTTCGTCTCGGTCGATATATCGTTCGATATTACAATATCTCGGGCGATATATTCGAAAGGAGATTTAGAGTGATATTTGCTGTTTCGTTTCGGAAGATGCACAAAACGAGATCTCGGAGGAGATCTCGGGCGATATTTGCGATATTTGAAATAGTGGTTACATCATTTGCAAAGATCATGCAATACATAAAACAACTTCATAATGTAAAGGAGGACAATGTGCTAATTAGAGATTATCTCACCAAGGTTAAAAATATTTGTGGTTTACTTTAGATTTTGAACATATAACTTCTACATTGAATGGGTCAGATGATGAATATGAGATTATTTTTTACCATCATTTCATCAATGGAGCCACTGCCATCTATTTCTTATCTCCACTCCACTTTCCTAGCATAAGAAGACAGAATTGACCATTAGAAGGATGTTGTCCCTGACTTATCAGCAAACTATGCATCCTCAAGTAAGATAAAGAATCAAAAAAGAAGTAACAACTATCAAATAAGCGGTCAATGTAGCAAACTTCAAAGGGAAGGAGGAAGATGAAAAAAAAAACAATAAGTAGACCAAGATGTCGATATTTGTTGTATGAATCAGCGTATGAAATTTAATATCCATTAATTGCTTTTGGGGAATTTGTTTTTGATTGATTCGTGATTATGATCAAATTTGAGTGATTTTGTGTTTACTCCGAGTTGAAGAACCATGCTTCAAGCCACTTTTAACATTATTCTGAAATTTGTATTTAGTCAATTTCTTTGATGACTATATGTATGAGTTCGAGTTAGGCGATCTATTGCGTGACTGAAATCAATTGTGTTTTCTTGTAAAGCTTGCGTTTTGAACTCGTGTGTAATGGTTTGTGCGCTCGGCTGTTCATTATTTTGATGAAGCACATCCCGGATTTCATGTGATAATCTTGTGTTTTTATGCATCAATTGTTGATGAACCACTGTTTCAAATGTCATACACACTGATTTATGATTTGGGGAAGTAGATCCTGATTGAATCCGATCGTCCTTTGTTGTGTTGATTCTTTGTGATATGTTGATGTACAAGTTGATCTTCATAGTTTGGATCTGGATCCTTTGTGAGCATGAATTTTTTCTGTTGATTGTCTGCATCCATGTATCCAAAGAGCTCACTTTCTGGTGTTCACATGGATTATGGATGATCATATTATTGGCTTGCCGAAAGACCCGTTGCTTTTCGGATCCTTAACCAACCCATTGCTTTTTGGATCGTTAACTGACCCATGAATCTGGGTCGTTGAACGATCCATGAGCTTGGGTCATTAAATGATCCATAAGCTTGGGTCATTGAATAATTCATGAACTCAGGTCCTTGAATGATCCATGCTTGAGCGTGTTCTTTAGGCCTTCGGCAATCAAGCGACCCAGATGTAGATGAGACCCAAACTTTAAACGACCCAAGTTTTCAACTTAAAAAGTGAACACTCATTTTACATGCTACCTATTCTGTAAAAGCAAGAATACTCGCATGTTTTTGGGAATATATAATGCCATTGATTGCCTACATTGATAACATATTAGTTAATCATTAAATAATGAACTTTCAGTGAAATTCTTGACTTAAAATTAAATGATGTGCCTACACAAAATCATTTTATTCAACCGTTTAAAACTTATCAAACATCCCCTGCATAAACATGACATTCTAATCTGAATTCACAACAATGCTTGATATCAACTAATCGACACACGCCGATCAAGGATTTCAAGCTTCACTTTTTGAAGACCTGTATAATTATGCACAACACTTCACAATTAGTAAAAGCGTACCTGTGATTTATTTAAAAACATGATTCCGTATGTAGAATGTCTGATAGAAATCTCGTCACCATTCTGAAGGAACAACTACGTCTACTTAAACAGGAGTTTCTGCTCAAGTTTCGGGGGCCACGACGACTGCAGCTTCCAAGTCGGTACCAAAATAGCCTGTCCCTGGTCCTCGTCGTCTTAGCAGTCTGCCATTGGAGAGATGCTCTACAACAATTATTCCACGTGTTTACAAATAGCTGCGTGCCCAATTTGGCGTCCCCGAGGCTGACGCAATACTGCCAGGGAAAGACATAACTGCTGATCCACCGCCCTTTGCCTTTGTAGCAGTTAACCATCAGATGTTGATGAGGGGGAGCCATTCCTCCTTTCAACCCATTTCTCCAGATGATCCTTTGACATTTAGCTATTGCCCCATTTCAGCTACACCCAAATGGCTGCGCCATTCTGATGGGGCTTTGTGTGCTTTTTATGGGGACAATGAGCTGTATGCCTACTTTCCAAGATATCTGTTACTTGTGCTCGTTTAAAAGGAGGAATGACCACCCTCCTGTCATCTTTGTTGAAGGCGCTTGAAATCTCAAGCTTATACTTGATTTACCAGATAGTTCTTCAGGATTTCTAAATTAGTTCTTTTTTGTTCGATGCCCGGAGAGCTTCCAGGGACTTTGGATGGAAGGAGCCGAACATACTTGATCATGGCTTTTTGTCCAGTTTCTTCCATATCTCGATTATTGAATTTTCCTTTCTTCTTTTGTAGAATTTCCATCTCTTGTCAAAGGTTCCAAAGACACTGTTGCTTATTAGTCAACTCTTGAGTCCTTATGCTGTCAAAGATGATGAAAGGACTAAAAAAATTCAGCTTAAAGAAGGATTCCTTCATCAATATCATTTGCTCGAACCTTCGCGATCTTTTATTTCCAGTCGAACTTCTTCAACTCCTCACTTTACACCTGAAGCATCGAGTGCCTCAGCTTCTGGAGGGGATATTGCATTGAAAATTCCACCGAGGATTCTACTTTAAGGAAACGCATAGACCCTTCTGGCGGAGCTGGTTCGTCTGACCAACTTAAGCTACCTCCTATTGTTGAAGAAGAGATTGTGGAGTGTAAAGGTAAAGCTATCTTGAAGACTGGTGAGCAGCTCGAGGAACGAGAGATCGCGAGCAAAGGTGACTCTGCTATTAAAAGAGATGATGCAAACCCCATGTTTCCGTCCACCACTGAGGATGATTTTTTGAATGTGTATGGGGGTTTGAGTGATCTTAACGTCACTTCAAGCGAGCTTGAGATGAGTGATATCGTAACTTCTAAACCTGCTGCCCTGGTGACAAAGGTGGCGTCTGAATCGGCTATGACTCCTTCGTCTCAAAAATCCATCGCTGAAATCGCAGCGACTTTGACTTCAAAATCTACAAGTGGTTTGTTATTCAATGTGCATTAGACCACACACCGCGCACACTTAGTGCTTTTATGCCTTGCATGTGTTTTCTATCCTGCCCCAGTACTCCCTACTTTAAACACTAAACTCTCGTTCTTTTTTATTTCAGGTCAAACCATGGACCATTCATATGATGATGAATTCAAACGCTACGGAAGTTCTTATAACCCGCGACGTGATGCTCCACCTCATTATTATGAAGAGACTAAATAACAGAGGAGAGTGAGAAAAGCTCAGGAGGATCGGGATCGTCAGGATAAAGATGAGCGGAGCAGGAGATCACGTGATAATTACTATGACCAGGATAGGCGAAACGAGGATAGCTAGAAACGGAAGAGAGATAGAGATGACATGGATAAGGATCAAGGCAGAGACGATTCTCATAAACGTTCCAGGGAAGATAAATATCCTTCCACTGCCACTCACACTTCCTCGAGTCTTATTCCCTTTGCACCTCCATCTGCTACGCCCACTCCTGCTGATATACAACAAATTACCCAAAGGCCAAAATACACTCCTGATCCAGCACCAAAGACACCTGCTGAGCAATTTCCTCATTTGTTCTTGAAAGGAGTGCTCTTCAACTTAGACATAAGCTCGATGGACCAAGACGAAATGCTTAAGAACCCAGATAAGACGAAGAGCAACATTGAGAAGCTAACCCAATGGAAAAAGATGGTTGATGAGCTCTAAAGGGTCAACAAGTGTAATATTCAAGCTATGCTAACCATGTAGAATGACAAAGCTGAATGGGATAGAACTCTTAAGGCCCAAGATGCCAACATTAAATCCCTTTCTGAGAAAAATACTGAGTTTGAGGCTAAAAAACAGAGGCTCAAAAACGAGCTTGTTGCCTTTACCTCTTCTTATAATAAAAAAGAAATCTTGATGACTCCCTAAGTTAAGGATGCTCATTCTTCTCAGAAGAATGCTGAGGACAGATTGTCTGTAGTGCAGAAAAAGACTGCTTCTCAAGAGTCATAAATTTCCCTGTTGAGAGCCTAGGTAGAGGAACTTGAGCAAGAGAAGAACCCGGCTCTTTCAGATAAGGCAGCTGCTGAGCAGGCACAAGCTAAGAGCAAGGCTGACCTCGACTCCACCCTATTCAGATTCTACCTATTTTTTGTTATTTTTCCAAGACAAATTCCCTATCACTTTGGCTAAAGTTTGGGAGAAAGTTCTCACACATCTTGAGGGTTGTGGTCATCTAGAGGAGGAGCTCATTAAGCATTATCTGGATGATGAATCTCGTGTTGCTTTGCCCCAAGGAAAATAAGAACTTAGGGGGAAACGAGGCTTAGCAGTCGGTGCTGGGTCTTCTGAGGAGCATGTCCCTGACACAACTACTACCACTTCTGACCTTGCTTCTACTGAAATCAATGTTTCTCCTCCCAAGGATGATATTATACCTTCCACTATTCCCAATGCTAGTGCTAGAGAAAAGAAAGAAGATGTTAAGGAGCATTCAAATGATGGTGATAACGATGATGACCCAAATGCTTTCTAAGTAAAGTTTAGAAGCTCTCACATCTCACATAAAACCGACATTGATCAAGTTTTATCAGATTTGGATTTCTTTTGCACTCCACATAGGTATAATGAGCTTCTTGCTGATCAATCATTGCATTAGGCCTGTTACACCGAAGCCTTCTTTCGCTATCCCTGAAGTAACAGAAACTGAAGCCATCTTTACTCCTTCAACTGTGGTAGTGACAACTGCTTTGACTATCACTCCTCCTCCGGGCGAACCTTCTTTAGCTACTACCTTGCTCATGCTTCTCCCATGCAGTCTGGGTTGCAGTCAGAAAAAATTGCTGCTTTTGCTGATTTGGATGACCTGAATTACTCGCCGGAAGGAGGAACATAAGACATTAAGGATGTAGATGAGAGCCCGGAGAAGGATGCTAAGGGTCACTCAGGGAAAAAGATTAAGTTTTCATCAAAGAAACACAATGGGAAATGCAATGCTTACAAGAAGGCACTTGCTCTCACCTCCCCCGGGAGTCCATAGGATGATGAAGAAGCCATGGATGAAAGCCAATCTGCCATTATACCTCCTCCTCTCAGAGTTCCCAAGCTTACACTAATGTCTAATAGGACTTCTAAGGGTGTAAAGAAGGAAGATTAGGGTTCTTGGTTGTTTACTTTGATTTATGTAGCTTTCTTATTTGCAGTTTTCTTCGGCCGAATGATATGCAAGTATCGGTCCTCGCTTTTAAATTTGTAAAGACTTATTTCTGAAACTCGCTTTGATATAATAATTCTGCTTTTGGTTTGTTGTACTTTAGCTTTGTTATACTTCCATATATTCATTTCTTTGCAGAGTACAAGTCCTTTATTTGTTGCGATGTCGTGATGAGCTGTGGTATGATTTCGGAGCATTGTTCCATTCCAATGTGGTTGTGTTTCCCCATACCATAGGTCATGATGAACTACATATGCTGGATGTGATCAACTTCGTCGGGTATCTTTGATTTTGGCTAAAGCACTCGAAGCTTCCAATTTGTTGGCGAAGTCTTTTCGCTTCTGCTAGTGCATTGAGATTTTGAGCTTTGCACTGCATCTAGGAAACCCGGCTTTGTTGGTTGATCATGTGCTTCTTCTTAGAGAAGTCCTTAGTACCTATGCCCCCGCGTGGGAGATCTTATGTTTTTCCCCTGCGTGGGAGGTCTTGTGCTTTACCCCCGCACGGGAGGTCTTGTATTTTGGCCCAACGTTCTCCTACAATCCAGCTAGTTAATTTAGGCATTAAAGACTTTCGTCTACAATTAAACTGATTAATTCAAGCATTGGTAGGCTAGATTGGGTGCCCCTATAGATGTCTCTGGTTTAGGCCCAATGTTCGTCACAATCCAACTTGTTAATTCTGGCATTGAAGATTTTTATCTATAATTAAAACGACTAATTTAAGCATTGGCGACTGGGTTGGGTGCCTCCATAGAGGTCTTAGATTTAGGCCTAATGTTCGTCTACAATCTGACTTAATTAATTATGGCGTTGGAGACTTTTGTCTACATCCAGCTAATTAATTCAAGCATCGGTAGACTGAATTGGGTGCCCCTGTAGAGGTCTTGGGTTTAGGCCCAACATCTGTCACAATCAGGCTGAATAAATCAGGCACTAGCGATCCTATTGGGTGCCCACGTAGAGGTCTTTGGTTTAGGCCCAATGTTCGTCGTAATCCAGCTTGTTAATTCAGGCATTGAAGATTTTCATCTACAATTAAACTGATTAATTCAGGCATCGACGACTAGGTTGGTTGCCCTCGTAGAGGTCTTGGGTTTATGTGGGAAGCATACTTCATTAAGTTGTTCCACGGGGTAGATGCCGATCCTTCTACCGGACGCTTAACTTGGCAAGCTATCACGGTTGGAGAACAAGGCCCCTGTGTCTCTCACTAGGAGAGGTGCCCCTTCCGTGGAATTTGCAATTTGTTACCTTCTGTTTGCTTATCGCGCTTTTCATCATTTGACTCCTGGCGGTTCCCTCTTTTCAATCTTCAAGGTGGTGCTCTAGGTCCTCGCATGCATGTGATGGACATTTGTGGCACTCGACATTTGAGTTGTTTTCGTCCAGATACATTGTAATTATCGCCAAACCTCATCGGATTTTGAGGAAGGAAGCGCTCTTTTAGCTGTCCTGTAATATTAAATCGAGTTCAAGCAATTTTTGAACTATTTGACAAAAATTTGCAAAAAAAATTATTGACGTAAGTAGGCATGCTTTCATTCATAAATGATGTTCAAGTACAGTACTTGTAAAATATTCACAATCATTTTTATAAGAAATCAAACAAAGCATTATGTAAAAGAACGACGCATGTACTCGCTATTCCAAGATCTTGGGATTGAGATTCCATCCTCTGTTAATAGTTTGAAGGTGCCATCCAATAGCTTCTTACTGATTACATATGATCCTTGCCGATTTATTCCGAATACACATGTGGTAGTCATCACCCTTTACAGCACTAGGTCACAAATTTCAAAAGTTCTCTGGTGGATTTTGTTGTTGAAGTGCCTAGCAATTGTCCTTTGATGTGCTGCGATTTGGAGCTCTACTTCATCTCTTCTCTCTTCAAGCAGATCGAGTGCCTCTACCTGTAGTTGATCATTCTGTGCTTGATTGAAATGAATTCTATGGTGAGTAGGAACATCCAACTTTACGGGAATCACCGCTTTAGAACTAAATGCCAGGGAGAAAGAAGTGTGCCCATTCGTAGATTTATGAGTCGTTCGATATTCCCATAGTGCAAGAGGAAGCTCATCCACCCAACCACCTATAGCTTTCTCGAGACGTTTATTGGTGGTTGATTCTATGATCTTGTTGATTGCTCCCACTTTCCTATTTGCCTGCGAATGGGCCACAAGTGCAAAACTTTTTTGGATCTTATACTTTGCACATAAACCTTTAAATTCTTCGCTCTCGAGCCGAGTTCCATTGTCCGTGATTATTTTCTTTGGAACACCAAACCTATAAATGATATTCTCCAAGACGAAATTGATGACTTTCTTTGAGGTAATGGTGACCAGTGGCTCTGCCTCATCTCACTTTGTGAAATAATCAACGGCGAAAATGGCATACTTTATGCTGGATTTGGCTGTAGGCAACACTCCAATCAAATCTGTGCTCTAGACAGAAAACGACCATGGACTGACCATTTGAGTCAACTCTATGGATGGTGCTCTAGGAATCTTGGTGAATCTATTACATCTGTCACATTTTCTAGCATATGCTACAGAGTCTCGGTTTAAGTCGGGCCAAAAATAACCATATCGAAGTATCTTCTTAGCCAATGTCTGACCACATGAACGTCCTCCACACTCTCCACCCTGTAATTCTGGAAGAATTGCCTTGGATTCCTATTTGGTAACACATCGGAGTAGAGGCATGGAAAAACCCGCCATTATAACCGACCATCCTGCATATGAAAAAGAGGTGCTTTTTGCAATAGTTTCCTTCAGTTATTTTGATCTACTAGGAGTGTCCTATTAAGTAGGTAGTCTTTGATTGGGGTCATCCATGAGTCTGACTCTTCGGCAGTTTCCATGACCCAATCTATATCAGCGTCCTCAATATTCAGATTGAAGAGAACTTCGACGGTAACTAACCCCAATAACTGAGCATCTCCTGAGCTAGCATATTTAGCAAGTGAATCTACCTTATGTTCTCTTCGCTCAGAATACGAGTGATGGTATTGTAGTCCAAATTGTTGAGTAGTTCGTAAGCTTTAAACAAATAGGCCGACAAGTTCCCCCTTTTAGCTTGAAACTCTCGTTTGACTTGACACATTACCAATTGAGAATCGCTGAAAATCTGCTAAGCTTTCAAGTTGAGCTTCTTTGCTATCCTCAATCCAGCTATCAAGGCCTCATACTCTGCTTTGTTGTTTGTCGATGGAAATTCCAGTCTTAAAGCATAACTCATTGAGCGTCCTTCTAAAGTTTTAGAACCACTCCTGTCCTAGAGAAATACTCATTCATGGTTCCATTGACGAACAACTTCCATTGAACCATCACCTGCACAAGCTCTTCCTTCTCATTGCCTCTTATTGTGAAATCTGTAATGAAATATGCTAAGGCTTTCCCGTTGATTGATCTTCGAGGATGATATGTGATATCATATTGACTGAGTTCAATATTTCACTTTAATAATCTCCCCGAAGTATCTGGACGGAACAAGACTTGCTTCAACGGCTGGTTTGTGAGAACGTTGCTGGAATGAGCTTGAAAATACGGCCTAAGCTTCTTCTAGGCAATAAGCAGACAATATGCAAGCTTCCCTAGCTTTGGATAATTCAACTCTACCTCAATGAGCCTTTTGTTGATGTAGTAGAGTGTCGTTGAACCTCTGAATCCTCTTGTACCAGAGCCGCACTTAAAGCATGGGATGAGACTTTCAAATATAATAATTAATCCTCACTATCACCTGGCTTTGAAAGCAGTAGGGGTGTTTCCATATGTCTGATCAGATCTTTGAAGGCCGCTTGACAAGCCGGAGTCCATTTGAAGTCTTTCTTTCCTTTTGTCAATGCATCGAAAAATGGAACACACCTATCTATTTCCTTTGAGAGGAAACGATTTAATGTAGCGACCTTCCCATTTAAGCTCTGAAGCTCTTTCTTGGTCCTTGGATCGCGCATCTCTCTTAATGCTGAAATTTGAGCAGGGTTGGCCTTTATGCCTCTGGCATTGACCATGAATCCCAGAAATTTCCCTAACACGACTCCAAACGAACATTTGAGGGGATTTAACTTCATCCCGTATCTTCAGAGGATATATAACATTTAGCCAAATTTCCATGTGATCGACATCTCTCTTTGATTTCATGAGCATATCATCAACATACACTTCCATGGTTTTGCTGATTTGAGATTTAAACATTGCATTGACGAGCCGTTGATAAGTTGCTCCCGCATTCTTCAACCCGAGTGGCATGACCTTATAGTAATATAAGCCCACATCTGTGATGAAACTAGTATTCTCCTTGTCTGGCTCATGCATCATTATCTGATTGTAACCCGAATAAGCGTCCATGAATGATAATAATTCATGCCCCGCTGTTGCATCCACAAGCTGATCAATCCAGGGCAATGGAAAGCTATCTTTTGGGCACGCTTTGTAACAACCCGTGTTTTTATAACGTGTAATAACCATACATCAAGGAAGAATTAATTTTTAAAATAAGAATCAAGGGAAATGGGTTATGCCATTGCGTTCGTCTCGAAATTCTGCTTGGAAACGAGTCCGAGTTTTCGAAAATCGGAGTCAGTATGACCAAGTTATGACCATTCGAAGTTTTCAGAAATTTTCAAATTCAAGACAAACTCAATTCGAATTCAAAATTCGAATTTCAAACCTCCAAATGGACAAGGCGGGAAAAATCCCGCCCAGGACCAGGTCGACCTGGGGTTGACTATGTAGTCGACCTACCCAGGACCAGGTCGACCATAGTGTCGACCTGGGGGTCGACCTGGTGCCCGAGCCCATTTCTGAAGCTGGATTCACTCTGATGTATTTGGCCTCATTTCTGTCCACATTCGTTGACCTGACCCTATAAATACAGCCCCTAACACTAGTCTCTCTATACCAAATTTCTTTCTGACCCTATGCTGCTCTGATTTTGGTTGAAAAGTTTGAGAGAGGGACTGCTTCTACTACGTTGAGACTGCGTTAAAGGAATTGCTGATTAGGGGACTTCTATTAGGACTTGTTTAAGCAACAAACGACTCTCTTTTTCTAATTCTCGAACCACAATCTGTAAGCCCCAGTTATTTTCAGATTTAAACTGTAAATGTTTTATGAATATGATGTAAAATTGAAATTGGACCTATGTTTGATGACTGTTTACATTCATTCTTGTTCATCTTGGATCTTGACTCTTGAATATTACCTTGACATCGATTTGGGGTCTATTCATGTTGTAAATCAAAAAAGAGAAACCCCTCTTATTATCATGTTGAACCTGTTATTAGCCACCTGTTTATGATTATCACCTTATGACAGTCGTACCGTGACTATACTATCATCTTATGACAATCGTTACTATGACTATACTATCACCTTATGACAGTCGTTACCATGACTATACTATCACCTTGTGACAACTATTATTTTGACTAGTACCTTATCTTGCTAGATTTGGAATCTTTATGTTTGAGGCCAATATTTCATATGCCAGTAATGTTTTATTTCAAGTCATATCATGCTATGCTAGTAATCACTCTTGCCACCTTATACCCATTTCTTTTTATGTCACTCCCTAATTAGATTTATTTGTATCGATTCGAACCTTCGTGCGATGGGAATACGATTTGGGTAGATTAGGTAAAATATGAATTAGCTTTAAACTTGAACATGAACATTATTATGACTTGAACCTGAATATGGACATGAACTCGACACAATTTGACATAAAACATGACTTGAAAACTCGACATGAATCTAAACATGAAAACTTGAACGTGGGCATGACAGTTAGATAAACTTGAAAATGGCCAACTCGAGGTTGGTTTGAGTTTGCAGTGTAAATCTTCCCGGAACCGCCCGGCAAATCCAGTGGCTGCAAACAATAGGATCCAATGTGGGTAGTTGGTCATATCGCACGTAAAAACCCGAGGTTAGACTATGTTGTGGTGTAAATCTGCCCGGAAATGCCCGGCAAATCCAGTAACCACAACAGTTAGTCTAATGTGAGAGGTTGGCATGCACTAATGAATTAATGCCACATGATAGGGTTAAGTCATGAACCACTCGAATATACTTAGCCAAATTGACACGATGACTTGATAAGGTTAAGTCATGAACTGCTTGAACACACTTAACCAACTTGATACATGATCTGGATAGGGTTAAGTCACGAATTTGAATGACAACATTTAACCCATTAGAAACCCTAGTTATGCGGTCCTTTTCAGCAGTCACCCACTTAGATGTATCACGATACCCTGGGACTAGGCAGGGTGGGGCACGATTACTGGGCTGATTGTAAGCGACCAGAACGACGGCTGAGTAGGTGCGCCATTGTAGGTTCAGGCGGGCTATGGTCGTGCACGTAGTCCGGAGTTGAAAAAGCAGGCATTGGGCACCCGTAGATTTACAATGTGCGTGCTTGATTCATGTCGGTGGTTGGCACCATAGGACTTGATACACCCTATGGTGGACCTAGCACAGGTAACTACATTTCTGGATAGGGTCGTATGACACATACACATGACGAGCTAGGACTTGTAGGGAGCCGATCGATTAGGGAGTCGATCGATTAATAGATTGTATCATAGGACCCCATAATGGGTCACTTCATGACACTGGGCTAAGGGATCATTTCATGGTTAATACTTGACATGGGTTAGAATACTAGTACAGTGGTGCAGCGAACCTTGAACATGCGATGCCAGACTTGACTTATCTTGTTATCTTAATTATCCTACTAGTTCTGTTATCATCCTTATGTTTAATTCCAGTTTTCACATATCATGTTACCTTTACTAGTTTTCATACTGAAAGTCACTAGGGCTTACCAGTCTTTATGACTGACCCTTTTTCTTTCGTTTCCCCCCCAGGTTCTCAGGGAGGAAACACTATCTCTTAGCTTGGATTCAACTTGCTTTCTGACAACTCATGTACGGTTTGGTCTTGGGCTATGCTATGGCTGCTTCTGCTATTTATGGGGAATAATTTACTTTTGTTTTAAAGTTTATGCTTCTTTACTATGAACTTGATGTAATGGAATAATTTGTATCTTGGATATATGAGCTTTTGACTCTTTTCTTGGAAATAATAAAAAGTTGGTTTTTAATTTCTACCGCTGCTTTATTTATGTTCTGCCTTGTGATATCTCTGTGCATGTTTACCTAGATAATACTCCACCAAAACTAGCGCATTCCTTTTGTGGGTGACCCTAGCGGAGGTGGGGTGTTACAATTTGGTATCAGAGCAGAAGGTTACCAGGATGGGCAAAAGTTTTAAAAACCTTCTGAAACTGTTTTCAAAACCATTTATAAAGAAGCATTTTTCAAGAAAAGTTTTATGTTTAAAAAGGTTATTCCCCAAGAAGCCATTAGCACTTCCCTTTGTTTCCTCGTTTGAATCTTTTCTTTTCGTTTTTCAGCATGGCCGATCTTAACCTTCCTGAAGGAATACCCATGCCTGGATGGTTCCGAAGGTACTTAGAAGCCAGGGCCAACGATGCGGGCACGACAGACATCCCTCCTCCTCCTCCCCCAGTGGTCGCGGTTCCTCCTCCTCTTGGTACCGCCTTTGCCAAAATATGCAAAGACTTTAAAGCGATAGACGGCAAGAACTTCGTTGGAACTGAAACCTTCGTTTGAACTAAAACCTTCGTTGAGGCACGAAACTGGCTAAAGGAAACAGAAGACTTGCTCATTATCTTTGATATGGAGGACTATAGGAAAGTTCAATTAGCAGCATGGTTGTTGAAAGAGGAAGCTGCATTTTGGTGGGAAGTCATCAACGCTACTAGGCCAGTTGAGACTTGGGCAGACTTTAGAGAAAGGTTTGGGCTCAAATTCCTATCGTCAGCAGAGGAGAACCTTCAGATGGAGAGGTTCCTAGCACTCTAGCAAGGGGATATGTCTGTGAGGGAGTACGTGAATGAGGTTAATCAGCTTGCTTGGTTCGGTTTGGATTTGGTCAACACAGCGCAGAAAAAGGCTGTACGCTTTGCTTGAGAATTGAACGAGCCACTACACAGCTTGGCCCTAACTCATATACCCATGGGGGCGACCTTTGAAAGCTTGGTGGATATGGCTCTACTCCATGAGGAAGACAAGAATAGCAAGGAGGTTAAGCCTAATGAGACTCATAATAAGAAGGCTGACTTCAAGAAGGGGAACAACAAGAATAATAATAATAACAAGAGCAACAACAAATCACGTGAGACGAGGAAGTGCAACTTCTGTGGTATTACTGGACATCTAGCTAAAGACTGTAGAAGGAAGAAGAGGAAGTTGGGTGAATGCTTTCATTGTGGAGATACTGGACACATCAGCAAGGATTTCCCTAAGAAGCAAGGGCAGGGGCAAGGGCAGACTCAGCGGGCAGGACCTTCTGGAGGGCAGTTGCATGCTCTCAACACCGCTCCAGCTCCTGACCGAGGTAGTAATATTTCCGTAGAAAGCCTTGTTTACATTTCTGACTTTCCTATTCGAACTTTATTTGACTCTGGCACATCGCATACTTTTATTTCTTCTGATATTGTTCAAAAATCTGCACCTAAGTACTAGTCTGGTTGAGGATCCCATTATAGTTTCAAATCCAATTAGGGGCTCCGCCCATTTATCTATGATGTGTGTGGATTTGAGGATCTCTATCTTAAGCGTAGAATTCATGTGTAATGCTTATGTTCTCGGATTTATGGGATACGGTTTGATCCTAGGTATGGACTGGCTGTCCGATCATGGAGCCATTCTTGATTGTGAATGAAGGGTAGTGAGGCTCATGACTCGCCTTGGTAATATCCTTGAAATTCCTTGTAACCCTAAGGGTTCGGTCATGTTATGTTATCTTGAATCCCTTAACTCGTCCGACGATAATTTGCAATCTGTAAGAGTGGTCCGAGAATATCCAGATGTCTTTGATGAAGTGAGGGGATTACCTCCTAAACGCGAGATAGAGTTCCGAATTTATCTTGTTGATAATGCCAAGCCAGTTTCATTGCCCGTTAGGCACATGGCCCCGCGAGAAAGAAGAGAGCTCAGTAAACAAATCAACGAGTTGCTTGAGAAAAATTTCATAAGACGAAGCATTTCTGAATGGGGTGCTCCGGTAGTATTCGCTACTAAGGCAGATGGATCGCTTCGTCTGTGCGTAGATTATCGTGAGTTAAACAAGCTGACAAAGAAGAATAGGCACCCACTACCAAGAATCGACGATCTGTTTGACCAGCTTGTGGGAGCATCTGTTTTCTCTCAACTCAATCTAGCCACAGGATTCCATCAGCTCAGAGTGGCTGAGGACAACATTGACAAAACTGCGTTTAGGACTCCGGATGGGTTCTTCGAATGGCTCGTTATGCCGTTTGGGTTAACGAATGCACCCGCATACTTTGTAGATTTGATGAGCAGGGTGTTCGGGAGTTCCTTAACAAGTTTGTGGTAGTTTTCGTGGATGATATTTTGATCTTCTCAAAAGATGAAGAAGAGCATGCTAGGCATCTCATGGAAGTCATGGAAACACTTAGAGCACACCAGTTAAAGGCTAAGTTCTCCAAATGCCATTTTTGGAGGAAGGAAGTTCGGTTCCTTGGACATATAGTTTCTAAGCAAGGCATAGCCGTGGACCCTGCAAAGGTAGTTGCGGTACAGGACTGGAAAATTCCTAAGAATGCAACGGAGGTGAGGAGCTTTCTCGGTTTGGCGGGCTACTACAGGAAGTTCATTAAGGACTTCGCTAAGATTTCAGCCCCTCTTACTAAGTAAACAAAGAAGAACCTAAGCTTTTACATGGGACGTAGAATGTGATGCTGCTTTTCAGAGACTTAAGAGAGCCCTCACCACAGCTCCAGTCTTAGCATTACCCGATGGAGGTAAGATGTTTACCGTGTACACAGATGCGTGCGGCACGGGGTTAGGCGCTGTCCTAATGCAAGAAGGAAGAGTAATATGCTATGGGGGCAGACAACTTAAAGTCCATGAGAAAAACTATCCCACGCATGACTTGGAGTTGGCCGCGATTGTTTTTGCACTTAAAGCTTGGCGCCATTATCTTCTAGGGGAGAGGTTCGAGCTGTATACCGACCACAAATCGCTTAAGTACCTCTTCTCACAGAAAAACTTGAATCTAAGACAACAGCGGTGGACGGAGTTCTTGGCATCATATGACTTCGATATAGCTTATACCCCTTGCAAGGGTAATGTGGTGGCAGACGCGCTAAGTAGAAAAAGGCTGACTTTGAGCCCCTTGTTTGTTGAAATGAAAAGCCTTGAGTTTATAGCAACCTTTGATTTTACACCTGCTGTTGAGTCATTGACTGCTACGTTTGCATCTCTTGAGTTAAGACCTACACTTCTAGATCAAGTAGGGACTTCACAGAAGGAAGACCCACAGTTAGTTGAAATCATGGACAAGCTGATTAGAGAGGAAACATCAAGTCGCCTCAGTAGGTATGCCATAGATGACAAGGGATGGCTAAGGCACGATGGAAGGTTATGTGTCCCACAAGTGGGAGACTAAGTAAGGAGAGTTCTCGAAGAAGTGCTCCACTCGAAGATGACTATACATCCCGGAGTGGATAAGATGTACAGGGATATGAAACGCATTTTCTTTTGGGATGGAATGAAAAAGGACGTGGCAGAGTTTGTTTCGAAGTGCATGGTGTGCCAACAAGTAAAGGCCGAGTCAAAGAAGCCCGGTAGGCTATTACATCCTTTGGAGGTTCCGCAATGGAAATGGGAGAGTATCTCGATGGATTTCGTGGATGGACTGCCTAGGTCTAGGAAGGGAAATACTAGCATATGGGTCATAGTCGATAGACTCACGAAAAGTGCTCACTTCATTCCAGTGAAGAGCAAGAGGACCGTATTAGGGCTAGCGTCTATTTACCTTCGAGAGATAGTACGGTTGCATGGAGTCCCTTTTAGTATAGTTAGTGATCGTGAACCCATTTTCACTAGCCAGTTTTGGAATAGTATGCAAGAAGCAATGGGAACACGACTGAACTTGAGCACGGCCTATCACCCACAGACAGATGGACAAACCGAAAGGGTAAATATGGTACTAGAAGATCTCCTGAGGCTATGTATTCTTGACTTTGGTGGTACTTGGGAAGACCACCTTCCTCTCATACAGTTTGCGTATAATAACAGTTATCAAGCTTGCATTGGAATGGCACCGTTCGAAGCCATGTATGGAAGACTGTGCAAGTCGCCAACTTGTTGGTGGGAGATGACAGACAGACTTATACTTGGCTACGACATGATAAGGGACACTTCTGAAAAGATTGAGTTGATACGAAGGCGGATGAAAACGACCCAAGATAGACAGAAATCTTATGCGGACCAGAGAAGGACAGACCTAGAGTTCGAAGTCGGAGATATGGTATTTATAAAAGTTTCTCCGTTACGCAATGTAGTTCGTATTGGAGCAGTTGGAAAGCTAGCACCAAGATTTGTAGGACCGTTCCCCATCACTGAGAGGATTGGACGGATGGCCTATAAGGTAGACTTACCCGAGAAGCTGACTGGGGTGCACAACCTCTTTCACGTCTCGCATCTCCGGAAGTGTTTGCATGAGTCAGCCGAAGTGGTTGAGCCAAGCATCCTTGAAGACATAGAAGTGGAAAAAGAAGCGACATTGAGGCGAGTTCCAATTCGTATCTTAGGAACGGAGATTAAGAAGCTAAGGAATCAAGAAGTCAAGCTAGTGAAAGTGCAGTGGAGTGAAATCCAAGAAGACGCAACTTGAGAAACCGAAGAAAAGATATGCGCGCTTTACCCATTTCTTTTTGAGGGTACATTCTCGATCTCTTTTTCCTTGAAAACCTTTTCGTATCATGCTTCTAATATTTATGTTTGTTTTGTTATCTTCTCAATCTTATCTTGAGAACCTTAGGTAGAACCGTATGGATGTAAACATGTGATTGAAACATGTTATGGTTGATGGTTGCAAATGGTTGCAAGTGGTTGCTAGTGGATGCATGACACACATTAGGCACTAGATCGGCTCAGTCACATTTTCATGTTGCATATGCATGGGTGCTTATACTTGTACATGGATGGAACTTGTTATGCTATCACTTGGATGTTGCATATGGATGAATGACTGTGCACTCATGTAGAGATTATAAACTATGCTAGGAATTTGCATACATGTTGGATTCATGACACAAACATATTTTGCATTTAGGAGGTTTACTGAATCAGTAACCGCCTGATCTTTTGCATTAGATAAAGTTCATATACACACACTTTCTGCATATGTTCATACAACACTAGAAATCTTTTAAGGACAATGGTTGCCTGTGGATGATGCTTTGAGTAGATGGTTGATTGGATGGTAGGACACATCCTCCCTAACTTAGAGATTTCGGGGACGAAATCCTTTAAGGAGGGGAGAATGTAACAACCCGTGTTTTTATAACGTGTAATAACCATAAATCAAGGCATAATTAATTTTTAAAATAAGAATCTAGGGAAACGGTTTACGCCATTGCGTTCGTCTCGAAATTCTGCTTGGAAACGAGTCCGAGTTTTCGAAAATCGGAGTCCGTATGACCAAGTATGACCATTCGAAGTTTTCAGAAATTTTCAAATTCAAAACAGACTCAATTCGAATTCAAAATTCGAATTTCAAACCTCCAAATGGACTGGGCGGGAAAAATCCCGCCCAGGACCAGGTCGACCTGGGGGTCGACTATGTAGTCGACCTACCCAGGACCAGGTCGACCATAGTGTCGACCTGGGGGTTGACCTGGTGCCCGAGCCCATTTCTGAAGCTGGATTCACTCTGATGTATTTGGCCTCATTTCTGTCCACATTCGTTGACCTGACCCTATAAATACAGCCCCTAACACCAGTCTCTCTACACCAAATTTCTTTCTGACCTTATGCTGCTCTGATTCTGGTTGAAAAGTTTGAGAGAGGGACTGCTTCTACTACGTTGAGACTGCGTTAAAGGAATTGCTGATTAAGGGACTTCTATTAGGACTTAACTAAGCAACAAACGACTCTCTTTTTCTAATTCTCGAACCACGATCTGTAAGCCCCAGTTATTTTCAGATTTAAATTGTAAATGTATTATGAATATGATGTAAAATTGAAATTGGACCTATGTTTGATGACCGTATACATTCATTCTTGTTCATCTTGGATCTTGACTCTTGAATATTACCTTGACATCGATTTGGGGTCAATTCATGTTGTAAATCAAAAAAGAGAAACCCCTCTTATTATCATGTTGAACCTGTTATTAGCCACCTGTTTATGATTATCACCTTATGACAGTCGTACCGTGACTATACTATCATCTTATGACAATCGTTACTATGACTATACTATCACCTTATGACAGTCGTTACCATGACTATACTATCACCTTGTGACAACTTTTATTTTGACTAGTACCTTATCTTGCTAGATTTGGAATCTTTATGTTTGAGGCCAATATTTCATATGCCAGTAATGTTTTATTTCAAGTCATATCATGCTATGCTAGTAATCACTCTTGCCACTTTATACCCATTTCTTTTTATGTCACTCCCTAATTAGATTTATTTGTATCGATTCGAACCTTCGTGCGATGGGAATACGATTTGGGTAGATTAGGTAAAATATGAATTAGCTTTAAACTTGAACATGAACATTATTATGACTTGAACCTGAATATGGACATGAACTTGACACGATTTGACATAAAACATGACTTGAAAACTCGACATGAATCTAAACATGAAAACATGAACGTGGGCATGACAGTTAGATAAACTTGAAAATGTCCAACTCGAGGTTGGGTTGAGTTTGCAGTGTAAATCTGCCCGGAACCGCCCGGCAAATCCAGTGGCTGCAAACAATAGGATCCAATGTGGGTAGTTGGTCATATCGCACGTAAAAACCCGAGGTTAGACTATGTTGTGGTGTAAATCTGCCCGGAACCGCCCGGCAAATCCAGTAACCACAACAGTTAGTCTAATGTGAGAGGTTGGCGTGCACTAATGAATTAATGCCACATGATAGGGTTAAGTCATGAACCACTTGAATATACTTAACCAACTTGACATGATGACTTGATAAGGTTAAGTCATGAACTGCTTGAACACACTTAACCAACTTGATATATCATCTGGATAGGGTTAAGTCATAAATTTGAATGACAACACTTAACCTATTAGAAACCCTAGTTACGCGGTCCTTTTCAGCAGTAAGCCACTTAGATATATCACGATACCCTGGGACTAGGCAGGGTGGGGCACGATTACTGGGCTGATTGTAAGCGACCAGAACGACGATCGAGTAGGTGCTCCATTGTAGGTTCAGGCGGGCTATGGTCGTGCACGTAGTCTGGAGTTGAAAAAGCAGGCATTGGGCACCCATAGATTTACACTGTGCGTGCTTGATTCATGTCGGTGGTTGGCACCATAGGACTTGATACACCCTATGGTGGACCTAGCACAGGTAACTACATTTCTGGATAGGGCTATATAACACAGACACACGACGAGCTAGGACTTGTAGGGAGCCGATCGATTAGGGTGCCGATCGATTTATAGATCGTACCGTAGGACCCCGTAATGGGTCACTTCATGACACTGGGCTAAGGGATCATTTCATGGTTAATACTTGACATGGGTTAGAATACTAGTACAGTGGTGCAACGAACCTTGAACATGCGATGCCAGACTTGACTTATCTTGTTATCTTAATTATCCTACTAGTTCTGTTATCATCCTTATGTTTAATTCCAGTTTTCACATATCATGTTACCTTTACTAGTTTTCATACTGAAAGTCACTAGGGCTTACCAGTCTTTATGACTAACCCTTTTTCTTTCGTTTCCCCCCCAGGTTCTCAGGGAGGAAACACTAGCTCTTAGCTTGGATTCAACTTGCTTTCTGATAGCTCATGTACGGTTTGGTCTTGGGCTATGCTATGGCTGCTTCTGCTATTTATGGGGAATAATTTACTTTTGTTTTAA